>OY720680.1:32624786-33355430 GCA_963170755.1 Amphimallon solstitiale
AAACAGAATTTTAAAAATAATTAAAATTCTAATTTACACATTCATTTCCGAACTGCCGGATAAAGATGTATATTTCAACTGTTACTTGAAGAGATCAAGACGTTTAAGTAGATATTGAACTCAGGCCCTCGTGGCGCAGTTGGTTAGCGCGTCTTAACGGCATTAAGAAGGTCGTGAGTTCAAATCTCATCGTGGGCAAATTTTTGTGATAAAATTTCCTAATTAATTTACTCAGCGCGAAGCAGAAAAATCAATTTAGATATTTCTACGCTGAGAAAAACAGAATTTTAAAAATAATTAAAATTCTAATTTACACATTCATTTCCGAACTGCCGGATAAAGATGTATATTTCAACTGTTACTTGAAGAGATCAATACGTTTAAGTAGATATTGAACTCAGGCCCTCGTGGCGCAGTTGGTTAGCGCGTCTTAACGGCATTAAGAAGGTCGTGAGTTCAAATCTCATCGTGGGCAAATTTTTGTGATAAAATTTCCTAATTAATTTACTCAGCGCGAAGCAGAAAAATCAATTTAGATATTTCTACGCTGAGAAAAACAGAATTTTAAAAATAATTAAAATTCTAATTTACACATTCATTTCCGAACTGCCGGATAAAGATGTATATTTCAACTGTTACTTGAAGAGATCAAGACGTTTAAGTAGATATTGAACTCAGGCCCTCGTGGCGCAGTTGGTTAGCGCGTCTTAACGGCATTAAGAAGGTCGTGAGTTCAAATCTCATCGTGGGCAAATTTTTGTGATAAAATTTCCTAATTAATTTACTCAGCGCGAAGCAGAAAAATCAATTTAGATATTTCTACGCTGAGAAAAACAGAATTTTAAAAATAATTAAAATTCTAATTTACACATTCATTTCCGAACTGCCGGATAAAGATGTATATTTCAACTGTTACTTGAAGAGATCAAGACGTTTAAGTAGATATTGAACTCAGGCCCTCGTGGCGCAGTTGGTTAGCGCGTCTTAACGGCATTAAGAAGGTCGTGAGTTCAAATCTCATCGTGGGCAAATTTTTGTGATAAAATTTCCTAATTAATTTACTCAGCGCGAAGCAGAAAAATCAATTTAGATATTTCTACGCTGAGAAAAACAGAATTTTAAAAATAATTAAAATTCTAATTTACACATTCATTTCCGAACTGCCGGATAAAGATGTATATTTCAACTGTTACTTGAAGAGACCAAGACGTTTAAGTAGATATTGAACTCAGGCCCTCGTGGCGCAGTTGGTTAGCGCGTCTTAACGGCATTAAGAAGGTCGTGAGTTCAAATCTCATCGTGGGCAAATTTTTGTGATAAAATTTCCTAATTAATTTACTCAGCGCGAAGCAGAAAAATCAATTTAGATATTTCTACGCTGAGAAAAACAGAATTTTAAAAATAATTAAAATTCTAATTTACACATTCATTTCCGAACTGCCGGATAAAGATGTATATTTCAACTGTTACTTGAAGAGATCAAGACGTTTAAGTAGATATTGAACTCAGGCCCTCGTGGCGCAGTTGGTTAGCGCGTCTTAACGGCATTAAGAAGGTCGTGAGTTCAAATCTCATCGTGGGCAAATTTTTGTGATAAAATTTCCTAATTAATTTACTCAGCGCGAAGCAGAAAAATCAATTTAGATATTTCTACGCTGAGAAAAACAGAATTTTAAAAATAATTAAAATTCTAATTTACACATTCATTTCCGAACTGCCGGATAAAGATGTATATTTCAACTGTTACTTGAAGAGATCAAGACGTTTAAGTAGATATTGAACTCAGGCCCTCGTGGCGCAGTAGACGCAGTAGATAGAAGTTTTTATAGCATGATCTTTTTACTGATGAAGCATCCTTCTGCACCAATGGTAACGTTTTATAACAAAATTACGAAAATAACGACTTTGTTGAAAAACTTTGATAGTAAAGAAACGCAAAATTTCGTGGTCGGCGTAATATACACGGTGGCCAGAAAAATGCGGACAAACGCCAGGTAGAACGATTCTTTGTTCAATTCTGAGGCGATAATCTTAATCCAAAAAAGTTATACGGTCCTTCCTTACGGCATACGAGACCATCAAACATTAAGTTGTACGGCTAAAATTTAGCAAAATTCGTCAAATTTATCTATGTAAAATCATTGTGGTGAAATTTAGAAATGGAATTATCTGAAATGCATTGATGTAACTAATCGATTAATACCAATGGTTTACAAAAAAAAAAAAAAGCACTGTACTACTTTTTTCAATTAAGATTGTCAACTCAGAATTAAACAAAGATTTGGCCTGCGTGGCGTTTGTCCGCATTTTTCTGGCCACCGTGTATATGCGTGGTGATAAAGTTTGGAACAAGATTCTTAAAAAAATGTTTTTAAGAAAATCGCTCGGATAGGTCAATTTTTGTTTTCAAAAATTTTTTTTTTTGAATGACGTAGGTTTTTACAGAATGACGTCATTATAATTTTTTTTTAAATGACTTCAATATTTTTCCAGTTTTTAATAGTTAATAGTGATGTAAAAAAATTGGTACCTTACATAACAATTTTTTTAAATAAATGATACATTTATTTCACAACTTCGAGAGATATAATTTAGCAAAAATAATAATCAAAAAACAAACATACAAAGAATATTCAACAAATTAATAAACAAAACTTAACGCAAATATTGAAAGTGCCCCCGTCCAACCATTTGGCATTGACCAGCACGATACTAAACACTTTCTATACTGCGCTGAATTATGTCTGGCCTAATTTGTTGCATTGCATTGCGACCATAGGCTAAGAACTCATACGGAAGCTTGTGAGTTATTGAATCAAGCACATCTTGAAAGGCCTCCAATTTAGGATCTACAGTAAGTGAATTGGTCGCCAAATTTGCGGAACCTGGAAGTGTATAAGATTTGTTTCGAGAAGGCCGACCATGGGTAAATTATGAAACAAAATTAAAAGTGCTACTTGAAGCAGAGGAACATCATCAAGGCAACTTGCCCTAGATAACAACGTGGATCAGAGTTTTGTTAATTAAAAAAGAATAGTATCATCCGTACAAAACGCACCTAATTCACGAGTTGAACGAAGATGATCCAGACCGCCGATTGCAATTTTGTGAAGAATTAATGTTACGATGCGATCAAAATCCCTATTTTTTAAACAACAATATTTTTTCTGATGAAATCAGGTTTTACCTCAACAGATCAGTAGATCGCCATAACTGTAGGTATTGGTCAAGGAACAATCCTCACTGGATTAAGAAATCACAGAGTCAACATGAAGCCAAATTAAATGGATGGGTGGGAATGATGGTACGGCGTTTTTTAGGACCTTAATTTCTTGAAGGAAACCACTGCTGCCCGATATTTAAATTTTTTGCAATTTGATTTGGTACCAGCAGTAGCAGCTCTTTGTCCTAATAATGACGAACATTTGGTTTCAACAAGATGGGGCGCCTCCTCCTTATTTTGGCATAGAGGTCCGTCAATAACTTGAAGCTACATTTATAAGAAGATGGATAGGGCGGCGAGGACCAATTGAGTGGCCAGCGCGTTCCCCTGACCTAACGCCCTTAGATTCTTATCTGTGGGGTTACTTAAAATCAAGTGTCCATTTCAATAGACCAAAGAACTTGGAAGATTTACAACAAAGAATTGGTCATGCAGTGCAACAAATTAGGCCAGATATTATTGAGCGCAGTATAAAAAGTGTTTATTATCGTGTTTGTCAATGCCAAATGGTTGGATGGAAGCACCTTCAAAATTTGCGTTGATTAATTTGTTGAATATTTTTGTATGTTTGTTTATTGACTATTACTTTTACTAATTTATAACTAATGAAGTTGTGAAATAAATGTATCAAAACAAAAATTGTTATGTGAGGTACCAATTTTTTTGTATCACTACTTAAGCACTAAGAAGATCTATTAAAAACAGAAAAAGACAATGAAAATTGTCATTTAAGAGAAATGATGATGACGTCATTGTGCAAAAACCAACGACGTCATTCAAAAAAAGAATTCGTTAAAAGACGACATTTTAAAACAAAAATTGTTTTTATTTCAATCGATTTCCTTAAAAACAATATAGAACGGTTTTATAAATTTTCTCCAAACTTTATGACTACATTGTATACTTCTACGATAGGTACAATAAGTATAAATGAAGAAAATTTTAAATTGGTATACATAAAATATAATATTGTTAGTCAAAAGCGAAGATATAAAAAATATTTACATTATACAATAAAAGCGGATAGATGCATATAAGTGCTTATATCAAAGATGACATCATAGGCATTTGTTTATCAAAGGGATATAAATATAATACTTCAAATGCATGCGGAAACCCACAAGACATATCACACCAGACTGAGATAGGCATATGTATAATAGAGAAGCCTATTCAAGAAACTCGACAACACTGGCGGATCTCATCTTCTCTTAGTATATAAAAATATACAAATTTAGGACCTCATCTTACACATACACACCAAGTGATCTCGACTTGGCATACATACTTCATGTATATAGAAAAAGAATAAAATTGTTTCCCCTCTCTTCATGCCTGGAATAAGCATGCGCTTCTATGATTTTCTACAACTTTTATTTTACAAAATATCAATTCCTTTAGGTGGATCTCGGGTTGTCCAGAAGTATCACGGATCTCCACTTGTGCAGAAAACGTGTATATATATATATATATATATATATATATATATATATAGCGCGATTATATTATATTATATTATTATATTCCAAAAATATATGAAATTTGTTTCTCCGAATTTTGAGGCAAATGTTCCGAGGCATATGAATTTGTTGTTTTGTAGCATTAATTAGTTGTTATGTTGTATATGCTTAACTGGGTATTGATTGAAAACGAAGGTGCATTGATTTGTTTGATTGTCATGATAAAAATTTGATATATTTTAAAAAAAAAGGGCATTCGTTTCTTTTTTAAATAGTTGTACAACAACAAACTAGTATCTATTACGGACAGTCACCACATTAGATGACAATCTTCTGAAATATGGAATATTTATATACTTAATTATTTAAATTAAAACAGATAGTATGAGTATCAAAAGTATTAACTGATATTTATAAAATATAATTAATGTTATAAAATTTTATTAATGCTATTTATTAATAAAATGTATAGTTTATTTTGTATTTAAATATTTATATATTCAATGCCAAATGAAACAGAATAAATAAACTTACCTGTATATAAATCTATCACTTCTTGTACATCCAAATCTACGATGAAATTTAGATACATAGCCTATTTCTAAATGAAAGTAGCTTATTCTAAAAAAATCAGTATTACATTAGGAAGTGGAAAATTTCAAAAATTCGAGCTTTGGAAGAAGTCAGCTCACAGGATTAATTGAGTACTTGAAATATGTTTGTTTTCATAAAAAAGAAGGTGATCTGTCATATCTCTAGCCTTCTAGAATTTTCTACTATATATACCTTATGAATTAATTTTTAAATAATCTAATATTCATTGCAAACTGTTTTATAGTATGAGGTCCAACACTTTTATGGTACAACAATTTTAAAGTCTGATGTTTGTCCCAATATATGATAGAAAATTAAACGTTTCTTTTGGCAATGTTTGTTGTCATCTAATCTCTATTGGGAATTTATTCTAAAGAAGCATTACTTAAATTTTTGATTTGTATGATTTATCTGAAATATATTTGTAATAGCATAAAAATCTGCACTACACAAAATAAATATCAGAATATATCTTAAGCACAGAAAAGTTCCTTTAATGAGTTTAATTGAAATAATTCGTATATTATCAAGTAATTTCAAAAATGTTTCGAAACCAATCCACTGTGACATCTTAAGACATGAAAAGTGACTAACTTATTTTTTTATGTTGAAGTCATTCCTTTTCATTTCAGGGCCAAACTATAATGTACGGAATAACACAATACTTTGGGCAAGGAGTGGTATCTAGCCCTTCGACTTTCGCCTGTACTGTTACCTTATCTGATGAACTAATAGATGCGGGCTCATTAATCTTGTATATCTCTTTAATTAAAATCACTTTCGCTTCTTCCGCTAACTTCTCTCGGTGTCACATTGTTGCTGATAGCTGCTATGAACATCCCATTCCGACTACACACAGTAGTACTCCAAGACTAACTTTTAGTGTCGGATATAAGGTAATGGTAATTAATAATAGTAAATGAATGTTTGTTCTCGAAAATTATGCAGAAAGAAAAATATATTAACTTCATAAAGCAAAGCATTAAATAACTCCAAGAAAAATAAATAATGAACAGAAAATCAGCCTAGCTCATGAATGTACATTATTCATTTCATCATAAGATTACGAATTATCAGGCGTTTCCTATATAATATATAATTTCCAATATGCATGAAGGGAACTTTAATTATCATCATCATTATTTTGCTAATAGTATATTTGCGGTTTGTCTTGAATCCATTCATTTATTTTAGGTTGTCAAGAATATGGAAATTATGGGTATTTCAATTCTTCAAGAGCGTAATCGTAAATACGTAGTAATTGTTTGAACAATTGTTTTAATCGGATTTAGCTTCATTATAAGATTATATTTATACCCCGTATGATATTGCTATTTCTTTACTAATATACTTATTCAATTTAACTTAGTACTTTAACTACATGCTAAGCATTTTATTATTTGTCTTGGTTATACTTAATTTGTTTAATATTTCATATCCATTCATTAGTTACTTTTTGTATTTCTTTACAATCCAAATTTAAGCCATTATTTACTTTGTATAATAAGTATACTTCAAATAGTTTGTCGTTCGACATTCTTATTTTGTCATACCAACATATATAAATTTCATACTTTAAACGACGAAACATTTTTGTTACTACACTGCAATTTTGTGGTTTTCTATTTCTTGTTTCTTATGCCAGTTCAGACTGATGATGTCGTGCAACCGAAACTAGTATCTGAAGAAATTTAGAAAACCTGCAAGGAAAATAATTTTATTTCACGTCAAGAATATTGTCCATGTGTTTATTTCTTATGTAATAAATACAGTACTCAAATAATACATTTTGCACGAAAGGATAAGTTCTAATAATGTATTAATCACGTTAAATTTTATTACTGCTTAATATTAGATATTTCATAAAAGTATATCACTTATTTTAGGAACTGTGCGCAATTTATAATGGATCTACTTGGTTTACTTCAACGAACTTGGCTCTCTCTATTTAAATATACCGTCATATGGCATTGAAATACGAAACATGAACTTAAACCAAATTTTTTATACGTATTCCTAACAGTCAATGTCACTGTCAAAATAATTTTCAAAACGCTTAAGTTATAATACCTGGATTAAGTTCAGACGTATATTTTCTATGTTATCAATTTAAATTTAGAGCTATCTTTTGCATGCTAAACTTAAAATATAAAATCTACCAACATCAATATGTAAATCTTCACTCTTTATGATTTACTATAAAATTTAACTTAGTTTTTCAATGATATAGGTCGTCCTGTATATGTCATTCGCTTATAGAGTACCCTGGAGTCAAATAACCAAAGCGACCCTTATAATTAAGTATACATATTCAGATATGAAATTTTACTTTACTGTTGTCATTTGCCATATGCAGATTTTATACCTTTATTAATTAATTTTCTAATATATTTTCCAAACGTAATCAAAATTTGAAAACTATTTTAGTTTAGTTATAACACTAGATTTGTGAAATAGATTCACTTTATTTAACCAACATATTGTAAGATTCTAATAGATAATAGAGGTTGGCAAACTATGAATTGATTTCAAGTACTAACATTACTATACCCGTACCTACTATATTACGAATCTATTCAACATTTCTAAATATACGAGTATACCATATTATTGTTGGCAAAAGAATCACCAATTTTTAAACATCTACATAATGTAATCAATATTAAAATTTTATTAGATATTTGTGGAAAGAGAAAACTAGTTTTGTGAAAGCAGTTTAAAAGTTTGTTGAACTAATTGACATAGTTTATTTTTGTTCTACTTGTCTAGAGTTTACAGTATTTAAATCTAGAGCATTACTATAAACATCAGTAGCAATAAAATTGCTGATTTCATAGCATACCAATTACTTATAATTTTGCAATTGCCAAAGATTAGATTCTATAGGTAGTTGATTAATATCAACTTCTACTTAGTTTCCTTGCAGGAACCGCGTCCCCGCTGTTTCAGATTCAAGCAGTTTGTCAGCATGAAATATATTCTTTCACCGTAGAAGTAAGCGTTATCTAAATTATGATTGTATTGGTGAATTGGTTCTTACCTTTTGCGATTGTAATTATATAAATTAGTAATAAGATTTGAATTGGTGTAAATGAAGTTGTTAATTTGGAATCCCGTATACCGTAGTCGTCAAATTTTAATTTCGGTTTGTACTTGCTAACAGTGGTGGGAGAGCAACGCAGTGTCGGGGACCCTGACGCCTTACATTTCATAGAAAACATGGGTCGAATGTACTGTCTTGGCAGCCTCGCTTATGTTTATCTTTAGTTTATTTCGTCCCGCTCTTTTGCTCTTTCTACTTTCGTATCAGAAATTAAAATATGTCGACTACGGTATACCAGCAGGTATTAAGAGAGGGTAGAGGTAAAATCTGAATAAAAAATTGACAAAGAGCTTAAAAGCTTACTTGGCAATAGTTTTGATGTTAGTCTTCTAGATGTTTTTGTTGATTTTTCTATAATACTATATAAGTATGTATGCAGATAGGATCCATAATAAGTTAGAGAGTATGTCAAATATGAAGCTTTTCTTTAATAATATTTGTATATTAAAAGTTCATTAGATACCATGAAGAGTAACTGCTCTACAAGCGTAAATCTGGTTGTATTTTGATGTAATTCAATAGAGGTTTGGTCCAGAAATTATAAAAGTTATTCGAACCTCAGAAATCAAAATACTATAGATATCAATTGCCATGCAGCTAGTGGCTAAAATACAGAACTAATTTAAGCGTTCATTTGAAGTGCCATTTGAAACATTCAAAGTAGAGTAGAGACACATATAAATTCTACGAAAGCGTCTTAATTTACCATTTGCAGACTATTCTTTCAAGTATTCTGTTTCCTGTTTAGATAAACATTAAGCGACTTGACAAATGATTTGTAATCAGCTCAGATTTATAAAAACAGAAAGATGTGCGTCTTCTTTTGTATATATTTATATATATCTTCCTACTTGTTTTAGTTCATAATTTGCATATATTAATTAATGAAAGTTTAGTAAAAACCTCACTTCTTCAAAAATTCGTGTTGGAAAAATTTAAAAAAATCTGTTGCCTCTTTTTGCTAGGCTAAATCTTAGTAATTTTTGAGTAGGAAATTATCAAGTATGGAGTGAAATTTTTTATTTATTATAAAATAAATATAAATTTTGCAAAAATAGAAACTAGAGAGCATTCAAAATTTAATCATAACAATTATCAAATTACAATTTCAACAATAATACTAGAAATACCTCAAATATTACGTTCAGTCTTTCCCACGGCTAATATTATCTTCACTATCACGACATCCTCGTTTGGATTCCGTGGCAATAAATAAAAGTAAATCATTATAAAACTTTCTTTTTCCTGATCATGTAAAAGATCTAGTAACTGCCACACATTTTCCAGTGTGCGCTTTTGAATAGGTACAGGATATTTGTAAGTTTGATACAGTCACAACTGATTAGCCATTGCAGTTTTGAAAAAGAAATTAATTATCACGCAGCATAACGTGAACATGTTAATTTTCTATGTTTACGGCAGACTTAGCAGATTTTAGGAAATATTTATATATCGGTTTTAATAAAAAATATCTTTGACGGTTTAACATTGGCAACCTTAAATGGTGAAGGTTTTTCTCTTCAATTTAGAATCAGTTTGTCACATTCTTCTGCTATTTCAATTCGCTCAACTTCACGTTTTTCCTTTCAACTGATGATGGACATTCGGTAGACACGAATATCCCTTACCGTAAAAATATATTTATTTTTTTCAAAGTAGAAGAAAGTACAGTAAGTGAAACATCGTATAGGCGACAGATTCATGATAAGGGTACATTGTAGCCTCATCTATGCCTGGTGAATTGCGAGAGCATTGTACTATAGCTGCCTTGAGTAGAAAACTGGATTTAACGGAAAATGTAGTAATCTCAGCTAGGGTTTATACAAAAACCGACTTTTTGAAAAACCGGTTTTCGAAATCCAGATTTCCAAAAGCCCGGTTTTAGCCGGTTTTCGAATTTTTGTCAAAAAAAAATAGATTAGGGAAAAATATTTTATTTAATTTATATAAAATAACAAAACACGAAATCAATATCAAAGTCAAAATATAAAAAAAATATATAAGTTTTTGGTTCTTTTATTCGTTGCCTCAAATAATGAAAATACAGCTTTCAGTGTCTTTGGATTTGTAAGCTTTTCTTCAGGGTCTTCAAGAAACTTACGAATTGATTTTTCCATGGCTTCCTTTAAAAAAGCCTTACTCTGATGAATGGTTTCTTCGATTTGGTCTTCATCAGAATCGGTTTCAACATAAAAATTTGGAAATATTCTAAACAATATCTTTCCAGATAACTTAATAATTTCGGTTTTTGAAGCTAAAGAAAGTACACTAGATTTCTTTGCTGACCTGGTAATGTTTTGTGGATTTTGCAAATACAGTAAAAGAGTTGCTAATTCTACTTGTTTCTTTCTTGAATTCGTTCTTCTAAAGCATCTAATAATTTCAAACTTATTTCAGTGTTAAAATTCTTTAATTAATTTAACAGAAATTCAAATATACCTTCACTTGTGAATAAATTGGCATCTCGTCGCCCTAAGCCTTGAGCTACTAGACGAATCGGTCCCAAGACTTTATGAAGTTCCAAAAGTTTAGGATATTGAGCTTCATTCCACATATAAGAAGAACCAATATCATTCAATGCTAAAACAACACATTCTTTTACTGCCAGAAATCTTCCAATCATGTCCTCTATACTATTCCACCTTGTTTTGCAGTCAAGAATTAAATTTAATTCCTTCCCTTTTTCTTGTTTGATATAATTTTGAGGAATGGTGTTTCTTACTGGAGATCTTCTAAAGAACTTACAAATTTTTCTAATTTGTGAAACTGATTGTAATTGTCAGACAAAATAGGAATAGGATGTTCTCGGTTACAAACATAATAAAGAGAATCTTCATAATCGTTATATTCGTCTTCATCTTCATCTTCCGATTCCTCACGTGAAACATTTACTTCAGCTTCAGCTTCAGCCATTTCTCTATATTTATATAACACATCAGTAACTGCTAAGTTGAAATTTTGTAGCCTTACAGATACCAATTCTAATGTTCTCTGAGCATCACAGGAACCAGCTATTCGCACTAATCCCAAATTGAAATCTTCTGCCAAGTGGTGTACGTTATTGTTTAAATATCTATGATTTCTTTTGCTAGTCATAGAGAATTTTTTCCTATTCTTTTTTATTGAATCTAATTCAATAATAGTTTCACGTTTGGCATTGTCATAAAACGCATGAATGACATCCATTACTCTAGAGTTGTTTCTTGAATATCCTTGTTGTTGAATCTCGTATGAATGAGCTATTTGTAATGCTATTAATAGAAAATCCATCCATTGCTGCAAGTTTTGATATGATTTCTTCTAGACTACTCCTTTTCACTTTCATAAAATTCAAAATATTCGTTTGTTTCTTTGAAGAAGAGGAAGATCCAGGCGTTTCTTCTTCGCCGATCGTTTCTGATTTCCTTCCGATAATTATTTTATGAACTACTTTCAAATGATTATGTAGATTGCTCGTAGATGATGCTTTGCAGCTCAACATTTTATAACAATGATTGCAGATTGCCTTGTCTATCCTTAACTTTTGGAAACTATCCCAAACTTCCGACTTATTCATTTTTTATCTAAAAATGAAATTAAAGTTATCATTATTTTATTTTTTAATATTTTTGAAGTTTATTTTACAATTTTATTATTTTAACTATTAATATTAATGTAATTTAAAGAAATCTACACATTTTTTAGGAATTTTGAAAAAAACACGCATCTTCTTAATCTAATTCCAAAGCTTGATAGAGACATAATTTATGTTGAAACGTTGCGAAAGAAAATATAAATTTAACTTAACACCCTGTGTTTTATGTGAAATCCCAATACACAGAAGCCAGAACTTTTTATTTTACATTAATTTTTGAGAGAAGAAATTTATATAATAAAATTAAAGTTTTAAAGTGTAAAATAGAAAATACAAACTTAGAAATTAGAAACATACTTAATACTTACGTTATTTTTACCAACTATAACAACTTTATATTTTTGTTTCCAGTTTTCACTTTACATAATTAAGCGAACCTGTTGTCACTCTTGACTGATTGCACATATGTACTAACATAAAATAAGTGCGCAGTCTTTGTGCACGTGCGCAGAGCACAAGCACTGGCCAACGCAACTCCCAACATTGAAAAAATGTGTATGCTGCCCGTTGCATAGAATGAATAGCAAATCAAATTAATAAGTAAAAAATTAATTTTTACATAATAATTTGAATTCTTTGAAGCTGGTTTTTTTTAATTTAAAAACCGGTTTTCAAATATGACAAATTTATTTCAAAAACCGGTTTTTTAAAACCGGGTTTGAAAAACCGTGAAACCCTAATCTCAACTTTTGCGTAAAGCCAAAATTAAACACGACAGTTTTCCGTTCTGGTTTTATTTCTAAAGCTCCTTTTTGCACTACAAAATGCTTAAGCTTTTTGTTGATGCTAGGACTTTTTCTGTCGTGACTCTTTACCCTTCTTCTAGTGTAATTTGAGGATTATTTATGTAAAGCCTGTTCAAATATTTCACATTGCGAGCAAGTAAGGCTAGCCAAAATTGTTATTAAATTTGAAATTAAATATAAACCAGTATATCTTGTATGGAATATCAATTTTGATGCATTACTTTAATACTTAGTTCTGATACAAATTATATTTAAAATTAAAAATTTTTTCAAATAAAATAAATTATGATTATATTACTTGATATAATGCAAAACGATTAAAAGAATCGATATCATACACCCAAAGGTAAGCACGCCTGCCTAGAGATTGGAAGGTTGTGGATTCGTGGATTGAAACGTGTACGCTTTTTACAGAAACACCAAATGTTCAAAGACATGTATGTCATCTATGCTAGTATTTAATGAAGACTAGTTTGAGGGCTAATAGATTTCAATTTTCTCTAGCACATGCAACAAGAATATTAATATCGGAAAAAATAGGCAAATACGTTTTGTACCACCTGGTAGATAACAGCAGAAAATTTATAGAACTTTTTAAATTTATACCTGAAATGAATCAACCTGTATGTTGACTTTACGTGCATCAGCATCAGTGTTCTATTGATGTTTATCCAGTAATTTTTCGTTTCACTGAGGTTTACTTTTATGTTGCATACTTCGAAAGCCTACTTCCTCTTATTTACACAAACATGTGCGACTCCTTTTAATGCCATCGTCTAAACTGTAATTGGGGTTCCGCAAAACTCTGTGCTCAGACCACTCCTATAATTTATGTTTATTGATATTCTCCAATGCAAGTGCTTTTAACTATTACAACTAAAATTACTTATTCTTTCTTTATAATTTTTTATTAAACAATACTTACTTAAAAATAATTAAATTATTATATTAAATATAATATGATACTATATCTTAGTTTATATTTTTACTGTTAGTTTAAGAATCAAATTTTGTATTTATTTCAGAAAAACTCTTACGCAAAACACGTATTATAAACGAACATGTTCGATACGTGCCTAAAATATGCAGATATTAAATATTTAAATGCTTTTGCAACTAATTATCGTTATGTATTTTCATGTGTATAATATAAAATGTGAGAAAGTCTACATTTAATAGAAACTAATCTCTTAGTGTGTGCTTCTAACGAAGGAGAATGGAAATTAATTTGACTATTTCGGTAAATTTCAGAAGATACGATTTACTCGAGCAATCAGCAAAACGGTAGATATCAGAATAACAGTTCCGTGAGCAGAATAATGAATTACCACATTAATTAAGACGGAATGAATTGAATTTAGCAAATAAATTGATTTCATTCAAGGCACGCGTGCGTAGTTACTTAATTCTTTTCGGTAATATCAGAATACACACAGGCAGAGGGAGATAAAAGGAGGGATTAGATGGTTTATTGAAGTTCTTTTAATTCCTGAAAACGATTTGGCTAGTTGAAAAAGAACATAATTGAAGTGGACCACTATAATTTATTTACGTTTTCTGTTTGTGGAATTTTCTCAGTAATCCAGCACAAGTTGATGAAGATTATGTGCGTTGTGCGTACAAACATGAAATAAATTTTATATATTGCCAAAGCTGGTACCAATAGACAGTGTAAAATATAAATCAATTAATGTATTTTCTTGTGTTTTCCTTGGAATGCGACCTCGTTAATAATATTTTATAGGTAGTGAATAATCATTAACTCAAAGATTCGAGGATTATTATACAGCACATCTGAAAATAAATACATATTTTAAGATTACACTAACAGCAATAGTAATTAAAACAAAGGCTGGTCTAAACCTATAATCTACTTGCATAAAACATATACAGTGAATATTTAACATATTGAAATTTTAATATTACGGTAATTTACATATCTGAGACTATTATATATCTCATTTAACATTTAATTTTCGTTGGAAATATTAAATGAGATATATATAGTGTCAGGTATGTAAATTAGAAGTAATATTCATTTTTTAATTATGTTATAAAACATTATAAAAATAGTTTTATGTAAGTACATACGTCTGCTATTGTTGTAAAGCACGCTTTGTTTTTATTATTGTTACTTTAAGTCAGCGAGTCTCAACTTCTGTGGCGCGCTCCCCGGGGGGGGGGGGAGTGATGAAACTAAGTGGGTTGCGCGAGTATATCGATGAAAAATGAGAAAAAATATTATTAAGAAATTTACTTAGTTTACTGAAAAAAAGCAATAAAATACATTATACCCTAATAAAAAATAAAATACACATTTACACTGATATAATACACTTACTACCAATAAATAATGTATTCTATAAACAAATTTTTGGTTGCGTTATTTGATCTCGACTTACACGTTATATTACACAGTTAGTATTAGAAAATAGAGAAAAGAATATTTTTTCCAAAATTGATTTCATACCATTTTTTTTACAAATGTTATGTAGACGATTGTATATTATGTTTACCAGTACGAAGAAGTGGATATATTTTAGAACAATTTAATAGTTATCATCCAAAACTTGAATTTAAGATTGTTGTTCAATAATATAAAAGACAGATCCTTTTCAATAGCAAACACACGTGTTATACAAAATTTCTTGTGGAGATTTTAATAGCGCATATATAAGTCAAATTATGCAATATTTATCAGATAGACTAAATAAAAATATATTAAAAACCAAGAAATCGAATAAAACATAACTTTAAATTTAATGAAACCAATATTTTATGTAAAGAACAAAATAACAAAACTAGGAGTATTCTAAAATTTATACGAATAAAGAAACATGATAAAGTTGTCAATGACCGAAACGAAACTCAAAATTTGGCCATAGCTTACCACTCGGTAATATAATAAGTTATATTAGGTCTCTTTCATTTACATAATTGTTAGGTTATCCAGGATATACCAATATTATTTTTCTATAGCATATTTTCTCCGCCAACATATTTTTCAAATATATGTTACAGTTTTATTAATAATATTCGTCGCTTTTGAAGTTATAACGCCACTCAAAAGGTGGCGTCTAAATAGAAAGTAATTTTGGAACATTAATTTAAGTATAAGAGGAGCTTCCCTAATAAGTGACGAAGATGTTGAAAAAAGCGTAGAAGTGTGTCGGTTTGTAAGATGCGCATAAGAGAATCGATTTTATGTGAGCCTATATTACTTTTCTGAATATTTTACGTGCTAAGGTTTGAGTAATCAGTTGCAATATGCCTCTCTTCAGGTTGTACCATCCCAAGGGCAATTTGCAACGTAGAATTACCACATCCTTTAAAGTATATATTGGTTTTACCCTCTTAAGTAATGAAGCAAATTACGATGTATTTTCTTAAATACAAGTTTTAACGATATTACCCATTAGATACATTACAAAAATATTAATTTGTAATGGAAACTTAGTGTATTAAAAGTTTAAATCTGGAACATGAACGAATGAATTTTAATGATATAAATATTCATTACATTCTCTTCGTAAGGTGTTCCAAATGAAGTAAATGGGTTAGCGTTAAATCAAATGTTATTATTGTATAAAATAGTTACTTCTTTTAAAACCTATCAGAGGAAACTGTCCTATTTTGAAAACTTAATATCTCATTTATCAATTTTGATGAACAATAAATTTAATTTAAGGGAAGTTATGCTAAACTTTGTTTCTCTGTGGAGGCCAGTAATAAATGTAAAGTGTTATAAGTAACAATAAATAGATATTCAACGAAGCTTTTTGATAGACGATGTGATTCAATACCTGTTTGGACGCACAATAGTAGCCTTGTCTAATTAGCTACCTCTGCTTAAATACTATAAGCAGAGATACTGTAAAAGGCTTTAATTATACATAGAATAACTTCTGTTTATTTTACCTTATATTTATTAAAGCAATAGGTTATGGTTAAGGTTGAAGAATATGGTTTTTCGTGATATTCTTCGTGATAGAACTTTTGCGTTTCATGCTCAATATTATTGCTAGTATAAAGGTGGCTACACACATGCAACAAAACATCGTACCAAACTCCGACGCGCAACATTTCTTGGAGCGCAACGAAGTTGCGGTGTGATGAAGTTTTGAGGTGCAACAGAACATCGTCGCGCAACATCAACGCGAACATAATGCCGTCCCATCCTCCCATAATCAGCCAGGCCCGTCCAGACATGCGAACATGTGGCGCAACGTGAACGCGCAACATTTCTTTGATGCGACGGCAGAAAACCGACAACTGATGGGACGCCGTTATGTTGCGATGTTGCGCTGTTGCACTGTTGCGTGGTTGCGTCCACACTTGAGACGCGACGGAGTTCGGTACGATGTTTTGTTGCATGTGTTGCATTTTTGTATCCGCCTTTACATTTTAAAAGCAATAGACTGGCATTGCTTTATGACATTTATTACAAGCATTTTTATAAAAAAAAATTATTTGGAACAACTTTTTTGTATAGCAATGTATACAATTAACTTATCCTGCAATATGGACAATTATGCAATAAAAGAATTACGTTGTTTAAAGGAAAGCTGAAAATAATGTAATTAACAGAAATGAATGAAGGTTAGAAATATTATTTATAATTATTGATAGCTTTGTTTTATTTAGTATCATTTTACTTAAATATAAATAGTAATTTTCTTATTCCTTATGTTTAATGTTTGTATAGGAATTACACAGCAATTATTTAAAGCATTTAGTTCAAATGTGATTTGTGTTAATTCCATAGTATTAATTTAACATCATGGAGGTAACGACTAAGTCATTATTGGATGCCTTTTACGATTAATTTTGTTCGGTCGCTTGAAAAATACGAATTCTATGATTACCCGAACACATTCGAACCAATTTACAATCGACACATTTACATTTAAATCAGATTTTAAGCTGCATAATGGAATTTACATAAACGATATTTTGTTCTGTTATTTTAAATTGTTAATTTGCCAAACTCAATTGCGTTATTCAATAAAATAGTGTGTTTATTTTGATATTTCAGTGTTTGTTATGGTGAATATAAAAGTAAGACTTATTTGTTTTCGAATCACATATACAAAATGCACAGAGACTTGACTGTGACAAATAAAATTAGTCACTGTAATCTCCAGTAGATGCTAATTCTGCACAAAATCTAACGTTAATACTGCCAAGTTGTTTCATTGCTTCGACCCTTCGCTTGTGGGATTTAGTGTATTGTAGAATCTTTTAACCTTTCCTGCATGAACCATTTTACACCGCAGCTACCCGTTTTGCTTCCAATACCAATGGAGTACTTTTTATTTCGCTTTTTGACGTTTGGTCAACCATTTACCGCTAAAATGAATCAAGTCAGCGAAATTGAATATTCTACAAGTTGATAATGATGCTAAAATAATGTATTATAGCAAGACAAATCTGCGATCTTTCTTCACCACACAATGCATAAAGTTTAAAAATGTGGTTTGGCACTCGTATCTCAAACTGGTGAAAAGTTGATTTGGGTTGTTTCAGCAATAAGCGATTCAATTAAGTTTATCGATATTTAAAACTACATAGTCTCTTACACGCATACATATTGTATTGTTATTTTCAATGCATTATGCATCATTTTCTAAAATAAAAATTGTATTTGTCGCGTTTCGAAAGACATAAAATCAATATTTATTATTAGATAGCATGTTATATTGCATTACATATATTGCTGCGGCCGCGCGCATTTCATACACGTATAAGACGTGATAAATTATAATGAATTCATTATGTAATGCAATTATGATAAATGATCGTATAAAAGTAAATGCATTGAATACGTCTTGAGGTAACATTTATCATGTACTGTACTTTTTCAAAATGGAAGCAGGCTTGGAGTATTTGAAATACGATCTGGCTCTCCACAAGGAGAAGTCTTAAAATCAAGTTTGTTTTGTATCTATGTTAATGCCTTTTTCAATGGTTTATCAATATAATGTATATAAATGTTATATCGTAATATCTAGATGACGATATAGTTATTCCGTTAAAAGATTACACGAAATTGCATTATTACTTACGTAACGGCACTTTGCATTACCCGTTCTTCAAAATTAATTAATTTTGAATATAGTTTTTTTAAAATTTAAAACCAATATGTCATCACCAAGGCCAAAATTTTATTTCTAATGAACTTTCTCAAACTTTAATTCCTTTTTTTGTTCAAAACTGCGACAACGCAATAAAACTAAAACCTTTCGCCCTTTATCAGCTACCTACTATAGATTGCTCCACACAAATATCTAATTCTCAGATTTCGTGTTTACATTTTCAAATATATGTTATTTCTATTTTTTATTAAACCTCAAGCAATTCATTATATTATTGGGTTAATTCCCTTATGATATCATTTCTACCTTCAATGAATGCCCCAAGTAGTACACCGTTTACGTTACACTTGACTGGATATATGGATACTGGATGAGTTATATTGAATCTGAGTCAGTGTTGTTCTGTTACCCTACGGTGTGTAAACTGTGCGATTTTTATTCAGTGCTACTGATGATGACAACTTAGTTGTTGAAATACGCATTTAGCCCTCTTGTGCTTTAGTGTGGTGAAGTTGTTCAGTGTTTTTGTTTATATTGATTTTTTTTAATAATTCCGTTAATGTCGCTTTATCGCTCTTCTTTCTCATTGGTCATGGATATGGATTAAATTAAAAAGCGCAGATTCTTTACGAAGTCTTTCATTACTCTTTGCCCTCACTGTCTATCACCTATAAATCTATTACGAGAGTTTATGAGTAATATTATTAGTATCAGCTAGTACACAATACCAATCGACGTCCTATGATACACTTGAATCTGTACAAAATTATTACTTGTTAAGTATAAATCGTATAATTCGATACAGCTTGTGTTTACTTTAAAACTTTAATTTTGAGCCAACGTATATCTAGTTCCTGCCTGTAGTTACAGTCCACTAATCTAATAATTTATTTACATTCATTTAGTTATTTCGTTAAATAAAAGCTTTAAGGATATCCTTGTTTGCGTTTATTAATACTTTCTCTTACAACACATACGAGGGGAACTATTTATATTTAGGGAATTGGCAACACTAATGTCAATAGCTAAAATCTGACAACACCATAATAAAGTTTTACATTTTTTGGCATAACAGAACTCACAGCGTTTGGATGTACAAGTGCTATTTGTTTTGTTTACAGTGAGTTCAGAAAATCAATTTGACAAAATAATGGAAATTTCAAGAGAAGGTTTTCGTTGGATTATTTTTCACAACTTTCGACGTGGAATATCTCAACAAAAATGTGTCCATGAACTCAGTTCTTTGTATGGCGATAAAGCACCATCAAAAACCACAGTATATCGCTGGTATAGTGAATTCAATCGTGGTCGTAGTTCCGTCGCCGACGAATTCCGTGAAGGTCGTCCAAAATCGGTTGTTGTGCCACAAAACATCGATGCAGTGCGTGAAGTGATAATGCAAGATCGTCATGTCACATATTGTGAGATAGAGCCATCCTTGCACATTAGTTCCACTTCAATATATTCGACTCTGCATGAACACTTAGTTGTAAAAAAAAATTTGTTCTCGTTGGATACCCCATAATTTATCAATCGTTCAAAAAAAGACACGCGTCAAGTGGTGTAAGGAAATGATGAAAAAGTTCAACCGTGGTGCTTCAAAAGACGTATATAAAATCGTGACAGATGACGAATCATGGATATGTGCTTATGAGCCGGAAACAAAACAGCAATCGACCGTGTGGGTATTCAAGACGAGCTAAATCCAACAAAAGTTGTTCGTGGAAGAAGCACAGCGAAGCAAATGGTCGCCTGTTTCTTCGACCGAATGGGTCATGTGGCCACTGTTCCGCTTGAGCAACGTAGAACTGTCAATTCCGAGTGGTACACGATCATTTGTTTGCCGGAAGTCTTCGGAGAAATTCGTAAAACTAACCCCCGAAGACGAATCATTCTACATCATGACAATGCGAGCTCTCACACATCCCGTCAAACAAGTGAATTTTTGAGCAGTCAAAACATCGAATTGATGACTCATCCTCCATACAGTTTTGACTTGGCACCCAATGACTTCTTCTTGTTCCCGAATATCAAAGATAAACTGCGTGGTCAACGATTTACGAGCGCCGAAGGAGCAGTTGAAGCGTTCAAAAACCATGTTTTAAAGGTGTCTCAAGAGGAATGGAAAAACTGCTATGACAAATGGTTTGAACGAATGCAAAAGTGTATTGATCATCAAGGGGAATATTTCGAAAAACAATAAAGCCATTTTCATTTAAAAATGTTTGTTATTATTTGCTATTCCCGAAATATAAATAGTAGCCTTCGTATCCTGTACATTTAAAGGTTAATCATGGCAACAATTTAGTACAAACGTGAAGCATCCGTGACTAGAAGCTTGTCATTCTATATATAATAATAATATATTTAGTATGAAAAAATGTTGATTGCCCTGTCAAATCGAAATAAACCAGGACGAGATGGACAATCGATGTGCAGACTGGAGATCACGGATCCGTATGTGTTAGGACAGGTGGGCAATCCCCCCCTCCCTAAAGGGGTGCGACTACCGATTATTTCAATTTTAAAATTACAAATGTGAACACATCAGACTACATCAAAACTTAATTTGATGTAGTCACAATTATTATGAATATATTAAAATGTTCGATAATTCAAAAATAGACAATTGTTTACAAAGCAGGAGATACAGGAAATAAAACTATGTAATTGTTAGGTTCAAAATTTGTTTTAAATGAGCAGTTTCAATCCATATTCGAATAAATCGAATATTATGTACAACTTTAGGTGTACAAAATGTTCTTTTACTTTTTTCTTGAGTTGAATTACTGGCATTCTTTTAAATATTTCTATCAGGTGATTATACACTTTTTACTAAGTTTTTGTAACTAATGCACAATCTTAAATATATAGTTCGGACAAAGAAATTATATTTGTGTTTTTAAATAACTCTTTAGAAGTACAACTTATAGTCTTTATGTGAAAATGGTGTGAATACAGGTGTTATGCAGCAAGAAATTACGGGTGGTCTTCACTGAGTTTTGAAGAATAATTAATTATATAACAATGCAACTCATAAAAATTTGTAATTCAAAAAATATACTATGGTTCAAATGCTTTTTGAAGTAGAGAATTTTCGAGATGCTATTTTATAAGTTTTTCTTTGTTACTATCCTTATTCTGTTTATTATTTGGCTCGTATTTAAAACAAAGTTGTTTTATTTCTGATAGGGGAAAAATTGATGTTGGAGTGAGTTTGATCAGATTGTATATCTACAATGATATGTGCTTTTATATGCTGTCGCATTCTGGATTCCTATGTAAAGGGTGTAACGAAAGTTTCTGGACTATTTTAAAACGTTTTCTTCGAATACATAAACACTGTTGTGAAGAGTAAAGTATGGTCATGTGTTACCATGGTTATATCGTATATTTATTACACATGTAATTTTTCTTCTCAATTGTAACAGTATGGCTTCCAAATTAGAGCTACGAAAGCATATTTATAATTCAGTTGGAAAACGCTTAAACAGCATATTTTACACCTTTTTGAGAAGGAAAATATTTCTTGAAGTACCATGGTAGCTCAACTAAATTCCAAGATTTTGTCAAAATTTGAGACAAGAACAAAATAATCATTATGAATGATGAAAACTATTCTCCGCTTAGCAATGCGCAAACTCTGGGTAATGCTGGCTTTTAGACAAGCAATGCGAATGAGACTCCTTATGAAGTAAAGTATAAAACAAATACAAAGTTTCCACAAAAGATCCTAGTCAGGTGCGCTGTTTCTGAGGCAGGTATTTCTCGACCTTACATAGGGCATGTGAGAGGAGAAGCATTAACAGCCAAACTGTACATTCAACGTTGCTTGTCAAAACTGGTTGATTTCATGAATGAACATTATCCAAATGATCATGTTTTACTCTGACTTGGCTTCAAATAATTACGCCAGAGAGACAAGACAATGGTTGGAAGCGCAAAACATACCTTTCGTATCTTGTACGTATAACCCGCCAAGTTAGGCCTATTGAAACCTGATGGACTTTATTGACCAAGTGAAGTTTAATTAAGGAAACGGATCCGAACTAAACCTCGTGATATTTCTATAGAGCACTGCGAATGACTAATGCAAGGTATTCGAGCAAACCTGCGTCACTTTGAACATTAGGACTGTTAAATAATAATTTATAATGTTAAATGAACAAACCATGTTAAATGTTATGTGAACATTTCCGAAAGTAGCATCTTTTATTCAAAATAGTCCGAAAATGTTTGTGTTGTTAGTTCTTTGCAATTGACTCGATAAGACACATTTATGTATTTTCAAATGGCTACTTTTCCCCCCTCGGAATAAAAGTTAGCAAAACACGGTGTACGGGCTGCATCGTTTGTTGAAATATGCTTTATCCTTCTAGTCATGTACACCACACTCGCACATAATGGTCAATATTATTACTTTACTTCTCATCGTTTATGATCAATATGCCTAGAAAGCTTATATTATAATGCTCTGTTGTTTATCTTCTGCAAATCAAAAGATGTTTCCTTTTCCTGGTACATATTTAATTTCGCTATAACACTTACTTAGCGCAGTAGTATGATCCTCTAATTTATTCTCTGATCTGTGATACCTATCATCAACTGACCTTTCGAAGTAAGCTTTCTAGACAAACTCAAATGGAAAAATAGTATCCAGCGTAATCGAAGGCGAGACGAGATCCGGTACACAGACGAGTCCAGCACCTCAACTTGCACTGGAGCAGGAATCTACTCTGCCAATACGAGAAAATACTATGCACTGGGGAGGTATACATATATATTTCAGAAAACAATGTGTGCCATATTTCAATGTGCTACAGAACGCAACAGGAATGCCGTCGTCAACCAATGGATTCTAATAATATCTGACAGCAACATCTAGCCAAGAAGTGTCGTCAATATTGGTTTGGGAATGCCTCAAATAACTAAAATCGCTGGCAGATCAGATTAGGGTAGAACTAATCTAGATGCCATGAGATAGCGGGCTCAAGAGTACCGACAAAACTTAGTAATTGGCTAGGAGAAGATGAGAAACAAAACTCAAAGGTCCAGGACTGACCCGAGGGTACCAACAAGGATGACCAAAAGCCACATCTGATCTGTGTATATGCAAGATGTCATGGTAAGAAATTTATTGGTCAACCATGCAACAAAAGATCTGAAAAACCGAATAATAGTAGGGAATAGGCTACGAACCATAACTGGCTTTTAACCGGTCATGCACCAGTTAAACTGCACCTCAGTGAGATGGACCTGTATGATAAGTACTTTAACTGCAGATTCACAATAAGAAACAAGAAACAGTAAGCAATGCCTTCTCGGGCAACCAAACATAGACCTAAAAGTGCATAAATAACACGCAGTAAAAACTTGTGCGGCCTTCTACAGGACACAAAAATACTAGATTGGATATCATAAGCTACAAGTGCAAAGTTGGACGTATGTCGGACAAACCTGGGGGAAAAGATTGATTTTATCGCATTAAAATTACAAGGCAGGTCACTTATATACATAACAAACAATAACGGTTGTAGAATTGACCCCAGGGGCACATTATACTTTGTAGATTTTTCTTTGCCATATTGATGTTGTAAGTGATCGCCCTATTTATTGATGACTTATAACATCTTTCAAAATATATCAGTAAATAATAATGTTTCTTATACGATTTAAATAAGTACGACTTTGTTCATGTTCAATTCGTCTACCTTATTCGAATATAAATTTAATAAATGGTCCATCAACATTACAATTTTTCATTAATAATCTAACATGGACTGTATCCGCGGCTATATGTAATATTTCCGGCATTGAGGTATATCTTCTGGCAAAAGTTGCAGTTTCAGTTAAATTAGATGAACTGTTTTTAATAGTTGTAAAACTTTAAGACCAGTAAATTGATATTTATATATCTCATATAGTCAAGCAGTAGTAACTAAATATTTGAAGAGTATCGTCTACATAGATAGGTAGCTCATGAGAAAGGCTTGAATTTAAAATTATAATCGCTGTCTAAATAGTTGAAAAAAACTAAATCCTTAAAAAGAAAAATAATATCAAACCAGTAAAAGGAAATATACTTTACAAAAGATAATAATATTTTTTCATATTTTGCCTTCATTGTTTTTGTATCTTTTTCCATGAATTTTACAGTAAATAAGTAAAACCTCCTTATTCGCTTATTATACGTAAAATATTTGTAGTTTTATGAAATACTGCACCTAATGGTGAATTCATATAGACATAATATATCGCTCGTTTCATAGAAAGTACAACAATCGTTTGAAATAAAACCATGTTCAAAACTAATGTATTCTGTTCTCTTTTATTATCTGGATACGCTTCCGAACGTTATATAGTTTCCGCCGTGGATGGCAATTTATTTAAAATATTATAGTTTCCATTATGTCTGTTTCAAAGAGTGTAGAAAGATGTGCGCTCTGGGAGAAATATGAACTGGGAGTTTGTATTATCGTTCCAAGTTATAACAAATGTACTTCAGAAGAGAAATTCGCGAGATATTGGTGCACAATCTATTATTACTTAGTTCGGATACATGCACTACATATACGTACATTCGTGATATATTTACGCATAATATACATTTGCATATAAAAAAATTACTTACTTGCTAGAAGTTTATTTTACACACATTAATAGTATGCAATAATATCCTAATCCTAATTAAACATTTCCTCATATAAATTTAACTAATAATTCAGTTAAATTTAGATGGGTCATAATTCAAATTTTTGAAAAAATATTTGTTCTTCATAACCCTAGAGAGCTAACCATGATTAGCAGTACATGAAGACTAATCAGTCGTAAATGTTATTATTTCAAATTAAAGGTGTTATAATTTTCAAAAGAATTAGAATTATAATAAAACAGCTACATTATGGGTTTGAATAATCTTTATTGAAATGATACAATAAACAAAAGTAGTTTTAAAGTCATTAACAAGAACATTCACAGGAAATACTTGCTCGGTGTTCGTCGCAAATTGGACGCTTGCACATCTCACAATAATTGGTACGTCTTTTCTTTGACTATCCTTTCGTAATAATTATTATGAATGTGCTAAAGATACAGCAGACACTAGATGTCTGTAGCACAACACAACACTGTAAATCAAATAATGGTTGCAAATGTCCAAACTACTACGAGAAATAGCCTTCTGGCAGGTGTACAGGAAACATGCGCAAGGGATTTATAATATGTTGCGTAAAATTTACGAATGGTTTTCTTTCTAGGGTTAATGAAGAAGTCCATGATTCTTTCCATCTTCTGGTTAGACTCTATGGAAGTCTGCGCTTCTCTGGCTTTCGGCAATCAATGTTTTGATTAACCAAACATAGTGAATACATCTTCGTTATATTCCCTTCTAAATGTCCTCGGTTCTATTTGTTGCGCCCTTAGAGTTTAGACGCGAGGTTTTGGCGCGATAACGATAATGACCATATTATATTGCGATGGAACGTTTTTGTTCCATCTGAGACCATGAGAGGAGAGAAGATATTAAAAAAAACACTTATAATGTAAATGTGATGCATTTATTGTTGTGTCATATGCTACTCTGGAAATATCAATACTAATATTAACTTAATAAAATGCTAATAATCTTACGCATTAACTAACTATTCTAATCGTATTAGTAACTATATATGAAATCCATAAGCAGAGTAGATATTGTATTAAATTATTATAAATTTTTATAATTATATTTAGAGATCTCTTACATTAGCGTTTTTTGTGTTTTTTTTTCTTTTTTCTGTTCAATATAATAAATAGGTGTTTCCGATATATTTTTCTGAGCAAGTTTTTTATAAACATACTTTGCAATTTCAATTAGTGATTTGAAAATATTTGCCGCACTAATAAATCATTCTATGAAATTGTGGAAACTCAAGTATCCGAAAATTTAGTGAAACTTTATCAAAGTCAAGCTACATTTTGACCACGTATATTAATGCGTATCAACTGATAATAGTGGTAGCAATAATTCTCTTGACACTTATTCGACTACACTTCCGTAAGTCCGTCTCTATACAAAATAATATCCTTGCCAGGAAAATCATATATTACCTCTTGTTAAAAGTGTTTCATAATATTAAGAATTAATACAAACTCCACATTCTATTTCCTAAATAATAAAGTTTAAAAACTATAAAGAACTATAATGGTGCAGGTATATTTATGTTAAATATTCATTTATAATCCTCGTGCTGCATATTTATCCTACCTACAAAATAAAATTTAATAGTGAATATTGTACGTGAAGTCTTTATCATTTAAACGTATTCCACATTCAACCAATTCTAGTTAATAGCGGATCTACTACATAATTGATTAGAGCAAAGTATATTTTTTTTAATTAGAACATAATATATTTATCTGGTTTAAAAACGTACCCACATTTTTCTTGTCAGATAATCAGGTGTTCAATATATTTATGAAATGGTTAATTTCTTGTAGAAGTGATGTAATTATTGTTACTTTTTCTTGGACACCTCACAAAAATTGTTAGTTGTGTACATTAAAATATAATATTATACCGTAAGTGTTACTAGTTGACTATTGTAGTGAGTGTTTGTAAGGGTTTTGCAGTTTACAAAACGGTTATCTAATTGTAGTAACCCCATCCAGGTTTTTATGGCATAAAAACAAGTACGTGGTATTAGGTGTATATATGACAATTTGCAAACATTAGTACAATTATGATTTCAAATAAACTTTACAGCACTCTTTAGAGTAATTTAAACCTCTAATACTTAAGAATTATCTTTATAGTCAATTTTAAATCTCAATTATATTGAATATATATGATAATGTTATGAATTATTCTATTTCCTAGATTTGTTAAACTACTTCCATTCCAAATAAATACTTTTAATTATTTTTCCAATTGCACAAATTTATGTTTTAAAACATGCCTGATCTATCTATAAATTATTTTATTTTTTTATTTATTTTATTTATTTTTTACACCAAATTTTATCTAGAAGAGTGAATATTCTTCACTAAGGTTTTAATTTAATGTTTTTTGTTTACCATGAGACTAGTTGAATATGAACATCAACGCAGATTTTTCATATTTTAAGTCCAATCGAAATACCGATTCACCTTCTTAATCCATAGAATTAAGAAAGTGACCTCAAGTTTTACATGTAGGGGTAACATTGTGAACTTTTCTTTAGGTTTGTTCCAACATACAGTTCTGAACGGTTCTAGAACTAGTGCGCATGTCATTTAAAAAAAGACTGTTCGGATCATGCAGTTCTAGAAGAACTCGTAATTCAGAACGGTTCTTGAATTACGCGTTCTGAAAGACCGAACATTGAACTACTAGTTCTCAGAATTTGTAGTTCCAGAACTGCATGGTCCGAACAGTCTTTTTCTTAAATGACATGCGCACTAGTTCTAGAACCGTTCAGAACTGTATGTTGGAACAAACCTTTTTGCAACTAAAGTAAGTCATAGTGGTCATTTTTGCTTCATTTATGATTTTGTTTACGAGGCTAAATACGAAAGAAGTTTTTTTTTTTATGTTATCTGTCTAACTATGAATCAAACGAGTTAGGAAACGAACAAAATTTTATTTGCAAAGTAAGAAGCATTAACACTAACGCACTTATTCCAAAGTTTCTTTAATAACGCTATTACTTCGAAAGAATTCTTTTGGTAATTCCGCAAAATACAATCACACAGCCTTTTCCAAATCTTCATTCGATAAAAATGGACACCCTCTCAAGAGTTTTTTGAGATTTTGAAGAAGAAAACAGTCACAGGTGCGAGATTGGGACTGTAGGGTGGATGTTGTAATTAGCCGTATTCATTGATTACTGCTTGAACAATTCGTGCCTTATGCACCCACCAGTTGTCCTACAGAAGCAGAGTTTTCTGAGCAAAGTTGGGAGTCTTGTTCAATTTTTAGTTGTATCTTGATGGATTTTTCCGTTAACATTTATTCGGCTGGCAGTCAACAGCAAAACTTCAACTTGGTTGTTGATTTTTTCAGTTCGTGCTTCTAAAATTTTCCATACTTTGAAACAGCATGAATGAATTCTCTGTCCCATTTGAACTGCTTTTACCAAAATTTTACTTGAAAATAGGACAAGCTATTTTCTTTATTCACTCTCACCGCTCTCTCATGGATATTTTTCAGGCTACTGCCTTCATTCGATAAAAATTTATCACACTTCTGTGTTCAAGTTTTAATTCACATACTTTCTCTTCCTCAGACGAATGTAAAAGTAACAAATGTTAAGTGATTCGAACCAAACTTAGAGATTACACTATAAAATGTCAAAGAAAAGTAATGCAAAATTGTCGCGATATTATGTTGTTTTCATAGCCAGCTAGGTGGCGTAAAAAAAACTCCCCTCGTAAATCGACAAGAGAAGACTGGGTGGGGAACATAATTCAGGAAATAGAGGCGGATAATGTGAAAAATTGGATTTGTATTAAAAACTGACACGAATAATTGTTTCGCGATTATTCAATATTGATCACTTAAAGCAGCTGCTTTTTCTTTTCGAAAAATTTTACCTAACTTTGTAACAATATTTCAGTTGCAAATTCAAAAAAAAACATGGAGAAACAGCTAAGGAGAACTAAACAATAAATCTACTACGTATTAATAATGTTATTGAAGTCGTTCAACGCATAGGTATAAATATTGAAAGGAATGGATGTACTTTCAAATATTTATTTTGCTGCTAATATTACAATATTAATTAATTAAAATTATTTCCATTTCTGGAGCATGTAATTAAATCTACCTGAGTTTTTGTTGGATATTAGAATATATTGTAGTTTTAGACAATAAATGTAGATTTATAGAACTTGTGAAATGTTAAATAAGAAGTATTTCTATTTTATTGCAATATTTCCATTTCATATATTTATTTATTTAGTAGCACTTCTCTCTTTTACCATTCTAAATGCAAGTTTATTTTAGTTTAGCAAGAAGTTCTAAAATGTGTGTCCAGAGAACTTTACTAAAAAAATATTTATTCTTCATTCATTTTCTTATTCCGCGTTGTGTTTTTACTGCTTAGCAATAAAATGACCTGTCGGAGACAATCTTTTCTTTTCTTCCATTTTTCCACCTTAAACTTGTATCTTAGTTCTTGGTTCTCTTTTATTTGGTATCAGAACGCTTGTCTCCCTTATCATTACGGACATTTCTCTTTTCTTACGTCTACTTTGAAATAAATTCAAAGCTCATTTGCTTATGAAAGTCAAATGATAATAAATAGAAACCCTTTTGGGAATTTCGTTTAAAAGTACAACCCAAGACAGTTTTGATCATGATAGTTTGTAGATCTTAATTTAATAATATGGCATAACATGATATAGAAGTAGGAGAATGTTAGTATTAGGATAGTATAGACAAATATTTATTACTTTTTATATTCAAGCTTTAACATAAGAACAAGGTAGGGGAACATTTTCCATTAATCGAAATCGCCTTAAATTGATACCAGTTTCTATTGGAATTTTTATTTATATAAGAATGTGTTGATGTTTTGAAACGATATAAAGGGGTTTGTTTATTGCAATAATATTAACATTAAATTGTTGGCGAAACATTTTATACTTTAACCCACTTTGCGTATTTAGCTTGATGAACTAACTGTTCCGTTAATTACATGCATATTGTAATTATTAAATTATTATCTATTGATTGAATGTAATATAAATATAAATTTAAACTACAGTATGTACTATAAGGTTTGCAATAACTCGTTAAGATTTGGCAATACAAGCTAAAGCTCACTTCTTCTTAACAATAAGTAATATTATATTTTTTCTTCTATGTAATCTTACATTCTTGCTTATTTTTCACTAGCTAAAAAAACATTATAACAATGAAGGTAGAACTAATAATTGCAGAAAAAAGTACAGCAGAGTAAGTAAGATATATAGAGAAAGGAAAATGTCAGTGCATAGCAAATAAATTTAACTGATTGCATGCCGTGTACTCAACTCATGTGGTAATATTATTATTAAATTAATATGTATTCGTATATTAATTTCTTTCAATTGTCTTAAAATTAACGTCACCTCTCTATTAATTCTGCATTAGAAGAAAAACCAATTATATATAAATTTTTTAAAATGAAATTGACTTTAATTTATTAAATACGTAATTTATTAATCTTTTCAATACGTGAACACTAATTATAAAATATAAAATGCATATAAAATAATTAGAAATGTGGGTACGTTATCTTCAACAGACGTATATTTATATATTTACATATTATTGTTGCATGTTCTCATTTATAAAAATATTTACTGGAATTTAAATACCAGAGATGTATCGTGATAACACGAACGAATTATTTTTATAAGTTCTTTGCAGTATAATTAACAAAAGTGATTTTATATATGCTTAAGACACTTTTGATATAAAATGAAATTATTTAGTCTTTGCGGGACTAATACGATGAGATTCATTCTCGATTTACAGAATGATGTAGCTTTTTTTTAGAGGTGTAGTAGTATCAAAATACTGATAATAGCAATTGTTCAGAATAAAATCCACTAATTAAGGTTAATACCTAGCTCATTCCATGCGCTGTTTTCACAAATTCCTGTAAGAGCATCTTTATGGAATTTAGAATAAGCAGATTTTAATTTGTCATGACAAATATCATAATAAATGATTTGTATTCATATTGCTTTTGCGTAATAGAGGTAGCTGAGATTTTCTCATGGACATCGTTATGTAGAGACGCTAAGCGCACACTGGTGGAGTCATAGTAGATTGAAACAGATTGCGCATCCATTTCATCAATGCATATATGAATTTTTTATTCGTATATGTATGTGTATGGTTTCCGTTATCCTTGGGAGATTTTTCCTAGTCTCACTATTATTTTTGATATTGGTATGGCACCTGTTGGCGAGATACTGGATGCACAAATATCTGCAGTGGTCTAGAATATGATAACCGTCGAGCAGCGATAAAATCATAGTAGACTGAAATACGTGTCTGTGCGTTGGTTGCTCTAATGCCGACTGTTGGGCAAATTGTGCATCCCTTTTTATTGCATTTTCAATTCGTATACCTATGTATGTGTATGTGTTTGTAATGCGTTCAGAAATATATTTACGAGTTGCAAGGATAGGATAGATTTTTCTTTTTCCTTTCAGTAAATTCAGAGAAATTTCAAGCTGCGTTCACACTGCATGACACAAACAAAAGCGTAATTCTAATAAAATTAAAAATTAACCATAATAAAATAAAAGATAACCATAATAAATTAAAAAAGTAACCCTAATAGAATAAATAAAAAACGATTCTGAAAACAATAATAAACTATACAAACGACTCAAAAATTCCTCCCTGTACAGCAAGACATCGCTCGAATCATCGATCGAAGAAATTTAATTTTACGTTTTCTAGTAAGTGAGCAGTTACTGAATTAGCAGCCTCAATTATTTTCTCTCTCAAGGCTACTATGTTTTCTGCTCTACCAGCTTCATGGGTATAAACAACATTTTTTTAGATATCTCCATAAAAAAATCATTTGATGATAGATCAGGAGATCGCGGAGGTCATTTGATGTTTCCCGTTCCTGTAATAAGACGGCCAGGGAAAGTATTCCCTAGGGCCAAGAAATTTCTTTACCCTGACTGCATTATGTGCTGGACAGCCATCATGTTGAAACCAAACGATTTCCTGATTTATTCCAGTGTTATGAATGGCGGAAAGTATTTGGTTTTGCAATAATTCAAGGTACCTGTCGACATTTAATATACAATCAATAAAAAACGGTCCTATCAAATGGTCAACTAAAATACCTGCCCAAGGTTTACTTTTTGAGGATATTGGGTGCAGTTTGCAAAATGCCGGTGTTCATTTTCGGTAACCTAATATCGAAGAACAGAGGGATTGTGCTTTCTCTTCAATGGAAAAGTAGACTCATCGGTGAAGCAAATACTTCTAACGAAATTGTCGTCTCGACGTATCTTATCCATAACGGATTGACAAACTCCATTCTTCGAAAATGGTCCTCCGGAAATATTTCTTGGGTTTTCGAATACTTAAAATATGTGAAACATTTTTGTTACTTATACCCAAATTCTCGCAGCACTTCTAGTTGATATCGTGTTGTCTATTTCCACAATACTACAAACTAATACATCCCGCCGTTCACTTTCCTGAATTTTTTGTGGGGATATCTCACTTGGTTTGCATTTCGTGCAGTTATTTAGACAGAAACATTTCCCAAATGTATTAATAATATTATAAATTGTTTGTTTGCAAGATACAGGGTTGTTTGCAAAAGTCAGCTCAAACATATTTATGCACATTGTTGCAGTGTTATTACCAAAGAACCATTTTACTATCTGAAGCTTTTTAGCGGGTATATAGAGACTCATTATAAATTAGTTTTACTGAATGCTTTTATTGCACACCGCAACGTGTTCGCAGCTAAACACTGAAAGTAAAATCTGGGTGGGGAGTAGTGGGAAGAATGGGGATCGAAGAGAATCGTTGTGGTGTCGGTTATTGCCGGCATTGGTAACGGACAGTAGGGGTACCACGTTGTCACGTATTACATGCATACGTACAGATCGCACGTAAACATTGAATCTATATGTCTAATGGTATTTGACACATGCTGTATATTATTAAAGTAAATAGTTTTATAATAAACAAATAATGAAATATTTGACATTATTATATCTATGTGTGGACCGAATTTTCTTTTACAAAAATTATTCAAAATTAAGCTCCATATAATTTTGTTTTATATATCTATCTATAAAGCATGACTTTCAAAATATTTGCCAAAAAATTTGAATCAAAGACCTACTGTTTGTTTTACCTCACAATTTTATTACGTATTTAATATAATTAAGCATAATGTGTACAATATATAAAAGAAGGAAATTACCTTGGTACTAATCAAATAATTACGTGATGACGAGCCATTGACTGATGTGAATATATTGCTCGTGCTCCCTTAGTATACACCAAAACTATAATAACCGGGTGCTCGGTGAACTTGTTCACGGATACCCCTATGAACAAATAAAGCCTAGGTATATTTCAGCGTGTGGGTAAAGGAGTGGTTATGGAGTCACTAAATCAGCTGCTAACAGTATGGTTGCTTTTTCGAAAACTGCCCTTCTCTATCTTGACACTAAGATAGGGTCGTAGTTCCTAAAGGTAACTTATACCAGTTATAGTGTAGGGCTATAGCCCGTTCGTGTCCCATTTCTAGTCTTGCATGAGTCTACATTACGGACTCTCAGGTGTGGTTGGCTATGTAGTACCATCCTGTCAAAGTTTCCTGGGTAACGGATGTCTACGAAGTTTTAAAACAGTGGAAAATAAAGCTGGTATGCTAAATTAATGTCCTCGAAAGGCAACCCATCCAACGGTGGAGAAGGTGTTTTCGTGACATGCGAACTCCGCGAAGAGGCAAGGTGTTGGTGAACTTACTAGCTCACACCTTCGAGGCTTATCTAATCGATTCCGGAAGCATTACCGAGCGAAAGGCGATATCGCCATCATAGCTCATACTAAGTAGGGCTTCTTCGGCCTGCATTTACGCGGAATATAGGGTAATGTAGTAGCACTCTTTAGCTGTTGGCAGGACACATCGGGTACTTGGAGAATGAATTCGAAATGTATATTGAATAGGATAGGGCTTCCTCCCCGCCGCTAACCGTCAATTTGCATATACACGGTCCAGCATGACACGCTCCACGGTCATGTTTTGATCCCGATAGTCTACCCAATCCCGGCTACCTGGAAATCGGGCCACTCCATGATCTGTAGAGGAGTAATAACTACAAAAGTGATCACAACCCGTGACTCATCAAAGGCGGTTTACATGTTGGGTGGAAGCCTCCCAACATGAGTACTGCGAGGGGTGAGCCTCAGGTTTCAGCCTGGTCACACCATTTGGTAATTGCTTTGCTGGTGGGGTTGGCTTAGTGTAGATCGCTGGGACTCCCGATGCAAACCGGATATATTCAAAAGACTCTGTGCCAGGTGGCTTCACTTCTGGAGTCATACTCTAATTGGCTGTATAATGCAAAATTCATGTTGCACTATTTGTAACAACATTTAGTAAACTGGGTGTCAATAGTGCAATTAGTGTAAAAGTAGTGACCATAACCACTAATTCTAATAACAATTTAAGACGTAAAAGTTCATTACTATTCACTTATAATACTATAGATCCATTTATTTAGAAGCAATATTACTAAGAGCATTAAATTAGTTATAGATAACAGTAATACTAATTAATGTGTGAGCGTTTCCCAACAGCTTAATGCCAATTATATTAAAATAACTGCATGACATTGTATTTTAAAGGCTTACATTTTTGCCCGAACTAAGTACGTTTTATTTCGAATGAATCCTTTAAAAAGAAGTCAATCACCTCTGTATTACTTATTAGTACTCCAAATGATTATTATTTGTGACATTGGCAGTTGTACAAAAAATATATGAAAGGAAAGTAGTTAAATATTAGATTAGATGATACTGTGACGTCAATTGAATGCCTTTGGGGATTTTGAAATTGCATTTAGAATACTGCACAACAAAATAAATCCGATAAGATTGTGTAAATTCCAAGACAACCGGAAATTGCAACCTTTATTGTCTTGGAAAAAGGAAATGGGAAACTATTGTAACAAAGTAGTGTAGAAAGTGTTATGAATATAAAGCGTTCTTGATACCGGTTGCAGTAAAACTTGAAATACTCCGGTTATTTTATAATATTATCGACGCATTCATCGTAATTTCGTATAATAGAAGATATTATAGTAAAACGTAAATAAGTTGATAAAAGCTACTGATAAGCTCTGTATTGTCAAGATTCTTTTTACTGCTATAATAATATCATAATATGAAAAGTAGATATACCTATGCCAAGACAATACTGCTACTTAGTTTCTTTAAAACGGTTTAAAATATACATAAATTTAGTTTCACATATATAAACTAAATTTATGTATATTTTAAACCGTTTCAACGAAACTAAGTAGCAATATTGTCTTGTCACAAGTATACCTACTTTTCATATTATGTAGAACTACCGTTAAATTAGAGGGACTTAAAATAATAATATTCTATGACCATATCAGATTGAATAGTACCAATCTGATATGGTGTAGGACCCATCAGAATGAGAATATTGTGAGAAAAGTACACAAAGAAATATAAATTTTATGAAAAAATAAGTACATACACTATGATTAGTTAATAGTAAAGTTATCTGAAACCAGACAAATATATAACGGGTGTCACAAAGAGGATGAAGTGTTTACAGTATATAAAACTCTAATTATTAGAATTAATTTAAACTTTGAAAGTGATGGTGGTTGTAAGATATGTTCGCTTTTATACCAACTAGATATCGGCTTCTTTATATTAAATGAAACACCTGTATTTAGTGTACTTCGGTTCTCTGTAAAATCACTTCTCCAGTTACTTGCTTCATCTCAATGTGTTTGTGAACCATAATTTAATTTAATTTTTTTTTGAGAAAATTCAACAGTACAAATATTTTTGCTATTTAAAACAGCTGAATGTCAGGTTTTTGATAATTTTTAAGGATACCTTATCTTAATTTACTTATATTATACATGAATGGGAGCGGATTTATACTTTCTTCTAATACGTCATAAAACTTCGGGCAGCATGTGTGTTAAGAAATAAAGTAGGGTAACTTGTTAAGGCCCCTTCATGCTTAAAGGAGGGCAAAATGTCGCTTATATAACGACAAAATTTAGTTCTTGCATGGTTATAGTAAAATATCGCTTATAAAATACTTTAACGATATTGGGAATCTCCTTAATCACAACTAGCTAATTAAACTTACTTAAATGTTAAAAAAAAATATGCTGTAGTCGCCACACTCATTTTAAATATAGAGCGGCCTCCACTCTGGCAATTAAATATGTGTTATATTCACAAGAAAAATGCTAATTTCACGAATTAAAAACTAGCTACTTCAAAGATATCACCGGAAAAGCCTCCAAAGATAATGGACTTACTCAGTTATTCATGTGCAACTACAAGTACTCGAACACCATCACATAGGTGCCACAATACTAAAACTGAATACAAACTAATTAGAAAAAGGCGGAAAAATGTATGAATAATTAATGAAATAAGCAAAAGTCCAGGAACAATGAAAGATATTATCTTAATATGAAAATATTAACGTACGTATTCGAATTAGACAAAAGCGGAATCTAATTCTAAAACAAAATTGAAGGTCATTTGTATTACTGAGATACGTATTCGAATTAGACAAAAGTGGAATCTAATTCTAAAACAAAATTGAAGGTCATTTGTATTACTGAGATACGTATACGGAAATAACAGAAAAAGTTATATAAAATTTCATAGTGAACCCAACTATCATAGTAAATATAGGAAACTTAGTTTCAACAAATGTAGTTTATCAATAAAACGAAACCCTAGTCACTAGTATTTCATTCTACAACACATGTTTCAAATTATAATTTTATATTTATGGACGTCATAATTCTCTAAAACGAAAAAAGAATTACTTTAATCACACTGTGCACGAAATTGACAATATTTATTTGGAACAACCGGGGCACCTATCAGGTAAAGTCAATTCGGGTACGCTGAATTCAGTGGTGCCAATCGTTTTTTTAGGTTAGGTCATTTAATTAAATTATAACATACTTTATTTTTGCATAAGATATGAATAGAAACAAAATTGAGTTATGATTATACACATTTAAAAATTATGCATTCAGTTTGAGATATTTTCCAACAGATGGCATCAGTGCTTTTATATAACTAAAGTCCCTAGATATATATAAAGTACCGCATTTACCTCCATTTTGGCGCCAAAGGAGCGGCAAATTTAAAAATCTCTCCGTTTTTTTTAACTTTACAAATTTAATACGCGAAAATTGTATTTTTATTTTCTGGAAAAATCTTGTCCCGTGCGGATGCGATCCCGAGCCGTCCGCGTGTGAAGCGAACATCTTACCATTAGACCACCGCGGGTACTTCAATGTGATTTGTCTTATCGTCTATTTGTATATATGCGTAGGAATTACTAAATAACTACTAAATGTCACCAAATTACCGCGATTTTGGCGCCGTTATAATGGGACAAACCAATTGCGGTACTTTATATATCTAGGGACTTTATATACAGTATAACCATCAAACATATTGTGTATTATTGCATATTTTGATAATTTTGACATTTGGTCTAAACAACCTCCTCGTTTACAAGTTCTGTTTGGTTTTTTCAGTGCGTATTTTGATCGGTTTGCGAAATTAATCGTTTTAAAATATATAAAATGGATATATGTGGAGCAATAAAATTCAATAACTGTTGTTATGTTTGCGGAAAATACACTATCATGCCTAGTCGGCGTAAAATTACTCCGAACATAGTTGAAATATATCGCCAATATTTCAATCAAGAAGTTTTTCACGATGTGGAATGGGCCCCGTCTATCATTTCTACAGGATGCTTGAAAAAATTGAATCAATGGAATATATGCCTTTTGGTATTCCTATAATTTGGACGGACCTACAAGTACATAATTTAGCTGAATGTTACGCGTGCGTGAATTATATTTTCGGAACCAACAGAAATAAAATTCGTTCTATGACATACAAAGCAACAAAATTTGTACAGTTGCCATTACCGCACTCCGAAAACATACCCATCCCAAAAAAACAGAGCCCTAATGAAGAATACACGCCAACTGTTGAAACTGCTGGAGAGTCAGGTGTACGTATCCGAATATGTACCATCAAACGTCACTCCATATTGCAACCATATTGAAATTACATAAAACCATCTTGACATTATGACACGCCGCCTCAAGTTATCACAGCGACAGTCGATTCTCTTAGCTAAAGAATTGAAACGAGTAAACATTTTGGCACCAGACGCTCGTGTATATGGATCAATCGGCCGTCATCGTCATTTTTTTTAAATCAATTGAGAATAATTCGTTGGCTTATTGCGACGATATCCACGGTTTGGTTTTAACATTGCACCATGAATATAAACCCGAAAACTGAAGACTATTTATCGATTCGTCCAAAAGTAGTTTGAAAGCAGTTCTACTTCACGTTACGAACTCAAATAATTCCGTTCCGATTGCACTGAGCACAAATACAAAGGAGAACTACTTATCATTGAAAAAATCATCGATCTAGTGAAATACAATGATCACAAATAGACAATTTTTGCGGACTTGAAGGTGGCCTCAATTCTCACTGGTTTGCAATTGGGGTACACAAAAAATATGTGTTTTATGTGTTTATGGGACACTTGTTATGCTGGCGATCAATACGAAAAACGGGACTGGCCTATACGTGAAGAAATTAGATTGCGCCGACATAACATTATAGGGTTAGTATTAAAATCTAGGTTTTGACCAATTGAAATTTAATTTAACATTATTTTATTACAGGAATACTTAATGGACCAGATTTTCGACGTTTGATGAAGGACAGACTATTCGAAAGCGCTCTTAGTGATGCAGAGCTTCTGGCATGGGACTATTTAAAGGCGGTCATTGAAAATGTACTTGGGGCTCGTCGATCCGAAGATTGCGCATACATATTGAAAATATGCTCGACGCTTTCCACAACATCGGTGTTAGTATGTCATTGAAATTACATTTTCTTCATTGTCATATCGAAAAATTCGCCGAACAGTCACCAGCCGAATCTGATGAGCATGGTGAACGCTTTCATCAGATAACAGCAAGACTCGAACACTGGTACAGCGCAAAGAAGTTTTATGTTCTATTAGGAGATATTTGTTGGAATTTACAAGAAGAAAGTGAAATTGAACATGATAATTGAAAAAAAAAATTAAATGAAGGAAACAATTTTAATAATTTAAAATGTGTAGTTGAATTTTATTTTATTTGCTTATATTTTATGCAAAATAAATTATTTTAGAAATGCTTTGAAATTTTCTTGCGAACAAACGTGAAAAATTGTATTTTTTAGCTAAATCGATCATTCTTTTCGTAAAATGGCTTCTATTTAGTGTATTTTACCAAAACAGTGAAAATCCATTCCAATTTTAACGAAAAAAAAAATAATTAAATACTAAAGATATTGCAGCAAAAATTAAATTTATTATTGAAATAATTCGATTAAATGACCTAACCTAAAAAAACGATTGGCACCACTGAATTCAGCGTACCCGAATTGACTTTACCTGATATGTGCCCCGGTTGTTCAGTTTTTAGACTTGCACAGTGATCATTAATGAAAATAAACAACGGTTTAATTTGACGTATCGTACGATAACAAGCGTGAGGGATTGGAAAGCTCTATAAACTTGCGGCAATCGGACATAAACGATACTATGCGAAACTAGAGTTTTCTAAAGTAGCATTTTAAGTACCAGTGCACACATGACGTTTTAATATTAACAATGGGAAGGACGGATTCTGCCAATCAACCCGTTCTTCCTCGGTCGTTAATGACAGCTAATTAGACAGGATTTGCGTAGGTAAATTTGATAGCGCTTCCGATGAATGGGGCAATTAGCAGGCTGCCAATGGCAGCTAATTAAGCTAAATTCATGCGGGCCAATTAGAGAACGCTTTTGTGGACGGACAATTAGTAGGTCGTCAATGACAACTGATTAAGATATTCACGCAGGTCAGTTTGACAGCGCTATTGGAGGACCTTAGAGCAGGCCAGTAGGCAGCATTAAAGTTATCTTTATTTCGGATTTATTATGTCTTGCGCAGCTCAAGAAATCATATTTTCGGAACACTAGCATGTCTTTATCACGTAAATAGCTCGTTCACAATAATTAATCTTGTATAATGATAAAAATACATTAGTATAAAAATGATGATACTCAGGTTTAGAAAATTTTAGTAATAAGTATTTCAGCATTTTTGTACTGACAAACAAAAGTTTGCTTTCAACAAAATGTATTTTTTAAAATTTGTCTTAGTTATTTGATAAGTATGTGCCGTTATATTATATATTCTAATATATTTTGATTGACTAATAGAAAGCAGTTATTCTCATCTAGAGAGTTTTACGTAGGTATTAAGCAAGAGGTTAAAATACTTCTCCTCACATATGAATGTGAGTTTATGTTTTTTCAAATAACTACGTAAGTTGGTTTAACGCACAGGGAACGTTCAAGTAAGTACATTGACTGTTATAGGCTTTTTGAATAATAAATACTTGAGCAACATCAACAGTATTATTCAAAAATATATGATAATATTGCATGCTGCTATGAATGTATCCGCATAATACTCACTAATGGCGGCATCTACACTTACATCATTAACAATAGCTTGAGCGCATAATAAAACTGGCGCAATTTTAGACCCAAATCAATCTTCATACCAACAAAAACTGCTCCATCCGTTGTCATTTCTATATATGTTGTATCTTTTTATTAGTTTTTACAGTAATGTTATCATGTCAATAATAATAATAATTAGAACAGTGATACTAAATTCTATATAAGCATTTAAAGAAAACAACATTTATTGTTTGTATTTCATTGAAAATACTCTTTTGTACATATACGGTGTCAGTGCTAAATTCCAGTGCAGCGTGATGCAGAAAACACACTCAATTTCACACAAAAAGAACAAACAGAATTTGTTAGAAATATATCCCTCACGGAAATGTATTCCGATCACAGCACAACAAATTCAATACGTACATTTGTAACAGTAAAAGCTTTTTCACTGATGCTAAGAAATCTCTTCCATTCAGATAATAAAAATTCCACACGCCTGTCGAATCTCAAGTACAGTTGAGTGACAATATCTCCTCGGGCCCGTTACGGCACACAAGGATATGAAATTGATTTAAATTTAATAACAGAAGTAGATAACACAGAACCAAAGTTCCAGTACTGGCACGTATTGCTTTCAATTATCGGTTATCGATATTTCAAGCTTATTTCTAAAGTTGAACTGAAATGTAATGCTTTCACATTCTTCTCATTGCCATGCAGAGTTCGGATTGCTCAACTCTTAATCTTGATTAAACCTTACCCACTTCTAACCCTCATTACATACGATTTATGTTTTGGTGTGCTATAGGGGACTGTTAATACTGAGGGAAAAGTTTTATCACCTCATATCAAATCTCTGCTCTAAGAACACTAAATGTTTCATGATACGCTATGTAAACGTCACTTGGAATTATTTCCGTGATGATAGAATAGATAACAGAAATCATCAAAATTGATTTTAATTGACTCTTCCATTAAAATATTTAGAAAATGAGGCATTTATAAGAATCTTATATAAAATACATTAAATTAGTCATATAGGGGTACGGGGCACACGCTCCAGCATTATATTTGGTTTGCTATTCGGTAGGCTTATCATTACTGTTTATGTTAATCTAAAGAGGTCTTTATTTAGTGAGACTGAATAATTGAATTTCTTTTTATATAATACGAGCAGTATATTCTACAAATCTGAGATTTTTTCAAGCCATCATAATCTTAGTCGGGTCACACATATTTTCACATAGTTATACTTTCAAATGACAATTAGATTAGTTAGTTTTAAATTTTAAATTACTAATTTCAGCACGCTTATTAGCAACTTATAAATCTCTTGTTCCTGTAATAACTATATAGATTGCTTCCTTTTTATGCTACCAGCTATCGGTATAATTTAATAATGCACGACCCACGAGAGAGCATTCTTAAGTTCATGCAATGGGGACAAATAAGGGAAAATGGTAACCCAAAATATTTTTTTTTCAATATATTCATTTAAAAACCTAATACGCTTTTCTGATCTTTTAATTAGCTTGCCTATGCATGCCATGGTCAAAAAATGTTTTACCTTCATGTGAAAGATACGTCAAAACTGCCTCCTTTATTTCTCTTCTCTTGTAAATTTCTTGCCATGCAGCTCTATTTAATTTTACGGATGAAGTAAAAATCGGTTGCTGCCAGAACTGGACTGAAGGGTGGGTATTTCAAAATATCAAAGCCCACTTTATGCAGGGTACCCATAGCAACACGACTCTGGTGGAAGGGAGTACTGTCGTGTTGACGTAGGACACCTGCTGTAAATTTTCGCCTTCTCTTTTCGTTAATGACTTCTTTTTCCAGGATTGAAATGTAGTGTTCTCCAGTTAATATATGGGTATACATTATAACCAAGAGATAAAAGTGCAGTCAAAACAGTGGACATTGTGATACAACTTCAGAAGAAAGTGATGGTTTCGTTTGGGATGTTTTAGAATTTAATTGATTACTTGCAATATTGCGAGGACAATATTAAATTCGTGTTGTAAATAATTATTCCACAGATTGAAAGAAGAAATGAATACTAAAATACTTCATTTGTTAAAGAACCAAAAAGGGTAAGGCCGGGAAGAAGTTCCATACCTCAAGGCGGCAATTTTGACAGTGGAAATGGAAAAATTACGATTTTAGATAACTCACATAAATGTATTTACCTTACCCCCATAGAAATAATTCCTTTTTCAACACTTTAGAAAATGATTGGGTGCAAGAAAATTAGCTGTTACTATATATTTCTTAAATTTACATAATTATTTTTTTGAAAAATTTGAAGGTGTTCAAGAGAATTGGACCAAAAATTTATAGTTAAATATACGATTTTTCCATAAAACTTATTTTCTTCTGTCTCGTTCGAGAGACAGAGAAATATATGAATACACATTTTAATAACAAAAATATATTTATATTCTTATTACTATTTCCGTAACAGTTAACGAAAATTAATAATCTATCGAGGAACTCCATCAAGTGTAGCCCTAGATGCTAGTCTCAACCCAAATTGAAATTAGTACCACAAAAATCAAAAACTGCATATTATAAAGAATATGAGAAATTATTGGCTTGGATGACAAAGAATAATTACCACACGGTGGACAAAACTTTAATGCTTGCGTACACGAACTAAGTGGTATGTAACATTATTAAAAGTAGTCATTAATTAATCTAATATCTTGTGTTTCATAATAGTTCGCTATCTATAAATCGTCATGGTGCATGCATTCAAAATTACAAACAACACTAAGAATTAAAAGAAGGAGTAAACATAGCTTCATTTTGTAAACTATATGCGTTTATAAAAGGAACAAACAAAGGTTACGGCCGTAATAAATCTTTAGTGTTTGGAGAAAAGGACATACAAACATTTTTTGTTCAAGCCCCTGGTCATACTTTTTTGCTTTTGAAGATAAGAGATGTGTTATTTTGACAATTGTCACTAATATTGAGAGCAATATGTTGTTTTTCAGATTGTCACCAGGGTGTTTTAAGGTCGCACGCAAATGAGATACCCGGATTATGATTCAGGTATAATAAAAGAATTAAGTAAATATAGAAAAAATGTCCTCGAATTTATTTTGTACAGTCTAAGCAATCTTAATCAAAGCAGAAAATGCAAAACATCGGCAGTAGATGATCGGTTTATAATTTTGAAAACCTACCGAAGAAGACATCAAACGGCAATTCAAGTGACAAGACTGGAATTTTAATCAGCTTCTTTGATATAAACTCCACGAAACTTAGAAAAAAACTGTATTGCCGTCTCAAAATATAACTATACATTCTACTTTTGGTAGAAACTTAATTTAATTGAGCATCATTTGTTTTTCGCCTCTCTCTCTCTCTCTCTCTCTCTCTCTGGGTAATCCCATTTTAATTCATATTGATTTAACGACAATGAATTGAACAGAATGTCCTTTGTATCTGAATCTGATTGAAAATGTTTGTCACATGGTAGGCAGCAGACTTAGGATAAAAATTATTGCTGTCGAAACCGAAAAATTATTCATACCAGCTTTTGCGCATAAATTATTCTGTTGCGAAGACTTAGTTTTATTAATATTTTTAAAACTTTAGGTACCTATCTCAAGTTCATATTAGAAATTATGTTCAAATTCTCTATAAAGTCAATAAGAAAAAGGAAATAAAGAAATAAAGAAGAAAAGAAAAATGTCGATTAAGTAAAAAGCTTTTAATCAAGTTAACAAACATCTACCATTGTATAAAAAATAACGTAATACATTTATCGTAAATACAACGTAGAAAGCAAACTGGATACAAGGTTATATGAACTTCTTTTATGTACAATATCCTTTGGAATATTGTAGTTAATTGTGGTGAAAGCTTTATGAAACACCCCGCATTTCGCTAAAAAAACTGGTAGCATAATATTGGGAATACATGTAATAAATACAAATTTCATTTAATTATGTCTTCTATCAGTATTAAGAAATAACAAAATTCATATCACTCAAACTCAATGTCATGATGTTTACTTTATGAGTTCCCAACATATTGAGGTAAATGGTAGCACAAGGTAGCGGTAAAATTCCAGTTTAAATATTTACTATTCCTTTTTGAAAAAAGACATGTCACGAGCAGATATTTATATTTATCGGAATCTCTTGTTGTATTTATACATATAATGGAGAAACTGATGGCTATATGTGATTGCGAAGAGTAGGGTTGTCTATTTTTCAAAACACATTAACACATTTTTCATATTATCGTTTCATTAAAATTGAAAATATGTATATAATGAAAAATAAGCATGTAATAGGAATATCCTTTGAGATTTTACACAAAATAATAACAAATATATGAACTGCTTCTGTTAATAACTTAACATATTTTATTTTATTTTTTATGTTGTTTCTTGCTTTTATAAATGAATGTTTTACTTTATTTTTATGTATTATTATATTTTTGTAATGTTTGTTTTATATTTTCGCTTTTATTTATATTATCATATTTAATGTAATTCTTACTTACAAATTTAGAGATATTGTGAGAATACTGATGCGGAGCTTGCTTCGGAGCATATACTGTTTCAGTGGCCGAGTTTATTATCTACCGGCCCTGCTACACGACTGTGCACCGAAGGCGATGCGAGACCTCCTATGTATGCGTACGGACTGCAGTGTTGGGCAGCTGCGGGGTCGATAGCTCCTTGAACGGTTCATATTGCCGTGAACTTTACCTTAGAATTTAAGACAATACTGTACATAAATATATAATGTTAGAAATAAACATGATTAATGTTGACACCAAGATATACTAGTACATTTAGATTAATATTAGCAATAAGAAAACACACTCGTAGTTTAAGAAACATTTATTTTAAAATAAATTTTATTAAGCCATACAATAACACAGGTATGCACATAGGGTATAAGCACTTTAATTAAGATTATATGTATATAAACACTATTTAGATATAAGTGAGGCAAAACCTCAACAATAATAGTAAATGTCACAAATGAATATTTATTTTCAGAAGTGATAAACCAGAGGTAATGTTTTATTTAGAAAATAAAGAACCTGACTACAGGTTAGGAACAAAAAGAGCTCTGAGTATATTATGCAAAGAACCTACATTTAAAAATGGAAAGACCCTTAAAACCAACAACCGTGAAAGAGTGATGTTAACCAACGGGACGATTGTAAGAGTCAATCATTTAAAAGCAATTAAATTATACTCAGAGAATAAAATAAGATATGCTCGTAATGAATATGAAGAGGCTTAATGCACTCATATAACTTAAAGATAAAATACATACAGTTGCGATGAAAAGGATATTAAAATAAAGTATATCATAAAGAACAGCACAGAATCGTATAATATTTCAATATACACAACAAAAAGTATTAATTCTCTTCGCAATACGAATAACAGAAGTCCTTTTCATGGTTCCAAACTTTGTGCACATACAAATAAACATCTATAACCAAAGAAATAAGCAGCATTATTATAAAAGCAATGATTCATTACAGCACATTAAACATACAAAATTCTCCAAGAACGGAAAAATGGTTCGAGGAAAGAGCAGCACAGACGGAGGGACTGGCAATTGAAACAATAACCAACTTCTTTCCATTCTTTCCGATCAAAAACAACAAAACAAAGGTGCGAGTAAGGCTAGCGCTCGGACTAAGAATCTACCTGAAAAACAGTAAAAGTAGCAATGAATACATTTATAAGTACAATAAATATTTACGATAGCAATAAAAGAATAAAATAAATATCAATATACTTACTGTACATTAGACATAAATAAATAAAACAACAAATACCGTCGTTGGTAAATGTGGAGAAACATCAAATGTCAGAAATAAACATAATAAAAATAAACGCCAACCTAAAATTTGAGAAGAATAAGAAGAGATATGGAATAAGTATCGAGATATCCGCTAGAGGCGCCACGACGAACAATTTGAAAATAAAAGCACGCAAAGACAATCAAATAACGAGCGGCATTTATTTTCAACTATAAAAAGGGAGTTTTTACAGAAAAAGAGTTAGTTGTTAGCTGATATCTGTGACTTTAAAAACTTCCAATACACAGCAAAGTGATAGCATCTTTTAAAGTAGATAATACATTTATGCGTCAAGCGAGTAGTGGTTAAGTGGAGTTTTTACACACTTACCATTACTATCGCAGTGTAAATAAATAAACAAACCAACTAACAACTCACAAACTAAGAAGAAGCATACACGCTCCTAGAGGAATAATTCCCAATTGTTTTATCGTCGCCATATTTACAAGAAGTAAGCGTCACCAGTAAAATTATAGAAGATTCAACGGAAGGAAGAATCAACAAGAATGGACAAACAATTTCAAGCAGAATTCGAAGAATTGTATGAATCTACGCAGTGAGTAGTTAATAATATTGTCATTACAATTAAATTTATTTTTAATTATTATTTATATTTATTATTAAAAAAACAGGTTCTCTCCAAGCACTCCATTTCTTTTAAATAATTATTTATTTAAATAATAGAAAGTAAATATAGGGACACAATATTTATTAAAAATAAAGAACACTTGTCTTAATAGTGTACTGTGTGCGAATACTTGCACAACGGACCAGTGTTCAGTAAAAAAGACATTAGTAAGCACAGCTTTGAATAATAGTCAAACTTTTACAAACAGGAACGCCTAAAAGCTTCGCACTAAGAATCTAAAGACTCCGTGAGAATAGAGGTTTAGACAATTAGTTTGTGATGCATTAGGAACGTACCTGGGGTGGTGATTGATCCAAGCTTTATGTAGTACGTGTGAATGTTTGCATAAAGCCGATTAGTCAGTACCTTCATTATCAAATCAACATAATTTGGACCTAATATACAGGCCTTTAGTAAGAAAAGAGTGAAGGTGGAGAAACCCTGTACTGACTGAATTCATATTAAAATAAACGATTACAATATTATCATGAAAACTGCTACTTATATAGTATTGTAAATAAGCAAATAAAATAAGTAATATACATGCAACAATAAATTTCAATTATTGTAATTATTAAGCAGATAATACATATTTTTATACATAAATAATCTGGTGTCATAGTTATTTGAATTCCTATCCCACACAACTTTAAAATAATAATAATTAAGGAGAAACAAGTAAGGAAAGAAGTAAATCACAGTAGAACCTACGAGAGATAACAATTTATGTTGTTTTGCCTATAAAGCTAGCATAAACTACAATTTTATTTATTTATCTAACTAATAAATAAATAAATTATAAAAATTTCATTTAAAGGCAAATACTACAGCATATAAACGGCGCCCAACTTGCTGGCTGTGTTTTTCTTACAAAATAAATTAAATACACAATTTGTCAAATATCAAAGCTAAACTTAAAAACACAACTTGCTGGCTGTGTTTCTTTCCTTGCAAAATAAAATTGTTTCTTTCATGTAATCTTATTCAAGTGGGATAGGATTCATTTAAATTTCTATTAAGTAAAATATTAGATAGAAAGCGTTATTTGTACACAACAAAAATGTCAGACAAAGAACAAAACAGTAGCAAAGGTGAAAAACCCAATATTGAAAAAGAAATAGAAACAAAGCCACAATTCACTCAATATAGGGAACCTACGCAACTAACCTCGGACTCAGAGTCGGATAAGACTGAGACAAAAGAGGATGATTCAGGAAATGCGACAGTTGAGGGAAGCATACTCACAGAGGGCACAAGTAGTACAACAATGGAACAAAAATTTGAAAGCTTTTTCCATAAATTATTCTGTAAAATAGAGGAAAATAATAACAAAATAGAGGAGAATAATAAAACCCTAAGCCACAGAATAGAGGAGAATAATAAAACCCTAAGCCACAAAATAGAGGAAAATAATAAAAATTTAAACAAGAATTTAGAAAGAATCAACTCAAAAATAGACGAGGGATTTAAAGAACTAAGGCAAGAAACACTAGAAATAAATGCCAGATTAGAGGAAAAACTGGACAAAACAGTAGTAGACCTGAGAAAACAAATAAATGACAACACAGAAACGTGCAAGAATACAAGAAAATTCTTTGTACAAGAAATGGTAGAAAGAACTGCGAAGACGCAAGAAAACTTCAACATAGTGAATGAGGAAATAGTAGCTATCAATAGAAAAATAATACACAACGAAGTGGAAAATAAAGAACAAATAGAGAAAATTACACACAAGATAGAAGACTGCGAAACAAAATATGAAGCTTGCAATAACGCTGTGTCCAATCTACAAGGGAAAACATCAACTTTTGAACACACGATCAAACAGCTTGAGGACAAAGTAATGCACGGGGTTCATACACCTAGTGTGTCTTTGCCACAAACTGTGGGAAGCATAGACAATGCACCGAAATTCTCAGGACACTATAAGGACAATCCAATGATATTCCTGAGAACAATTAAGACATACATGAGAGGCATAACGGATGAGACATCCAAACTACACTTTATAAGAGCATGTCTCAAAGACTATGCACTCCAATGGTATCACATGATAATGGATGATGTGATAGACTTTAACGATTTCGAAAGGCGATTCACAAGACAGTATTGGGGTCGAACGCAACAAAGAAACATAAGACACGACCTGATATTTGGAAAGTGTAGGTCTGGATTATCTCGAGAGAACTATGTCATAAGAAAATATTCTTTTCTTAAATACATTATACCCAGAATAGAGGAAAGTGACATAGTATCGCAATTGGCTGCACACTTTGATCACAATGTTACTCAGACCGTCGCACTTCAAGGAATGGAAACAATAGAAGAACTCCTTGAATTAGTGAAAAGATTAGACGACATAGATGAAAAGGGCTATAACGTGAACCGAGGGAATGGAAACATGAACAATCAACCTCGAAACAACGACAGCAACAACAGAAACAACTACAATGGGAATAGGCGAAACAATAATAATTACCAAAATACCTATAACCCGGACAGAAATAATGATGGCAAAAGGAAAGATAATAGCCAAAATTACAAGAGGGAAGAAAAGACAAGTAAAGAAGATAAAAAAATTCAAAATATACAAATTGAAAAGGAAGTAAAAGAGGCAACAACAAAACAAAATCAAGAATCTAGGGGTGCGATACCAAAAGAAAACAGGCATAACTCAACAAACAAAGAGTGGGTGAATGCAGCATATTATTCTGGTGCAACGTCGCTGGATTTTTAAATAAGCCAGCCAAGAGAAAACGTAAAATACAAAACATCTATAATTACGATGATTTAAAAAAAGATAACCACGGAACTACCACACATAAAAATCAAGATTGGGGAACAAGAGATAGAAACATTGCTGGATACTGGAGCTCAACTTTCACTTTTAAATAACAATATCATGAACAAAGATATTGAAAGTTTGGGGTGTTATAAACCCATAAAGAAAATAAATCTTATTACTGCAAACAAAAAATGTATGATAACAGTAGATAAAATCTTCTGTATAAATATAAAGATAGATAATTTAAATTTATTAACCGAATTCATCATAGCACCTAATTTGAATAGCGACTGTATATTAGGGATGGACTTTTTAAGCCAGTATGGTACGAAATTAAATATGGAAAATAAATTATTCCACATAAAGGACTCAACAATATCATGGAGCAAAGAAGCCCATGAGGAAGAGATCCTTATCAATAATCTATATGAAGAAGATGCTCAAGAAGAAATCACAACAAAAATGGATTGTAGTTTACACAATGAAGTTAAGAAAAGTGCACATCCTGTGAGGCAACTTCAATGCGGAGACCTCACGCAAAATAGGGATGGTACTAAATTAAATTGTAATAAACTGTATATAACCCATGTGAATTATCTTTTGAGTAAGCATATAAAGTTATTTGATGATAGTCCAGGATTAGCCAAGGGTTACGAACATAAACTTAAAGTCGACGAGACACAGCCCTTCAGAATAAAAACATACCCCATTCCAAAAAAGTATACAGAGCAAGTCAAATTAGAAATAAAAGAGATGTTGAAAAACGGCATAATTACAAGAACGGAATCAACGTTCATAAATCCAATGGTTGTAGTAATAAAGAAGAAACTTAATGATGAAAAAGACGTCAAATTACGCGTATGCCTTGACGCCAGATGTCTGAACTCCAGAACCGCACCTAATTTTGAAGCCCCACAAAACATTGAAACCCTATTGACAAAATGTACAGACGCAAAGTGGTTTACGAAACTTGATTTAAAAAGTTCTTTTTGGCTGGTACCATTGCACAAAGATTCTAGGAAATATTGTTCCTTCATGTTTAATTCATTAGTATACTCTTACAATGTGGTTCCATTTGGATTATCGTCAGCTACTGCAGCACTAGTAAGAGCAATGCAGCAGATCCTGGATCCACACGAAGAATACGTCTCACACTACGTAGACGATATTCTAATATTTAATAAAGACATAGAAAGTCACAAAGAATCAGTAGAGAAAATCCTGAATACATTAGCAGAAAATGGTTTAAAAATAAACCTCGAGAAATGCGAATTCTATAAAAATAAAGTGAATTATCTGGGATACATAATTGATGGAAAGACGATATCAATAGAGGAGGAAAAACTTGAGGCGATACGAAAATATCCCAAACCAAAAAATATTAAAATGCTTAGAGGATTCCTAGGAATGATAAACTACTATAAACACTTCATTCCTAAAATATCCGACCAAACTCACACGTTATACAAAATGATCAAGAAAGGAGTAAAATTCAAATGGACCCATGAAAGGGAAAAGGCATTCATCGACATAAAAGAAAATTTCTACAAGGCATTGATCATAAATCTACCAGATTTCAATGAAGAATTCATACTAAGATGCGATGCCTCCAGCAATGCTGTAGCCGCAGAACTCCTACAAATAAGAAATGGGGAAGAAATACCCATATGCTTCCTATCAAGAATTCTAAAGGATTATGAGCAAAATTATTCCTCGTCAGAACGGGAATTGCTATCCATTATATATGGAGTGTCAAAATTAAAATATTACCTACTAGGAAACACTTTCCTACTTGAGACAGATCATTTATCTTTAATATTCTTAATGAAAACAAGGTTTAATAATTCACGAATATACAGATGGTCTCTCATACTATCTGAATATTCATTTAAAATAAAGCACAGGAAAGGTACGGACAACATAGTTGCAGACGCACTAAGCAGAGCCCATGGAGGTAATAAACAATCACACTCATATCAGATAAATGAATATGATATCGAACATGCTCCAAATTTATACAATCGAGAAGATATCGAAGACAGTCAACGAACACCTGAGATACTAGAAATAAAGCACAGAGAAGATAGAGAACTCACGTTAAAAACAATAAAACATATCAAATAGGAGACCTAGTTGTAGTGAAGAACTATCGACTAGGTAGGAGACATTTAAATAAATGTGCAAAACTGGACCTACCCTACAGTGGACCTTACAGAATAAGTAGGACACTAGGAGATGTAACTTATGAACTACAAGAAGTAGACAATGGAAATAAAAAAGGAAAATACCATGTGTCCATGCTACATGACTACGATGAAATAAATGATCAATAAAATTGCATTTGTAGTTCACGTTAGTTGTGAAAACATAATTTACACATTTGTCAATTCATTATTTCATAATGGCAAACCATGGTTTTAACAACTAAGGGATATGCCGTGAACTTTACCTTAGAATTTAAGACAATACTGTACATAAATATATAATGTTAGAAATAAACATGATTAATGTTGACACCAAGATATACTAGTACATTTAGATTAATATTAGCAATAAGAAAACACACTCGTAGTTTAAGAAACATTTATTTTAAAATAAATTTTATTAAGCCATACAATAACACAGGTATGCACATAGGGTATAAGCACTTTAATTAAGATTATATGTATATAAACACTATTTAGATATAAGTGAGGCAAAACCTCAACAATAATAGTAAATGTCACAAATGAATATTTATTTTCAGAAGTGATAAACCAGAGGTAATGTTTTATTTAGAAAATAAAGAACCTGACTACAGGTTAGGAACAAAAAGAGCTCTGAGTATATTATGCAAAGAACCTACATTTAAAAATGGAAAGACCCTTAAAACCAACAACCGTGAAAGAGTGATGTTAACCAACGGGACGATTGTAAGAGTCAATCATTTAAAAGCAATTAAATTATACTCAGAGAATAAAATAAGATATGCTCGTAATGAATATGAAGAGGCTTAATGCACTCATATAACTTAAAGATAAAATACATACAGTTGCGATGAAAAGGATATTAAAATAAAGTATATCATAAAGAACAGCACAGAATCGTATAATATTTCAATATACACAACAAAAAGTATTAATTCTCTTCGCAATACGAATAACAGAAGTCCTTTTCATGGTTCCAAACTTTGTGCACATACAAATAAACATCTATAACCAAAGAAATAAGCAGCATTATTATAAAAGCAATGATTCATTACAGCACATTAAACATACAAAATTCTCCAAGAACGGAAAAATGGTTCGAGGAAAGAGCAGCACAGACGGAGGGACTGGCAATTGAAACAATAACCAACTTCTTTCCATTCTTTCCGATCAAAAACAACAAAACAAAGGTGCGAGTAAGGCTAGCGCTCGGACTAAGAATCTACCTGAAAAACAGTAAAAGTAGCAATGAATACATTTATAAGTACAATAAATATTTACGATAGCAATAAAAGAATAAAATAAATATCAATATACTTACTGTACATTAGACATAAATAAATAAAACAACAAATACCGTCGTTGGTAAATGTGGAGAAACATCAAATGTCAGAAATAAACATAATAAAAATAAACGCCAACCTAAAATTTGAGAAGAATAAGAAGAGATATGGAATAAGTATCGAGATATCCGCTAGAGGCGCCACGACGAACAATTTGAAAATAAAAGCACGCAAAGACAATCAAATAACGAGCGGCATTTATTTTCAACTATAAAAAGGGAGTTTTTACAGAAAAAGAGTTAGTTGTTAGCTGATATCTGTGACTTTAAAAACTTCCAATACACAGCAAAGTGATAGCATCTTTTAAAGTAGATAATACATTTATGCGTCAAGCGAGTAGTGGTTAAGTGGAGTTTTTACACACTTACCATTACTATCGCAGTGTAAATAAATAAACAAACCAACTAACAACTCACAAACTAAGAAGAAGCATACACGCTCCTAGAGGAATAATTCCCAATTGTTTTATCGTCGCCATATTTACAAGAAGTAAGCGTCACCAGTAAAATTATAGAAGATTCAACGGAAGGAAGAATCAACAAGAATGGACAAACAATTTCAAGCAGAATTCGAAGAATTGTATGAATCTACGCAGTGAGTAGTTAATAATATTGTCATTACAATTAAATTTATTTTTAATTATTATTTATATTTATTATTAAAAAAACAGGTTCTCTCCAAGCACTCCATTTCTTTTAAATAATTATTTATTTAAATAATAGAAAGTAAATATAGGGACACAATATTTATTAAAAATAAAGAACACTTGTCTTAATAGTGTACTGTGTGCGAATACTTGCACAACGGACCAGTGTTCAGTAAAAAAGACATTAGTAAGCACAGCTTTGAATAATAGTCAAACTTTTACAAACAGGAACGCCTAAAAGCTTCGCACTAAGAATCTAAAGACTCCGTGAGAATAGAGGTTTAGACAATTAGTTTGTGATGCATTAGGAACGTACCTGGGGTGGTGATTGATCCAAGCTTTATGTAGTACGTGTGAATGTTTGCATAAAGCCGATTAGTCAGTACCTTCATTATCAAATCAACATAATTTGGACCTAATATACAGGCCTTTAGTAAGAAAAGAGTGAAGGTGGAGAAACCCTGTACTGACTGAATTCATATTAAAATAAACGATTACAATATTATCATGAAAACTGCTACTTATATAGTATTGTAAATAAGCAAATAAAATAAGTAATATACATGCAACAATAAATTTCAATTATTGTAATTATTAAGCAGATAATACATATTTTTATACATAAATAATCTGGTGTCATAGTTATTTGAATTCCTATCCCACACAACTTTAAAATAATAATAATTAAGGAGAAACAAGTAAGGAAAGAAGTAAATCACAGTAGAACCTACGAGAGATAACAATTTATGTTGTTTTGCCTATAAAGCTAGCATAAACTACAATTTTATTTATTTATCTAACTAATAAATAAATAAATTATAAAAATTTCATTTAAAGGCAAATACTACAGCAATATGTATATATGCTATATGTTATCTTATGTTTGATGCAGAGCGACCCCGACATACCGGCGCACGCCAAAATTCAATAAATATGTATTTGAACTGAAATTTAAGTTTTATTTTACGGTCCTTTCAATATAGGAAGTTCCCTTAACAATAGATAAGTGGAAGAAAAACTTTGAATAAACTTTCTATTGCATACAGGATGATTCACCGCAGACGACGCGGTCTGTGTATTAAAAACGGATAAATTTTAAAAAATGCTAAAGTTTCCTTAACAGCTTCTTTAAAACAGTAACAATTCTTCAATCAGACCATTTTTTTAAAAATTGATTCGCTTTAAAATTGTTGGTTGAAACATCTCACAAATCACTTAAATTTGCTTCAACAGATATACAATATATAAGCCTAATTTTTAAAGGTCCGTCAATTAAAATATTGTAACCTCTAATGACAATAAGCCTTTCTTTCATTTTCTCTCTAAAAATAAATCTTATTATGTTATTATAAAAGATATATTTTCTAATGCAAAGTCTTCAGTGTATCATGTTGATCTTTTAATATACACAAATATCAATTTATTTTGAAATCTGACATATATTAAGACTTGCCATAACTTTGATCGTTATCGCGGACACATTAACAGTTCTTATAAATAGTGGAACTGGTCGTAAATAATATATTGTATTTGTATATATTATGTTATATTATTTATTCAAGTAACTATCTGTATTTACTTCGACCGTGGACATTTGAACAAGTAAATTTAGGTTAACTAAGTATGCGCATATGGTACAAAACAAGAAGCAATCACATGCCTGAGAGAGAGATAGAGGAATATAATAAAACAGCAGGAAGTACAATGTAATATAAAGAAATACTAAGCACACATCTGTATAAGTATAATTTTACTTCAGCTTCTTGTCAAGAAGACAAAATCATAAAGGGCGTATCAGTTCGATAAATAAAGATTATTTTACACAAGTTGTTGAGTTCTATTTCATAATTAGCACAGCGGATTATTTAATAATGCATATTTATATATGTTAACCGTAGACCATAACACTTTTGGCGCAACAACGTGGGAAATCTCTGCCTTTCTCTTCACCGACATTATAATAGTATATTGCAGATTTTCTAGCAGAACATCTACAAAGTTGTTTGCTAGTCACTTTTATTATAAGTTTTTCTTTTAATTCCTTTTCCTTTCTCACATCCACAATCCATACATTATTCGCTCGTGTTAGCACCATTGTAAAAAGTTTTTAGAGAGAATAATTACTAAACACATTTATTATTGATTGAAAATCGCAATTCAACAATAAAACTTTGCGATAAAAAAAATAACATATCTGCAGTGTATGACATTTTATATGAAATACATAAAAACTTGAATAATGGCCAAAATGCAATGATATAATACTGTATAGAACATTGGCATATGCTGTTCGAAACTGTTTTCTCAGCAGTGATAATTGCTGATAATATTTATGTCTGTGCTATTGGCTCTCTAGCAAAAAGATTATAGTAGCATACAGAAAGGTGGAGCACTTTGCTCAAATGACACCTAATTAAGTTAGAGAACAATCTTATTCCTCAGATAACAAAATTTTAATTGATAGGAATGCATATTCTAGTATCTTTGAAACAGGCGGAATGTTTGATTTATGTTTACAAAAAGTATGGAGTAATTCGTTTAGATTTCTGCCACCGCGACATCTGCTGCTGCAAGAATCTTGATAATACAAAAAAATATGAAGTGGCTTCATTCTTATACGTATGTGCGTTCTCAAATATGTATACAAAAGTTGTTCCAAATTAAGTTTTAAGCTTTAATTTTTTTAATGTGAATAAACATCTAAGTAAAAGTGTTACTTTTACTCTACGAATTTTAGTTTTTTAATTAAAGAACTTGTTCCATCGCGAGCTCTAAATACTTTCATATTCTTAATAAATCTGTATAAAATGCCAAATATGCAAAATATTTGCAAAAAAAATACTATTTGATAAGAGTAGAAGAGTATTACTTCCGATCTAATTTGTTTTATAAGAAAATTACTATTAATCTAGCTGTAAATACTTTTGCATCTATAATAACGTTATATAGAACGCATAATTTACGAGATATTTGGAAAAAGTTGCTATCTGATAAGAGTGTTACTTTCAGTCCAAATTTTGTAATTTTTTACATACAAAAATTTTTCCAACTAGAACTCTAAATACTTTAGTACATTGATTAAATATTTTGAGAAGGCATAATTTACAAGATATTTGCAAATAACTCTTATTCGATAAGACAAAAACAGATTCTTACGATACCTTTCATCATAAAATCTTTCTGAAATGCACATTAAAGTACTTTTGTATACTTTATGAATTTGTTTAAACTTAGCAGTTGACAAGATATTAGCAAATTCTAATGAAATAAGCTACAACTTTTCACGTATGGATTTTACTTGAAATCTGATTATTCAAGCAAAAGATTATATTCGTAATTATAAACTTTGGTATTTATAGTTTTAGACATTTGACTGCTATCGTAGTCACATACGCAGCCATACAGGCAGGCAGATATATACACAGAGTGAGATGTTTGCAAAGAGCACTTTTTCGGTAACAGGGCACTTCAAAACAAGGACATCTGAAAAATATTAAGGTCAAAAATTTCCGGCATCACAATACTTCCTGATAGTACATACAAGAAGTACAAAGTGACATCAGAAACATATCGTCCAGACTTCAATGAATCTTATAAATACTATAATTAAGCATTCATTATCTTTTCCGTGCATTTTTATATGTGCAAAACACTAGACTTTGTAAAACTAAATCTGTAAATTTCAACTTCCTAAATTGCAAATCATAATAATAGTACTACAAATGGATTTCATTCACAATATAATTTGCACAGAACAATACTCGTTAATACTAACGCATTATATGGACGCGTTCCATTATAGTAAGCTGTCAGAGAGTGGAAAAATATTATGCAACCAAACATGTATCATTTGTGTAAGGTTAATGCATTTTACTCTATCAATCATTACTTCAACTATACATGTTGACTACGGGTGCTGCGTGAATCCTGTCTACTTTATCATATCTACTTGTTTGCGGTAAATGGATGAAAAGTAAATTATTATTATATTAATTTCATGAATTATACACATGATAAACTTTTAGTAATAATATCAAAATGTCTCCTTTAAGGTGGCCATTGAAAACCTACAAATAGTAATTTATTCACACCATTTACTTAAATGCCTAATTCAGTAATAACGCCTAAATGTATATGTTACGTATATGCGCGCTAATTAATTTTCATTTTCTTAATGTTCCACCCTTTCCGGTTATTACAGGAAAAGCCGGAAAATGGCGAGCGAGTTACACACATTCGCAGGACTAAATAATATATGTTAATCTTGATTAAGATGATATCACCTTAATAGCAATAGAAGTTTGAAACTTCCTGAGTGCTCGAAAACCCACAACTTTTGTGATAGTTTAAGGGCCTTACTGTCACATAAGTTTTTGTTATCTGTTATCTGACGTAAATTTAAACTGATCCGTACTGTCTCGTTTAACTCGCAGTCAGTAGGGTATTAGATCGAATTTACTGGGCTTTATTTTATTCTGATTATTTCATATTTCAATTATGACCTAATTTGCATGATATGCATTATTAGATTCTGTTATTAGAATACTATTTTTTCGAATAGTGTTCTCACTATTACACTAACCTATTTTCAATTTGAATTACCTAATATGGGGATAAACTATCGATTCAAAATTGTGTATTATTGCCATATATTATTTGTTGTACTTATATATTGTCAATCTTATGTCTGTTATCAAATTTTAGGGTCTTGCTTCTAATGAGTTCACATTATCACGAAAAAACTTCTTTTAAAATTCAAAATTACAAGTCGATAAGTTGTCACTATAGTCTATATTTACCAAAAATAATTTTATTGAAATTGAAACATATTTAGGCCTCAGAGAATGGGCTTGAAGTTTGATTTTCTCTCAGAAACATAAATTTTTAATTTTATTCAAAGACATAACTACAGTTTTGAATGTTATTAACAGTCAAAAAAATAAAATTAATAGAATCTACGGTTGGTTCTTGGTGAAACATTATGAATATTAAACGAATAAAACACTTGGTTATATTGTTTCACTTAAGGACAGATTTATTGTACTCTGACACGTGTTTCGACCTCTCGGTCATTAACGAAGAGTTTACAGACTTAAACTAAACTAAGAAAGTTACCAATACCTATTTATATGTATGGGCTAGTGTCTTAAGTACAGTGTCAATAATGGGGGTGTTTATGAAGTCCAGTTGTGTGTTTGTGACATGTTTATTTGCTGTTGTAGCTTTTTTAATTTCTAGAATTTCTAATAAATCTAATTTCCTTCCTTTATAACTATTATGTAATAATGTATAATTATTGGTATCAAATACATGTACAAGGTCTATGCAATGTTCAGCAAAGCCTGTATTTTTATTATTGCTTAAAATTGACTTTTTATGTTCATTAATGCGATCTTGTACGGGTCTGCCTGTTTGGCCAATGTAGATTGCGTCACAATCACTGCAACCTACCTCATAAACACCTGATTTGTCACATAATTTTGCTTTTTCTTTGTTATTGACTAAGATTTTTCCTAAATTTACTTTGTTCACTTGGATAATATTTAAACCTAACTTTTTTAATTCGTTAGAAACTCTGCTGCTAAGACCTGGAATATAGTTAAGAGAATGATACGCTTGTTGTTTGTATGTTGAGTTTGTTCAATGTAAAAATTTTTTATAAGGATCTTTTTTTGTTTCTTTTCAATCATTCTGTCAATGAGTTGTGTGCTATAACCATTATTTAATGCTATAGTTTTTAAAATATCTTTTTCTTTTTTGTAGTTGTCAGTATTTAAAGGAAAGTTGAGTAATCTATGGATTAAACTGTGGAAAGCTGCCATTTTTATATTCCAAGATTGGTTTGAATTAGCGGGAATGATAGTATCTGTGGTAGTTGTTTTCCTAAATATATCAAATTCTAATCTTTGTTCAATTCTAGTGATTTTTATGTCTAAAAAGTTTAGAGTTTTTTCCACCTCTTTTTCTATTGTAAATTGAATATTATTGTTGACTGAATTTAAATGACTGAAAAATTGATCTAATTGTCTGTCTGTGCCTGACCAGATACATAATATGTCATCTACATATCTAGCCCAAAAGGAAATGAGTTTTAAGAAAGGGTTGTTACTATTTTTTAATGTATCTATCTTCAGATATGACAGATTTTGAAGATAGATACATAAAAAATAGTAACAACCCTTTCTTAAAATTCATTTCCTTTTGGGCTAGATATGTAGATGACATATTATGTATCTGGTCAGGCACAGACGGACAATTAGATCAATTTTTCAGTCATTTAAATTCAGAACAATAATATTCAATTTACAATAGAAAAAGAGGTGGAAAAAACTCTAAACTTTTTAGACATAAAAATCACTAGAATTGAACAAAGATTAGAATTTGATATATTTAGGAAAACAACTACCACAGATACTATCATTCCCGCTAATTCAAACCAATCTTGGAATATAAAAATGGCAGCTTTCCACAGTTTAATCCATAGATTACTCAACTTTCCTTTAAATACTGACAACTACAAAAAAGAAAAAGATATTTTAAAAACTATAGCATTAAATAATGGTTATAGCACACAACTCATTGACAGAATGATTGAAAAGAAACAAAAAAAGATCCTTATAAAAAATTTTTACATTGAACAAACTCAACATACAAACAACAAGCGTATCATTCTCTTAACTATATTCCAGGTCTTAGCAGCAGAGTTTCTAACGAATTAAAAAAGTTAGGTTTAAATATTATCCAAGTGAACAAAGTAAATTTAGGAAAAATCTTAGTCAATAACAAAGAAAAAGCAAAATTATGTGACAAATCAGGTGTTTATGAGGTAGGTTGCAGTGATTGTGACGCAATCTACATTGGCCAAACAGGCAGACCCGTACAAGATCGCATTAATGAACATAAAAAATCAATTTTAAGCAATAATAAAAATACAGGCTTTGCTGAACATTGCATAGACCTTGTACATGTATTTGATACCAATAATTATACATTATTACATAATAGTTATAAAGGAAGGAAATTAGATTTATTAGAAATTCTAGAAATTAAAAAAGCTACAACAGCAAATAAACATGTCATGTATTTGCAAATATGAAAAATCGTAAGAATTTCCTATGAAATATAGTTATTTGCAACGTATTTAGGCAAACTTTATTGGGAACAGTGTATATTCAACAAATTTGACTAAATCTGACTTTTAAATTAAGTAAAGATTTGTTTTTATTAAAACTCTTGTGCTGAAGTACTAGTCTTTCCTAAGTTTTGTATTACCAAATGAACGTGTAAGTAATAATAATAATATATATTTATTAGCAATACGCTATTTACATACACTTACATTATTTATATAAATTTCTCTAAAATATACTCTTAAACCTATTTAAATTACCACAGTGTTTTATGTCATACGGGAGGCTGTTAAACATTTTAAGCCCATTAACAAAAACATTATTAGCCGTTGATGACCTATTTACTCTTTCAATAAAGAAATCATTGATGATTCGTGTATTATATTTATGTGTGTCATATATATAAATCAACTTCTGACTAATATACGATAGCGTAACACCTTGTTTACTCTTATAAATGAATAACAGTGTTTTGTACGTTATTCTTTGTCGCACATTCATTAATTTCAATGTACTCAGCATTAATGCAACTGGTGTATATTTGTTACACTTTAAAATTGTTCTCATAGACCTATTTTGTATTTTTTGCATTTGCTGAGTTTCGTAATTATTTAACTTAAAGAGGATACTTGAGCAATATTCCATGTGTATCGAAATTAGCGATTTATATATAGAGAGTTTAATATATCACATATAAAACGCAGAGTGTTCAATATTAAACGAACTAAAACATCTACTTTTTGCATCTTCACCTTTACTCTTTAATGCTCATTTCACATTTAACTTGAAAATCCAACCATGTAGAGCAATCTTGGTTAGGAAAATATTCCTCTTTAGTACACTTACGTGAACGAACTTTTATCTCTTTTTTCCATTATGCTAGAACTTTATGAATATGTATGCCAATAGAAGTAAACTGATAGAAAATCAATATTGGTATGCGCTGCTCTGAGGATGTTCCCGGTATGCTGTTGAAATGAAATTATGTGAGTAGGATAAATAAAAGAATCTATTTTATTTTAGTATCTAATCATTATGGTCAAGTAGAAATTATTCGACATTTCTCTATTTTCAAATGAAATGATAAATATTATATATTTCTAATATAACCTTGAATACCTACATAAAAATTATTTATTGTAAAAATTACATTAGAAGTTCTTAAGACCTTCAAATATAATTATTTTTTTCATAATTATATCAAACCGACACAGTTTATTTCGTGTCAGAAATTCTAGCAATAGCTTCATGCATATCTTCAAAATGGGTAATGGCAATTTCTCATTATCCAATGAAACTATATTGTGAGAATATAGTATTTTCGACAGTTATAAATATAAAAAGGTAACAAATTTAAAGGTTTTAATGTTATGTTTATATTCTGTCTATTTAAGTAATTATTTCTGTACATTTTTCCTTATAAATATTGGGAAATTCAGTTTTCTTTAAATTCATATAACCTAAATTTCGGGTAAGTTTGTATTGGGGATTTTTCTGCTAATATTCTCATATTTTAAAAATCTAGGGGGTTTCTTTGAATTTAAATGCGAGTGTATTTGCCTTCAATGCTATGAATAGTATCAAAACTTAGTTTTCGTTTATTATTTGTTGTGATACCTGGATGATCCAATTCTCACCTTGTCCAGGACTTTAACCGAATACATTTATTATACTCTCTTTCAATAAAAGAAAAAATATTCCTTTTTATGTTTTGATTTCAATATACCTATAGATAGATATAATTTTATTATTGAAGATGTATTAATTTTTATATGAATTAATAATAATAATAATAAATGTCTTTATTACGTATAAAGAAATGTAGAAAGAACAAATAACAAAAGTACAATGATAGGTAGAAATATAATCGCAAGGCGAACCCCAGTAGAAACTGTTTACTTGACCTTGGTAAAAAATAAGAGCAATATGCAACAAAAAAAAAGGTCTTACTTAAAACTAACTTAGCCTAAAATTCTATGACGAGCACCATAAACTAAAATGACTAATATAATAATAAATAATAAAACATAGAAAGTCACTTGGAAGTGAACGTCCATATCGATTACCAGCAAGCAACATGCGTCAACCCATTACCGCGGTAAAAGGTGTGACTTGAGTCTAGATTTAAACTTGGATACTGTAAGGGACTTAAACTCAGATGGTAGGGGATTGCAATTACAGTATAGCTGATACGTAAAAGATCGTTCATATAGGGAAGTCTTATGGGGCGTGAGAGAGATTAATCCACGAAATCTGGTGGTCACACTGTGTACATCTGATCTAAATCTAATCCTATTATAAAGATATGGTGGAGACCTAATCAAAAGTATACTATGATAAAGACACAATGCCTCCAACCTCCTACGTCCCGCCATGCACAACCAGCCCGCATCACTCAACTTGTGAGAGATGTTATAAAATTTTCGAATATTGTTAATGTATCGTAGACAAGCATTTTGTATTCTTTGAATTCTGGAGCTAGTAAAGACATCCAGTATCATCAGCATACATATGTGATTTGCAGTGCTCTATACACAGTAATAATTTAGAGGTGTATATATTGAATAGAATTGGCCCAAGACCCGAACCCTGGGGTACACATTGCACTAAGGCAAGGGGAGCAGAGCAACTGACATTTCATCTTGCCACCTGCTTGCGGCCATATAGATAATTTGTCATTAGACTGAGGGCGCTACCATTGAAGCCAATGGATTTCAAAATACAAAGAAGAGTACCATGATTAACTGTATCGAATGCCTTGCAATAATCAAGTACGACCAGGCAGGATACAAGGTTTTGATAAGAAGCCATAATCAGGCCATCAGTCATAGACAGCAGAGCCGTTTCGCAGCTATATCCCGGCCTGAACCCCGACTAAGTAGAGGGCAAAGTGTTCTATCTTGCAACAAAAGCAACTATCTGTGCAGCAAGGACCTTCTCTAGGATCTCGAACATTACATGTAGCAGGCTAATGGGTCGAAGGTCTTTCATTTTTGTTGGTTAGATTTGCAGAGTCGGTGACATGTATCTATCATGTTTTCTGGGACATTTATGTTTAATTTTTCTTTACATACATTTATTATTTTATCACTCAGATTCTCATACGCAGTTTCCGGCAGACCAAACACACGCAAACTATTAGTTTTGGAGTGCTGCTCCATCTCATCCTAGGTGTCCTCAACCCCGTCAATCCTCGCTTCCAGATTTTTAACGTTTACGTTTATTATTGTGAATAAATCGTCCATCCTTTCCTTAATTTCCATACAAAGTGTATCAAGGAAGGTACTTGACGAAAGTAGTCTTTCCACCACCTTTTGGATTAGGGCTTCGTCACCTCTGAGAAGCCGATCGGTAGACATGATACAAGCTTATAAATGATACGACTTCTTTAATAGTTAGACTGAGCACATGCTACACACACATCTAGCCACACCGGGCGCACATCTATCGAATTTTAATTCTAAAGAAATTTGTCAGTAGCTGCTCCACGTGGTGTATTCTCTGTGCAAATCCTGTAGTCCGGATGGAACATACATGGTCTTCCGATTTCTTATAATGTAAGTAGTTTTCCAATGTAATTTCTATTATAGATACAATCTCCCGTATCCTTAGGTATGGTCCAACAATTATAACGATATTGCTTATTCTTGGTCTGCTGGATAAATGCTAGGCATTCCTTCACATAAAATGACGCAATTCAAAAATATAAAATAAACGTAAATACTACACAGAAAAAAATAATTACAGTACGGATTAGGTGAAATCCGTTTACTCTCAATCCGTACCGGAATTTTACATTAGATGGTAATTTTTCCTGATCATTATAAAATTACACGCGAAATTTACTCCGTAAATATATTGAAAAGAAATTTTAGTAGGTAAAATTGACAAGTACTTTTACTTCTTATATGTAATTTTACTGACTTTTTTATGCGTTTGTGTATTTTTAAACAGAAATTTTACAAAATTTTTTTTACTTCGTTTATGCAAATTTACATATACATATATGTATTTTTAAAAAGGTATTTTACAAAATATTTTAAAATTACTCTGAAAATATCTAAGTAAAAAATACAGAGGGTCATAAATGATGGAAATAGGCTGTGAAATTTGGACACGAATACTTTGCCGGTTCTCTGATACTATATACAAATTGCGTAAACTTGTAGTATTTAAGAAGCAACAAAGGATGAGCTAATTCTACGACCTACTGTGTTCTACAACTGTTTAGGGATACTATTGATTTTAATTAATAGAAGGATAATCTAACGCCCAAATAACTATATATATTGCTGTACAAATTCATGAAGTGTCTCATAACGAATTTGCATTGAACGTCTCAAAACTGAAATTACCTTAATATAAGTAATAGGGCTATATATAATCTTTTCTCATAAAAAAATACATATAACATTTGAATGTAAAATATCTTTATACTTATTACCTTCACTCCAAGTTGTCCATTCTTTAATGTTATCTTAGCACTTCAAAATTGTGAAAATTTAAATAACAACCAACCTGCAGTCATTAATAGGAATCAAATTGGGAAACGTTTTCTGAATGTAATATTAAAATTGCTTATTCTTTATATCTATAAATAAACGAACACATAAGAATAGGAGCGGGTACATTGCAAAATTTATTAAGTAAACGTGTATTTCTCACAAACGAATAAACTTATAAACAAATAAACATAACAAATAAGCTTGTGATAGACTCGTTACAGAAGTGAGTAATTCAAACATAATAAAATAAAGAGCTAAACCAAAACAGAGGTGTTCTGCAACAGGGCACATCTTGTTGTTAGGTATTATATATCCTAAAAGGTGTTCCAAGTTAAACACACCATGTTCGAAACTTACATTAACTTACCAGTTTAAAATCTGCAAGAGATTTTATCACTTTCTTTTTTTATATGCCAAATAACCGATTTTTTGTCCCAACATCTGGATGGCATTTTATGAGGTAGCGCTGAAGAAATTCCATTGTACAAGAAAATTTGTTTGATTACTGCATGTTAAACATGTAATATATTGCATAACATTCTTCAAACGCTTCTACTAACGAAGTACAACCCTCATTGATTTATTGCCTTTCTACAAATACGAAATATTTTCCTGTTCCGTTCCCTAAAAATGTTGACAATTTATTAATTATATTTGTATAATTGGCTTGCACCCAACTTGCCGTGAAAAATTATACGCGATATACCTATGTAAAAAATGTAACATCAGCCAAGTGAAAATAAAAACCAATTGTTTAGATTTTGCAACAAATACGTTTGTTACGATGGACAGTTACTTGATTTGTCAACTTTCGTTGGTATTTTATTGTATGGAATCAGCTACCTATTTTCGCAAAATGATCGAGGAAACAATTTAAAAGTATAACGAAGAAAGTTAAAATTTTGATTGCTCTAAATTATTGTAATACGGTAATATGCCAGGTTAGTCTGTGTCTACACTAACAATATGAATGTGTAAAGTCAGAATTATTTCTTGAAAACGTTCTGTATCGAAAACTAAATTGACATAACCTCAATACTTCACCGGATAACGACAAACAAAAAATAAATGGCAACATATTTACCTTGAATTACAAATCACTTGTATGAGCACTTGTAAATAGCCGATTTATATTTTATAATAAAAATAAACTGTGACACTGCATCAAATGGATCAAATGCGTTTATTCTGTAAACCACATGAACGAACTGAAAACTGTATGTGCGTCATCTTCTCTATATTCTAACTGCCCACACATTTTGGCGGGAATTTCACATTGTTGGTGCTGTATTTTCCCAATAATAACATAATTTTACGTGGTAATGTTCCATCACTACGATATAATTAACCAATTATTTGTTTTTCAGATGTAATTTTACTATAATATTATAAAATTCTATAGTTTCAGAGAAATTGATCCCTCAATGTAAAATTTCACAATAAAAATCCATCATGAATGCAAAACCACTCTAAATTTTCAGTAAATTTGTAACATTGGCGTAATTCTACATGCAAATTTAACCCCAATTTTTTTCAGTGTATATATTCAGGGAATTCTGTTGTTTCTAATATTCCTTCGAATTAAGTTTGGCAATATTATTTCTTATAAATTAGTTCTCGTTAATAATAGTTTTCTTTAATAATATAATGAAAATGGACTTCTTGACACATGAAATTAGTTGAAAATACCAGTATACTTAACTTTTAATAATTATTATTATTTCTGTATAGACTTCTTCCAACTTCCTTAATCATCAATATTTTTAAATAACCAATAACTTCTGTTTTATATCCAGGATAAATATTTTTGAAGTAATCATCTTATTATTCAATAAAAATTTATAACATACTTTGTATATCGTTATTATAGATACTTACTATAACTTATAATGTCATAAATAATATTCAAAATATGAAATTAATTTGAAAAGTTTCAAATAGATTATCTTTAAATTTTCTTATTTGTGTACTTCTATATATAGTTTATCATTACTTTAAAATTCATTGTTTACTAATCTTAAAATTTAGGTAACCTACCACATTTGTGTTAAAAAAATCGCTAAATTTCACATTAATTATATCCTATAACTTTCTGTTTTCATTTAATAACACTAATAAATGACAATATATTTTATAATTTCATAATATAGATGTCAACTTGTACGTTATACATTTAAAAGCATATTCAAAATAAATTACCGAATTTTTAATCGATAATAATTAACTGAATCGTACTGGTTTCCAGCAAGGAAAATTGTAAATTTCGTGCTTATCGATACTGGTGATTATTAAGTGTTAAAATCATTTTCATAAATATTATGTTCTTAAATATAATTAAAACCAACGTTAATAACAAAAGTAGTTCTGAAATTGAATGATACAAATAGAATTCGACATATTCCCTTGGCAATTTTTGAATTAAATGAAACAAAAAAAGTATAACTACCACTCAACCGAAAATCTCTTTTTTCTATTTTCAGCGGTACGGGAAAATCGTCGAACTGCACTCAGCTAAGTGAAATCCATAAGCATCCGCTTGACTCTCCGATTTGCTAAATTAATTTACCAGACGATTTCCCGTCTCCCTGCAATTATTTCACGGGTTTTCGATACTTGCGCTCTGTGAGGTGCCGGTTTTGAGAAATAAAATGGTTGAAAATACTGAAACGAATGCCGAAGCATCCGAAATAAAATTATTCAACCGCCGAGAAAATAAGTAATTGCTTGTGGTTAAGGGAGTAATCATTTATTTCTTGGTCCTGTGTCAAGACGTTTCTTAATTGGATATATGTATGTTGACGTTGAAAAATTGTTTTTTACAGTAGTTCTCTGAAACAAATACATTGAATTACTATGTTATTTACAGAGTGATCGACATATTAATTATATACTAAATTTCATTGGTAACTTTTCATGGAATTTAGGGAAGGTTGGCGAGATTAATTAAAATAAAACAACAGAAAAACGTCTACATCAATTAAAAAATTGTCTTTTCTTCATTTCATGGATATTTAAAATTAATTTGTCTGCAATTTGCTAATTATCGTGCATTAAACAAACTGCGTTGACTTGTCTAATAATGGACAAAAAGCTAGAAACTGAAAGGTATGGACACTCCTGCGTCGATACTGGAAACTGTATCATCGCTAAGATTGACATCGTATAGTTAAGAACAGAAACAAACGCTCTGCATGCAATTTTCTTCTCTGTCTTGTACCTCACTATGGCAATTATAGATATGGCAAACAAAGCAGAAAAATTAAGAAGAGTTGTTGAAAGTAATCCAAGAAACAGCTAACGAGGAAAACTTACCGTCAGCAGTCGGTTTTCTAGGAAAGCAGATTACTTACTTCCTATATCAAATTGTTTCACCATGTGTTGTGTTCTTTCTATAGAATACAGCCCGAATTGTAAATCCATTTAAGTGGCAGCCTGCGATTTTATCATATTACATAAAATGTTGTGTCAAATATATCATTTTCTTTCGTAATGTATTCTAAGCCATCTATTCAATTTAACACTGACACTATATTACGGTTTGTTTGGTATCGTACAATAAGATTTTGGTTTTATAATGTTTCCCTTCTTTGTTATTATTCGTTTATCTAATGAGTATTGGTATGCTAGTTCGCAGCAGGCAATAAATAAAAGGTTGGTACTTAATCCCTGTTATCAATACGGAAATTGGTTCACAAGCCCGCAAGAGGCATTGTTAAATTGGCTCCTGTTAATATAATATATTTACTGTAAAGAACTATTAAAACTGTGTTTGTGAATAACGGTCATTATGGGATATTAGCAAGTTAATGACACTGTGTTGTTTATAAGACAATAGCAATGTTGCTTGGGATTTTTTATTAGTTAGAGGGTGTGGAAGCGGTGTTATAATATTAGTTTACAGTCTGGTGTTGAGTGTCTAACAATATTATTTTCAACCATGAATCCTGAAATAATTTAGTTCATTGTTTCCAAAAGGCTCTAAAAAGTGGTTAAAATTCAAATCATTCTGCCTTACTTTGGGTGAAGTTGATAAAAATGTCACAGTTACAACACACATACAAAAACATCGCCCTGACGCAAATGTAAAAGACTTAAACCATCAAATTGTTAATTTTGCCTGCAAAACTAAGGCTGTATGGGACTTATCCCAAATCCTGCTAAGATTATTCGCAGAGTACTTTAAGAAAATCGGCCATCAACTATCACTGCAAATGTATGCAACGCTTGTAGAAAAACGCAGCAGCCACTTTTGCCGAAAAACACCGACAAAACTTTTGACTTTCTAGACAAGGCTAACGTCCAAACCAATAGAAGGGAACAGTTCCTATTTGTCAATAACAGAATTAAACAGATAGTAGTATATTCGTGTAAATCTAACATTCAAATATTTTCTGTAAATCTTTTACTTTCCACGGTTAATATAACGGACTTTACATTCTATTATTAAAATGAGGTGTGGCCACTACAATACATTCTTAAACGCATGAGCGTTTCAAATTAGACAAAATGGTTCTAAAACAAGTTTTAAATTCTTTTATCTTCTTAGAGAAATAATTTTTTGATATCAAAATTATTCAAAATCCTATTATAAGTACTTCTGTTCTCTTAAAAAATCTCTATAGAATGCATGCTTTGCTAGATATTCGAAAGAAAGCGCTACTCGCTAAGAGTTAAAGTGTTACTTCCAGTCCGAATGTTGGAATTTTATTTATGCAAAAGATATTTCAAATCCAGCTCTAGATACTTTTGTACTTTTGATAAATATATATAGAATCCATAATTTACGACATATTTGGAAAAAAATCGCTATTCGATAAGAGTTAAAGTGTTGGTTTCGGTACGAATTTTGAAATGTTTTTTTTTAATAAAAGGTATTAAAAATTAAGTTCCAATTACTTTTATACTCGTAACGTACCTGTCTAAAAAGCATGACTTGCGAAATATTGGCAAAAAACTGATTTTCGATAAGAGTAAAAACCTACTTCCGGTAGGAATTTCGAAAAACTTTCATAATAAAATTCTTTTCAAATTTAATTTCGAGTACATATAAATTCTTCATAATCTAATCAGATCTCAAGAGGAAGATTATACTCGTAAATACAAAATTTGGAATTGATAGCTATAGCGACTTGATCGCTATCGTGGTCACACAGACACGCAGACATATTTTAATAACCAATTTTTCGATATCAGGGGACTTCAAAACGTGAACATCTGCAAAAATGTCGAGGTCGTAAATTTTCATCATCACAATACTTCCTTATACTACGTATAAGAAAGTAAAAATGTGGAGATAATTAATTGTGTTAAATGAAGAATTTCAGAAATTGTTATTGATTTTGAGAAAGGCATTCGCATCTTTTGATAAACCCTTCAATACGTCGTTTTATAAAGCGGATCCCAACATTTTCATGTTTTAGGAAGAACTTATAGACTTTCAAGTGGAAACATGTGAAATTACAAAGTGGGAGTATCACGGATAAAATATATAATAATAAGGTTAAAAACCGCGAAAAGCTTATAGCAAAAATGATAGAATCTTAGTCAACAAATGAAATTTGTCGATTATAATTTCTTAGATGTGTTTCTTTTCACTGTGTTTTTAATAAAGAGTAATAATAATTTATTTTTAGATTTAATAAAATTAGCATATATGTTCTACTTTGTATGTAAATATACTGGTAATAAATAATATATATCGAATAATTCTGTTTTTTTGCCTGTCCTATACTTTTACTACGTACCTAACTACCGAAGAACCAATTTCCCTATAAAGATCAGGTACCCCAAAAAATAACGGGAACCGATTTATAATTATATTTTACCCTCATTACCTTCCGGGATGCGGCTTCATTATACAGAAAAAATAAAGATTCATATAAGCGTCAAGCGGCTAGATATTTACGTTTTTTGGTTTGTCCCCCATTTGAATGAGAACACCAATCCTAAGAGGTGAGCCGCATAAAGTTCTTTGTCTCGCAAATGAACTTATCGAAGTTTTGATTCTTAAGATGAGCGATAATATCTTCCTAAGAAACATTTTTATCTAATCTGCGCAGTTGGGACCTAGAAGCTGTTTCGGTAGTTTTAATGTCTGTTTTGACCCACCATTCTCCAAGACTGACATATTTTGCCAACTTCCATAGCGTGGTTACCAATGGCTTGCAATTCTGGGGAATGTTTTCGGGCGACAAAAGGATTTTTCTTCTTCAAAAAAGGGCAGTAAGGGTATTGTGCAACCTTAAAGAAGAACAAACTTGTAAACAGGCGCTTATTGAGGAAAAATATTCACCATTCGTGTGCTTACATACTCACAGTCGCCAAGCATGTGCATAGGAGTGGGGCGCATTTGCGGAGGAATGGTGACACGCACAATCATACCACACAAATGCGAAATGCCCTAAAAATACCCTACCATAGACTTCAGACGACGCAGAAATTTGCGGATTTCCGGGGTGCTAAAATTATCAATATACTCCCTGAAACCATGAGGTGCCTTCCTTCCAACCGGCTCTCAACTGTTATAGAGAAGTACCTCTTGGAAAATGCGTTCTATTCTGTACAGGATTTTTTAATTGTGATATTGTAAATGTGAATTTTAATTAAATGTATTTTTGTTTAAGTTTTACGTATATTATACGCATAAGTAGTTTGAAATTTTTGACAATTATTGTAATAGTTATTATAATAAAATAAAATTATTATTATTTTTATTATTATTATAGTAGTTAGAATTAACAGGTTTATTTTATTTGGTGTTGCATTTAGTACCGCAATTAGCAGTGTTGCTAGTTTTGAAACCCTTAGTTTATTTGTTTATTAATGTTATTTACTCAATGTGGTTCCTTGCTTTTACTACTACCTAAAGGACTGATATGCGGTCTTTTCCATGTGTTTTTGAGTTGTTTTTAATAAACGGATTCTTTTCTTTTGATGGAAATGCCGCTTGCACTTTTAAATTATTGATTTAAATTTGTAGGTGGCTGATTTTTATTTTAATTCAGTTATTTTTGTACAAATTTAGTTATTTCCTAAATACCTGTTATCAGCAATTAATTTACTTATTTCAATTTTTAGGTAATTAAAGACTTCTTCAGTGGCGCTGTTTAATACTTGTGCAATCTTAACAGTTATCATGTGTTCGATGTGCGCAATGTTAAAAGAGTCACTAGTAAACGTGTGGACACAGCCCATCTGCTGCCCGCGCTGCCGTCCTTAGTTTTGAAACGGAATCCCACTAATCGCACCCACCACACGCCAGATCTTGCTACGCTTAGAATACACGGGCAATAAGTAGTGGCATATTAGGGGGACTTACATGGAATAATAAAATTAAAGAAAACTGAACGCAACTAATAAAATGGAGAAACTTTAGGAATTCATCCTGGCCCACCTACATGCGGACCACCACCGGATCAGCTTGAGATGATCGTGGTTTTGAAACGAGTAAAGAAAAAAAAAACGAAGAATATTTGTTGAGATAGAGCATGTGTGATACCGCCAGATGACAAATTAGGTAGGGAAGTAGGGTCAGAGGAAAGACATCTTATCATGAAAACAACACAACAATGTTGAACACTAATCATATTTAAGTAACGACTACAGATTTATTTAAAACTCACCAACCTTATGACTAGTTAGTACAAAAGCTACTAATATAAAAAGACTGAATTATTACAAGCAAAAATTGCTAACTGGTTGAAAACGAATAACAAGCATAAATATAATGTCTTTCTTAACACTTTAACTGAATGATCATGTAAACATACAAAAAAAGAAATATTTATATCGAACCAAAGGTATGTGAGAATTTAAAAATGTCTCTAAGAGACTTGAGGAGGCATTCAAAATCTGAAATTTAAATATCTTGACAAGATTTTCGTATCACATCGATAATGAACAGAATTCAATAATCTTTTCGACTAAAGTTAAAATTATACATAACAACTAATAAAATATGTATTTTCATACAATGTTAAAGCAATTATCTGAGTGATATGAATAAATATACTGTGTACCGACAAATACTGGTGTCTGCCATTTAGACTAAAACGAAAGTAGACGACCAGATTCCCAAACTGAGCAGCAAAAACATTTTAAAATAATAAAACTTGTGTTAAACACGTACTTATAAAACAGAAGGAACATCTTCTAACTAGATGGTATCAAGCCACCTACTCCAAGTATAAATCAAATTCCAATTCTAACTCCTACAAAATAAAGGAAATCTGGAAATACTTTGCATATGTTTTGTGTTTCTAATCTAGCACTGAATACTACTGTTTTTCCGAACTAGCACTACGTCCCTCAAAGAAAATGCAAAATATATTACAACCAGAAAATTATAAAGAAGGACATATTCGTCGCGATATTTAAAATTAAAATTTTAAAATTTAAAGAAAATTACATGGAATTACGGAATAGTCATTCTAATGCAACTAATGGTTATAAAAAATGTACGTATATACGTGTAAAATTTATAAGGTAACAATTTTGATATTACCCGATGAATTCGAGTCGTATAAGACTATTTTGAAAAGTTTACGCATTTGATATTGAATGTCTTGTACCAATCTTATAAATTACAGCCTGTTATTTACAATGCTCTTAAATATTAATTCCAATATTACTCATCTATGCTCACAAAAAATTAGAACTAAATAATTCTCCCTGCCGAGCTCTTTATAAACATAAGATTCGAGCTTTATTGTTATATCTCAGGAACGATTCAGGAAGTGAGATACTTGCCTTGTTTACTTACTTTCCACACCACATCAAAGAATAATCCTCGGACATTAAACGGTACAAAGAAGAAAACAAAGGTATTTTAATTAAATATCATCTGTTTTAGAAACTAACGCTTGTACCCGCCAATACAAATTCAAACAACATGGGCAAAACAATACTAAACTTAGTCAAAATAAACTCCCAATGCTAATAACCTAACAGTAAGTCAATATCGACAAACCACTTGCAAATATTTAAATATTGCCGTCTCTACAGAAAATAAGACTTTATATATTATTTGCTTTCGGGTGCCTTTACTTAGATATATAAATACAAAAAGTATAGGCATAAGTAAAAGAAACACATTCAGCCCAAAATAAACATACAACTCTAATAATATCAGGCTGAATTATTATCGGCAAGTAATTTTTAAATACTTAAATATTGCCGTCTTTAATTATCATACGATTTATTTAGGTCTCTAAATTATGACGAACTTTAAAGATTTCTTTATTTAGCACTCAAGTTTTAATAACTTTTAATTTAAGTACATTTTCTATTATCACCTTTTTTTCTCTTCCTTTACTGGACCCGAAGATCTTTTAGCTGTCCGTCCACTTCGATAGGGACACCTCCCGATGGTAGAGATACTAGTAACTTCGTTAATCGCCGTAGGTACACTTCCAACAAATTCATCTACTCTTTTTCTATATGCTAAAGTGCACACTATTTCAGCTTTCAATAAGGAGATACATTAATTTCATTACTTTTATTATCTAAAATGCTGTTGACCGCTTTTCTTGAAGATTCCCAGACGACTCCGATATATCGACTCATTCCCAGTACCCTCCTTGTCTCTCAACCTTACAGTTCCCACACACTTACGCGCTCGAACAGTGACAGAAAAACAGGACGCCACCAATTCCTACTCATAAGAAATTATACTGTGCACTTATTCTTAAATTTAATGCGTAACATATACAGGGGTTGATATACATTTAAATAAATAAGTAAAGAAATTAGTCGTTAGTTTCCAACACATATGTCTTTATAAATGTAAAATATTTAAATTTTACTGTACCGTTACAGTCTTAACACAGAAAAGTGCATTACAAATGATAGAATCTTCCTAATCTGCGACATTAGAAGAATATATATCAAACTTTTGCATCGTAGCCGGAACTTAACCATATCCAACGGATGACTGAGAATATGTACGATCATTTTTAAATTGAAATTGAAACTATTGTACATATTTGGAAATATAACAATATTAGACCGAACCGAAAACAAATAAATTAAACACGGCGGTTTATAGAGACAGTTAAGATATGATGGAAGGGTGTCTCTTTTCGATAAAAAATCGACCTGTTTTTGCGTTTTTTCAAAACAGTTTTCTCATTCGAGTTATTCAGTTTCGTTTTCGCTGGGGCACCCTGTATAAACGAAAACGAGTTCTGTGTTTTATCGAATACTATTTTAAAAATAATCAGGTGTTTGCTCTACCCTGTACCGTACTTGTATGATGTATGTCAGACATCAGGAGATATAATATTTCCAGCCGATAGTAAATTCATACATCCCCGAAAGCGACTAGCTGCTAGTATACGAATTGTGACCTCGGTAATCGATAAAACTCCCAGCCGTGTTGCCGCACAACATCCTGCGCTATGCGTAAATCATAAAACTAAGAGACCCATAGTTGTGCAGTAGAGTTGGGATCCAACTATGTATATCTTCCGACACGCATTACAGAGATTACATTGTTTTTACGAACACAACACAAATACCGAGAGTGGCGGGATCAAATTCTGCACAGCGTTCGTTGCCGCCTACGCTATGCTGCGTTACTATTTGGCTTTGATGCTGTGAAATAGATAAATTTCGTGCAGTTTCTGAATATTTCCTCAAAACTTGAAGTTAATCCGATCGCGAAGAGTATAAAGAGGAAAATCATGTTCAGTACGGAAGATCGGGCGCACTTAAATATAACATGCATGTAATAGTACATCGTGTCTGTTAAGGATCCCCCAGAGAATAAATTGTTACAGGAATTTACTGCGATACACTTCAAAGGGAACATCTGAGCGTAAACTGCCGAAAGAAAAATCGTGTACTTTTTAGTTAGTGCAAATATCGTGAGTTGAAGTATATATTATACGCTCTAATAGAATTTTGGATAAGGAACTGAACTTCTGTGCTCAGTTAAAGCCATATATTTTAAACTTCTATTGATAGAAGTTACGCAGCCACAAACGCAGTATAATATTAATGATAAGTGCCCAGACAAGTCAACAAGTCGAATAATAACAGATAATTTTTAAAATATATTTAATAATAATAATAATCTTTACTCCACGTGACTCAAAAAAAGTATGGGAAACGTCATAATATTGTAAATATAATACATGTATATATACAGGGTGTAGCACCTAAGATGCCTCGGACCGCAGCTCCTCTATCATACAGTATATCGAAGAAAGTCTAAGAGAAAAATTGTCCATAACTACAATCACATTTCCCTAAAATATTTTTTGTCATCAGTGCCGTGCCGTATTCCAGTGGCGTATCAAACCTATGTTTTTTTTAAATGGAACAATGTATATTTTGTGGCTGATTCGGAAAGCCCCCAAAGAGTACTTTTCTTCTTATATAACGTCATACTCCTAACTTTAGCGGTTTCGCTGTTATAAGTTAGACCGTACTTCGACATTTTTTTTTGGCAGAAACTAAATTGTACTGGCGTTTAGGTTTCGAATTTAGTGATAGACTAAGACCTCTTCTAACTACTCCTAATTTTTTTTCAAGTGATTTAAGGAAAGAAGATAATTTTTGATTGGGCTTTGCAAATAGTCATTTTTTTCTAAAATATCAAATGGGAACCATATAAAATAATTATATGGTTGAATAATCGAACTTCCAAGTTTTCCATTTACTAAAAAAAAAACACACATTTCATTACAAAATTAAAAAGAAAAAAAAGTTGTTAAGTCAATTTGTCGAAAAACGTCTTTTTTCAAAGTCAGTTGTCATGATAAAACAGAAGCATTATTGTTATCTGATAAACGTTGCGAAAATGCCTGGAACTCAACAAGAAATTGTTGACATGTGTTTACTCTTGGAGAATGTTTCAAAAATTGTTTGTTGGCGTCACGAGTGTACTCTGAGAGATATCCTCTCAGAACGTGTCCAAATCCATGTGAGTTTACAAAGGTGTTGGATAGATTTACGTCTACTGGTACTGTTCAACGAGCAAAGAGAGTTAGAACGAAGCCAGTTTTGACCGTAGAAAACGAGTTGGAAGTTCTGGATGCTGCTGTTGAAAATCCTCATATCAGTGTCCGCGAAATTAGTAGGAACACTGACAAGTTCCATCCATTTAAAATTCAATAATACCATGTCTAAATAATTTCTGCAGCAACAGTCTGCGATCAACTAGATCAAATGCCTTACTTAAATCTACAAAACTTCCAGCACATGCCTTCCCCATCTATGTTCTTGTATAATGCATCTAAAAACACCGTAGTTGCTGAAACTGTGCTACGACCTTTTCTGAAGCCAAATTGGTGATCATTAAATAGATTATACTTTTTCATAAATTGTGTTAGTCTATTGGCTACCAGCTTTTCAAAAATTTTAGCAAATACACTTAACAAAGATATCGGACGGTAATTCTTAAGAAGTTCCTTTGATCCTTTTTTAAACAATGGTTTAATTTTTGCTATTTTTAACCGCAGCGGGAAAGAACCTTCCAAAACGATTCATTGATTAACGACATTAAGGGACATATTATTATAACCTCATCAATACAGTGCGTAAGTAGTCAGGCATTTATATTATCGCAACCAGCGGAAAAATTACTTTTTAAACTTAGAATTACTATACGCAGTTCGTGTTCGTATTATTATTATTATTATTATTATTATTATTATTATTATTATTATTATTATATATACTTCAACTCATTGAGCGGATTGCTAAGACATGATATTATTGACATTATAGTTCAAATATTTATTTACAGTAATAAAACGCGTTGGTATTAAAATACCTTTTATAACATTTTTAAATAACCTTAAAGGCAAATTTTTAGTATCAGGTTTATTTCTAATATTTGACTATTACTCCTAAACCATTCTCCAGCTTAGCGATTGCCTCATCTATTTGTGACTATAGTCTGTCACTTTATTTATCACTCAGCAAGAGGGTCGTGTCATCCGCAAACATTTATCATTATTGCTTTAGAAAACTTGCATACAAAATCATGTACATAAAGGAATGCACTCAAAGTAGAACTCTATGGTATCTTTTTAGAGACATAGACCTGTTCCGAAACATGACCCTTTCACCACACCATTTGTCGACGATCTTGTAGGTAGAGGATACATTACCCTCCTAATCCCATATCACTCCAATTATGTTAAAAGCGTCGCATGTTTCATGCAGTTTCTTCATCATCAAAATCGCCTGCCGCATATTCCATCACATCGGCAATAACTATTAAGATGGACCTGTTTTCCGGAATGTCATGTTGGTTTATTGAGATGATTATACTTCCGAAAATATTTCACTAATCCGGTTTTAATTACTGCCTCTAAGATCTGTGAGATTGATATTGAAGGAATATAAGACTATGATTTGACGGAAGGTCAGACTCGCTTATCATCAGTGTTTGTTTGTGAAAAAAAATGGTGTTATCTTTGTGTATGCCATTCGTTCAATATCGTTTGACATTTAATTTGACTGGTGTTGTTGCTTATAGAGAATATATTTAGAGAGTGTCGCTATTTGTGGTGCTCTATTTAGTACTTATCTTTTAAGAAAATGAATTAGCTGATGTTTGGACTGTTATGATGCAAACATTAGGTAACGATGTCAAGTCATAATTTGCCCCTGAAATGCTCCCTCTAAAAGGGGCAAAATGAGTCTAGAAGATGAAGAATATCCTGGACAACCAACATGTATTAGCATTCCAGAAGTGATTAAAAAATTCAAGATATTGTGTTTAGTGATGAGAGTGAAATTGGAGAAAATTTCCAAGACTCTGGTTGTGTCACATTTTGTATGCGTGTAGGCGTGCCTAAGCTCTCTGCCACATAGGTTCGTCGTTTAGTAAATACAGATCAAAACTGTAAAAGCGCGTGAGTTTTTAACTACAATTCGAAGCTGTTAATGAAACAAGGTTAATTAAAAAAAATTAAAACGGCAATTTCAGCAGTGGCAGTTTCCAGGCAGAATTCATTCAAAGAAATCCAAGACATTTCCTTCGGCTTGAAAAGTAATGGAAACTATATTTTGGGATTCAACTCGTATACCTTTTATCGACTATCTCGCAGAGGGCCCAAACTATCAACTGAACATGCTGAGGTACTGGTAAAAGTTACAATTTTACAATCCGCTGTCACATACCAGTTGCATTGTTCAAGACAAACTGGGTGAATTACAACTCCTCAAGTACCCCGACCATTCAGATTTCCACTTATTCCAAAAACTCAAAATGTATATCGACTGAAGGAAAAAAATTAAGACATACAATTATAGCAGAAGTAGGATAGTATTTTGATGACCTTATTGCTGATGTTTATAGAACTTGCAAAAGTGGGTTAGCTGGCAGGCCCTTTGTGAGAGTGTGGTTGGAGATATATGGAGAAATGGGTACAAAATTGTAATGAAAGCAACGACAGGACTATCGAAGTCTTAAATGAAGAGGGTGGAAAGTTATCTATTACCTACGCAAGAACCGGAAGTTTACGATATCGTTCCCGAAGGGAACTAACGAAATTTACAGCAGAGTAGCTTAAGATATCATTGAGAAGCCGAAAAATGAAAAAGCGTCAGGATTGGGGATATTCCACCGGAAATAGTAAAGCAATTGGCAATTGAACGACCAGAATACGTACTGGTGGTGTACATTAACCTAGCGCATAGAGCAATATTCCAAAAAGAATGAAAAATATTAAAGCTGGTTCCTATACATCAAAAGGAAACATGCAAGTAGATAACTCTGCATTACTAAGATCTATTTGCATAAAAATGTAAAGGGAAAACTGCAAGATCGGTTGCTCCTAAAAGACTTAAGGAAGAAGAAGTTCATGATGAAAATCTGTTGAAAACACAGTATGGCTTCAGGCAAGGTCGTAGATGGCATTAAGGAAATGCTATAAATTTCCGGCGCTGCAGCAGCCTTTTCACATAAACCCAGGAGGCTATGCAAAAGCATAAGATTAGACAACAAGAACGCCTTGAATAGAGCATAGTGTCAATGCGTACTAGAGAAATAACAAAAATAAATATAAGCAGTAACGTACCGAAGGGTTTCCTACTGAGATCTACTCTGTGGAACATATGATATGATAACTTAGTGTTTATAATGATAACAAAGTTGATGAAAGATAGAAGACAACAACCGATATTGAAAAATACAGAGGCAGTTCTCCTAACAACAAAAGAAAATTACCCCCATATATTTTCACCTCCAAACAACTACTGTTACTCTAAGCAAGACAATCATTTACTGAACTTGTAAGAAAGTCATAGAAAAAGCGGAAAAGACTATTACAACAATGAAAAACCTATTTCCAACATTGCAGGCCCTAGAGTGTCTAATAGAAAGCGGGTGTCGTGCACTCACACATTATTATTCAATAACTGGAAACAAGAAGCTCCTCAGGTAGCTCACAAAGTTTCAAAGGCAAAAAATATCTATCAGAGTAGGCAGTACGTATATGAAGTTCTGATGAGGTGGTGGGGGTCATAGCAGGAATGCCTACAATAGAGCTTCAGATGGAAGAAAGAAAGAAGAAATAGTAAAAAGCCCCAAGGTATATTTACCTGCCAAATGGCAAGGAAGGTGGCGGATCGGGACTTATGCACGATGTACATGTGAACTAATAAGGAAAATAGTTGCCGTAATTCAAATCTTTAATTTCAATACTCACCGTTTATCAGATCATCTCCGTATATACAAATGAAGAAAAAGTAGATCAAGTAAACTAACAATTTCTCGTTTTAATTTGCTTTTAAATGTGTATATGTTGATATTACTTATATCTTGATGTTTATCAAACATGGCATTAAAAATTTTAATTGCCCCATTGATCCACTTTTAAATACCATAGAGCCCTAACATAGGGCGCTATGATAGTTTTTGATATCTATTTGAGCTTGTCCAGTCATTAACATTTAAATTTTATTTCAACTTCATGTTTTGTTATATATATATTAGTTTTGTCGTCAGTAAACTGGAATATGCGTCATAGGTCTGGTCACCTCAATACATATATTTACAACTTGTTATTGAGGGAGTGCAGCGGCGATTTCTGAAGTACTTGTTTTTCAAGGATACGGGAATCTATTCTGAGCATGGTATCAAACACAATCTTCTACTGCTAGCCCATCACTTTTAGCTGCTTGAGATCGCCTAGTGATTCATGGTACGAGTCTCATATCATAAAATTTTACATTCACAGGATTTTCTTTCGTTCCCTCTCTACATATCTGTTATTTTTTCAAAGACTAGTCTTCTTCGGGAGTGGCAACTGGTAATCGCCTGTTGGTCTGCAAACTTACATTATGGAGATATTAAAAGAAAACTACCCGAATGGGACACTACTATTCAACTTATAATTACCAAAATTAATTATTTCTGTCTTCTGTCATTAAGTATATGTACAACTAGTATAAGTATTAAACCTTAACTTATTCCAATTGATATTTTAAATAAACAAAATAATATATTGTTGAAAAGTATTCTTTATGGCCTTTTGGGTACGATATTTTCTGTTTAACTGTTACTGAATCCAGTCATTAGAAACTGACAGAATCGCATAAGCATTTGGTTAATTGGATGTTCAATATATTTCTGTATATATAAAACAAAAGACCTTATTTCGAAATTTAAATATGCCAGTATTCGTGTATTTATATAATCAATATGATAAAGTAATTTATGCCCACATCTAAACACTCCAGTATTTTGCTTCGTGTCCTAAACCTGAATAAAGTGTGAAGGAAATTAAATTGAGGAACTTTTCATTAAAGTCAACACACATTCTGAATAAAATCGATTCCAATTTAATTGCATATTTCTAGAAATTTAAAAACATACTTTTAATCAAGTGCCCATGTAATCCTTCCCAATCTCTAATGGCTGGCTTCAGTAACAATTAACTAGGTAATGCCTTACTTTAAAGTCTACAGAAAATGCATTTCTACTTGACATTATACTGTTTATTTAAAATATCAATTGAATGGGTTAATGGTTAATGCCTATACTAGTTATATCGCTATATGATGACAGAAGACAAAAATTATCACGTTAGTATAAATTAAAAAATGAGGTGTGGCCACCACACGTCTTTCTTATACGTATGAAAGTGTTACTTTCGGTTCGAATTTTGAAATTTAATTTATACACAAAATATTCCAAATCCAACTCTGAATACTTTTGTACTCTTCATAAATATTTATAAAATGTATAATTTACGACATATTTGCAAAAAATCGTTATTCGGTAAGAGTAAAAGTGATACTTGCGGTCCGAATTTTGAAATTTTTTTTATATAAAAGATATTGGAAATTAAGTTCTAAATACTTATGAATTCTTTATAAATTAGTCTAAACTTAGTAATTGATGAAATATTTGCAAATTTCCATTTTTTCACTGAAGTAAACTACTACTTCCGGTCTGCTGATTTTGCTCAAAATCTAATCAGTTCTCAATAGGGAGATTATATTCGTAAATACAAAATTTGGAATTGATATCTCCAGCGGTTTGACCGCTATCGTGGTCACAGACAGACACACAGACATTTTTTTTAAAACCAATTTTTCGGTATCAGGGGACTTCAAAACGTGGACATCTGCAAAAATCTCGAGGTCAAAAATTTTCATCATCACAATACTTCCTTATACTACGTATAAGAAAGTAATAGTAATAGCTCTTCGCGCAATTTTACATCGTACAATTGTTTTGGGGCAATTTTTCCCATTTTTACTTTCTTATACGTAGTATAAGGAAGTATTGTGATGATGAAAATTTTCGACCTCGTTTTTTTGCAGATGTCCACGTTTTGAAGTCCCCTGATACCGAAAAAGTGGTTTTTAAAAAATATCTGTGTGTCTGTGTATCTCTCTCTCTCTGTGTGTGTGTGTGTGACCACGATAGCGGTCAAACCGCTGTAGATATCAATTCAAAATTTTGTATTTACGTGTATATCTCCCTCTTGAGATCTGATTAGTTTTTCAGTAAAATCGGTAGACCGCAAGAAGCAGTTTATTTCAGCGCAAAAATCGAATTTTGCCAATATTTCATCAACTAGTAAGTTTATACAAATTTATAAGGAATTCATATATCCTTAAAATTAAAATTGAGAATAATTTTATTTAAAAAGTTTTTCGAAATTCCTACCGGAAGTAGGTCTTTTACTCTTATCGAAAATCAGTTTTTTGCGAATATTTCGCAAGTCATGCTTTTTAGACAAGTACGTTACTGATATAAAAGTATCCAAAACATAATTTTCAATATCTTTTGTATAAAAGAAATTTTAAAATTCAGACCGGAAGTACCACTTTTACTCTTATCGAATAGCGATTTTTTGCAAATATGTCGTAAGTTATGCATTCTATATATATTTATCAAGAGTACAAAAATATTTAGAACTGGATTTGCAATGTTTTTTGTATATATGAAATTTAAAAATTCGGATCGGAATTAGCACTTTTACTCTTAGCGAGTAGCACTTTTTTGATAATATCTTGCAAAGTATGCATTCTATAGTGATTTATCGGACCGGAAGTATCACTTTTACTTTTACTGAATAACGATTTTTTGCAAATATGTCGTAAATTATGCATTCTATATATATTTGTGAAGAGTACAAAAGTATTTAGAGTTGGATTTGGAATATTTTTTGTATAACTGAAATTTCAAAATTCGGACCGGAAGTAACACTGTCATACGTATAAGAAAGTCGTGTGTTGGCCACACCTCATTTTTTTTATTGACAATTCAGATAGTTACTTATATTGTCCTATTTATATGCCCAACCTATGTATTACTTATTTTTTAAATAAGACTCGTTGTTTATTTTGTGTAATGTAGGATAGACCGGGGATAAAAGTGCCACGGGGAAAAAGTGCCACTTGCCGCCATTTTTTTAAATTAAACGAAACGCATGCGACGCCAACATTACAAGGTCATGTCTATACCGCTTCCTGTCGAGCACATGCATTTAGTGTCGAAGTAGTCGTGTAAGCGAGAGGACATATCATTTTTAATTTGTGCGCTACGTAGTAAATAATTTGTTGTTGTCTATTTTTTGTTGTGCAACAGTTAGTTTTCATCGAATCTGAAGCAGGTAAGTTTGCTCTGATACATTTTTGATTCCTTTTTGTTGCAGTGCTGTCAAATCTTCAAATATTTCAGATACCTATTTTTTTTGTTATGATCAATAGTATTGGAATAAACCAGTTGGGGTTAAAAGTGCCACGTACGTTTTATGTGACACTTTTTACCCCACTATGGAGAATGAAGCGTTGTTTTACTTCTTTTGAATTTTTTAATTATTGAAACTCATTATTAAATCAGATGTTTTTTTTTCAGAATGCGAAATTACACCAGGAAAACTGCGCGGGGGCAAGCTTCTTTAGAAGAAATGCATCGTGCAGCTGATCTTGTTACAAAAAATGGACAGTCCATAAGGTCAGTAGCCAAAGCTCTTGGGATATGTAGAGTGTCTTTAAACAGATTTATACAACGCCGTAACACGGATCCAAACACGACCTTTGGCTATAGATCAGCACGTAGGGTTTTTAATGACGAGGAAGAAATAGCACTTAATGAATATTTGACACAGTCTGCACAAATATACTTCGGTTTAACCCCAAAAGAGGTACGTCGTCTAGCATATGAGTGTGCAGTCCAATATAAAAAAGATATGCCAGACTCATGGCGACATAACAAACAAGCAGGTGCTGACTGGTTTGCAGCGTTCTTAAAAAGAAATCCACGACTTTCCATTCGAACACCTGAAGCAACGAGTTTGGGAAGGGCAACATCTTTTAATAAAAAAAACGTAACTGATTTTTTCGACAAATTATATAATGTTTTGGAGCGCTACTCATTCACTGCTTCCTCTATATGGAATACAGATGAAACAGGAGTTTCAACAGTCTTGAAACCTCCAAAGATTGTAGGGGTGAAAGGGTCAAGGCACGTCGGTGCTCTTACTTCAGGTGAAAGGGGAACAAATATTACATTAACAACAGCAGTTTCTGCAAGTGGAGTTTGTATACCCCCTATGTTTTTATTTCCCCGAAAGAATTATAAAGATTATTTTATTCGGGGTGGACCACCTGACAGTGTTGGTACAGCAAACTCATCCGGTTGGATGACGGAAGATAGCTTTCTTATGTTCATGAAGCATTTCATTAAACATGTGAAACCGACAAAGCAATCACCAGTCCTTCTGTTATTGGACAACCATAATTCGCATTTGGCCATATCAGTTTTAAATTTGGCGAAAGATAATGGTGTTATTTTATTATCTTTTCCGCCCCATTGCTCGCACCGTCTGCAGCCGTTGGATGTGGGTGTATATGGCCCATTCAAGAGATACCTCTCTTCTGCGCAAGATGCCTGGATGAGAAATAATGCCGGAAAGAATATCACAATTTATGATATTCCATCGATTGTCAATTCAGCTTACCCCCTAGCGATGTGTCCTAACAATATTATAAATGCTTTTAAAAAGAGTGGCATATTTCCTTATAATCGGGACGTATTCTCAGATATTGATTTTGCTCCAGCATATGTCACCGATCGGCCAGTTCCTCCTGACGGAAATTACAATCAGGGCAATCAACTTTTAGAGAATGATAAGCCGTCAAATATTCAAGAGCACTTTCCTAACGACTATTCTCAACAAAACCTTCCTAGTGAAAATAGTCATCATAAAGAATGTACAAAGAACATAGGCAATGCCGAAAATCCAGTAGCTGGACCATCTAACATTGATAATCGGCCAGGAAAACAAACATTTTCTCCACACATAGTAAAAACGCTTCCCAAGGCGGGACCTCGAATGGGATCGACAAAAGGCAGAAAACGTAGATATACAGCTGTGCTCACCGATACTCCAGAAAAGGACGCTCTAGAGAAGGAGCAAGCAACAAGATACCAGAAAAAGATGAAACAAGTTAAGCAAAAGACAAAGCAAGTTAAAAGGAAAGTTTTCTCAAGCAAGAATAAGCATGACTCGGAGTCCTCAACCGATTCAGAAGATAACTGCCTTTGCCTAATATGTTGCGATTCATATTCACAGAGCTTACCTTCAGAGGAATGGGTGCAGTGTAGATCCTGCAAAGAATGGGCTCACGATAAATGTGTTACGGGTGACTCAAAATTGTTTATCTGCGTTAACTGTGACAGTGACATGGACTAATAAATATCACGTTTTAAAAATGTCATGTACTTTTATTTGAACGCATTAAAAATCACCTTTACCTACGTATTATCTATTCTATCCTATCATGGCACAACTTACCCCGTGGACGTCACTTTCTACCCCACGTATGGGGTAAAAAGTGCCATCTACAGGAAACCATAAAAGGTGATATTACCGGTTTTTTTTATTATGTTAAGTCTTTGTGTCATATAATTTTTGATAACTTAAAGTTAAAACCACTAAAAGGACAAAGAAGGAAAAAAAGTAATCTGCCAAATTTTTTTTTAAAACACATTTACTAAAAATGGCACTTTTATCCCCGGTCTACCCTACTTTATTTTATTGTCCTGTAACTGCATTATTACTATTATAATTTTCTTTAAAAAACATTTTGACATGCTTCATTTAGATGACTGGTCCTGGTTTACTGTGAGGGACTAACATTTACATTTAATTAACCTACAAAATATCTTCAGTTTGTGGTTTTCCAATGGGAAATTAAAGGAATTAAACGCATTCTGTTGTAATTTCATTTAAATTAAATATTGACCTATTCGAAAACACGCAAATTTTTGTTATCGTCATTATTATCTGCTGAATTGCCATGAAAATGCAGTTGCATTCCCTTATTAAAAATAGAAATTATAATTAGATCACACGCATAATTAAATTACTTAATGCACTATCGAGAATAGATATAATCGACAGCATTTTAGTACGTAATTTCATTAATGATTACAATTAAAACGAGCTGTGTAAATACAATGAAGTAATTTCTCGTTTATTCAGGCAGTAAACCATTACTGTGCAAAATAATATATTATTTACTTCTCTGGAATATTAGCTAGTACGTTAACTAGAATTAATAACGGATCCGTACATTTCAAGTAAAATCTAAAATGCAAGGGTTAATTAGGATGTATGTATATTAATAAATTTGTGTACATAAGCAAAACAATTATAATTACGGATTCGAATTCTATTTCTGTCTTATACGTAGTATTGTGATGATGAAAATTTTTTACCTCATAATCTTTGCGTATATCGACGTTTTGAGGTCCCCTGATATCGAAAAATTTTGAAAAATTTCTTCCTCTCTCTGTGTGTCTGGTTTTGTGTGTATGGACATGATAGTGACCAAACGACTGAAGTTGTCAATACCAAACCTTATGTTAAAAACTGGGTGCACAACAATTATAGAAAACTACCTAGCTGATCCGGCAAACGTTGTTCTGCCCTTTTCAGGATGTGGCGCGATGAGCTTGATTTGGTTAAATAGCCTGCATAAGAAAGTTTTTGGTACTAAACCAGCATATATTGTGATTGTGAGCCATTTTGGTCCATAAATATAGAATTTATTAATAACTTGAGTACAGCGCCACCTATCGGATCGTAGCATAGCTATGAACTATCGCCGTGACAAAAACATATTGTTTAAGTATGACCTTAAGGTTGCGTTTGATAAGTTTTTGGCGAGAGATGAATGTACCCAAAAAATGCCATTTTTACTTTCAGTTTTACAAAAATCAAAACATGTAAATTTAATGCATTGAGCATAAAAATAAAGGTTAAACAAAGTGAACGGTAGTACATTTTTCAAATTACATTAACATATAAGCCGTAAATAAAATGAGAAGTCAGTGGTTTTGCAAGTACTAGAAAAAATTTATTACTAGTAGTACTTAAGAAACGCTAAAATCTTAGATACGAGCCGAAATGGATTTGCCAAGATTGAAACGCACCCTTAAACGGTCGATTATATATAATATATAAAGATTTGTTGATCAAACCAAATATTTGAAAAAACAAACATACTAGACTTTTTTGCAAATTCTTAATTAATAATGCATTAAGAAATTTATTTCTCATTAATTTTATAAATGCTAGATTAACCTGTAATTCAGTTTTTAAGATATTTCGTTTAATTTGTGTACAACAACCTAATAATTTGCCTAATTTATGTGTATTACGCCTTCAAACAAATTGTATGTCAAACATTTTCTATAAGAGGTGTGCAACCAGCCTTTGAATATGATCTGCCTTTTGAGTTCTGATTAGATTTCCTGTGAAATTCACTGACAAAAAGTATAAGTCTACTTCAGTCTTACCAATAACTTGTTAGCTACTAAGTTTAGACAAATTTTGAGGAATCACAAAAGTACGAAACATCAACAGATAGAGGCAGAACATAGGAGACAGGGAGAAATGGCACCAAATAACAGAAGAAGCAAAAACACACAAGAACTTATAGAATAAAAAGGAAAAGGAGTGATTCACTATATTAGGGGAATCTAAAGAGCTCACTTAGAGACGTCACTATTACTTCAAGAATTAATAGCCAGTATATTTGCACAACACTCTTTTTTGCTGTTCTTGTTCTAAAAGAATCTGAAGCATCTTTCTTTATGACGCAGTGGTGTTTCACAGACATGCAAATATATTCAAATGTTGTCTTAAATGCAATAATTCATTCACAGCATAATGTGATATTTAACTTTTTTAATTAAATTTATAGAATTTCCTTTGATTTGTGTGACTTCAGGGTACAATATAACCAATGTTATAATATTCCCCTGACGCTAGTTTTAAGACAGTTAGGGAAACACTGACCGGAGTCGAAATATACGAAAACCAAAAATAAAGGCAGATACGATAAACGGGATTTCGTTTCTTCTATTATTTTATTTTCATATGGTTCTTGGGAAAAATATAGTAAATCATTTGCTTAGTTATACATTACTTTTTCTTACTGATTAAAATATGCCTATTCGAATAAATAATCAAACAAATAAAATTTTAAAAATCCATGGACGATAAACAGCTTTCTATCGAACAACGCCCGAAAGATGAATAGTATTTCCTACATGCAGACTACTATATTTGACACTTTTTTATTCCCAAGTAAATATTATTTCTTTGTTACATATCGTAACAAATTGTATAAAGTAGGATAATAATGTCTGTTTTGCTATTTCTGTAGTAGAAACTTTCTTGGTGAAACGTATCTGAAACTCGAGTAGGAAAAAAAACAATAATAATAGGATCATATATCACATCTTGAGTTGAGTGAGTTCGCTGACAGTAATATATTTTAAACATAAATAATACACTAACAATAGAAATACTTCATATTTCGGTAATATATAGAAGTGAAAAGTGGGGTTTGTAACAACTTATATATATATATATATATATATTGAGAAATAGTTCTATTTGTATAAAGAAATTTAAATTTTTTGGAGAAAAATTTTACGTTATCAATTATTACTTCAGGAAGCACATGAAGTATTATACATCCTGCCTATGAAAAAGTAAATATAAAATTATCTTGAGATCTGAAATAAGTACTAAAAAAAATGTTTAAATTGTAAGTAGTAGACGGTGTTTTCAATTTAATCGCGGATAACATAGAAAGTACTCTGTATATACAGTATTCATTAGTTTAATGATTATTATGCCTGCCTAAAGAATAAAGCACAAACAGAATAATATAAAATATGCAATGATGATATGGCGGACGGTGACTCACCCATACGAGTGATTGCTTGTGAAAAAAGGAGGTGTGGCCACCACACGACTTTCTTATACGTATGAAAGTGTTACTTCCGGTCCGAATTTTGAAATTTCATTTATACAAAAAATATTCCAAATCCAACTCTAAATACTTTTGTACTCTTCATAAATATATATAGAATGCATAATTTACGACATATTTGCAAAAAATCGCTATTCGATAAGAGTAAAAGTGGTACTTCCGGTCTAAATTTTGAAATTTTTTTTATACAAAAGATATTTAAAAGTATGTTCTAAATACTTTTATACTCGAAATGTACCTGCCTAGAAAGCATGACTTGCGAGATATTCGCAAAAAACTGATTTTCGATAAGAGTAAAGACCTACTTCCAGTAGGAATTTCAAAAAACTTTTTTAAGACAATTTGTCTCAAATTTAATTTTGAGTACATTTGAATTCTTTATAAATTTGTTTAAACTTAGTAATTGACGAAATATTTGCAAAATTCGATTTTTTCACTGAAGTAAACTACTACTTCCGGTCTGCCGATTTTGCTCAAAATCTAATCAGTTCTCAAGAGGGAGATTATATTCCTAACTACAAAATTTGGAATTGATATCTACAGCGGTTTGACCGCTATCGTGGTCACACACACACAGACACACACACACACACACACACACGGACACACACGGACACACAGACACACAGACATTTTTTAAAAACCACTTTTTTGGTATCAGTGGACCTCAAAACGTGGACATCTGCAAAAATCTCGAGGTCGAAAATTTTCATCATCACAATACTTCCTTATACTACGTATAAGAAAGTAAAAATAGTATTATTTTTTTACAAGAGATTATTTAATATCCAGATAAATACAAATCATTTAAGATAACAATTCATCTGGAAAACTATTCATCGGCAATGAAACCGGAAATATGGCCTAAGGGTACTTATGTTACGTGATTTTTTCACAGGCGTAGGAAGGACACGATATCGAGATGAAACAACGGGGAAACACCTTGGATGAGCATTTTGCTTCTACTAAAATTTATTTAAATGCTCAAAGTATAAACAATAAACAACCGGATATTGATGTGTTGTCTGTTACTTATGATGCTGATATTTTGTGTTTTAATGAGGCTTGGATTAATGCTGATCAAATGGAGGTCTTTAAGATAAAGTGCTTCTCCCTCTTGAATTATTTTTGCCGTGAATCCTCTAGTATATTCATAGCTGTAATTCTGAAAGAGACTTTGAAATTTCCGGTATCATGTGCACACTTGGTGATAGGTTAGTTAAAGTGTTTAGTCTTTACCGGTCTCTGTCGGGAAATATTGACTATTTTCTTATTGGGATGAATAATCTAATGTCACTTCATTATAACCGTACCGATTTTGCTGGGGGGTGATTGGTGATTGGAATATAGACTTTTCCAACGAAAGTATTGAACGCCAGGCTTTACTCGATCTGATGTCTAAGTACAATTTAGTGCCGCTTATTTCACAGCCTACTCGGATCACCTGCAATAGTTCTACTGTGATAGATATTATATTCTCGAATATTCCTTCCGATAATGTTGCTAGCACTGTTCAAGATACCTACTTGTCTGATCACAAGCATATTCTCCTAAAAGTTAGCTATAATACTCCAAGCCCAACACTGGCGTATATCAAAATATCTTACAATACGAACTCAAAATGTAATTTGAGTCTTACATGCAAAAAGAAACTTGGGACGATGTATACAACGCCCCTGATATAAATAAAAAAGTCGATACATTTCTCCACATTGTTAACTTTTATTGCGATGAATCTGTTCCACTCAAACAACACAAAAATAAACCGAAATAATTGGGTAACTGTTGAAATCCAGCAACGCAAGGATATCGTCAATGACTAATATGTACTTCAAAAGAAATATCCATAGTTAGCCCCAGTGTACAAACATAAGAAACAAGAACATAAACAATTACATCAAACTACAAAGAAGAAATACTATTCAGATATTTTAAGTCCCTCCTGCAATAAAACTGCAGCTATGTGGAACATTGTTAATTCGTTGAAGAGGACAGATGCAGGTCAATACTCAGAGGAATTAATCATAGAAGGTAATAGTTGAAAAGATTCGAAAATTATGGCGGAGGCCGTTAACGATTACTTCAGGAATATCCCTTTGAACTTGAAGGTACAATACAAAATTCTCCTGCTAAATACATGGGCCTGTTGCAGTTTAGTGTGATGGAGGTTTATAAGCTTTTTAATTGTCTTAAGCCAAACAAGGCTGTTGGTATATGCAATCTAACTAGCACGCTGCTTAAAGACTATAGGAAGTACTTAGTAAAGCCAATCACTTATCTCATCAATCTCTCCTTTGATCTCGGAACTTTTCCAGATGCTTTAAAGGTAGCTACGTATTATTAGACCGCTACATAAAAAAGGAAATAGAATGGACATGGCAAATTACAGACCTATTGCTTTACTATCCAACATATCAAAATTGTTTGAGTATGCTATGCTCAACAGATTACTTAGCTTTCTCCAGCGATACGAGATAATAAGAAAGGTGAATCTACGACTACGGCAATTATGCAGTTTTAAACAAAAATAATAGAGAACATCGACAAAAAAATATATCCAATAGGAATATTCTGCGTTCTGAGTCGTGCATTCGATTGTGTAGATCACGAAATTTTGCTTTCGAAACTATATGACTATGGCATAAGAGGTGTAGTCGCCAGCTGGCGTCAGTCTTACAACCGACATCGACAACAGTGCCTCGAAGTGACGTCTATGTCTCAGAATTGCAGAGTAAATTATAGATCGCCTTTAAAATAAAATTGACATTGGAGTACCTCAGGGCTCGATCCTGGGCCCAATATTATTTATATTATTTGTTAGCGATTTGCCAAATTACCTGAATAAAGGCGATATCACTATGTATGCAGATGACACATTAATATTGATCGCAGATGAAGGTGATCTACAATTAGCAGCTAACGACGTGCTAATGAGGTTGCATAGCTGATTCTGTGGTAACAAATTGCTTTTAAATCTAAAGAAAACAAATTTTCTTAGATTTCGTCCCAGGCAAAAAGTAATCGATCAGCATTGTGATATTTCGATTAATGGTATCGAAATACAACACCCTTCTTCAGTCACAGTTTTGGGGTTGGATATGGATGAATCACTTAATTGGAAGCAAGCTTGCAATAATATAGTTATGCATTTAAGTAAGAAATGCTTTATAATAAGAAGCAATATTTCTTTGTTAAATGAGGATGTTAATAAGAATGCCTATGTCAGTGAGGTTGAATACAGGCTACGTTACGGTATACTGTTTTGTGGAGCTTCCCCGCACGCTGAGAGAATATTGCTTGCTCAGAAGCGTATCATTAGAGTTATGGTCAATGCAAATTATAGAGACTGCTGCAAACCATTATTTATTAACTTAAAAATATTGACCCTTATCGATATCTATATTTTGGAAATGCTGCTCTATACTCACAGAATTAAAAACGTACTACCTCAGAATAAACATGTTTATAATACCCGAAATAATAATATCACCCTCCCCAGGCATAATCTACATCTATCTAGTCTAAGCCGTAAAATTATGGAAATTAACTATTTAACTACCCACTATTCCTCTCCACAGTTTTAATGACCAACGATTTTGAAAGTTTACAGATGCGATAAAGTGGGTGTTATAATGTGCTATAATAACGGAAATTGTGACGATGAACGTATTCACTTTAATAGAAGGTGGCTTCGTTGGTAAACAACAAAAAATTGAAAAAGCCAGGATAATTCATCTGCTGCCAATTGACAAAAAAGCAAGCGATTCTGAAAATTTTTTTCATCTAACCCTGTGTATGAATATGCTACGGGTGAATTACATATTTCCTAATTATTCTGGATTCTCAAATTTGCCTTACATCTAACTGACGACAAATTTTCGTAATACTAGTATGGGGGTGTTCGAATACACTCGCAAGTACCATAAACTTCTTATCCTCACCAGTTTGCTTTTTCCGCTCTTTCTTTCATATTCATTACTTACTGTTCACTCAAACCGTCCACTTTATACTTTCGAAGGTTTTTGGCTTCGGTTCACTTCTAACAGGGATCGCTGTGCATAAAGTCTGGATGCTAACAAAGACTTTCTTTTAGATTTACCCAAAACGTCAATCATATCTATTAACTCTTCATAAGAATAATTCATTTGAATGATAAATACTACCGATGCTTTTATAAGTTTGACATAAATGTATACTGACTTTCTTTAACAGTTGACTCAGGCAGTCAGCTGCATTCCGGCCTTTGTTGGACGAATATTGGGGTGCATAAAACAGCGCCCGTAGTTCTTTAATTGACCGCTAATCGCTCCTATAGTGATTATCTCAAGAATTACAAAAGATAGGTATAGGACATTGTTAACAAAAATGAAAGAGAATAAGAAAGGATCAAAATGCCTCAATAAAATAGTGGGTATTCCATTTAAAAAAAATAAGTTTTTGGTATGTGAAAATTTCAGGAAGTAGGCTTTGAAAAAACAGGGTTTTTTTGAGGTATTGTCGAGTGCAACTTTACCAAATCATGCAGAATTTTCTTGGCTACAAGCACCACCAACGTTAATGTTTTTACTTTTCAAAACAATGAAAAAATGATTTTTTTCTGAACAGGTGTTTTGGTCAAATATTTTCAAAAAAAATTAATAACTCAAAAAGTATTGGCTCAATTTTGAGAAAGGAAAAACAGTTAAATAGACAATTTAAAGCAGTACAAGAAAATTCAAAAATATATGGGGTGAGTCATTCAAAAAAATTAAGTACCGTGCTTTTCCGGTGAAACTGGAAGTGTGTCGGAGCTTAAAGTATTTTTACAATATGCACTACAAGCAACCATGGATACTCCACTAATTGTGTTTTCTTTTATTTAAAACACAAAAGAGCAATCGGAGAAGCGGCTATTAATGACTCACCCTGTATATTAAAAGTATAAAAGTATTTAGATAGAATAATTTTTGTATAAAAAAAAAATTCAAAATTTGGACCGGAAGTAGTAATTTCACTATTATCTATCATGTAACAGTATTATAAAATCGAGTGGTGCCCACACCTTATTTTTAAAATTATATTATGAAGGAATGCTAATTTTTAAATGAATTAGATTCAATACAGATCTCATGCTATTTTACAATTTATCATGGAATTGGAAAGGTGCATGCAATATGTTTTTTCTGTTCCAAATGCGTGTTCTAGTAGAGATCTGTATAGAATAGTTTGAGGCATTTTAGAGACAAATGCGATTAGCTTTTCAAACGATTTAGAAGTTTTGGTGTGATCTATTCAGCATAAAAATTACCGGCAATCGGTTTTTTAAATTTGCCAAAAATCTTGATAGTTTATTATATGAAGAATTAAACCAAGTATAGAAAAATATGCATGGTTAATGCATCGTTTTAGAGATTATTTTAAAATGTCGAGGAAAACTTAAATCTATTGTTGATTCAGAATCAACCAAAGCGATACTTCCAAAATCTGATATTGCTAGATCTCATACATGATAACCTATTTTCTGTTTAATCTCTAAAGTAAAGGATACTGGAATCTAAACAGTAAGAAAATTTTATGTAAAAAGTTATTCCTGTACCGACAATGTAAAGAGGGGTGCCCTGTTTCCCCATGGACCTCGTATTTTCCATGCTTTATTGTGATAATCGTATTGTGCCGAATTATCCGGCGTTTCAATACCTCTTTAAACAGGTATTTACAAACAACCTCACGCGTGTGTAATTTGATTCCAGGATACAAATCATTCCTCAAAGCGGAAGAAGATAAAGAGCATTCGGAAATATATACGAAATAACAATAGGCTCACGTAAATAGAATGGAGGATATGATATGAATTCCGTAAATAATGGCCGATTTTCACAGATTAACTTACACCATCTTTATTGTTACTGTAGCGTTTGCATTATTATACATACATGCTTAATTCGGATAGGCATTATCCTGGAAGCACTGAAATCCAGAAGGGGAAACTTGCTAGTACATTCTCAAATAAAAGTCCCTTTATATTGTCATTAAAATGAATGTGTCTCCAATAAAATGAAACATAATATTAAATACGTATTGTAGATTATACAATTTAATTCAAACTTTTTAACATAGTAATATTTAAATAAAGAAAAATAGTAAAGTTTTAAATACAAAAATGAAACTGATATAATAAGTGAGATTACAATTATTATAGGAAAATATATGATGTTTGTTTAAAATAAGGCGTCTAAACCTAAACCTTTCTATAATTGAGAAATATAAGGTATTATATTCTATTACGTGAATTAGTAAAACGTATTTAAATATCATGACACCTCAAGCAGATGAGAGTTACTTAACCCATTTAGGACTACTATTAGAAATTTGAAGAAAAATGCTACTGATTTTATCTGTGCATGTTTATTTAAACATTTACAAGCATTTTCTGACATTATAGATTAAATTTGAAAAGTAATTTTAAGTCTTTGTTTTAGGTTGCATTTACGCAACATATCCATAAAATAAGCTATCAATTATGACAATCTTTAAATCAGTGCAAGGGCAATGGACTTTTGCATTTTTCACAAATTGAAGATCCTTATCTTAGTCAGATGACTAGTAAGTTTTACTTGTGACAGAGTGTGATTACGACTTAAAATTCTTCTTCTTCTTCTTTGTGGCACTACAGTTATATTTGGACCTGGGCCTGACATAATTTCTGCCTCCAGACATCTGGCTGTCTTGTTGTTGCCTTCCAATTACGCACTTTCAGTAACTGTTTAGCGTCTTCGTCAATGTTGTCCACCCATCTCTGTCTTGGTCGCCCTCTTCCCCTGGCGCCCTCCATCTGACCGTTATATACCTTCTTTGAGATTCAGTCCTCACCCATTCTTTCTAAGTGCCCGCCCATTTCAATCTTTGTAATTTAAAAAGTTGGCCATATATATAATACAACTATATCGCGTGTAGACAAGGAAAACTTCGCTCCAACATTGTGAAATAAAACATATGATGCTATGCCGTTTTAGAGGCGCATTGTCCAAATTGCGCATGCGTTACAAATAATTTTTCAAATTTAGGTCTGTTTGTTTATCACATAGATTCATTACTATAAATATTTAATTATTATTTGTACATCGTTAAACAAGTATAAATAGTTTAAAAATCGACAAACCTCTTTATAATTAATAATTGTGCCTTTTCAAAAGTGGAAAAATAATTTAATTTCCCTTAATGAATGAAGAAATATCGTCGTGGCATCATGTGCAAATCAAAGACAAACAAACGATCATACTGAAGAAACATATTTGTCAAAAGTTGTACGAATTGTGGTTATGTTATCGTAAATATTGTAAATTAATTGAGTAAAACCCGCAATCAGTTCAATTGCATTGCAACTGCGTTTCTTTGAATATATTATGATGGGATATCGTGAACAGATAGAAAAACACCTCTAGAGGTCATGTACAAAAATTTGTGATATAATAACAACACCAAAATTATTCAACTCAACATGCAAGAATAATAATCAATTAGATAATGTGGTATTCTTGTATCGAGAATTACTCTCATCTACATCGGAGTAATGTACACAAAGAACACAGTAAATTTTACATGAATTAGGTAATTTATTATTATGTTACATATTAAAATATTTGAATTGCTCATAATAAAAAGGCTTCTATTAAACCTCTTAGAAGAGACACATACCAATCTTTTTGCCATGACCTTCTAATTTTTTTGGTATATGTCTAATAGAACATACATGTGTTCATAGAAATTTGAAGAATTTTGACATGTCCACCACGGAATCCACAGATCCCATATAATATGAAATAATAATATGCCGAAATTGGGTATTTTGAGAAGAGATTGGGCCGGTTATTGGAATTTATGCTATGATGCATCACTGACTGTGAAAATAACTTGAAGGATGAACACATTATTTATAAGATACTGAAGTGTTTTTTTTAATTTGTACTTTGCTAAATATATATCGTAATTTCTGTCACTAAATTGTAATCAATCACATAGAATGTATTTTATATTTAAATTTACAATAAAATATGTTTTAGTTTAAAACAACTTGTAGATGGTACAGTATAAAGATAATATTCATTTTGGATTTTGCCAAGACAATGTGTGATAAGTTCTTCTGAACTTTTCCCAACATTGTGGAAGTAAATACTGCAGTGTTATGAACTGCAAGGTAGGCACGGCATCAAACAGTATTACTGTTTTTATGATATTGTTACATTCTCTAAATCTTTTTTTATCATTTTATAAATTTGTATGTATCTGTTAATTCATACAAATATTTAGATTTCATAATAATTTTTTGTTGTTTTAAGAAAGTTAAACAAAATAGATTTCCGAACATAAATAAAATAAAATCTGATTTTTTACTTCGTAAGTAGAAATTGAACTTTGATGTAATTATTGAATCAAATACAACATCAACATACCTTTTTTAAAAGCAATTATATAAATTATTTGCAAGTCTCATTTCTACTCATCTCAGTTTATGAGACATAGACACTCAAGAAAAATGAATTGAATATGAATGTGCTATTAGATACACTACAGAAATTCAAGTGTATTAGAGTAATTGTTTGTTTATATTCTTTGCTACCATATGGGCATAAATTACGCTTTAATATTAATAAAAATTATATTCAATCACAAAAATGTCATGCTGATTAATTCCACAACTTTTGCTAAAACATTCATGTTTCAGGGTATATCTCGACAACAATTAAATAAAGGAACACAACAGGAATTTAATTAGTTCTTTACACTGTTGATTACGCGACATTATATTGACTAATGTACATAGACAAATATAAAATAGATGTTTTATTCTTATATATAGCCAAAATACTAAATACAGTAATTAAAGAAATTTTATTTGCATTCTTATGCTTAAAAATACATAGCAAAACTATATGTTGAAATATAATACAATCTGACTTATGTAAAACACACCTGAATCTATTCGATTGTGTATGTAAAACATTAATTTATGTGTTTTCTGTAAATCAAAATGAAAGAAGAAGTATTTATATTCAATAATTTCACATACACTAATAAGCATATACACATAAATGTACACAAGATTTTCTGTTCAAAATATTTTCAATAAGACGAAATGAAACGATCGGTATTTACATTTAATAATATAATTTCACATATACTAATAAACACATACAAATCAATGTATTAGTTGTAAGTTCACAAGTTTTTCTGTTCAAAATCTTTTCTGTTAATCAAAATGAAACGATCGGTATTTACATTTAATAATATAATTTCACATATTCCAGTAAGTACGTATAAACCAACGCAGAAGTTATAACTTTACAAGTTTTTCTGTTAATAATTCACTGTAATCAGCCTTCATATCGTTTATTTATTCTACCGCGTATTTTCTGGGTAATTCTACAAATTCACCGATGAACAAAACTTGCACAAAACTGAATTCAATAAAAAAAACAACCTTGCGTATGCTTTCAGTAATATCATAGTTATAAATGTCAATTTAAATCAGAGGTTATAATTATGTTTTCTGTTTATCTGTCATTTCGAAAAATTCAAAATGGACAATTTCAGGCTACGCATGCGCAGAATAGGCAATGCGGTCAATTCTATCTCTCTTAGTTGGGACGAAAAATTACACATTATCAAGATACAACACACGCAATATAGTAGTATTATATATATGAATTTGGCAATATCTGGTTGTTTGTACTTCTGCTTTAATTCAAAGTTGTATCGGATTCTCAATTCTCCATCCTCCATCACCATATATTCTCCTTAGGATTCCCCGTTCCTATCTTGCTAGTAGCTCCTCTGAGTGCTTAGTGATTGTCCACGTCTCGCTTCTGTATGTCACCACGGGTCTTATCATGGCTTTGTAGATTGTAATTTTTGTTTTTCTTGTGGCTGAGATGGAATTAAATTATGTACGAGTGCGAAATAGGCTCTATTTCGAGCTAGTATGCAAAGTTGTATTTCCTCTTTGATATCTTTCTCACTGTTAATTTGAGATCCCAGATATTTAAATCGCTGCACCACTTCGAAGTTATTAAATTAGTATTCCTAAAAAGAATTCTCACTCTGGTCTAAGTTAAATTAAGGTCGATTTTTATCCTCACATATTTCATAGAATTAGTAATAATAGACCGCATAACGTTTTCATCAAATATTTCTTTGAAAATATCAAATACAGATTTTCCATGAAGTGGCTTGTTTGTCATAGTCAACGGGTGTTTTGCACCAAATAATTTCTTCAGTTTTTCCTGATTTAACTGCAGGAATTTCATGATTCACATTACCCTTTATTTCATAATCTGGATACATAATTTCGTAAGTTCCAGCAATATTTGATAGTAAATTCACTGGTCCGACTGTTACATCATCATCAAGCTCTTCCTTAGCTTTGAAACTATCAACGTCCGGAGATACATAGTAAACGTCCACTTCTTCAAACACTTGTTTCGGAAATGTTTGTTATCACTGCTAATCCCTTCACTTTCAAAGGGTGATATTCTAGCACTAAATGTTCAATAATTGAAATTTGTGGAGGCGTTATCACTTCAATTGGTCGACCCGACCGATCAACATATTCCAGGGATTCTTGTCCCAAACGGAAACATTTTGCCCACTTTTTTATTAGTGATACAGTATATGATATTTTTATACATATTAAACGTTTTCGGAGTTAATGATAAAGGCCTCACGTTTCTCTATTAAACTTGTTATGTACAGTGGAAAATTTGGATTGACATGTTTTAATATAGGATTGTATCTACTCTTTTGATTTTTTTTAATACTTTACTTAATAAAATTAATGTTTCTGCATGTTTTCAAAGTATCTCTAAATTCTATATGTACCCATGTAAAATGTTTATCGTAGAAATATGGTTTCACAACATATTTTAATTTAAATTACTCAGTTGTTCACTCGCTAAACTAATATCATAACAATATTTATGATAATTATAATAATTATACTTACATTTTTAGATATAAAATGCATGGACCTCCGAATGGATTTTTTAATAATTCTCTTATTTATTGTTAGATCCAATAGTCGATCGTAGAAATGATTGGTGCATAGTCTGCGTAAAATAATAAATATATTTCTTTAGGAATAAGTGATATTGCCATCGTTAAATTTAAGAATCGTCGCTTTTTATACTGATATTAAATTTTTCAATTATACTGAAGCCAATATAATTTATGTTTTAGTGCATGAACCTTACGGGCATTTGTATGCTGCGCTTTCCGTTTACGTTTTATGAACTTTTCTTTTTGTTCGTGCGTTAAATTTTATGAACTATGAAAGCACAATAAAAACTAAGACTAATAAATGTAAACGGCAGTCATTTCTTACATTCTACGGTGAAAAGGAAAATTACATTACGAAGAAAAGAACGAGACACTGTGTTATAAATGGAACATGCGATTTAAATTCTAAGGTTCAGTTTCAGGAGGCGTAATCTTACAGATGTTATAGGAACAACGAGAAGAAAAACGAATCATTTTCAGAAAAAAGTGAGCCCTTCGGTCTGAATGCAAACAAGAAAGTTAAATACGTTTAGTATGCAGTTGTAGTATTGTATTTTAAACATATGCAGCGTAAGAAGAAATACAATAAAAGTATTTTCAACAGTGCTTCTTGGATAGTGTATAGGTAACAGAAGTAGACACGACGGCACAGGTTTCAACCCAGAAATCAAATAACCGACGACAACCGTTAAAGTCTGTAACTTTACATGACGTAATACTGTAACAAAATTAAATGAATTTGAAGTTTTTGTTTATTAGAAATTTATAATAAGTAAATAAAGATTTCTCATTTAAATGATTACATTTGCACTTTCTTATACCTAGTATTAAAAATATATATTATTCATACTAACACACACACACACAAACAGTTTCACTTTATTTTCTAAATAATTACGAAACTTGGGTTCAATTTTAGTTTAGTAAAAGACGTGATGTTTCGGAAATTACTAAACCAAAACAATAGTTTTTTTTTCTATAAAACACACTTACACTATGATATGCTTGTGTATAGAAGTACATTAAAAATGTATATAAAAAAAGAACAAAACATATTACATACATATATGTTGTCAATCAAAATTATTTTGACAAATAACAACACTTCAGAAACTTCTAGATTGGTAAAAATAACGAATACATTAAATATCTGTGGTTGATTATTTACTTATAACAAACAGTAAATTGACTTTCTTTATATTAATAAAGATCAAATAAAATTCTATTTTTGCTGTTTAATGTTATGAACGATTATCATTAATAACCCCTGTGTGCATTTACCTCAGTAAGATACTTATTCAAAAAGTTAACTGAAATGTCCTTTAATCTTTTCGAGAATAATTTTACTTTCTTTATACAGCAAGTTAGAAGTTCTAGCAATCATATTAAATACTTAAGTTTATGTCTAGGTTATAGGTATATGCTTGTCTGTTTTCTACAAAATAATCCATTCTCTATTTAATAAAATGTTTAAACAGTCTAATAAATCAATCATGAAATGTTTTAAAATTATAATAAATTATGGAAGTAATTTTTTTTCATATTTATGGTGATATTCACATATTATACTATATCAAAAATGAGACAGCTAAACGTTATATTTTCTGTCTAACTAGATATACATAATGAAATCACGTAAAACAATTTGTATTTAAATCTTTAAAATTAATTTTAATCTTATATCAATACAGTAAATCTATTTCCTACTTCAATGTTATCAAAATGTATAACTGGATTCAGTCAAATTTATAATAGAAAACCTGTTATAGATTTATTGATACTATAATCAAATTGTGTTGTCAAGATATTTTTGACAAAAGTGTAGATTTTCTTTATAAACTTGTACTTATATTCGTAAATATTAAACTGTTGTTATTTTAGATAGGATTTTCAATATTCCTATTAGTCCAGTCAAAATATCTCTAAGAAGAGGGAGATCTACTAAAAATTGCGTAATTTTCTCGATAATGTAATATGTTAAATTGTATTCTAAGCATAATTGTAGATGTGAGGGGTTCCCCGAGTATCAGTGGCCCGTTATCGCGAGTAACGCGTTTATTCAATATCTCGAGAACGGTTGGGATTACACAAAAAACCATAGAAACCTTTTCACTTATAAATTGAATTGCTTAACTCTTTTATTTGAAAAGTTGTTTGTTCGCCTCTATCTTTCTAACCGTTCAGTTTTTTAAAACCTTATCTATTATCAAACTTATATATCATTTAATTGTCTACGTCTTTTGTCTGAAACTTTTTAACGTACTGACAATTCTTTGACAGTTATTGCTTAGTTTATCGCCCAAACAGCGCGCCATCAACGGAATATGATATCAGTGTGTATTCAGTACTGAGAAAAAAATATGATAAGTATTCGATCATTTACCTTTTCATAAAGGTAAATCGATTGAATAACTCCGACATTTTTCCGATTTTGATACTCTTTATTACATTCAACTAAATAATAATCTGATTAAGGATATATTTCAAAACATATAAAATGTTCGAACATTCACTCTAAACTGGATAGTAGCCGAGAAAACACTGAGCGTCTATAGCAGTCTATGGCTTCAAATATTCAACTTTTACTTCCCTTCAGCCCCCTCTCAGGTTAAAAATTGGTTTTTAGGGCCCACAGACCACAAGGTTATTGCAATGGCACGTCCGTGAACACGCCCAATGACAATAGCGCGGAGTTCGATCGATAAAGTATTGTCAGTATGTAAAAAGGTTTCAGACGAAAGACGTAGATAATCAAATGATTAATAAGTTGGATAATAAGTAAAATCCGAAAAAGTGAACCGTTAGGAAGATAGAGGCGAAAAAAAGACGAAAGTAGGGAAGTTGGGGCATTTCTAACGAAACAATTCGGAAAATAACAATATTAGAAAAAAATATGTTTAATAAAAAAGTTAAGTAATTCAATTTGTAAAAGAAAAGTTCTATAGTTTTTGTAAATCGAACCGTTCTCAGGATATAGCATTAAACATGTTATTGGCGATAGCGGCGCCACTGACACTCGGGGAACCCCCCAAATCTACAATTATACTCAGAATACACCCCTTTAACAAATTATACTATCGAGAAAATTACGCTATATTATGTAGATTGATTCAGTTTGATTGGACTATATTTCCAGGTTAGGTACGGGCAGGATAATTTAAGAATTGTCCAATCCTATTCATTTGTTATAAAATTGCATTATTGATATATGATACACAGTTAATCTATTATCTTTGATTAATACGATCACAACTATATTTTCAATATACCTGTTGATCTTAATATAGCTTTGAATTTTGTGTTTTTAAATTCTTATTTTAACTTTAGGATTCCATCAAGTTTGTGTTTACGTTTTAAAATTCTTATAAACATTACATATTTTTCAATGTAAGTATAATATTCTCTCCAATACAGTTGCATACTATAGTCCTTTTATGGGTCTTTTTAAAAGTTATATGTACATTTCATAATCAGTTTTCTTGATATTTAGATTTTTAATAAGTATATCCAATACAATATATATTTCCAATTTATTTACTTAAAGTAACGGCTTTTCTCAGTAGAAATTTCATATTATTTATTGTTTCATTAGTATTAATAAAAAAAATAACTAAAACATGGGCAATAACAATAAACATTAACAGCACATGCCAGCAAAACATTTTTCTTCCTAGACTTTATGACACACCATCTTGATATTTTTTCCGTATGTCTGGCTATTTCCCGGTCCCTGATCCCTAATGCTGTTCGTTGTACAACTTTCTTTTACCTCAATTTGTGTACAAATTATCTTTTTTTTTCGGCAGTAATATTTCGAAAATTCAATTGTATACTATCCACTAAAAGTAGCTACCACATACCCTCCTACTTTTTTATATTGTTGTACATTGATTATTTAGAGATAAAAAGAACACGGCGTCACTTACGCAAACAGTTCGATGTATTTATTTTTGTTAAAGACTTTTTAAAATTACGCCTTGAATACATACAGTTGTTGTATTTGATTTTATACATAATCTGCAAAATCAAAATATTCCAAACCATATCTAGTGGTATTTAACTCAGCTTAGCGTTAGAATTTCTTAAATTTAGGGTTTCAGAACTGGTAAAAGTTATTTTTGTATTCATCACGGCGGGTTATTTGCGAAAATAACGAAATGAGGTACTCGTTTTTGATGGAATATATCAACAATTACGCAGATTTCTGTTTAAGAGAGCTTAGACTTTTTCGGACAACTGCTTGATGGAAGATTATGTATGGAACTCTATGCTTAGTTGTTCACATTTTCACTTTTATACATTTGATTTTTTTTGCTTTACATCTTGTTAGTCATTGAAAGTTTTTAGATGTGATGTGCTGTTTGGTTGTCATTTTATAGTACCGCGACACCAAGTTAAATATTCACTTTTAATACATTTCTTGTATATTCGGCAAATAATTTTAATATATCTTACTAATTGCATGATTGAGAAATTGACATCATACAATACTTAGTAACTTAAAAACCACTGTGCTTTACACATTGGACATCTATTCAGTTTAACATTACCATGATTGAACTACACAATTATATTTTTGACACATAGTTAGTATTATTTGTGTGAGAATGTTAGATGATCGTCTTTGGTGTCTAATTGATCCACATGATTGTTACGCGACAACCCTAATAATATTTTTACATTACCTATTCTTTTAACTGTGCAATTTGTATCGTTAAACTTAACTTAAAAACGAAGTCACAAAAAGAGAATTCCACTCCCCCATTGGAAAAGGATAAATCTCAAAATTTGATGTTCGCAGAACACAAATTTTTCGAACTTAAAGAGGGAGGAGTATGTAAATCTATTTATTACATTGTTATATTGTATATTTATACACTTATTAAATAGCCACCTGTGTGGTAATTTTTCATCGCAACATTGTATGTGTTAGGCATAAACAATTTTTAGAATGCGATAAGCAGATCATGGGAACCGATGACAAAGACTATAAAGAAGCGTCCCCAACGCTTCTTTATAGTAGATGTATAGATGTTAAGACATTCTTATTTGTGATGTACTAAAGAACAGTAGTTACATTACATAAGTTTCAATTTTATTAAGTACTATTTTGTTTAACATTGTATTTAAATCTTTTTAAAAAGTGTTCTAAACAATAAAGTTACTTAATTCCAGGAGATATTTATTATTTATATTCTATGTGAAATTAAAGTATATTTACTTGAAATAGAGTATAATTGATTATTGCAATGAAACCGTATTTCAAATATATTAAATTAGTGTGCAAGTTTTTATAGATTTATTAAATGGATAAGAGCTTGATTTATATTGCACAACGAAAACATTGGAATTCTGTATTTTATCTACTGAAACCTAACTGGAAAAAGCAAAATACATTGCAGAGCGCCTTTTGCTTTTTTTCGATTTTCTAAAATCACATTCATTGCTTTTATCATATATTTGGTTCGGAAGTAGTTAGAAGCGACCAAAGTTCAACTGCGGAAATTACGGTCGTTTATTCATTTATCTTATAATGTGTCATATATTTTATAGTTAAATTACTTTTTAAATAACAAAATTTACATACTAAAAACCAGAGGATACACAAAGAGTTCACTCTGATTGCATTTGTTTTGTACATTCGTATTTAGAACAGCATGCAAAAGATAATACTATTAAATTTAGACAGATTGATGTATTTGACTTAAATAATATTTTTTGAATGGAATTATCTTTTCCAACGTTATTATTGCAAGCTCTGTATCTATTAATTGAAGAATTAATAAAATTAACAAAAAGCACTAATTTATTGAGGCTATGTCACGTGCTATTTGATTAAAATAATATGTTAAATAGATAAATTATGTACAATCTACTAACTCACCACATTGTCTAAAAAGCCAGTATTAAAAAAAAATCAACTAACGAAAATATAAAGTTTCAAGTGCGTCTTCATAATGTGGTAAATCAAACAAGTTTCATTTGAAATATAAATATTATTTCCAAAACAAAATGTAAGTGATATCAAACTTATTACAAAAGGAAAATATATTGGTATATATAAATTATACTTTTAAATAAAACCATGTTTTATATAATTTTTCCAAATATTTAAATATATTTGTGGTACAATCTTCTTTCCGGATATAACTTGTTTGTGTACGAGGTAGGCGGCATAAATTCTCGGCCTGACAGGTTCAAACGTGTACACTATAAATAAGTCAGTTCGAAGCCTAGTAGTTTTTAGTAACCAACCAACCAACGTGATTAGCGTACGAAAATATCTGAAGTAACGAAAATTGAGTACCGCGCGGTCATTAAATTATTAACAAAGAAAGGCATACACTTTATCACATTAAACAACGTTTAGACGGCGTTTACGGTGATTCATCTCCTTCGTATTCAACTGTAAAAAAGTGGGCAAAATGCTTCCGTTTGGGAAAAGAATCCCTGAAGGATGCTGATCGGTCGGGTCTACCAATTGAAGTGATAACCCCTCAACAAATTTCAATTATTGAACATTTAGTGCTAGAAGATCGCCGTTTGAAAGTGAAGGAATTAGCAAGTGTTCGCCGAATTCTCCATGACCATTTGGGTATGAATGAAATTTGTGCTAGATGGGTACCGCGAATTCTTTCTGCTCCTCAACGTGAACGTTGAGTCGAATGTGCGCAGTCGTTTTTAAACTTGTGTGGAGACGACCCAAAACTGATTTTGGAGTCCATTGTCACAGGGGATGAAACATGTTTTACGATCCTCTATTGAACAGGGAGTCCATGGAATAGCGGCGACCCAGAAAGTCCCAGAAAGGCGAAAGTCGTTCAATCAACGAAAGAGGTGATGGCCACAATATTCTGGGATTGTGAAGGCATTTTGCTAATTGACTTTAAAGAACGCAATACAAGTGTGAACGGCACATATTATGCGTCTTTATTGCATAATTAAGGGACAGTATTCGTGCAAAACGTCGTGAAAAATTGACAAAAAGGTGTGCGATTATTGCACGACAATGCTCCCGTCCATACTGCCGCCATTTCACAAGCTGCCATCCGCGAATGCTGCTTTTAAGAATTGGAACATCCACCGTATAGTGGCTGATTTAAAAAAGACCTTAGGGGACATAGTTTTAAGGACGACAGTGAGTTGCAAGCAGCTTTTATAGAACTTTTTGACGCAAATACTTCAGATTATTTTTACAAGGGTATCGAATTATTAATTAATCGTTATAATAAATGTATAGAAGCTTATTATATTGTTCCAAGTTTCTTTTTTGTATATTAGGCCGGGAATTTATGGCGCCTACCTCGTAGGTTCACTCGACGTTTCGGTACCCTTATTGCTTCTTTCGGTTGTGATCCTCTTCGTTGTCCATCCTCCTATATATACCTTCAATTCATATTTGTGTGGTCCACTAGCAGTGGTGGATTCTCTTGCTATCCTTTATCCATGAGTTGCTAAGATAATAGCAGTCTTCGCGGTTTAATTTAGGATGTTCCCTCTTAATAGCCTCTCTGACGATTTCTGAATAGCAGTCTTCAGCAGTAAGTTTCAGTTTTGTTTAATCAAAGTTTTCTTTATGTTAGTTTACATAAAAACGTTTAAAAACAGCTTCGTTTCCTTTTTTCGGCACTACCATGTTCTTTAACTCTTTGTTTAATCAACCTTCCTATTAGTCCGACGTAGCTCTGCCTGCATTTACATCTTAACTAGTAAAGTTCTGCTTTAGTGAGTAGTAATTCTTTCTTCACTAAGTATGTCAAATGGACGTAGTAATAAAGTTTACTTTTCAATCATTGCAGAAATGTAATACAGTTCTGCAAATCATCTAGAATACTGTAGATGATTTGTTTTCTGTTAGAAACGATTCTTCCTTAATTGTCTTCTTATTTCCGTATCACCGTACGCTATGTGTTTTGTTTACAAGTCCTTTTCTTACTCTTAAATACATTATTATTATTGTCAGTTCTTTAGGTCATCCGATTCTAGTTCCACGTATCATTTTAACACACTATTTTCAAAGTCAATGTACATTGATATCATTATTTTCTTTGTTGTCTTTATTTGAAATTCATAGTGCAAAACAATATAAATTCTAAAATCGGTTACATATTGTTGATCTTTTCTTACATTTTGTCTTTGCGCTGTTGGTTAAAATTCTTTCTTTTTTAGTATAGCATTATGTTCCATGTTCGTATGGTTGTGTATAAGTCGGCTGGACATAAAGAATGGCTAGCACTCTTTTTTTATCGATTAAGAAATGGTTGGGCACAGATTGAAAATCACTCACCAATCCAGATCAATTTCACAAAAATCATTTCCAAAGATTTCCATTAGTAAAGTCGCAAAATCCGAGAATTTATCGAAATCTAAAAAACTTGAATCGAAAAGAAAAATACTCTCACCGCCACTCCCGAAAGATCAGCATTTAAACGCAGCTTAACTATATCATAAAGAATCCATTCAACTTAAATTGTAATAGTGCATCAATTACACTTTGTTTAGAGGTTAATTTAAAAATGAGTTTTTTTCCGGAACAGCCAATTTGAAAGTTCATTTGTGCTCAGTTTGGTTAGTCATTTGACCATGAACAGAATTACTTGGGAACAACGTTTGAAAATTGTTCAAATTTATTTCATTTCGCGAGACATACGGTTCATTTCGGATTGTTTTCGGGTGACGCATACACATCAGCAGAGACACAGCAGCAGCTATGGCCATCCACTTTATTGCAGAACTGCTACCTCAAACCACAGACAATACTATACAGACAAACCGTCTTTAAACATTATTAGGCAGCGCTAAAAAGAATGCAAGCGTTAGGCGTCGCCACTGTATTTTTTAAATTCCACGAGCAAACTTTAGGTGGTACCACCAAAGAGGATTATGCTGACTTATTACTTTTAACCGATAGATGTCATTTTGTTTAAGATTAAGAAAACAAAATTTAAATTTTAGAATTAAATAAAATATAAATTCAAATATTCCATTTTAGAGACTTTTGAATATTACCTAGTATAAATATTTAAATAATATTTATAAATATACAGCATTTTTAATGGGCAGAATAAAAATAAAATAACTTGGCTAATATAGATAGAGATAGATGGATGGTACGTACTTCTTCCAAACCGAACTTCAGAAATTGCACCAGACAGACACAGTTCCCAAAAGTAATTTATGACCGCGAAAAAAATTTCTTTTACACAGTCCCGTGTCCGGACGGTTATAAAAAGAGTTAATGTAAATAATGACTAAATTCTCGGGAAAGAATATGATTTAAAAAGCTTTAAAATCCAAATACATTGGATGTTATGATGCTTCCACTTATTATGATATAGAACACAGGCAAGAATAGAGATGCATAGGTATATACAGGGTGAGTCATCTAATAGGGTAAGGCCGATTATGCCTTTATGAGTAAAGATATTTCGAAGCGGTTCTTTCCTTGTGATAGCTGTTCATTAGGAGCACATTTATAAAATAATATACAGGATGTTCCATTTGAAAAAATTGGCTTTTTTGCAAAAACTAACAAAAGCATATCAAAAAACGACAATAACTCTGTAATAGTCACTTTTACTGTATTAACGTCATACATGTTTCTGACACAAAATTTAATAAACAATTCAAAAATGAACTGATATACAGGCTGTTCTATTTAAAAAAAATAACTTTTATACAAAAACGTGTCATCTAATTTTAATCCAGTTTCCTGCACATGCAGTTAGTAACTGTAAAAAAATAGAACATGCTTCTATTAGGACCTCTTATTGTAAACAATATTGCAAAAAATTTTGTCCATCTAATACGTCGTTTTCGAGAAATATAATTTTATACAAACATTGAATTTTTCAGAAAAATGGGAATAAGTCAAAAACTTTACACTTTAGGCCTATACTATAAATGCAATAATATATAGGCTGTTCTATTTAAAAAACTATAACTATGGTTAGCCACAAAGTTACGGAACACTCTGTATAATACAACATATTTTTAAAATGTGCCCCTAATGAACAGCTACCACAAGAAAAAAACCGTTTCGAAATATCTTTACTCGTAAAGGCACAATCGGCCTTACCCGCGTAGTTGACTCACCCTGTATATACATAGATAAGTACATAATAATGAACAATTATTAAATTTTTGATACTTTATATTATTAATAATAATAAAACAATGAAATTCGATTATCCATATAGAGATTATTTAATATTTGTGACTTTTTTATAGTATAAGGAAGTATTGTTATGACGAAAATTTTCGACCTCGAGTCCCCTGATACCGTAAAAGGGGTTTTTAAAAATGTCTGTGTGTCTCCTGTCTCTCTGTGTCTGTGTGTGACGGTCTATAGCGGTCAAACCGCTATAGATATCAATTCCAAATTTTGTATTTACGTGTTAGTTTTTCAGTAAAATCGGTAGACCGGAAGTAGTAGTTTACTTCAGTGAAGAAATTGAATTTTGCCAATATTTCTTCACTTACTAAGTTTAAACAAATTTATAAAGAATTCAAATGTACTCAAAATTAAATTGGAGAAGAATTTTATTAAAAAAGTTTTTCGAAATTCCTACCGGAAATATGCCTTTTACTCTTATCGAAAATAAGTTTTTTGCGAATATTTCGCTAGTTATGCTTTTTAGACAGGTACGTTACGAGTATAAAAGTATTTAGAACTTAATTTTCAATACCTTTTGTATAAAAAAAATTTCAAAATTCGGACCGGAAGTAACACTTTTATAGTCATCGAATAACGAGTTTTTGCAAATATGTCGTTAATGATGCATTTCATATATATTTGCCAAGAGTACAAAAGTATTTAGAGCTGGATTTGCAATGTATTTGGCATACATGACATTTTAAAATTCGGACGAGAAGTAACACTTTACTCTTAGCGAGTAGCACTTTTTTTATAATATGTATCTTGCAAAGTATGCATTCTATAGAAATTTATTAAGGCAATAGAAGTACTTAGAATAGGATTTTGAATAATGTTTGATTAAAAAAAATCTGAAAATTCTATAATTTGATACGCTAATACGTATAAGAAAGTAGTGTGGTGGCCACACCTCATTTTTTATTCCTAATGTTTTGTTGAGTCGCTATGACTTCAGGTAGATCTCTAATCGGTATATTTCTTGTGTAACGCGAGGCTACTTGTTCTAGAAGTATACAGTTATGCATAGGCGTAACTAGACCTTGACCATAAGGGGGGTCACTGCAAAGATATGCCATGATCGTCCATTTTTCAAACCCGTTTTCTTTCGCATTTGTCAGTACTGGCAGTAGTTCTATTCCTTTCCATCAGAGTGTGTAAAAATAATACATTTGTCAAGACTTTTAAAAAAGTACTTAATGACCCAATTTTTCTTTTCTTTTTTATGATGGGGGCGGGGGGTTCTAACCCTCAAACCCCTCCTCCCCTGGTTACGCTTCTGCAGTTGTGAAAGTTTGGAAGTCACAGACCCTAAATCTAGTTTGCAAAGCATTTGCAAATATGTTTTGATGGATTGTTGCAAACAGTGAAAGGAGTGCTACAGCTGTTTCAAGGAGAAAAACAGTATATTTTAACTAGTCGGTTAAATCAAGACGTAATTGAAAATTTTTTCTCGGTTGTTCTACAAAAAGGTGGTTATAATCGTAATCCAACTGCAAGGGGGTGTCGCCATTAACTCACTGATGAAACCACCCCTCAAGTGCAAATTATGAACCTGACACTGACGAAATGATGGAAATAATGTCTCTACCCGACTATGATGAAGTCCACTGTGAATTCTCTTCTTTTTCTTCTTCTTCTTCCTCTTCTTCTTCTTTTTCTTCATCGTCACCAGTTAAGGAAATGTCAACGTTAACTGGGCCGACTACTGAAGCATATCTACAAGAATGCGCTATTGTTTATTTTGCGGCCTATTTAATTAGAAAGTGTTTGGAAGAATTTAATTGTTTGTCGTGTAAACTATTTTCAACAACAAACTTACACTTGAACGACGCTACAAAATTACTTATTTTGCACAAAACTTACGGTAACATAAGCATAAAATCTGAACATGGTCTTACAGCACGAGCACTAGAATTTATTGACATTATCGATAGATGTTTGTCACTATTTGAAAGATATTTTACTGCCATTTATTATCAAAAGAAATTAAAAACCAGATTACTGAAAAAGATTTATAAAAACTACCAAAGTACTGGGCATAACAAATTAATTTAAATTAAAGTATATATAACAAGATCACTGTATCAACTATATAATCAAATAATAAAAAAGGATAGAATGTTATATATGTACTTCAGCAGCTCGCGTTAACTGCCAGAAAATCTTCGACGCCGTAGTACTTCCTCTCCATCAACAGCCCTTTGACCCTTTTCTTGAACTCGTCAGGTGGTAGGTCTTAAAGTTTTTCCTTCAAGTGGTATTGTATAGGTACGAAGTGCTGGTATACTTGCGTGTGCGAGTATTTAGTAATCCAAATAATTCTTAATTACTCACTCTGTGACATATTCCGGAAATTCGAAAAATTCTTAACGATACACGCACATGTCGTTTTAGTGTCACTTTTGGGTGTGTGAAGTTAGACCTCTTTTTTCGGAATTCGGAATTGTGACGGTTGTTCCAGGTTGCTCTAAGTTGGTTCTCAATTGTTCCAAAGTATTTCAAAAATAAATCATAATCGGCCGAGAAAATGGGAAAAACAAAACAATTTTTTGCCAGGGCCCCTTTTTTCGAAAATCAAAATTCTGATGGTCGTTCCAGGTTTGTTTTAAATTGTTCCAAAGTATTTAAAAAAAATCTTAATTGGCTGGAGTTAATAGGAAAAGCGATTTTCTTATAGCCCCTCTTTTTGAGAAAATTAAAATTCTGTTTCAGGTTGTTCTAGATTTGTTCGAAACACTGTTCTAATACATCAAGACCGTATCTCATATATCAAAAGATATTGCCAAAAAACTATATCCAAAAGTGAGAAGTTGGCCTTTTTTCGAAAATCGAAATTCTGACGGTTGTTCTAGGTTATCCTAGGTTTGTTTTAGATTGTTCCAAAGTATTTCAAATAAAAAATCATAATTAGCTGAGTTAATAGGAAAAAATGAGGTGTGGCCACCACACGACTTTCTTATACGTATGAGCGTTTCAAATTATAGAGTTTTAAATTTTTTTTTATACAAAAATTAATTAAAAACCCATTATAAGTACCTCTATTCTCTTAATAAATCTCTATAGAATGCATACTTTGCCAGATATTCGAAAGAAAGTGCTACTCGCAAAGAGTAAAAGTGTTACTTCCGGTCTGAATTTTGAAATTTCGTTTATACAAAAATATTTCAAAACCAACTCTAAATACTTTCGTACTGTTGAGAAATATTTACAGAATGCATAATTTACTACATATTGGCAAAAAATAGCTATTCGATAAGAGTAAAACTGATACTTCCGGTCCGTATTTTGAATTTTTTTTATACAAAAAATATTTAAAATTAAGTTTTAAATACTTTTATATTCGTAGCGTACCTGTCTCAAAAGCATGACTTGCGAAATATTTGCAAAAAACTGATTTTTGATAAGAGTACCTAAAAGACCTACTTCCGGTATCAATTTCGAAAAACTTTCTGACAGTCGTTTCAGGTTGTTCTAGGTTTGTTCTAAATTGTCCCAACGTATTTCAAAGAAAAAGTCGAAATTGGCCAAGATAATAGGACAAAACGATTTTGCAAGGGGCGGAATGACTTGCACTTTCTGCACATTACAGTGTTCAAGAAAGTTTTTGTATGATGCAGTTCAATAACAATACTTTATTGTGATTTATAATAAACATCTAATATAACCAGGGTTTATTAAATATTTTCTCAAGTAATATAATGTTCTATTATTACAAAATGATATTGTTACCAAATACTGATAAACTATTACAAAGAAAAAATCAAAACTGGCTCAGGTAATAGGAAAAATCGATATTTTTTCAGTCCCTTTTTCTTAAAAATCGAAATTCTGGCGGTTCGAAAATAAAGTCATAAGCCACCGATATAAATAAAATTAAAATCAAACAAAATGCTGTTATTTTATTTTGTGAATAAGCCTAGACACTTTTTCTTTTCATGTTTTTTTTTTCTGTGAAGAAAAAACACGTATGTCGGAGTACAGTACAAAAATACAACTATATGGGGTAGACTCTGTCGCTCCTTTCGCTTTCTGCACGTCCGCTTCGTAATGGATTTGTCTAAACGTCCTAACAAGCTGCACCATTTAGAAGAAAATGCGCTCTCTCTACGCACAATTCGCACGAGTGTCATCTCGTATGTAATAGTGCGAACTATTTCTGTGCAGAAATTTGCCAAACTCGATGGCATTTCAACATGAGATAAATTTCTTTTGCGTATTCGCACTATTAGTGGTCTCTTTTGGCGTATTTTTAAACTAAATATAGAGTTGCCGTTTGCTAGGTAAGGACGGTTTGTCTGGAAGTATTGTCTGTGCTCAAACCAAGCCCGTTGATCATCTTGAACGTTGTATGTTCGATGAATGAGCCGAAATCGGGTTTGCTTGTGACTGTTATTTTGACCGTAAAATTTTGTTCAGCGATGTGGCACCTTTTTGGTGAGATGGTGACATCAACAAACTTAATTGACGCACTGGGAGTGTAAAAATTCCGCAGGCCACTATTAAGAGCCGTTACATCTACAAAAAGAAAACACTGTTCAGTGTATTTTATGGGCGGAAGAAATCATTGGTTCATATTTCTTTAAAAATGATGCCGGCCAAAACTTTACAGTCAATGGAAAGGGATATAGATCCCTGATTACTACCGTTAACGTTCACCAATTAAATGGCATTAACATGGAATAATTTATAAGCCAGGAAGATCGTGTGATGTAGCACCTTTGGATTAACTTAAGTGGGGATAAGTGAAGTCACTAGTCTACGCAGATAAATCAGAGACCATGGAAGCCAACTCACCGTGTTTTGGTGATATACAGCTTTAGCTGCTCAAAAGAGTGATCGTAACAGTGGTTTCCGGATTGCGCTTTATTCCATCCAGCTGCCGCGCCCGTATACAGGGTGTAGATAAAGTCTGGAACAAAATTAATATTTCTGTTATCTTCTGTTTGATGGAAAAACCCTGAAACAGGTCAATTTTGTTTTTATCCCGTGCACTTTATAACATCGTGAATTTAATTCTGTCGTCATCTGGTTGCGCGCGGGCGTGACGTCATTAGTTTTTCAAATGGTAACCCGCCACATTTATTACCCCTTGTCGTTAGGTATTCCATTGTGCATGCAACGATATAAAAAGTTTGGTACCTTACATAACAACTTTTGGGAGAAAAATGCTTACGAATTTCAAAAAATTAAAATTTTATTTCTAATGAAAAACTAATCAAAAATTATTTTAAAAAATCAGATAAATTATAATCCGAGGTTTATCTTGGATTGTCGTCAAACAAGACACCAAAAAAATGTCAACGGAAGTGTTCAAATTGTCCGCCATTGGCCATTTGACACTGGCCGAGACGGACGTACACGCTTTCTACGACACGTCATATTGACAGTTCATTACTTTGTGTTTGAACTTATCCATACACAATACTTGCTCCATTGGTAGTGTTGAACGTGCATTGCGAAAATGGCGAATTTGAGCGAAAAAGAGCGGATTCAAATTCTCATTATTGTTGGTTGTGGTGATAAAATACGTAGCCATGAAGAAGCCTGTCAGTTTTTCAATGCAGAAAATCCAAACCGCGCACCGATTTCGCGGTCAACGGTGAGCAAAATTGTCGCAAAATTTGCTGAAACTGGTAGTGTAAAAGACAGGGCTCGTCAAGGTCGACCAAGAATTGAGGAAGATAGAAGGGTCAATATTCTCTTGGAACTTCAGGACAACCCCCACACTTCAACAAGGAACATTGCCAGGGATCATGCAGTCGATTTTACCACAGTAGCCAAATTGCTGAAGAAGGAAAAACTTCATCCGTACAAAATCAATCGGGTTCAGGAACTGAATGAAGATGACTTCGACCGCCGACTCGAGTTCTGTGCACAAATCATGCTACGGTGCGATGAGAATCCCGGATTTGTCGACAATGTGGTTTTTAGTGACGAAGCAACTTTTACCTTGAACGGTGAAGTAAATCGCCACAATTGTAGGTACTGGTCGGGCGAAAATCCTCGATGGGTTCGAGAGGAGCACACCCAACACCGGCAAAAAGTTAATGTATGGGCGGGAATAGTGGGAGATCGCATTGTGGGGCCTTTCTTTCTGGACAGAAATTTAAACGCTGAAACATACTTACATTTCCTAAGATTTACGCTAGTGCCAACATTGGTAGAATTATTTCCGGATGAAAACACCCCCGACAAGCCTCACCCCAGAATCTGGTTTCAACAAGATGGAGCACCTCCACATTTTGGCTGGCGTGTTCGAAGTTACCTCGACGAAATTTTCCCCGGGAGATGGATTGGACGAAGGGGAACAATTGAATGGCCTGCCCGTTCGCCAGATCTCACACCACTTGATTTTTTTCTATGGGGTCATGTGAAATCAAAGGTGTACACCAATAAGCCAAATAACTTGGATGATCTGAAACATCGTATCCGCGAGGAAATGCGAAATATTGGTGCAGAGACAATACGACGTGTCGTAGAAAGCGTGTACGTCCGTCTCGGCCAATGTCAAATGGCCAATGGCGGACAAATTAAACACTTCCGTTGACATTTTTTTGGTATCTTGTTTGACGACAATCCAAGATAAACCTCGGATTATAATTTATCTGATTTTTTAAAATAGTTTTTGATTAGTTTTTCATTAGAAATAAAATTTTAATTTTTTGAAATTCGAAAGCATTTTTCTCCCAAAAATTGTTATGTAAGGTACCAAACTTTTTATACCGTTGCATGCACAATGGAATACCTAACGACAAGGGGTAATAAATGTGGCGGGTTACCATTTGAAAAAACTAATGACGTCACGCCCGCGCGCAACCAGATGACGACAGAATTAAATTCACGATGTTATAAAGTGCACGGAATAAAAACAAAATCGACCTGTTTCAGGGTTTTTCCATCAAACCGAAGATAACAGAAATATTAATTTTGTTCCAGACTTTATCTACACCCTGTACACGAAATCATACAGAATAATGAGAAACAATTATTTTTCCAATGAAGCCATTACCACGACATTTACCTGTTGTACTTCATTTCAAAGTTCTACACTGTAAAAAAGACACTCCCCCACAACACAACAACAATTTTCTTCTCAGTTAAAATTTTAAATTGAAAATGTTGGTATATATTTACGTGATATGTCTGTTTACATTGTTATGTACAAAAAATCGCAAATTGTCATTTGGTTGCTAGGTTGCATTGCTGACGTATTTCTCGTAGCTTACGATGGCCGTAAGCCTTCCGATAAGCTTCAGAATCCCACCATTAGTGTCATACTGTCATTCATTTTTAAAAACAGTATGACACTCAGTAATACACAGTTTACATACTTATATGAAATCTGAAACTAAATTCTCTGGTTGCAAAGAAACATTACGAAAAACTATTATTGAGATGAAATACAAATACAAATCATATTTCATTTTAATTTGTGTTTCATCTGTACCTTTGAACAAAAAAGTAGTGTCATCTGCGTACAATACAACATGGCTTAAAATATTGTATGGGCAAGTCATTTATATAAATACAGAACAGAAGCGAACCAATGAGCTACTCCGTGTTTAACATGTCGCGATTCACTCATTTCATTGTTTGCATACACAACTTGTCTTCTGTTCTCGAAGTACGATTTTAAAAACATCGATGCTAAACCACGGACGCCGTAGCGGTCTAGGTTTTCCAAAAGAATCTCACGTCTTACACAGTCGAAGGACTTGGACAAATCACACATCACCACCAAACCATCGTCCCCATCCCCCATAGTATTCCAAACGGAGTTCAGAACCGACAGTACAGCATCCACTGTCGACTTTCCCGGACAGAATCCAAATTGTTACCAGGTTAGAATGGAATGTTTTTCCAAGAATGATGTGAGGTGAAATAGGAGGGCGGCTTCTTGGAGTTTTGACACAGAAATCGGTATGTAGTTCTTTAGATTATTGGGGTCACCGGATTTATAAATAGGAGTTACTTTTGCAATTTTCATGTTATTAGGAACAATTTCTTGCTCAAAACACGCATTCACGAAATCAGCAAGTGGTTTCTGTAGGTACGTACGACGTATAGAGAATCTTTCGCTTTAATGTTTTGAATGATCGTCTGTACATCCAAAGGTGTCACTGGCACTAGAAAACATGAACGACCATTATACTGAATATTCCCTATGAAATTTATTGAATCATTGTTGCCTTTTTGCAATCCAGAAAGCTCATTAGCCGTATTACAGAATATATTATTTAATTCACTAGCAGATGGTGTCCGATAAGTTGTAAGTTGTTATATGGGTACATATATAAAATGTTATATAGGTACATATACAGGGTGTTTAAAAAAAATGCGGCAATATTAAAGGGGTTGATTGTCCAGGTCATTTTATACAAAAGAGTTTATAATAAACAAGGTCCGCAAACGCTTCGTTACCGATCTACAGCGTGTTGAAGTTTAATTAAAAGAAACAGTAAAAATTAGATTTCTCCAAGACGGCATTAAAGATCATAATGAAATTTTAGGCGTGTTATTTTTCAAGAAAAAAATAGGACGCCGCTGATTTCTCTAAAAATAAATGTTTCTATTCTTTGTTTAATTGTGAAGAAAAAAGCTCTCTTAACTTTCTATCATACGACGTACCGTTTTTTAGTAAAAAAAACACATTTTAGTGCATGTACATTCTTTTATTACAGAATTTTTTTTTAAAAACAAGGGTTTTATTTAAGGGCAAAAACAAATATTTTACCAAACCAACAATTTTAGCAAGCAAAAATTACAATAACTGTGCAAAGTGACCACTTCGAGCTCGGATGCAAGAATCCAATCTTCTCCTCATCGACTGGCGAACTCTCAAAAACAACAGGATCGGTTTCAATTGAGTTGCACCCAGCAATGGTTCGATTTCTTAAGTCTTCTACGTTTTCCAATGGAGTAGCGTACACCAATGACTTCAAATGGCCCCACAGGAAAAAATCCAGGAGATTTAAGTCCGGGGATCGTGCAGGCCATAAGTGTGGTCCACCTCGGCCAATCCAGCGATTTCCGTATGCTTGTGTTAAGAAATCACGAGTTACTTGACTAAAGTGGGCTGGTGCGCCATCGTGCATATACCGCATCTCTAATTGCTAATGGTACGTCCTCCAGAAATCCAGGGAGCGTGTTTTCCAAAAAGTTGCGATACACCTCTCCCTCCGGTTAGTCTCCTTGGTAAAAATACCGGTCCAATTAGGCAGTCATCCACAATCCCAAGCCAAACGTTCAAAGAAAACTGATGTTGAAAACGATTTTCAACAATTTCATGTGGATTTTCGTCACACCATACATGGTTATTATGGAAATTGCGTATTGCATTTCTTGAAAAATTCGCTTCATCGGTGAACAGAATCAACATCAGGAATTGAGGGATTTGAACCATTTTCTGCAAAAGCCATTGACAGAATGCAATGCGAGGAGGAAAATCAGCAGGAAGTAATGCTTGAACGCGTTGTATATGGAATGGGTACAACAAATTTTTATTTTTAGAGAAATCAGCGACGTCCTATTTTTTTCTTGAAAAATAACACGCCTAAAATTTCATTATGATCTTTAATGCCGTCTTGGAGAAATCTAATTTTTACTGTTTCTTTTAATTAAACTTCAACACGCTGTAGATCGGTAACGAAGCGTTTGCGGACCTTGTTTATTATAAACTTTTTTGTATAAAATGACCTGGACAATCAACCCCTTTAATATTGCCGCATCTTTTTTAAACACCCTGTATAAAATCAAATGTATCTTTGTTTGTCCCGTACGCTTTCCTATACGGTTCATCCGACGGCGTTAAAACTTTGGTAAGTTGTTGAGCGCACACCCGGAAATTAGTAAAACCATCTATATACTGCTACTTTTCAAAACCGCCATGATAGTTTCAGCAAATGAGTGTATTTCATATAGTTTAGCAGAAGTTCGTGTGTTTTCGGTCTATGAGTGCGCAAGCTTGACAGAATTGAATTGAATCAAATACAAACAGTGATAACAGTTTGCGTGATAGGGCAATTGATGTTTATTGTGAAATTTCAATTATCGATCGACTTTAGATGTAGACATTAAATGCCTTTTCTTTGCTTTGCCAAGTGAATTTGTAATAGTCGTCACAAAGCATTACTTTGGCTGTCAAATCAATTATGTTAACCAAATTACCCGCTATTGGACGACCATACGTCAACACACAAAAGAAACAGTCATTATGAGCTTCAGAAATAAACGAGCAACATGAGGCAAACCGGAAACCGTTCGAGTATGCAATGATGTAGCATATTCGTTTGAAATAGCCGGGCAGCGGGAAGGAAGACTGCAAACCAAACGTGTGCCATTGCAACACAGGCCGGGTTGAGCTAGTTATAAGTAAAGTTAAAAAAGTAATATAATACTCCACGAGTTTCAAAAACTAAACTAATAGCAATAAATGCTAAATATCCTTTATTAATAACTTAATATCCGCAAACATAATATGCCAACTGGACCCATTGCCTCCTATATTGACTGCTCATAAGATAACTCGCCATTATACTTAATTCGGTATTTATCGATATACAACATTTTAAAATAAATGTTCAATAAAGAAATCTTATAAATTAACTGATAACCGCCAACATCCCGAATATCTATATTTCTTAAACATTTATTTGCAATTGACTTACAGAATTATTAAATTACGCGGTCAGGAATATATCATATTAGATAAATCTATATAAACACATCAATAACAAAAAATGTTTTTAAAACTAGTAAAAAAGATCTTTTCATATCATTACTTTAAATTACTAAATTCTTAGGGACTGGATTAATGACTGTAAAGTCTAACTTTATTATTTTTTGTAGGAATATTCAACCATCGATAAAGTTTCTTTGCTTATATAATTAGTACAAAGGAAAAAATTTAAATTAAATCACAGATTCTCATCGCAAAGAGACCAAAATTTGTAGGCCATAATTTAATAAAACTGCTGAAATTAAATTCACGTAAAATGACTGTATTTCAAAAAAAAGGACCTCATTCCAAACCCTAACAAGATCAAAGTGAAACTGCTTAAAAGAGACCCTCCAAGAAATCCCGGGTAAATAAATATTAAATTCGGGATTTAAATATTTACGAAATACACAAAATAAAAAGCAATTTAGAATAAAGAGGAAGGCGTAAACTTTTCGACGTGTCGAATTGACAAGAACTAACTTTTTGTGCAGTCCAGAGTCTTTATTATTAAAATTTTTAATGATCTCCTTTCACGCCGATGCCTGACAATATAATTAGATTTTGGTATAATTGCTAACCTTAACGGTTTCTTCTTTATAAAATTAACAGTGGAGCCCTCACGATCCTGGTTTATTAACAGGAATTGAAGACGTCAAACTTTAAAGCTAAAATATTACCGTCATAAATTTACCGGGAAGCTGCAAACACACACTATTAATTATTCAATCGGATAGGGTAGGACGACCAGATACTTGAAGTTTAGTATTGTTAGAAAATCAATAATGTTTACACTTTCAAGGTGCAGTTATACTTCGTAAAAGCTAAACATTAAAAATATTATAATAAATAAAATGGGAAGTAATTTTCTTATTCTTAGAAAAACAGAATAATTTATTGTTGGGAAAATTAAATAATGAATATCAATTACATTATCAAAATTATACAAATACGGCGAACTAAATATAAATTAATATGGATATTATTACGTTCTGTTTATTCAAATCATATTATTCCAACAGTTGAGAATAAATAACAAGCTTATAAAATAAACCCCTGTAAACGTAATTAAATTTAGGTACTAAATTACAGCTTCCGGTCATTAATTGATATATTTCGCGATATTTATCTCTGATCACTTTAATTTATATTACATTTTCTGACACCTCTTATATCATAATTATATAATTTTCGATGCTTATTAATTAAATTAATTGAATAATACTATAATACGGAATAATACATTGTGATTCAAAATGAGCTTATATTGTTATTTAGCTTAATACTGAATTGTCAGTGTAGACTTCAAATTGTTGACATGCATTATAAGAATTTCATTTTATTATCTTAGTATTTATTAATATTCCCTTGTTCCTTTATTAACAACCTATCTTTGTCTTTTGATAAGAAATTGATATCCCGGATTATTCCTAGACTTCACGAAGTTGTATAGACCATAGTATATTGCGGAGTAAGCTAAAGAGTTATGACACGTCCTTTCAACACGGTATACTGAATCTTTGTTGGCTAAACATGCCAATAGTACGTAATTTGACTTCAAACGTAATAGCGACAATTGCATTGTGATTTTGCTAATCGTTCCTCGCCACCATCATATGTAACGCTTTGTTAAAATTACAGCAAAATGTTATCTTGTGATATCATAAATTAGTGGATGATGATGAACTTCAATTTGTGCAGACGTTATTTTTGTAAATAAGAAAATAATGTTTGTAATTTCTGGAGAATTTACATCTGCGAGTTTAAGGTAGACCTGATTGATGGTATGTTAACTCAGAACACTTGCGATTGCTAGAAAGAGATTTGTACTTCGAACGTTCGTCTAAGCTTATCGTAATGGTTTTTAAAAAATGCTCTTCTAATGAAGATGAATGTGCTGACAACCAAAATGAAATAAAAATATTTGCTTTGAAGACCGAGATAAATTACTCTTGAAAACAGAAACAAATGTTATTCAAAAATCACTTAATTAATCTGAAATAAAGTTTCCAGCACCGGAACGTCTCATTTTATATTCTTGTTTTATTACAGGATGTTGAAAACCAGTATAACATGCTTGCTTGTCGTAGCGGAAGAAATATTACAATAAGTGAGATTGAATTTCCTTTGCATAAAATGGAAAATAGCTCCTAAAAAATGTTTTGTATAGTGGTTTGCTAGTTATTTTGTTTTCTTTAGTATTATATATAGATACATCCGGTAAATACTGCTTGATTTTAACAATAGTTCCCTCTATTTCCGGACAACAATGCATCGCGGGATATTTTAGGTTTGTTTAATGTTATTGCTAGAAATTGCGACTTGATTAATTTATGTAGCCGCAATGGAATATAACAGCAAATAGATTCTAAACAAATCGAAATTCCGCTTCGTTGTTTGGAACTTCTTGTATCAAAATAAAATAAGTTTTGTTGTTCATTCTCGTATTTAATGTGAAAATAAAAGATGTACATCCAGCAATACTACGAAGTTCTTGTCGTCAAAATATCTAATTTGTAATACATGTAATATAAAAGTACTAGAACAAGTTTACTCTCTCTAAATGATAAAAAAACGACACTATTTTTAGTTTAGATTTGTAGGTGTAATATAAAATCAGTCCTTGTTTAATTACACTTTTCTAAGGTTCGTTCTAACAAAAAATTGTACACTGCACTTCAAAATATATCGCACATTTTGTGTGACCACGGTCTTTCAGGTACCTGTAAGTCGATTATCGATTCAAAGATCTACAACGGTGGAATGCTTTCATTTTAATTATCACCAATGTTTCATGTACTCATGTGACAATATTTCAAAACAAAATTTGGGGGTTTAAATAACTTAATAGAGAGAAAGGTATTGTTTCACAGTAGACATCTAAAAAGTTGTATAAAACCTAGCTGGAAAATGAGCATAAAAGAAAATTGAGAAAATATTGCTGTGAACCTTACATTTTGTACATGATAGTAAAAGTAATTAGATAAATTAATTAATATAAGAGAGTTTGACATTGGCCTACATCACGCTTAAAACTTAAAATTTGAAACGGAGTTCCGGCGATATCTTTTAAAATTTCTTCATACTGAAGACTGAAGTATAGAGATGTAAATACAGTAGGGTTATATGCACTACTCGTTTTAAAATATTGGAATATCTCTTAATAGATAGAATTTGTAAATATTATCCCTACTAGTTTAGAAAATTTATATAAAAATGGTGGATATGTACATTAAATAATTTGAAGAGTTATTTGAACAAAGTAAGTAAGTGATACAATATTGTTTATTGGAGCTATCATCATAGAAATTTTATTTTATTTTTTGATAATTAAATGAATGTTCACTTGGTTTAAAATTTTGCTTTTCATTAGTTATTCGAAATATTTTTAATGGTGTGGAATCAACCATTGAGGTACTATGTGAAAATATTTGCCTAAAATGAATTGGTAGGCGCCATTAAAGATTTATATAATCATAGGATAATAAATTAAATAATTTGACACAAATATACGAGAACATTTTGATGTGTGAACACTTAACTGTTGGAGTAGTATGTGAAAATGGTTGCTCCTAACAATTAATGAAAACTCTTTTCGAAATATTTAAGTAGCGACACGCTAAATTATAAGAGTAGTAAGTGCAAATGTTTGCTTTGGTGAAATAGTGCTTGCATTGTGTTCAATATTCACTAAAAATCTTTTAAATAACTATAAATATCTGGTGAACGTACATTAAATTATTATCGTTTCAAATTTATTCTTCAATATAGACAATATTGCGTTAAAAACAATTTAAAATAAGAATCATTTGAACAGAATTAGTTTTATGTTAGTTGTTATAGATCCTCATAAATCAAATGGATATCAATGTATTGCAAGGAAGATAAATACAAACATGAATAAAATATATTTATTATTATTATTAAGACTCATAAATTGTGTTTAATTTCTTTACCCTATCCCATACACAAACAGATAAGAGAAAAATAGTTAAGCAAGGAGTAAACCGCTGTTAGAATCGATGTAAAAATTTTAAAACCTATGCTGTTGTGCTAAAATTAGACATTAAGGTATAATTATTATTTTTGATATTTAAAAGTAGATACCACAGCAATATGCCGTACCTAATATTATATCGGTAGGCAAACAAAATTAGTTTATGATATAAATTTCAGTTTGTCACAGATATAAAAGTAAATAAGCTGTTCTACCAAAGAAAGCAACAGCATTTCATTGATACATAAATTTAACTCCCCCATTTGTATAAAATAATGTTTCCAAATTTTTGTGACACTTAGCGAAAGGTGTTATTATAATTTGCATTACTGAAGAAGCAGGAGAATTCTTCACGCAAAAAGAAAATGTAATTTTTCATTTATATGTATGAAAATTAAATATAGCTTTTGAATAATTTATTTAGATATTCATGTAATTGGTACTATGTAATTGGGAATAATTGAAACATATAATTACTAATATCTATTAATAATACATGGATTTAATGCCAGATGCCAAGAAACAAATCAATCTGTTCGTCTATAGGTACTTCTATTAAGGTCTTTACTAAAACAAAAGGACGTGGTTAAATAAAAAATTGCTGCAATGCATGCCTTTGGTTTAATAGTTCAACTTTTATCAGTTTATAATATGTGTATAAGCTTTTTTAAGGCTATAAAAAAGTATTCATATGTGTAAAAGATGATTCAGAAATAACTCTAGCTTACAGTTCAGAATGGAAGAAATGATCTGAAGTTAGAGTGATATATGCAAAACATAACTGCAATATTCAGCATATTTACTGTAAATTGGTCCAGCATAATATCATAATAATTTATCATAAAACAAATGAAGCGGAGAATTAAATGATTTGAAGTCAAGTTTCCTCTTTGCTAATTGACAGATTAATTAATTAATTTTATGATACTTAGACGATTAGGACCAGCATTTAATAACTGAAGTTACATAATTTTACAAGTGCCATTTATTTAAATACGGACAGTATTTATTTGTTTTTGTATTTACTGGTGTGTTTCATTCTCTTTTTAGTATTATTATCATTAAACTTAGTTCATATTAATTTATTCACTTGAATTTTCAAATGTTAACTAATTTGTACAACCTTACTATTTGTAATTTTTATCTATATATTTCTTTTTTGATTACTTTTCGTACCCAGGAACTGCGTAATCGTATACAGGCTGGTTTACTACTAGTGTTGTTCATTGTTTGTTAGTGTATCCTTTGTTGAGGAGTTCCTCCAGTTAGTTAATTAGATAATAATAATAATAATATATCTTTATTAGCAATACGCTATTTATATACACTTAGATTATTTATATCCATTTGTCTAAAATATACAATGACAGTTGTCTCTTAAACTTATTTATATTATTACAATGTTTTATGTCATATGGCAGGCTGTTGGACATTTTTAGATCATTAACAAAAACATTATTAGCCGTTGATGATCTATTTACTTTTTCTATAAAGAAATCATTGATGATTCTTGTATTATTTCTGACTAATATACGATGGCGTAACACCATTTTTACTGGTGTAAATGAATACCATTGTTTTGTATATTATTCTTTGTCGCACATTCATTAATTTCAATGTACTTAGCATTAATGCAATTGGTGTATATTTGTTACAATTTAAAATTGCTCTCATCGCTCTATTTTGTATTTTTTGCATTTGCTGAATTTCGTAATTAGTTAACTTAAATAGAAGACTTGTGCAGTATTCTAACTGTACCGAAATTAGAGATTTATGTGGTCAGCTTAATATGTGTTGACATATTTTGGCATATTCTCGTTAAATAACCTACTTTTTTAGACATTTTATTTAGAATATGGTTTGTATTTTCTTTGAAATTTAAATGCTGATCTACAATTATCCCTAATATACTATTTACTCTTTTTTAAATTATTATCTATTTTTATATTAATATTATCATAATTAATTGTGTTTAATTTAATAATAATATATCTTTATTAGCAATACGCTATTTACATACACTTACATTATTTATATAAATTTCTCTAAAATATACAATGACAGTTGTCTCTTAAACCTATTTAAATTACTACAGTGTTTTATGTCATACGGGAGGCTGTTAAACATTTTAAGCCCACTAACAAAAACATTATTAGCCGTTGATGACCTATTTACTCTTTCAATAAAGAAATCATTGATGATTCGTGTATTATATTTATGTGTGTCATGTATATAAATCAACTTCTGACTAATATACGATGGCGTAACACCTTATTTACTCTTATAAATGAATAACAGTGTTTTGTACGTTATTCTTTGTCGTACATTCATTAATTTCAATGTACTCAGCATTAATGCAACTGGTGTATACTTGTTACACTTTAAAATTGTTCTCATAGCCCTATTTTGTATTTTTTGCATTTGCTGAGTTTCGTAATTATTTAACTTAAAGAGGATACTTGAGCAATATTCCATGTGTATCGAAATTAGCGATTTGTATATAGACAGTTTAATATATGTAGACATATTTTGACCTATTCTACTTAAATAACCTACTTTTTTAGACATTTAATTTAGAATATGCTTTGTATTTTCTTTGAAACTTAAATGCTGATCTACATATAATTATCCCTAAATATTTTATACTATTTACTCTTTCTAAATAATTATTATCTATTTTTATATGAATATTGTCATAATTAATATAATAATAATATATTATATTTTCCAATTTATATGCAGTACCAATGATTATAAATTTAGATTTACTTATATTAATACTTAAACTATTGGCACACAACCATTTATATAATAAAGACAAGTCTTCATTTATTTTATCCTTCATATCATTTCAATCATTTCCACTAACATACAACATTAAGTCATCAGCAAACAAATGTAATTTACTGTTTCTGGTCCTAAGCATAATGTCATTCATATACAAATTAAAAATTAATGGTCGAGGAACAATATTATCCTTGTGCTATACCGTATTTAGTAGAGCGCACACTTGATGTTGTCCCATTAAACTTTACTCTTTGATATCTGTCAGTCATGTATGAACGACACCATTCCAGAATGATGCTTTTGGAGCCGATGACTTCCAATTTCTTCAATAGTAATTGTCGGTCGATGGTCTCAAAAGCTCTTCTGAAATCAAAAAACACAGCCAGCAACATTTTGCCACTGTCCATTTCCCTCGACCAATTATCGCAAATATTGACCAAAACTGTTTCACAAGAGTATGATTTCTTGAAACCTGACTGGTTCAATAATATTATACTATTTATATCACAATAATTATCAATTTATTTTTTAACGCAAATTTCCAACACATTTTCATATGATGACACTGTATTTATAGGTCTGTATTCACACAACTTCGTCCCATTTACTTTTGGGACGTGCACTATATATGATATTTTCCAATATTTAGGAAATACCCCTGAATACATTGACGTATTTATTATGTCTAGTATTCTATTTGCTGACACCAAACAAATGTACTCTCAAACTCTGCTTGTTATACCATCACCAGCAACGTCTCCTGTACCTTTTAGAGATTTAATTACGTCTTTAATTTATTTCGTAGTTACATTTTCAAATTTACTAAATTCTGGATGCTGCGGTATATCACGCAAAACTTCATATTCTCTGTCAATATTTTCTCTTTGTACCCCATCAACTAGTGTATCTATGCTTGTTACAAAGTACTCATTAAATTTTTCAACAATTTCATTATCATTCTCTATTTCTTCATTATCAAAAATAATTCTTGTACTATTTGTTTCTTTACTTGTTGGTAATAACATTTTAAGATTTTTCCATAGTTTTTTTGAGTTGTTTCTGTTTTGATCAAGTGCTGTTTTCAAATACTCTTCTTTCCATTCTCTAATCATTTGAACTACTTTATTTCTAATTAATTTGTATTCATTTCAGTCTTCCTCACGTTTCGTAAATACTGCTATCTTATATTTATCATCTCCAATATTTATTTGTTCTAGTATTGCATAATTCATCCGCTAATTCCTTTGATACTTTTCAGGTAAAACAAATTCACATTTTGGATACATTTCTTCAATAATTTGATTTATAGTTTCAGTCCACTGATCTACCATAATGTTCACATCATTTCCATTATTCCAACTTTTTTGGTAAATGTGCTTATGCAGTTTATCAATGTCATACTTTTTAAAACTCCTTATAACTTTCTTTTTCTTTTTTGTCACATCACTTTTTGTCTGTACTATAACTTTTAACATCGAATGATCACTTTTTTTTGGTGTATGAAGGATCTCATGTTATAATTTTTTTCGTTAGTAATAATGTAATCAATGAGTGTTTTGCTATTGTTTGTTATTTTTGTATATTCAGTTACTACTTGCTGTAAGCCATTTATATGTATTAAGGTTTTCAGTTTGTTACTGTAGAAAGTGTTTTTTTTATAATCTGTATTTATATCACCCATTATTAAAATAGTTCCTTTGAAATTGATTATGTTATCAATGTAGGTTTCAATATATTCCAAAAATAGGTTATCCATGTTTTGTGGAGGGTGATATATAACTGACAATAGTATTCTTTGACTACGCATTATAATTTCAGCTCTTACCATCCAAATATATTTGTCAATGTGGATGTTATGTATTTTATAACTAATAAGCAAGTAATAACAAATAAAACACTTAGTATTGTTTCACAAATATATATAATTAAACACTGAATGTACATTTCGCCTTGCGGCATCGTCAGGAGTTCTAGAGAAACTAAAGTAAAATTCAATATACTATAACTACCTACTTCAAACAAAAATGTAAATACAAAAAAATAGAAAATTACGAAAAAGGTCATGACTTTTGTGGAAAGACCGTTTTTACAATGCTAGGGTTTATTAACGGTGAATTTATGAGTTCGGCTTGGTCATTAAGAACATTGCCTGGTTGTAAAAGTAAACTTTCTTTTATAAAATAACCTTCTGGAACAATCATTTTCTTACTTTTATTTGATCTAAACAGTACTTCCAAATTGTCTATTGAAAAATGATGTCCCGTGTCTAAAACATGGTTAGCTACACTTAAATTTTCATAATTTAATTTAACGGCTCGCAATTACTACAATTAATTCTATAAATTCCTGATTTGTTTAGCTTAGAATTCGCTGTTTTATTATTAGTTAATTGAATTTTTAAAATACTATTATTATAGAAGGCTATTTTAAAATCCAGCTTCTTTAAAACATTACAAATTTTCATACTTATACTACCTAAATATGGAATTTTGACCCATTGTTTTAATTTCAAGTCCTGAGACGGTGGAAATGCTAATTTTAATGTAATTGATTTATTCATTCTATTGACTAGTTTGTCTATTAGAGACGAGTTATAACCATTATTTTGTGCATGAATTACCATCACGAAATCGTGTTATTCTTTTTTTGTAGTTTTATGGCAGGGCAAAGAAATGAATTTTTTTGCCTCGTTGTCGTTAAAGTAATAAATGGAGTTTCAAACAGTTCTTTTTAACCATTGAATTTCACGACTATTTTAATACATTCAAATTCTTTTTATGTGGATCGTTTCAATAATATAAGTTCAAACTTTTTACATAAATTGTTCGAAGTAATTTTTCTACGAAATGCAATTTAAATTTTCGTTTAGAAATTGAATGCTGAATGACTTACAGACTTAAAGCAGATCAGCAGTAGACAAAAATTATAAATCCGTTAATCATATTTCTTTGCAAGGATATGTATTTCGTGCAAGAATTAAACCAGAAGAGATCACAGAAAAAACAAGACTAAACGAAATAGCCTGAAATATGATTATATAAAGAGCTTTCCAGTTAGAGATTAAAATGAACTAGGTCAAAATGACCGAGATCAGAATAAACTTTCCCTCGCCGGAACAAGTAATTATTAAGAAGTTGAGCAGTTCATTATTTTCAGTTTGTTGACTTATTATCAAAAATAAGAGAGATTATGACAAAAGACGCACTACAATGCAGACAATAACGAAAATCTATTTGGGTCGTTCTGAATCAATTTCAAAGCTGAACCTTGAGGGGGCCCGGGTAAGTAACACCAGCGCCTGGAAGATCAAAATGACACTAACAAAAGAAACAAAGGGGGGGGGGGGGTAGTAGAAGTTGCGATTGAGGTAACTCTGTACTTACTCTGACCTTAACGGAAAATCTCTTATAATAATAGGCTGTTCTACATTCATATACTACCTTCTTATTTATCAGCTTGAGTAACCAAGTATACTGATTAGCCTATTTTTAATAGTATAAAAAGTAGAAAAAAGTTGAACTATGTTTGATCCCATATATAATGTAATTATTTAAACAAATTATAAATTCACGATAGAAACATATTAATTAAGTAATAGGACATCTATCGTATTTTTGTCGAATGACAAGTTAGATATCTGTAATTATTAGATGACTGGCCTATCAGCTAGTAATATTACAGAGCGATATTGTAATCAATATTTTGTAATATTTGTTTTTCGCAGTGATGTTTGATGTCTAGTACTCTACGCGAATAGAATCTCTAAAAATTATAAAGATCATAAATTTTCATAATTTGTTCATTAATTACGAAAATTTAAGAACATGAGAAATACATTTATAATGCATGTATATATGGACCTTCTTTCGCTTCAAAAATCACTTCACTAAATATTTGAGGCTTTTTTCATTAGCTTATCTTTTTTGTATATTATGCAGTTACCCTTCTTTGAGAGAAAACGTTATTTTCAGCGCAGAGAGTCTATTGTATTCATAATATATGCATGTTACATTATCATATACTTTCTATAGTAATCCTCGCTTCGTGCGTGCTCTAGTATCTTTCCCCAACATTTAAGCGGAGCCGGTATGAGAAGCTCGTTCACATTCACCAGAGCCTCCTTCCTGTATCCCTTATCCGGCTCTGTTTCTGTATTTATCTTTAAATTTATTAGAATAAGCAACATGTTTTACTAGCCATTAACAAAATAAATTTAATTGTTGAAATATGCTTGTGTATCACAATGTGCATCTACGCCCGTAAAAGGTTTTCATGATACACTGAATTAAGTTTATTTCCTTTTGCTGTTATTCTAATTTTCACATAAAAGATTTGCAAGTATATGAAAACAATCAAACATAATTCCCTTTACTATTATTATTTGTAGTATTGTGTTAGTTTTTCTTTTCCTATGAAAGTAAAATTAGGTCGAGTTTTTTTTATCCCTCTGAGGTGTTAGGTTAGTTTGGGGGTATTGGACGGGAGGTTATTGATTAGGCACCACTATTTATGACAATAATTGTGGTTGTGATTACTTCTTTTTCTTTACCAATATATTATTACCTTCTAGGGCGTCAAACTTGTACTTTCAGTTAGTGATCCATTTTTCCCATACTCACGGTCATTGGCTAGTTTCTTGATCACTCTTAATGTTTTCCCTCAATTAATCAAATCCTCTGAAGAATAAAATGATAGCAGGACCAGATGGTATACCAATATTTTTGGTACACGACTGCAGCTCAGTGTGTTTCTCGCGACTGTTATCTTTAACTTGGCTTTGTCAACAACCTCTTTCCCAGACGTTTGGAAAGGTAGACAAGTTTTTCCAGTATTCAAGAGTGGCTCTACATGTGATATGAAGAATAATCGGCCAATCTCCATTATTAGTAACTTTGCCAAAGTCTTTGAAATAGTATTGCATTGCAGAATTTATCCACTTATCAAGAACTTCATTGCCACTGAAACGCTTGTGCTTATGAAAAAAAGGTCAAATGTTACAAGTCTTCGCTCAATATGCTTTTTATACATTTGATACCTGCGGTCAAGTAGACTAAGTATGTACTAACCTCTCGAAGGTATTTTACCGCATTTAAAAAAAAATATTACTGCAAAAGTAAGTTCCTTTGGTTTCCATGCTCCACTGGAAAAACTTTTGCTTCATATCTGCAAATCAGAATGCGGTATATTACCTACAGTAGATAGAAATCATATTTATTCAATTACAAATCTCGTGTTTCGCAAGGGTTTAATATGGGTCCGCTACTGTTCTAATTTTTATTAACGGTATCATCACAAAGGGTTATTGTGAGAAGTGTGTCTTTGATGATGACTTAAAATTCTTTACATTCGTCTTATTAGTTGCCAACTGACTACACTTAAAAGACAAACCTAACAAAATTGTCGGTTGCTATATTACAAACAATCTCACCTTAAAAACTGACAATGTTGCATAGTAAGATTCACAAGAAATATATTTTCTTTTTTTAAGTTTTGCTACTGCATTGTGTTTTCTATTAATCTGCCCATTACTACTGCAAAGAGTAAGGGGCTCATGATATCCCCTTATTCATCTATTAAACAACATTTAGAAGTGTGTTATGGAATTCCAGTGATTTCATTGCTTTCCATATTACCTGTCTTCTTGTCTTTTCAAATGTTGCTCTTAGATCAATATATACTAAGAATAATTTTCTCGTGTTTCCTGAGCCTTTTCTATTAAATTTCTTACAATACTTGTCAGTTGCTAATCTATGCAGTGTCGGCTGGTGAGTACGTTTTGGTGAAGCAAAATTACATAGACAAGACTGATTCGTTTCTTATCGGTGATATGCTCAGAATCTGGGAGTATATCATCGATAATAAATGAATCAGTCTTGTTTAAGTAATTGCTCCACCTAAACGAACTCACCAACCGCGACCGGATTTATGTGCTCTAAATCCTTCACCTTCAATTCACTTGTTAATGGTATCGTGATTTTTTTTCTACAATTTTTGTGTATCTTTAAATTCTAAGGAATTAGAAAAATTAGCACGGTAATTATCACAATTAATATGTTCGCCTTTTTTATATGCTGTTTTATATTGTGATTACAAAATACTAACATAAAAATACTACATACTACCTATCAAAAGGGGTTACTATCCTCCCGTAATGCTTCGTGGTCTGCATTTACTCCAACCTGATGATACCTTAGTCTTCAGTTAGGTAGAAGAATAACATGAGAAAACATATATACAACAAGTGAAATTAACTTGGAATTTAGAAGCATAACCAAACTGCCCAATATAAAAAAATGTTAAATCTGTTTGGACCTATGGAATAAAGCTATGGAGAATAGTCTCTCACTCAATTCTATAAATTATTAGATTTCAAACAAAGTAAGTCAAGGAACAGACTATGCACCATGATAAATACTTAATGTAATAATGCAGTGACTTGAAATGGACAACTTTGAAATATATTCCAATGATCGGGTAACCTCAGTGCTAGATGAGAAAGGTGAATTGAAGCATCTCAAGAAATTGATATAACCTTAATGGAATACATCTTTTTCTTCTCCTTTCTTTTAGGATTTCCCCTGCTTCTTAACCAATTTTTAAGTCTATATTCTCTCTCTCCTAATCCATCCTCGATATGGGATCATTCCATCCCTGTCGCCTCCTCTTCCCCATATAGCGACGTCATCAACCTGGAATGCCTTCCTTATGTTTTCATTTCTGATCTCAACTTGTCGTTTTTGCTATTTTCCTTAGAAAGTTCATCTATGTAGTTTGCATCTTTCTTCTAGATCCTGTCGTTTCTGATCTTGCCTCTGTCCCATATGGACTTCGCCTGGGGTGGATGGTGCGTGGGTTGAGTGGCTCAGTAACCGCCACTGCCGGTCCTAAGCCCGGGGAAAAAGGAGGGTTTGTGATCAAGGTTAGCAATCTACTTATAGTTAAAAAAAACACACAATTCTCACGTAACCGATTAAATAGTTACTTTCTTCAAGTGATACCAATTAAAGATAAATTATATATGTACGGTTAGGGTGTTCTCCGATTCCATCTTCGTCTTCAATTTAAATGCGTGCACCACACCTGACAATCATTTCGTAGAATACTAGGATAAATGAAACAAACTTAGAAAAATATATGCTGAGATATCAGTTTTATTCAATCAAATTCAGACTGGTTTTGCTTCATCGACTAACGTCTGTTAACAGTTTTTGATAACAATACCATGGTTTCACCATATGCTTACTATATTTTAGGTTAAATTACAAACGAAATATCAAAAAACAAAGAATTATTTATGTTCACTCCATCAATAATTAACATTGAAATTGTCACTCATAGAAAAGCACATTCCGGTCTTCTTTTATTTAGTCTAGCTATATTTTAAATATTCTTTTAAAGTCTTATACTCTATAACAATGTAAAATAATTTAATAATCTTAATAGTATAATATTAAAAATACAATCGTTGTATAATTAGTCAAGGAGTAAATATTAAAATCTAATTTCATCATTCTATGTATTTATCCAGATATGTAAAGTTATGTGTTATTATGCCAATTTGTCAGCCTAGTTGTTTTCAACTCAGACAGCTTTGCACAGTTTCTGAAATGTTATTAATAAATCATGTGATAATATACATTGCTCCTATTGCTCCTTAATAATTTAATATGTACCTATCACGTTCACGCTTGAGGCGTTCAACTAAATAGTAATTAACTTATTTGATTGATATCAATTCAGTTCATCAATGACCGTATAGCCTGCAAGGGTTTTAGCTTCTCCTAACATACATACATACTAATAGTCCCCTAGGGAAATATTAATATGACTATACAAGGTGAGTCAAGGTGCCGGCACCAACATCGAACATTAATTTTAGACATACATACAAGGAAAGAGAAACAAAATGTGTTTTTTATTTACAATCTAGTTACACGTTCTTAAAATTTGAAGTGCAATATCTACAGAATGCAATGTATTATAAAGTAAACGGTAATTAAAATTCATTGTCGTGCAGCTCTGAGATTTTTCAATAGGCTTTAGAGTGTGCCACCCAATATAAGTGGAGGTTCAGACTAGCACTGGCGGTCTTGAACACATTTTTTAGTTTACCCAATATATAAAATATTTTGAAATATAAGCAAGTAATAACAAATAAAACACTTGGTATTGTTTCACAAATATATATAATTAAATACTCGATGTACATTTCGTCTTGCGGCATCGTCAGGAGTTCTAGAGAAACTAAAGATAAATTCAATATACTGTAACTACCAACTTCAAACAAAAATGTAAATAGAAAAAAATACAAAAAATAGAAAATTATGAAAAGGTCATGACTTATCTGGAAAGACCGTTTTTACAATGCTAGGGTTTATTAACGGTGAATTTATGAGTTCGGTTTGTTCATTAAGAACATTGCCTGGTTGTAAAAGTAAACTTTCTTTTATAAAATAACCTTCTAGAAGGTTCTTTTTTTTACTTTTATTTAAACTACACAGTACTTCTAAATTGTCTATTGAAAAATGATGTCCCGTGTATAAAACATGGTTAGCAACACTTGAATTTTCATAATTTAATTTAACGGCTCGCATATGTTCTGAGCACCTTAATTTGAAATATCGCCCCGTTTAACCAATATAAAATTTACTACAATCACTACAATTAATTCTATAAATTCCTGATTTATTTAGTTTAGGATTCGCTGTTTTATTATTCGTTAATTGACTTTTTAAAGTGTTATTATTATAGAAGGCTATTTTAAAATCCAGCTTCTTTAAAACATTGCTAATTTTCATACTTATACTACCTAAATATGGAATTTTAACCCATTGTTTTAATGTCAAGTGCTGAGACTGGGGCAATGCTGATTTTAATGTAATTGATTTATTCATTCTATTGACTAATTTATCTATTAGAGATGAGTTATAACCATTATTTTGTGCAATTATTTTAATAGTTTTTAATTCGTTAGTAAAGTTACACGTGTTCATCGGTACTTTCAATAGTCTTACTTATATTTAAAGAGTTGTGAAAACAATTATTACAACTGACTCATTCTATTTAATTTAATTCTTTTCAGGAAAATTGCAGTTACATGTGCTTTTTCTAAGCAAATTTTTCTTAAGAATGAAGCACCATGCTTTTGTATATTCAAGAATGGAACATTTTTTTATAGATTTTGAAAATGATGTGTTATGTAATTAATTAAAATGTTTCTTAGCCCATATATGAACTGTCGAGAATACAAAGTTGACAGCAATTTTCATTTATCAATAAAATTGGCTTTTATTGAACATCGTTGAAGAGTAAATTCAGTCAATAACCTGTCAATCTAAAAACAAAGACAACACAATTTTTATATAGGAATGAAAATGTTTATCATTAAACACGCTGTATGAGTTAGGTAATGATTTGTTTTTTAAGTTTGTATGTTAATAAATATATATTAAATACTCCTAAGTCTTTTGGCTATATTTTAAAATAAATAGTTACTTTAAAAATAGTTTAGTAAAACTTCTACTTATTCTACATTTTGTGCCAATTAATAATAATAATAATGTATTTTGTTCTAGATAACTCAAGCTTGTACACATGTATTCAGTTTTTGATACAAATGCATTATTATGTTTTTCCATAATTCAAATGATCTGGTGGGCTGAATAAAGTAGCACATCTTTATTAGTAAATCAGATACACTAAGACACATACTTCTAAAAAATTCTGAAATATGAAATATCATTTTTTGGAAATGTTTACAAGAAGTATAAATAAGTATTTTTAACTTTATTACTTACTTCCACATTTTCTTCTTATAGTTCGGAATCGCTTAAGCTTGAGATAGTCTATTTCTTGTAAATTATCCTCCTGTATTGGTAAATGTTATGTTTCAAATTATATTCTGCTCATTGTGATTATAAGAATATTCTTAAATACTCATTTCTACGGACGATTTCCAATCTCATTGTACATTCGGCTGGTTCTTCTTGGCAATAAAACGTTCTTGCTAAGTTCAATTATTTGAATATAAATATGCCGCTGCAGTTTGACAAATGTATAACTATTTATAATCCGCTTATAACAATTACAATTACATGGCAAAAAATAAATATGGTAGCGAAGGCAAATTAGAAATGACCACAAATTTAGTGAATTCCCTAAAAGACTAGCTTCACATTGTAAAGTGGATGTAGATACTGATGTCAAGTTAGCGGAAAATGGATTAAAATCATGTGAATCAATTTCGATCGCATGTTAGAAGCCTTGTTGTTTCAATATTGCTTGTAGTAATATTTATTCACTTTTGAAAATATCAAGACTATCCGCAACGCTCAGCTGTGAACGATAGAAATTTTCTATTAAGATTGAAAACTATGATTAAGCATCGCTTTCTCAGAAACTTGCGCTATGTTGCATAGACAGATAGTAATATTCATTCGTTTAAAGAAAAGTGTAAGAAGAACAATTTGATCATCTTTTCTTATAAAACCAATCGATCAAAAACACATTACTTATTTCATTGCTATGGCATGTCACAGTTGATGATAATGGTGATCTAAAAGTTACATTTTTACGTTGTCAGCGCAAAATTGCTAAAATCCTTTATAATTAATTGGTCATATTCCAAAATTAGATCACTTAAGAATGTTAATTGTTTATGGCTAATGTTTAAAATATATTAATACATACCCAAATAGTGAATTAGATTGTAGATTTAAGTTTGATAATCAATATTTTCGGCAAGACAGACATCGTTTGTTGTTTGTATATAAGACTATAGTGTATTTAACGAAACTGTCTATTGCTTTAATTACATTCACGACTTAATTTTGCTAGGGTTGCTTTATTTATATCATTTATTAGTATATAATAGTGTAACACTGATTAGTGATTGCAATTTTGCGTCAGAAAACAAAGAAAATATGTATATAAGTGTACTTATCTCAGACTGTTTCTCTGTAAATAAATAAATAGGATATCTACTTATTGCGTCGTCATTTGGATTAGATGTGTACACCTAATTTGTTTACATAAAATTAAAATTTTTATTATTTTATTCCGTTACTAATAACAAACCACTTTTGTGTGTTGCAATTTGTACTTTCGAGCTTTAAGCGCTATAATTGTAAATTATATTTAATTATCTAATTTAAACAAGTTCTTCTTTTAATAAATGCAAACTGAAAATGCTCGTTTCTTTGATTTTGACCAATGCAGTGATTCAGATTTAATTAGGTATTTTACCGGATATTTAGCACATTATAAAATACATTGTGCTAATACACTATCAACATTTAATAAGAATGACAATTTGCTTATTTTATATGATTTATACGCAAATTCCATTTTAACGGGCAACATTATTAGCAGCGATATCATAAAGCGAAGATATTAATAAACCCACCAAGGATTGTATAACACATAAATGTCCAGTAGGAAAAACATTCTTAGATCTTCATAAAATCGAATTAATAGATTATTTTTATTTGTGCCACATTGAAACAATGCAAAATAAATTCTTTTTGTATTAGGACTAAGAGAAAAACCACAAGCACTTTTGTGTTTTTGTTACCCCCAGCGCCGGTTCTGTACAGACAAGTTTTTTTTTCTGATCCTCTCCTAGCAAGTTCATCATATTCCTCTTTATCATCGTCCCGTCTTTGCCCTGACACCCAGCTTAGTTGTACCTTATCCAGATCAGCCATCGTTCTCAGTTCTACAGTACATTTGCAAATAGGACTTGAAATAGTTTTTGGCGAGATTTTGCTCTTAGTTCCGCTTTGGATCCACCAGTTCTAGGTCGATCAATTTTGTTACTGGTACTATCTAAATCAGTTTATCAATGATTCTATCCCAGCCAGTGTATTAGCTTTTACGCTATCTTTGAACTCCTCCTATGTTCAGCCACTCAGATTAATTGTAACTTATTTTGGAACATAAGCGTTTTTAGTTCCTCGGAACATTGACCAATCAGTCTTGAATACATTCTTGGCTAGATATTACTCTCAATGCCGCTTGACTCTCAGACAATATTTTAATCTGCTGGTTCTCTGCTGATTAATTTTGTTTCTGAACTAGCTTTGCAGCAAATTCATCGACTATATTACCTTACAAGTCTCTGTACCTTGGCACCCAGCTTAGTTGTACAATATTCTGGTCGGCCAGCATTTCCAGTTCTCAGTTCCCAAGGACATTTAAAAATCAGGTTTGATAACAATTGTTGGCTAGATATTTCCCTCAGTGTCGCTTGATTGTAGACATTATGTGGACCACCAGCTGACGACAGCACTCCACTGTTATTACTGTAGGACACTGGAAAATGGCTTACACCTCTGTCATAAATACAAAGAAATACTTTCTCAGTATTTGCTCTGACTTACGGCGTAAATTCTCGTTCCGGTGCCAGATGCGTTTTTGACTACTTTGTAGCACGCTCCCGCTGATAAGAGGCATACTATTTTCCCATTCGATTCTTTCTGGAATGCTTACCTCGAATGGCGTTGAGACAATATATCTTTACCATAACTATCATCTGCGTTCAAGTCTATAATATTTTAACCAGAAAATCTGCTATTGCTAAATTCCCCTCCACTCTTTTGATTGGCTGCAGCCTGAATAATTAATTTAAAATTTTCAAGTCATGGATATTTAGGAGACATTTGTGATTCTTTTGATTTTTTGGAGATATGAACAATATTCTTAGAGAAGAATCAATAAGCAAGAAGTAACCTTTAAAAAATGGTACATAGTAACAATAGAGTTATCAACTTATTATTTATAGATAACAAACTTCTTCCAAAGAGTAATATATATCAATAAAGTTACAATGTGACGTAGCAATAAATGCCAAATATCAACTTCAAATGAATAGAAATGGAAAAATGATAGTTACTCAAAGAATATTAAATATTTTACAATCAGAGAGGGAAAGAATGAGAGAGAGAGAGAGAGAGAGAGAGATAAAAAGGGAAAGAGAACAAGGATTATTTCAAAACTATGATATAAAATACCGAATAACATTCTATTAAAAGTTTTATATGACCGCAAAAATCTGAGGCATTAGGTAATAATTGATGAAACAAATTATGCAAAACAGAGACTCTAGTATATGTATGTGTTATATTTACTATCTGTTTTTATTATATGTTAAAACTATATTATATATAGTTTTCAAACATAAAAAAAAATTTAAAAGAAACTTTGTACATTTTCAAAATGATTTCTCTCTACTTATTAACGACAGTTACAAGCAGAGCTTTTTAAAGCACTCTCCAAATTTATAAGGGTTCTTGACGACTACAGATAATGACGCCTTTGAGGTTTACTTTTCTTTTTATCGCCGGTGCATTAAATTTCGGCAATAAAATGGCTATTATATTTTTATGTTGTCTCCTTGACCGCAAGTTTAATAAATTTTCATTAAAATTATGACTATGTATTAAATAAAGTTTAAAGAGCTTTAATATCTATGGTGAACTGAAAATGGAGCAATCCTGTCGATATAACATTTCGCGAATTTTTAGTACTTATCCCCTAAACTACGACATTTTGATTAAATGAATTTATAAACTCCGATTTCTTCTTATTACTCTTATAATTGGAACGTGATAATGAATTAGTTTATGCTAATATTCGATTTTAAGATATAACTTAGAAAGATTGAATGTGCTTAATTAAGTATGAGTTTTTGTTTACAATGAAAAATATAATTATAAAATTTTAGAGGAGAATTTTAATATCCAATAATTACATTCATTTTATAGATCTATGTAAATGCTGAATGTTTTAAAGACAATCGTTTGCTAATTTAATTTTGGATTGTTATTGTATAATGTGCGTTGTAGTGTTGTATACGCACTTTATTATTTATATTATTGTTGTCAAATAGGATTTACTTGTTCGTAATAGGTCTTTTACTTGTGTTAATGTATATATTTCTCTCACATCATAAGTAGCAGATTATAATTTGTTTTTGCTAAAAATATAAAATTATGAAACTGCTTGATTTTGTAATATTACTTGGTATTTTAATGGCTTGATTATAGAGTTATTTTATATTTTTTCTAACGCATAGTAGCTTAATAGTTAATTAAAATATAGGTTAGAACAAATTTGTTCTTCCAACATAGATTGGCACTAATGAGTGATTGAAAATATCCGTAACAGAAAAATTTTAAATTTGTGTTTGAGCCTGTTTCTGTATTTGTATTTCTTCTTCTTGCAGAATACCAGGAATAACTCTTAATTATCCACCTTCAATTCAGGTGAAACTTGTTGACTCTAGCTAAGGAAATCCACTCATCCTAAACCGGGGATACAGCCAAGGTACTTTGTGTCGTGGCCTGTTGACTCCAACGTCAGTGGGTTAGAATGATCCTGGACTTCGACAAAGGCCTTGGTAACGCTGCAGACGATGATTCTCTTATTATTTCTATCTTGGTATCTCGGTGTTGTTTCTAGTGTACCAGGGGGCATTCAGGACCATTCTAGGCACCTGTTTCTGAAACGCCTAGAGTCGCCCCAAGACAAAAATAGCCCAAGCAACGCATATTGATGAATGAATGCATATATTTACAAGTAAAAATTGAAATAAATTCAAATTGAGTTCAAATCAGTTTTATTTAATTCACAACAATTGTTTCACCCTACTAGGGCTTCATCAGGTGATGAATATTATGCATATATGTAGCAACAATAATTTGCAAATAGTGCAGACACTGGTTTCAATCTTACATCGATCTATTTAGTGCACGATCGCAATCGGAGCTTTGAGGCAGCTCATACATATTCAATTGAGTTAACATAATGGAAAAGTACCGAAAATATGTTGCCTCAGACCTTCCCACACTTCACATCAGTGGTTTTACAGAGTCGGAAGTGTATAACCGAAGTTATTGAGAAAAATAGGATGGAAAAAATTCATTACAATTTTAAAAGAAATTCTTGGCAAAACCGAATGCTAGTGCGATTGTCTAATAAGCCGTCGGCTATTCTTTTAGTAGATGCTTAGGCAAGCACTTTAAGTGTTAAGTCATGGTGGGTGGAAGTCCATTTCGGTGGCAGAAAGTTACGAAGCTGAATCATAAAATGCAAGCGGCAAATCGAATTACGGAAGGAGAAAAAGTTGTCCAAGAACCACAAGTGGCATCAACGGCTTATATACGCGTAGAACATGAAGCACATTCTGAAATATCTTTAAATCAAATATCAAAGTTAGATTGTTGCGGTGAGACAATACAGTTACCGACAAATTGTACTTTTAATATTAGTATAATGATATTATTATATTAATTAGTTTTCAAATGCAACTTAATTTTTCTAAAACTCACTGTCAGTTTTTAATTAAATTAATCTAATCATTAAAGCCATGTGATTGTTGCCATTGAAATTACTTTACCACCATGAGAAGTTTTTGTCTACTTTACCTTTCGTGGGAGGGAAAGATATGCTTTGAACCTTCAAATTAGGGAGCAAAACATTATTTTGCATAGAGCGACCCGAAAAAATCAATTCTGTACTGCCACTATTATATACAATACATATACAAGTGTGTTGTTACTTACCAAGCCGAGTGATTTGTTATATAATGTCGTGTCTATATCATTAAACTACATTAATACACTTAGTTGATTGATATTGTATTTACTTTTAGCGTACACGAACGTAGCTGTAACGTGAAATAGTTCAACTGTTCAGAATATTGCTCTTTTTTATTTTTAGAAGAAGGAACGCATACATAAAATTATTATTACTTCCATAAAGTGCATTAAGAAAATCATTCTTGTATTTTGAGAAAGCAGTCATAAATTACTTCAAAGTATTTTAAGCATTACAGGCATAGGAAATAATAATACTTTTTTTTAATATTTGGAATGCATAGAGACTATCAAGAAGATGTTTGCCAATGCGTACGGGATTCTCGACCGGTTTCTCAGCAGTTAGTGCTCGTCAGATTGATTGACAGTACGCAATTGTAATTCATATACTATCCAAATATATGGGAAATGATAGTAACGCTGTGTGCATGCATAAAGCGTTACTAAAGTTTTTTCAAGTTAGTTTCAAGGCGCGAGTATCAGATAAATAAGTAATTTGCAATTTTTACATGCCTGTCAAATGAAGCATTTATTCCGTAAATATACAGGCTGTTCCGCGACTCGACCGACAAACTTATCTCATATATTCCGGGTGTCAGTACAATCAAAAAATGTTATATGACCTATAAGTAAATTCCTCTTTGTTTCGTAGATATTGAAGGAATTTAATTAAAAAAGGAAATTATAAAAGAAAATTTATTCATAAATTGATAGATAATTAACACAAAATTACAGTAACTGTTCAAATTGAGAACCGCCATTTTCTAAACAAACAACTATTCTTTGTGTCATAGAATGTCAGTTAATTGTTACCAATTTATGCTTTAGAGAATTAGTAGCTTCAACTATACGGTCAGTCAACTCTTCGCGTGTATCTGGTTTACCATTAAGATAGACACGAGATCTCAGGCAACGCCATAGAAAAAAATCTAACGGAGACAAATCAGGTGACCGAGATGGCCAATGTACAAGACCACCTCGTCCTATCCACCGTTTCGGAAAATTTTCATTAAGAAACACCGCCGTCACTTGTCTCCCAAAATGTGGTGGTGCCCCATCTTGCTGGAACCACATGCCACGACGAGCTTCCAAAGGAATATCTTCCACGTAATTCTACAATTCTTCTTCCAAAAAGTGAAGGTAACTTTCTCCATTAAGACGTTGTAAATGAGGCCCAATAAGATGACTATTTTATAACCCGCACCACACGTTGACGGACAAAGGATGTTGATGATTGACCACGATTGTCTCGTGTGGGTTTTGATCCGCCCAGATGTGAGAATTGTTGTATGAGATATTCTACGGATACTGGTAGAAGAACTTCGTTCAACTGCATTTAAAACTACTTCAGCGTTCCCTAATCCACCTTTTTCTACACGACGATTTGGCGAAGATCCTGTCTCTCTTAAACAGCGAAAAACGTTTGAAAATGTTGTGTGGTGAGGTAAAATGCGATCTGGGTATCGCCTGAGGTACCCCGCAGCTGCAGCACGTCTACTTCCATCGCAAAAACCATACAGGAAAACCATATAGGCCTATTCTCCATTACTAAAACGCGACATAATGGCTTAAATTAATATTACAGCACAAAACTAATTAATTTGTTAAACAGACGTGAATTCGTCAAGGCTAACTAAATTAGAGGAATTGACTTATAGGTCATATAACATTTTTTGATTGTAATGACCGCCGGAATATATGCGATAAGTTTGTCGGTCGAGTCGCGGGACACCTGCTATGCAAATAACGATTTTCCTAATTATAGACTATCTCATGCACTCAGCGTCACTATCATAGAGATTATCCGATGAAATAAATTGCTAATTAATTAATTAATTATTGAATTAGGACTTACTGTTTCTGATGTGTTTAAGCCGGCTGAACACCACAAATCCTTACCTGAAATATAAAGAAAGAATCATGGATATGGTTATATAGAAAATACAAAAACAATGCTCAATGAAAAGTGTAGCTAAGCAAAATGCATACAATAAGTCGAGTCCAAATAACTACCTAGTCTTACTACTGAAACTAGTTAAGTATAAATTACGTAAACTAAAATTAGCATGTTAAAAAGACGACAAGATAAAATTGGCAAACTATGATCTGAACTAGGTACATTAAAAAATAAATAACATTAAATTAAACTTTAATGTTAGGAATATATCCACAGCATCATTAGTTTTGTTTCTAATATGAAAAGTTTTATTGAATTTGCAATCATTTCATCAAAAAGAGAGGCGATTTAGTAATATTTATAAATATAAAATTCATTATTATAATTATCACTGGTTACTATTTAAAATTTTAAAACCCTTTCTGTACACGAGAATTTATTGTCCGGGCTTTTAGTATACAATTTTTTCTTTTATATAAATCTCTATGTATATGTAAACATATTGGTCAAGAGATAAATTTAATTTAATGCGTCGAGCTTTTAGCATGGCCACAAGTTAACATTTTGTTCTTTTACCTTCTTATACGCAGTACAAAGAAGTATTGTATTGATGAAAATTTGCGACATGTAGATTTTTTGATCGACCTTTTGAAGTCTCCTGATACCAAGAAAAGTACTTTTTGCAAGCATCTCTCTGTCTCTCTGAGTGATTGTGCGTGTGACGACGATAGCGGCCAAATGGCTACAGCTAGCAATACTAAATTTCAGATATACTTAGTAATATCATGTTACCTACTAGGTTTATACATATCTCTAAAGAATACAAAAGCACTAAAAAGTGAATTTTAAAAAGATTTTATTAAGAAGTTTTTCGAAATTCGTACCGGAAGTAGGCCTTACTGTTCTATCAAAAAACGTTTTTTCCGAAAATTTCTCACAAATTCTATACAGATTTATCTAGAATACAAAAGTATTTACAGCTCGAATTGGAATAATTTTTGTATATAAGAAGTTTCAAAAGTCGTACCTATCGGACTTTTACTCAAATAGCAGTTTCTTGAGAATGTCAAATAAATTGTGCATTCTAGACAGATTGATTATATGTGCGGCAGTATTTAGAGCTAGATTTGGAACAATTTTTGTATAAAAGACATATTAAAATTTGGATCGGAAACAATATCAAAAAGCATCTTTCAAGTATCATGCATTCTTTTTATTCGAAACAGATATAATAAGAATGCAAATGTATTTAGAGCTTGAGTTGGAGCAGGTTTTGTATATAAAAAATTTCAAAATTTGGATCAGCATTGACACTTTAGTTTTAACGAAAAGCAGTTTATTTGAAATATTTCTCAGTTATGTAATCTTTAGAGATTTATTTATTAGGAGAATCCATATAATTTGGTATACTTTCCATATAAAAAAATATTTGAAAATTCGAACCAAAAGTAATACTTTTGCTCATAGGTTTATTTTATTAAGAAAACCGTAGAACTAAAACCTAATTTGGAACAACTTCTGTATACACATATAGATAAGTACATACATACGTATAACAGAATCGTCTGGTGTCCACACCTTATTTTCCTCTGGTAAATTTAGTAAAAAATCGTTCAAGTTGTATTATGTGTGGGGAATAAAATCGGGTTTTGTTTTATCTGTAACTTTGATTGACATTTCACAAAATTATTTTATTTATGTAGATGTAATTTGCAAAACACAAAGAAAGCGGCTATTGTTATTACATATTTGAGTATAGTAGCATTTTATATGAAAATACATGGGACTGTTAGCAGTGGTTACTTCATTAATGCCTATATGATTGTGTTCCTAGGCTCGTGCCGTATGCCTTTGGGATGTGCTGGATTAAAATTGTATGAGTGGAAGAATAAATAGACTTAAATATAAAAAAAATATTCGTATCTCATACCACGTTCGACGCACAGTAACTTTTCTATTGTCACACCATGTTCCGCATTCACAATAGGAAAGCTGAGAATCCACTACTCACAATAAAAGTACATGATTTTTTCCGAATGGCAACCATTTTCACATCAGAGCCAAGCTAAGAAATATTTCATTAGTACATTATTACATAATTACGTCACTGCCTATACTAAAAGTGAAAACTAGGGCATAACTGGCATAATATAAGCTTCTGCAAGGAGTTCAAATAATCTTTCCAAATTTTAGCAGCATGCTTTGAGTCGTGATCTTAGACAAACGATAAGTTTTTCCCTACTAAACACGGTCTTAAGAAATATTTTTATCAAATAACTCGCTCTTAATAGACCGCACAGTGGTAGTTTGGTTAGTTACTGGATTAGATCCAGATAAGTAAACACTTGCAGGTCTCTGCAAAGTAGTGAGAAAGTAAAGATGAAGGACTTTGTGGAGCAACGTTATAATATTAAATTTTTTCTTTAACATAGGTATTTTTCCCCTGAAATGTAGGCATTGCTTCAGTAGGCATGAGGAGAAATGTATGTGTCCTACACAATGTCACGAGTGGTTTACGCTTTTCGAATCGTGCAGATTACCGATCGACGAAGATCCAAATTAGAGACGACCCTCGCCGTCATCAGACTATGAAAACATTGTTAATGTTGGATCTGTGATATGTGGAAATCGTTGTTTAACCGTGCGGTAGGTGAATAAAAAGTCGGGTCATGTAACGACATTTTGTCAGAAACACCTAGTAAGCTTCAACATTAACCAAGAATTACTTCATCGTGCTAAGAGCGACAAAAACTTTATAAAAACCATCATCGCAGTAGACGAAACTTCGGTTTACGGGTATGATCTTCAAACGAAGGCACCATCGTCACAATGATCGGTCAGCATTCGTCACGGCCGAGGAAACACCCACGAGTCATTCAAATATGAAGTCGATGTTGATTGTTTTCTTCGACTGTCGTGGAGTCTTTCATCAGGAATTCTTGCCACTAGGCCAGACAGTCAACACTGAGTTTTACGCCTTATAACTATAAGGCGATTACGAGAAGATGCGTAACGGAGGATGCCTGAACTGTGGAAAAGCAGGAGCTGGATGGTACACCCCGACAACGCGCCTTGTCATTCATCTCCGCACGCTAATTTTTGCCAGTTAAATAAACAGCCATCCTCCATACTCTCCCGTTATAACTCCAGCAGGCGTTTTCCTATTTTCAAAACTAGAAATCGCCTTGAGGATTTGTTTCCAAGGTGTGCAAGAACTTCAAGAAAAATCGCTTGCACAGCTACGAGGCATCATACCAAACGAGTTTCAAGGAGCATGCAAACAATGGAAGAAATGATAGAAGAGGTACGTAGAAATTAACGGGAGTACGTCGAAGAAGACAAACATTTATAAAGTTGAAAGTATTATAATATAGTTTTCATGACGAAAGTTCTGCCTTTTTTTTGCACAAAACTCATATATGCACATCTTCGGAATAAGTTTCACTGATGGGAGTGATGTAATTTTTGCAATTTAACCTCAATAATACTTATATGTATACATAATCACATTCAAACTCAAGATGTAAATGATAATTTAATTCGATGAATTAATTTAATACAATTCGAGTTTACGATATAGTTATAAACTGCAAATCAAATTTTTAAGCGGATTAAGTTGTGAAAGTTATAATAGTCTAGAAAATCCATTGTTTGCAAGTTATTATAGCCGCTGTATAAGTTCCAGGGAAATTCTAAGTAAGTTTACGAGCGACGGCTTTTGTGTTAAACATAATCACAGATACATACTGATGTGGTGATTTCAAACTACCCTAGCTCCATTCTGAGTATTATAACATATACGACTATTTCAATACACTACGTTAACAAGATATTTCCCTCATAGTATTTAATGATGTGCCGGCTTTGGCAAAACTTCTGAGTCTGATCTTCCTTGTATTTTTATGTAATACTCACTCTCGTGATTGCTACAGTACTCAGCAATAAGTTTACTTACTAATGATTTACTAAGAATTAATTTCGAAAATGCATCTTCCCTACAGATTTAACGATAACGAATAATGATGGAAATAATTAATACTATCTTATGTTATTACGTGATATACTATATTCATAAATTAGATAAAAATAATACAAAAAACCTTGTAATAATAATAATTATAAATTAGTTTTCCAGCATTAGAAAAAACACTTCTTTGAAATTGTCACAAAAATTAGCAAATTATAAAAATATATACAGAAGATTAAAAACTAGAATGCAAAGAACATAATATACAGTTTAATTCACGAAAGATGATCTCTGCGTCTCTAGTAAAATGTGCGAGTGTAAAGTCTTCTTCTTCTTCTTCTTACTTTTTTTAATAGGACTATGTCCTGTTTCTCCAACTTTTATTCAATGTCCTGTGACGATGAGGTCCAGGAGTCAGCCCATCTTTTTAGTGGTCTTCCTAAGGGTCTGGTCGTGTTCGTTTTTTCCTTGTATGCGGCCTTAGCGAGTCTATCGTGTAAAGTAAGGAATAAAATTCCTTAAAGTTTTATCCCTACTTTCTGGCAATTTTTCTCGGACTGGTCAATCTTCATTTTTAAATCACCGTCTTTTAGCATAAATTACTACCTTTCTATCCCAATCAGTGGCGGTGTAACGGAGGGCAACTCGAAAATTTTAAATGGCAACTTGGGTCAAATGTTAAATTTTCGGCAAGATCTTGCATCTTTTATCTAGGACTGAAAATATTTCTAAAATCGGTCAGTTAAAACAAGAAACAAATAGCATACAATATCACCATGCTATATTTTCTTTCAATTATGTAATTATCATGAACACAAACAATATCTCCCTGAAAACATACACAAACAACCGAAATATATAATCTTATTGGATAATAAGTGATCTGGAGTACCTTAACTTAATTCATTGACCAGTCTAAGCTTATATGGCTGCCATTTTTCAGTTTTTAAATACCACCAATATCTGACTTATTCCGTTCTCCAGAGCTAATTCTCGGGATGTTCTGTGTGGATTTTCTTGTAAGGAAATAGCAGATAAAACCTAGTGCTAAGCGGGATCTTGGGGCACTCACTCCTGGGCCGATTCCAAATATTCCCTTCTTCCCAGAACTTAGTTTCTATTTTGCTAACTTCTAATAGGGAGGCATTTTTATCACGATATTTATTATTAAATAAAGTGCCCTTCCGTCTGAAAACGGGATTTATCTCCAAAACCGAGCATAATTAATTTATGATTCACTGATTCATGTATTCCAGTTTGCTTTTAATCGAACTTACAACTTATTAATTCAACATCAATAAGGCAGATCGTTCACAATTTTACTCGCCAAACTGTTTAACCCCAATTAAAACTAACTGCAGACGATATTGCGATAGGCAAAAGCAAGAACCTCACACCAAAAGAAGTCAAATAGAGATTATCAGTTATGGAATAATTAAAGCTACACCCATCAACATAATCTAAGGATATCAATTTTTATTTATTTGCTTGATTTTACTTCCGTTAATATTGTCTTTTGTTGTTTAGTTTGGTTGCTAGGTAACCTATAAACAACTATCTGTCAAAAGTATCCATTAAACAAGTACAGTTAATGCTAAATCTTAAAATGTTTTGAATTTTAACTCTGCCACCATTTCTGCGTTGTTACACAAAAATTAGTACCTATTGATAAGTGTAAGCATAAATTGCGTTAAAAGCAAATATGAACGAACAAAATAGACGTCGTCATTTGCATCCTGACGAAATGAATAGGGCAGTTGGAATGCTGGAAGTTGGAGTAAGACAAGTTGACGTAGCGGAGCGGCTAGGTACAACACAGAGCGTAATTAGCCGACTATGACAACGTTACAGAGATACAGGTAATCCCAGGGAACAACATCTTGGAAGAAGACGTGCCACCACTGCTATTCAGGACCGGTACATTACTCTTCAGGTTCGCCGACAGAGTTCACTAACTGCTACTGAGTTAAAATCGCGTCTCCAGGCAGTGCATAACGTGACAGTCCACAGCCAAACCATCAGGCGTCGTTTAAGAGAAGTCAATCTTCACTCCCGACGCCCCCTTAGGGTTCAACCATTAACCAGGGGAAATCGAGGACATCGAGTAAACTGGGCTCGAGAACACTTAAACTGGACTCGAGAACAATGGTCGACTATACTTTTTTCTGACGAGTCGCGATTCGGATTAAGACCAGATACTCGCAGATTAAGAGTCTGGCGTCAGCCTGGTTATGCAGCAAGGCTACAGCATGCCCAAGAAGTGCACAGCTACAAAGGTGGTACTGTAATGATATGGGCGGGAATTACGCTGGGTAGAAAAACTGATGTCGTTTTTCTAGATCAATTCTTAAATGCTGAGCAATATATCCAGAATATTCTTGAACCTGTTGTTCAGCCATTTGCAGAAGCGTTGGGCCGAAATTTAACCCTTATGCATGACAATGCACGACCACATGTGGCAAGAGTTGTTACCGATTGGCTCAATGAAGCAAGAATTGAAGTTTTGCCATGGCCAGCTCAATCCCCAGACCTCAATCCCATTGAGCATGCATGGGATATTCTTCAGAGAAGATGCCTGCCACATATGGACGCTATACAAAATCGACGGCAACTGCAAGAACTTCTTTCAGAACAGTGGAATCTTCTTCCACAAGAAGACTTGAACAATCTTATTCTGTCTATGCCAAGAAGATGTAGGGCGGTTTTAAACTCCAGAGGAGGTCCCACTCTTTATTAATTCCTTAATCTTCAAATTTTTTAATTCAATATAAGATTAATTTTGAATTGTTGTTTAGTTCCATTTTGTAGAATTTCTAATTTCTAATTAATAAATTGTTATTAAAATTATGTTAAATATTAATTTAAGTTAATTTCATTCATAGCTTATTTTACATTTAACTTTCGATACAAAAATGGGTAAAAAGATGCACTAAATTCTTTTTTTAAACAAATAAGAAATATTCTTAGATTATGTTGATGTGTGTATTTTCTCCTTGATTAAATCAGCCGATTTTTTAAAAAAATCCGCCTCTAAATATAAGAGGAAAAGGTCTTTCCGGAAATGTACCCTTTTGACCCCCATTGCCATTTATTTTTTTTGAATTACCCCCCCCCTCCGTTACTCAGCCAATGGTTGGGATTGAAAGGTATAACTTGTGAATAGCCAACAAGTAGGGATAAACAATTAACCTTTTTTTCCTTATTTTACACTCGCACAGTTCTATCAAAGGATAATGTCTACATCAAAATAAGAAATAGTATTTATTTATATGTATAACAAGGAATGCATGTGTTTCTAAGGCGCTTTTGACATGAACATACGATTCATAGAATTTACTTGAGCAAGACAAAGATGGAATTATCACTGTGACACCTTTTGTCTTTGACATTATGCTTTCACGTTTGTATTTAATTGAAGTATTTGGGTTCGTTTCACAATTTCTTATATAATCTTTAATAACTTCAATATCAAGGTACGAGGTAGGCGCCATAAGCTCTCGGCATGATATACAAAAAAGAAAATTGGAACAATATAAGAATTTTCATTTTTCAACATATTCTCCCCTAACTTCTATACATTTATTACAACGGTTAATTAATAATTCGATACCCTTGTAAAAATAATCTGAAGTTTTCCGTCAAAATGGTCTGTACAGCTGCTTGCAACTCATTGTCGTCCTTAAAACTACATCCCCTATATAAGGTCTTTTTTACTTTCTTATACGTAGTATAAGGAAGTATTGTGATGATGAAAATTTTCGACCTCGAGATTTTTGCAGATGTCCACGTTTTGAGGTCCCCTGATACCAAAAAAGTGGTTTTAAAAAAATTTCTGTGTGTGTGTCTGTCTGTCTGTCTGTGTGTGTGTGTGTGTGACCACGATAGCGGTCAAACCGCTGGAGATATCAATTCCAAATATTGTATTTACGTGTATAATCTCCCTCTTGAGATCTGATTAGTTTTTCAGTAAAATCGGTAGACCGGAAGTAGCAGTTTACTTCAGTGAAAAAACCGAATTTTGCCAATATTTCGTCAAATACTAAGTTTATACAAATTTATAAAGAATTCATATGTACTTAAAATTAAAATTGAGAACAATTTTATTTAAAAAGTTTTTCTAAATTCCTACCGGAAGTAGGTCTTTTACTCTTATCGAAAATCGGTTTTTTGCGAATATTTCGCAAGTCAAGCTTTTTAGACAGGTACGTTACGTGTATAAAAGTATTTAAAACATAGTTTTCAATATCTTTTGTATAAAAAAGATTTCAAAATTCGGACCGGAAGTAACAGTTTTACTCTTACCGAATAGCGATTTTTGGCAAATATGTCGTAAATTATGCATTCTATATATATTTATTAAGAGTACAAAAGTATTTAGAGTTATATTTGCAATATTTTTTGTATACATGAAATTTCAAAATTCGGACCGGAAGTAGCACTTTTACTATTAGCGAGTAGCACTTTTTTTCGAATATCTTGCAAAGTATGCATTCTATAGCGATTTATTAAGAGAATAAAAGTACTTAGAATAGGATTTTGAATAAGTTTTGTATAAAAAAATTCTTAAGATTGTATAGTTTGAAACGCTCATACGTATAAGAAAGTCGTGTGGTGGCCACACCTCATTTTTTTAAATTAGAAAACAAGAAAAGAATTACAAGGAGCCATATCCGGACTATACGGTGGATGTTCCAATTCTTGAAAGCCGCATTCGTAGATGGCAGCTTGTGAAATGGCGGCAGTATGGACGGGAGCATTGTGCGCAATAATCGCACACCTTTTGTCAATGTTCCACGACTTTTTGCACGATACTGCCTCTTAATTTATGCAATAAAGACGCATAATATGTGCCGTTCACACTTGTATTGCGCTCTTAAAACTCAAATAGCAAAATGCTCTCACAATCCCAGAATATTGTGGCCATCGCCTTTTCGTTAGTTGAACGACTTTCGTTTTTTTGGGACGAGGTTCATCAGGTCGCCGCCATTCCATGGACTCCCTTTTCGATAGAGGATCGTAAAACAGTACCATTGTTTCATCCCTGTGACAATGGACTTCAAAATCGGTTGCGGAATGCGCACATTTGACTCGACGTTCACATTGGAGAGCAGAATGAAGTCACAGTACCCATCTAGCACTACTTTTATTCATACTCAACTGGTCATGGAGAATTCGGCGAAAACTTGTTTCGGAAATGTTTGTTATCACTTCTAATTCCTTCACTTTCAAACGGCGATCTTCTAGCACTAAATGTTCAATAATTGAAATTTGTTGAGGTGTTATCACTTCAATTGGTCGACCCGGCCGATCAACATTTTCCAGGAATTTTTGACCCAAACGGAAACATTTTGCCCACTTTTTTATAGTTGAATACGAAGGAAATGAATCATCGTAAACGCCACCTAAACGTTATTTAATGTGATAAGTTGTATGCCCTTCTTTTGTTAAAAATTTAATGACCGCGCGGTACTTAATTTTCGTTACTTCAGATATTTCGTGTGCTAGTCACGTTGGTTAGCTGGTTACTAAGAACTACTAGGCTTCGAACCGTCATATTTATAGTGTACACCTCGCGTATGTGCATGCATGACGTGACGGGTTTGAACACGTTTGAACCTATATAAGCCTGTCAGGCCGAGAGTTTTTACGTTCAGAATCACAAGAACTATTACTATTATAGAGATAATATTTTCCTCAAAATTCTTATGAATATGTGAGGCACGAATTAAAGGAACAGTAAATAAAAATATTGTTATATAAGGAAAAAGACAGATTTTATTTTTGAGAATTGTCCAAAAGAAAATTAAAATAATCAAAATGCACTAAATTTTAGAGCAATGAGTTATAATTATAAGCAAAATTCAGTTTTAACTTCTTCTCTTCTTATTAAGTTTTATTCTTAGAGTGTGCATTATATAAATTGCTGGGTTGTGCTTGGCTTGTTTATTACTTTATTTCAACATCGTTAGGGAACAAACCTTTGATTTTATTTCAGAGTTTATTACATTATATTACTTCCCAATTACATAACACTGACGCTTTCCAGACTCTACCTTTGTTTTGGTATTTGTTAAGCATGTTTTTACTCATCTAACATTCTTATATATTGTGTAAAAGCGTAGCTAGACAATAATTACTCTCTGCTCCATATTTTAAAAATGGATTATTATTCATGAACCCATTACATTAGAAGAATCTGTGCTGTAATTCTTGACCATTAAGTTATAGACAAAGCATACTGAAAGCTAGACCAAATATTCTACACCTAAATAATGCAATCCATACTCTTATGTTTATAGGATGTAACTTGACTTCATGTAATACATATGGAATTGGGATGTTCAGAGATGATAATTTGGAGAATTTAGCCATGCCTTAGTTCAGGTTAGAAACATATTTAGTCCAAAAATGTAAATTTTCTCTGAACCGATTAGAATATTTTATTTGTGTTTGCATATTGAAAACATGTAGACCTTATCTTTCACTGCCTTGTTTATTGTCACATATGACAAACATAATAAAAATATTTATTAATGACAAATTATTTTTTAAGGTTCGGATAGTCTTTTATAATTTATTGGTGGGAACTGAGGTGTTCCAGGATGACCTACCACTGCAGACGCCGCCTCTCAAACACATTTTGTAATCTCGCAATGCCGTGATTAATTTCATTATTCAGACATTCTTCAACACGTATTTCTAGGGAGTATTTCCATTTCCCTTGTTCCTATCATTAGCCGCTGCGAACATGAATTGTTCAACCCATGTCTTTGTAGTTTTACAAATGCATAATTACGAATAAATTTCGAGAGCAAAGTATTTGTTGCGAATAAATTATTCTTTTTGTTTGTTTTGTAGCCACGTTATTTCTCAATAAATATACTTTTAAAAAATAATAATAAAATTGATTACCTATCGCCTAATTGTCAATCTAACCGAAAAACATAACTTCAACATTAATAATATATGTATTTGAATTATAAAGTATTAAATAATGTCGCACGGATCATCTTTGCTGAAACCAACTGCAGTCAAATAAACAAATGTATAAAATCAACAAAGTAAAACAACTACGTACAAAAAATTAAATATAAATATAAAGATATGTATGAAATATACATATGGATTTTATAAATTCCTATTTTTAACATCTTTTCAAAAATACTCATTTGAGAATAAATTTATTATTCTTAGGCACATAATTAACTATGTCACCTATTTGCAAAACTATATTTTTTAACTTGTGACTTCGTTTTCTGAGACACAATGAACCCTTTGGTTGTAATACTAAGATTAATAATAATAATACAATACTTCTTACCCAACAACAAGCATTTATAGGACAATGATATATAAAAGTCTAGTGCAATAGCAGTAGTAGTACATGTATTCCTAAATACTGAACTCAGTAACATTTATATTTGAGAAAACAGAAAAAGGAAATATGTATAACAATAATAAAGAAACTACAATATAATTGATCACAAAATGCTGTACAAATAAACGAAAAAGCGCGAATACAACTAACAAACATTAAAAATATGATTGAAATCAAAGTTAGTTTTGAAAGTGTTTAGTTAACATAGGTGAATGTAAAAAAACATTCGCGGGTGTGAGTCGGCAAAGTAAAAACTCACTGCAGAACGTGGAAATGCTAGGAATAAAATAGTTAAGGTGAGATAGTATCACAGGGCTATCAATTTTGTTGTTAACAAGTTTTCAAACAAACTGAGTAGCATGGAAGTCCTTGCGCACAGCAAGAGGCCGCTGTAATGAAGTTATAATGTAATACTTTATGTCTGAGGAACTCATACATTTCGCGACCGAATTCTGCTCTTTCAAACATGTTAATTGCCTAAACGGCTAATATTTGTTTGTTTTTGAATATGCTTTACCATATGTTCTGTATTCAAAACCAAAAACCCTAAAACAGGAACTTTGTATTATGAGTAGTTTTTCCACGTTCACAGCTAAACCCAGAATAAAATTTCATACTTTATTCGAATCGAAACTGTTTTCCAATTACTCGTAACATAATTAAATAAAGAAGTAATTTCTAATTGATTTGAAAGTCCAGGTTAGATGAACAAGTTTGAGGATTTCGTAGAGCTAAATTATGAAACTTATGTCTGAGAATTGTTTAAAATAAGAAAATTACACTTATTTTATCTAAATTCAATTTGGCCTTTGTTATCTTCAAACAGTAATTGAATTGATCCAAAACTGTTTAAATATTTTGCCTTTCATCCTCGCTAGTTCTCATTACCAACGAGGTGTGATGTGCAATAAAATGTAGTTTTAACTTTTTGAGAGTTCCAAGATTAACCCTTCAGGAACATCTTTTCCTGTAACCTGCGAATCCGGGTACATCTATTGTTGACCTATTGCATTTTACCCCACCGTTCCTTAAGTACGGTTAATGAAATAATACATAATCAGCTGAAGAGCAATAACGCAATAAAGCAATAAATTATAATTGTTTTCAGTTACTAATATATAAGCTTAAAAGTTCTTACATTTTAGTGTAATACACTTGACTTATATAATTGGTTCAGTTCTTTTTTGTGTGCTAAAAACCTTATTATATATTTTTTATCGTGCTTTGAAGCTTGCGCTCTAAAATACAATAAAAAAGTTACTATAATAATCCTGACCTGATTTGTATCAAGTATAATATAATTATTATCACAGCTGTATAATAATTCAAGGAAACCTCCTTTGCTAATTGTACCTTTAAAATTTATGCAGTTATGCATGTTCAATTTGTACCCAAAGATGAAGTGGGATAATAATTTTGAAAACAATCCTGAAAAGGCTTCTTTGTTTAACCGCCGCTAATTTTGGGAATCTTGTTTCAAAAAAAAAACGTTCTCTTTTTTCTATCACGTCGATTACAATACTGTATCTGACCGATTTGCACTGGGTTTTATACACCACTGCTTTTGAAACGACTGCAGTTTGCGTTGGTTGGGTTAAACTTGGAATATTGTTTTTTTATATGGCGTTTTTCCTAAATCATGGAATGCAGTTGGAGATGATTCAAAGAGAATTTTCTAGTTCACTGTTACTATACACAAAGAAAGGTAGATTATACATATTTGTTGCTTTGTTTTGAAATGCCAACTCTGTAGTATAAAAAAATAGATAAGGTACTGACTTTATTACATAAAATGTTGAATGGTAATGATTAATCCATGATTCTCGAGTACCTATATTTAGTTTTTTTTACGTTAGTTTGTAGCTTCTATATGCGATTTCCAAAAAAAAATTTGCTAATAAAATCGAAATCAAACACTTTATGTTATAATGTTAATGAGGAATTTCAGCGTTTTATTTGACGTAGTAAAATCTTACATTTTTTTAAGCTAAATAGATTAATTTAGTCGTATATTTAAATACATTTATATTTGAAATTGGAATTTTTGTTTTGCTTCACAAATAAATTTATTAACAATAATGATAATAATAATAATAATATTAATTTTCTATCGTATTCGCCTAACTCAAGTCATTTACGAGAATGTTTGCAAAGATTAAAAAAAATATTTTGGAGACAGGAATAATTAAATACACATTCAGTAATGATAAAAATAATTTGCTTAAACTTTCGATTACTACGACCAACTGAGCAGCCGTCTGCGTACGAGTATTTACACTTGTGCATCAACTCCCAGGGAAAATTGGAAAACGCCCCATCTCTGAGGATACGTTGACCGCCTACATGGACGTCGGTGTTCTAACAATACTGAAGGTAATCGTTCATTCCTATCCCTCAGCCTGACAATGCTTTTCAATTTATTTTACTCTAATGGACATATGATGTATATATGACCAAGCTTCTATTTTCTGTAGGTAGAATTTGAGTTTTGTTTTCTACTTTCTCTACTGCTATATTAATGATTCTAGTTATTCAAGAAGCATAACATACAATTACAGTTTCAATAAAAATAAAATGTACGTTTGCAAATCCATTTCTCTTTTGTTTTCTGAAATAATAATATATTGATTATTTTGAAGTTCATAGTATATATTACAATATAATGCAATATATAAAATATCAAGGTTATCGGTTCGTGTAACTTTATTAAATAAGACTCAATTTGTTCATTTAGTCTCAATATTTCGCCAATGTTTATTACCTTCATCAGGAGTGCTATAAAAATCATTAAAAATTTGCTCAAAAGAAAAAAAGAGTACTTGCAACCATGAGTTGGCACTGGCAGAAGATATCAATATTGTTAAAATATCAGTGACACCCTTTAAAAAATCATTAAAATGTGAATCAATAAGATGTTAAATAATTAAAACTGCATTCTCTCAGACTTGACATTTAAAACAAATTCATGTCATTACAGCATAGAATAAAGTGGCATGTATTAATATAATATTATACGAAATTATTTAAATCTGAGTGAACTGAAGTACAGGAATAGACCTTAATTACACTTAACAATATTTTCTCTAGAACTAAGGACAAAACACCAATTTTAAACCAATATAGTATTGTGTGCAAAAGTCCTTGTAAAGTCCCAATAAAGTTTACGTATGTCAAACTACAAAACTATTAAAATAAAGACTTTCACAACACAAGAGTGATTGCAGGGTGGGTAAATGTTCCTGTGCACTAGCCGGGCATGTTTTGAATTTTAAATAAATCTTTGATTATGACAATGTTCAAATATTAAGCAAAGAGCGTAATTATAAAAACAAAATCGTACTTGAAATAACTTATATTAACAAAGAGACTGATTCAATCAATCACAAAACAGATACAAATAATTTAAGTGTGATTTATTCCAACCTGTTACGCATATGTGAATAGATTATATTGTTTCCAAAATATTTAATTTCTGTGCTTCAATTCTCTAAAATTTACTGTACTTCAGTTCACTCAAACAAATTTAAATAATTTTGGATAATATTATATTAATACATGGCACTTTATTCTATTCTGTAATGACATCAATTTGTTTGAAATGTCCAATCTGACAGAATGCAGTTTTAATTCTTTAACATCTTATTGATTCCCATTTTAATGGTTTTTTTAAAGGGTGTCACTGATATTTTAACAATATTGATATATTTTGTCAGTGCCAATTCATTGTTGTAAGTACTATTTTGACTTGTGTTGCATCTTTCTGAGCAATTTTTTAATGATTTTTATAGCATTCCGGATGAAGCTAATAAACATTGGCGAAATATAGAGACTAATCGAACAAATTTGTGTTAATGATGCGTACTAAGTTGAATAGGTTTCGATATGTTGAAAATGAAATACTTAGGCTAAAATGACAATGTTGCTCTAACAGTGGCTTCAAATATGTGAACTACCTTATATTTTCGTAACCATAACTATATTGTGCAATTTTCTACGTGCGTTTTCAGAAGAAGCATGTAAATATACACTTAATGTTTACAAAAACCAAGTTTATTTCCTTATTGCCTTCAGGTTATTTTGCAAGACTAACTGGTATGGTGTAAGATATTTACTTTGATATATGTTGTTTGGCTATAAACGTTGTAACAGACTCGGTTGGATGGCAGTGGGAAGTTTTTTCTGTATTTATTTAAGCAAAAACTATTCTATATTATATTAAGTTTAGATCATAATCAGTCAAGAGAGGGTTACATCAGAACAATATATTATGTGTGGCTAATCTCGTTGCTTGACTTATTATTTTTATATATTAAACATAAATTGTTATGAAAGGATGTTTGATCCCGAATTATGGCCAGTAAACGTTGTAGTAAAACAATACAAAAATTTTTCGAAAAGAGCCTCACTATTTCAAAATACAGTAAATTAGAGAAACCTAATGTAAATGTAGATGACAAAGTAAATGAATTTACGTTAGCGAATTATAATATTCAATCTATTCACAACAAAACAGATGCTCTAAGTATAGCTCTAAAAAAACATAATATTAAATGCTTATGTGTCACAGAGCATTGGCTGACTCCAAGTAATATTCATACCTGTACGATTGAAAATTTCAATGTAGCAGCTGCTTTCTGCAGAATGCAAGCTAAACATGGCGGTACACTCATTTTGTTAAAAGAAAATTTAAAATTCACAGAAATTTCACACATTAAATCACTCTCAGAAGAAACTCACATAGAAATGTGTGCAATAGAAATAATCAAAAATGATCTTATTATCATATGTATCTATAGGTCTCCTTTGGGAAGTATTGATATATTTATTAAAAAATTGAATGAAGCAATGATGTGCGTAACAAATGGAACAGTTACCAAAACAATCATATTAGCAGGTGACTTCAACATAAATTTCACAAAAACCACGAAAGAAAAGGAACAACTCACAGATTTATTGAGAACATATAATCTAAAATATCTGTTTAATGAACCGTCGAGAGTAACAAATTCCACCTCATCATGTATAGATAATATTTTTACAAATCATGAGCAACAGATTATAATGACGACACAAACAATGAACTTGCATCTCTCAGATCATCTAACACAGATTGCTAGAACAAAAATTATTCCTATTACACATGAAACAAAGATTCATGGGATGAGAACCAGACAAATAAATAACGACACAATATGTTTATTCAGAGAAAAGCAAGCCTCGCACTCTTGGTGTGATTGGGATCGATTTGCGGCAGATGAAGCTTTTGAAAAATTTCATAATACCTTCCTGTATTATTTTAACTTAAGTTTTCCCCAGAAAAAAAAAAAGATTTAACACATTGAAATTTCAAAACAATGAAATATTTTGTAATCAGCGAATACAAGGAATGAGGAATATCTTAGATGTCCTGAATACTGTGGTGAGCGTCAATAAGGATCATGACCTTTATCAGATATACAGAAGCTATAAAAGAGATTACTTGGATGTGGTGCGATCAGAAAAGCAAAAAATGAATCAAAGGCATATACAAAACGCAGAAAATAAACAGAAAGCAATATGGACAGTAATTAAAAATGAAACTCGTCAGACAAATGGAACAACACACATTCAAACCAAACTAACAGCAAATGATATGAATGACCACTTTGTGCAAATTGGAAATCAAATTATCAGCTCTACATCTACCATCGAGTCAATGAAACACGTAAAAAATCTTAATTTAAACAATACCAACTCGTTTTATTTTTCACCCATTGACGAAAATGAAGTCAAAAATGTTATTCAGTTTATTAAAAGTAAACACAAGCGAGATATATACGACACCTCAACATATCTCTTAAAACAAATTACTAATGAAATCATAACGCCTCTGACCAAACTACTAAATAAGTGCGTAAATGAAGGAGTCTTTCCGAAACAACTAAAAAAATCTCGAGTAGTTCCAGTGTACAAAAAGGCGGATATAGATGATCCAAATAACTATCGTCCAATAGCGATATTACCCACAATATCGAAAATATTTGAACAGGTGATTGCAAGAAGAATAACTAAATATCTAGATAAAAACGGCTACGTCACGGCTAGTCAACATGGATATAGAAGAAAGAGATCAACAACAACAGGGATTATGAACATTATACAATCAATCGTAAATGCATATGATGAGCAAAAGCAAATCCAGTTAACTTGCTGTGATTTGAGTAAAGCTTTCGACTTAGTCAATCATGAGGTTCTGTTACACAAACTACAACAATATGGTATTAGAGGCACTCCACATGATCTTTTAGTGTCCTATCTGAGGGATAGAGAGCAAGTTGTTGAACTCAATGGATAAACATCATCTTTAAAATCAACAAAGAATGGGGTACCACAGGGCTCAATCTTGGGTCCCCTTCTGTTTATAATATATATCAATGACCTGCCGCAATGCTTAGCACCGATGGAATGTTGTTTATATGCGGATGACACTGCCTTTTTGGTAACTGCAAGAGATGAAGAAGAGTTGAATGAACAGGCGAAGGACATTATGGAGAAAGCCAGGGAATGGTTCCTTTGCAATGGTCTACAACTAAATGAAGGGAAAACACAACAACTTACTTTCTGTGCAAAAAACCAACCTCCGAACGGCAACGTATGCTATCTGGGTCTGACGCTGGATAGTAGGCTTACTTGGGAGGATCATGTTTCCAGTCTGGCTGATAAACTTGCAAAGGCAACATACACAATAAGACGTATGAAAAGTGTTGCAACTCACGAAGCTGCAACAACGGCTTACTACTGCAACTTCCACTCTAAGATGAGCTACGGAGTCTTGGTATGGGGCAGCTTACCATCGGCAGAGAGAATATTTCAAATGCAGAAGAGGGCTGTTCGAGCGTTGTACAGTTTGGGACATCGGGATAGTTGCAGAAAATATTTTGTAAAAGGGGCTATACTCACATTACCATCTATATATATATACAACTGCATTAAGTATGTCATTTTTAATGAGGATGAGTTTGCCGCAAATGGGGACTCCCACCAGTACAATACACAAAACAGGCATAAACTGCGAACCCCTTATCACCGTGTGCAGACTGCCCAAAGATATGTGGACTACTGGGGGCCAAAGATTTACAACAAAGTGCACCTGCACACAATGAATGCTAGTACTTTCTTAAGTAAAATATTTAAACTTCTACTTACGAAAAGTTTTTATTCAATTAATGAATATTTAAATGATAATTTTAATAATATACAATTTTAATCTGTTTGTTTGTTACTGTATATATGTATATTTTGACCTTTCATGTAATGATTTTATTACACTGAATAAATATATTATTATTATTATTATTATTATTAAACAGGCACTTGGAAAAAAACCAGGAATAACTACTTCTGCCAAAATCAAAGTTTGTATTTGATGGAAAGGGGTGTATTACATCTGTTTGAAAATATTTCATAGATTGCCTTTTGTTTTTGTGCAGCAATTGCAAGGAATCCAAAGGATATCTTTATTTTTATACCCAAATTTTGAGTCCCAAAACTTGGAAGAAAAATTAAAAGCATGGTTAAAATTTAATTAATGATGATATTTTCAATTTAATTTATTTTTTGCTCGTATACTAAACTTGTGTATTGCATTATGCAATAAATTAGTACTATTATTATTCAATTATTTTCTTATATTAATATTAATTTTTAATGGTGAGCATCTTCTGTATGATCAAATTATAAATTTAATGCTACCACGCTCATTGCCATAGAGCGGTACACGAAAGGTTGATGATTCATCGCCCACGGGCGCACTATTGAAATTTTGTATTCTTAAAAAGTGTTTAATTTTATTTATATAATTGGATAATAAGCGGGTGGTGATCTATAAAATACAACATTGTTTATTTTGTAGTTCAAATCGAGTAAACTTTCCGTACTTTACTTATCTTACGAAATATAATAAATTTTAAAAACCTCTCACGCTCCTATCTACGCCGATGAAGATAGGAAATTTACGATTTAATTGGACTTTTTTTGCTCCCATTCTCGGGCGTAAACAGATGTTGCAGTTCACCATATGAATAGTGCTATTCAGTAACTGTGTGTTGTTTAACATGGTTTCTTTGCTCCGTCTTAATTTAAACCTGGGACGTCCGCTCTGTACTCATTACATAAGAACATAGTACAATAGCAATATTAAAATAAAGTCATTCTTTTAATCTACGACTGTGTCATTATGACACATTGTCATTTGGATGTCATTATGACCTTCACAGTAACACTCAGTGTCATTATGAATTCATGATAAAACGCATAGGCTTGAACGTACGTCTGTCTCGATTTTTCGGGAAGTAGCGAATTGACAAAATTTTGCGCAATGCCTTCGATATCCCAAGGGACACTCTCGGAATCAGAATCACCCACATTAATATTGGTTTTTATTAAAAGAGCACGTATAGCACAAAATTGGACGTCAATAATAAGTTACCGAAGTTAAAATTGATATAATCAAAACAAGCGCGGTTACCATGACATCGACTATATTATAACTTTGAACTTTAATTTATAAAAATGTCGAAAATGCGAAAAACTATTTGGAGCGTCCTATATTAAATTTTGAATGAAACATGTTCGATATAAACTATAATAATGAAACTTTAGTATCTAAACCACTCGGCTAACGTCTCGAGGTTTAACGTTACATGCGTTTCATTATAATGTTCATATCGAACTAGTATCATTAATAACTATGATCTGCTTCGAAAATATATACGAAGATATTTAAGTAGTTCAATACTTATTCGATATTTATGTATAAATATAAACATTCTTTTAAATATTTGCAATGCCGGATTTTGTACCAAATAAGAACTCTATCCTTTTATCAATTCTCTTTATACACGTTTGACACAGTTTGCTATTTTCCGCGACTGTGCGAAATATTTCAAATACCTTAAATTAATATGGCTTTTGTGATATTCTCGTAATTGCATACCTTATGCTGCGTTTATACACGTACAATTTTGTTTGTAGAGGTGCTCTTTAGGGTAATAATACTTTAGATGTTCCCGTAAATGTGCCAGCTGAGACACTCTTGTCTCTTTTGTTCAATTATATAAATGTGGGGTAATATTTTTTATTAAATTATTCGTGTGTAAGCTATTTTCAAATTTTGAAATTCTATTCGGTCATTAACTGCATTGTTGTATTTGTTTATTGAAAATATTTTTATATTTGTTATTTTCTTCTATACATAGTTTTTGTAGAATCAAACTTTAATTTGTTTTTTGTATTACTAGTACGTTTGTATGTATATATACGAGTAAATCTTAAATTATTCATATGATGGCAAACATAGCCATTAATAGCAAAAATAAGAAAATCATAGATTCTGCCAGAAGATTCGCAATTTATTGGAAACAACACTCAACTTTAGCACATTATAGACAATGTCAACCAATACGTTAAATGAATAAGGAATGATAAAGCATAGCACGATGATAACTCGGAAATGGCATATGTTCCATATCCGTTAGTTCTCATCAGTACCGTGTAACTAGATAGTGGGTATTGGTTGAATAATATGTTTATGATAGTCTTACCACTAATTTTCTCAATACTCTAAAGTGTATAAGTAAAAACATTAAACTATTTATAGCCATATATTAAAAAAAAACTGATAATGCTAATCTAAAATATCACCTTGACTTCCTACTTTTCTTGTTAGTACCATTATTATCAATTAAGTCACTAAGTCAAATTCAATATATGTAAGGAGAGCAACCACAAATAATCATCAGAGCAAGAAAGACGGATTAAGGTTTATTGAAAAGCGAGATGACGGAATTATTCAGTATTTAAATTCGATTCAATATATTCAATAAAAGCAATTGTTTTATCAATATTAGGTTTGCCTTTTCATAGAGTTCATAAAAAGTTTTGGTAATATACAATTAATTAGAAAGAAAAACTCGTTTCACAAAAATACATATAATGTAAAAACACGAATAAATCTGTATACTACCGATGATGTTTGCTTGGCAAACCAAATGTACATTTAGTTTATGAAATAAATCATATATATTTTTGTGGAACGAGTTTTTCTTTCTAATTAATTGTTTAAAATTCACAAGTGCTGAATTATCAAGATTAATTTGGTAATATACAGTTTAAAGAAACCATTTGTTGATTTTATTTAATTTCTCATCTACATAATTGAATGTAATTCAAAACCAAGTAAAGTATCTTCTTACTCGATTTTAGCACATATTGGGTACGCACGAAAGCAAATTTAAATTTGATTTGATTTCGTTCTTATTCAATATGTGATGTGCAGTTCCAAGTTTTTTTTAAAGAAGATTTATTTTAGAAGAAACATCATATTTCCTACAGATTACTTCTGAGAGATTCTCTCCGTTTCAAAATGCGTTTTGCCAAACGTTTTGGCAGATTTTTCATCGCGTTATTGTAAAAAAAAAGCCAAACATGTGCTCAACTAGTTGGCCATAAACGTCTTCACTTAGTCATTTGACTTGAGGCGCCCGCTTCCCACTGCTTGCTTTAACTGATCTTACAAAAAGTCTCATGGCTGTATGATGAATGACCAGTGTGCCTTGCGTTGCTGTGAAAGAGTAGCACACTGCAGATGAAACCGTCGATATCGGAGAGTCACTTCAGTGAAGAGGCCGCAGTAGTATGCTGCATTATTGTGTGACGTTCGCTCAAAAAATCAGCGAACAGGACCGTAACGTTCTCAACAGCGTCGCTTACACTCGTTGCACTATATTTCCACTGTGGCCCATGAAAGTATGTGTACTCAGCACTGAGACGAATTTCAGTTGGTTTTGCGTTTTCAGAGGTGAGAATCTTTATTATTATGAGTTGTTCAAGAGAGAGATGTATGTTTCCTTCGCTCATCGTGAAAACTACCAAGCAAAAGCTATGGACGAATCTACTGTGTTCATTCCCTCATTATGAGCATTCTCGCCTAACAAATTCAACCGTCCCATCACACGCGGTTATCCTTTTTAGCACTCAGTCAACAATGACTTATTTAAATCCGTACTATAAACTCATAAGAGACACTTGCAACTAGTGAACAATGTACATAACATGACTATAAACTAATATCTTAAATGTACAAATGCTCCTTATTCTATAGAGATAAATTTAATCTTGACTTCATTTACTGAGAAAAACTTGATTTAATTGGTAGTAATAAATGTTATTATTTTCAATTAGTATACTGACTTTGTTAATCTTACAACATACTTTATAAGCATGAGCTGGGTATTTAATTTATTTCTTTATTAAGCTTCTATCTACAGTTTGCTACACATTTGCCTGGGGTCTACAGCTTTAAAATGGTTTTCGGAAATACGGAATGAAACATAATTTTTAGCATTTTGTTGAAAAAATTAACAAAAACTGTGCCAAGATTCCAGGCTTGCGGCATTTGTGTAATAGCTTTTCACATATTATGAACTTTTTAAACAAAAACCCCCTGACCAAAATGAAATCAGAGTAGGTGCCTTGTTTTTTAAGTTCCGTATGTCCATCTACAACAGGTACACCAAACTCAAGTCACTAACAAGTTATCTAGTTTTCTATTTTGTATAGATTTGAATTACACGAATATTTTTAAGTGAAATTTATTTGCTATCCCTATACCACTACTGCCAAAGAAAGCTATTGCAAAGCAATTTTGTACTACTTTAGATAAGTTCTGAATAATTTCAAACTTATTATCATATATTTATAAAGATAGCACAATGAACAAGACGTGAGTGGGATTTACTGATTAAATTCAGAAATGTATAATTTTTTATCGTTACTACATAATGTCAAGTAAATGTACAAAGGGGCGTATAATACATATATTTCATTGGTAAAACCCAATCCAGTCTTTTATGTGTATAACAAATAGCTAAATGTAACATATTTGTAAGAGCACTTAGAGTATCTACCATTAAGTGCAAAATATTTCGACAAAGGCGCTATTCACTAGTAAAATATTAATGTGTTTATTCATTTCTTTTTTCACAAGCAACACCATCTTTTATGAAATGTTCTTGACAATGTTTATTTTCAATATCCGTCAGAAACCACTTATTGGCAATTCTAAAAAAAAATACATAATGATACAGAGAGTATCGATCTAAATTTTTTGATGGAAAATAAATATTTATTGTGGTGGTGAGAAATGTTGCGCCTACGAGAAGTCTACATAAGTATTTGTTGCTTGTGATGGTAAAGTACTTTTTCGACTTTATATTAAGATACTAAAGAATACTTCATATTTGATGATTACGAAAATAATGTCGATCATCATTTTAGAAATAAAATTTTCTATTTTAAATACTGATATGTTTATTATTATGTAAGCATTTTTAAAATACCAACATATTTCTTTTATGATGTGCGGTTCATAGACACTTACTTTGTTATACTTGCTACTGTGTATAATATTCTCATTATATATCGATAAGGAAAATTATGTACTTGAATTATCTGATTTATTGAAGGTAAGTATTTAATATTGTTCGTGTTGATCGTACCATACTTCTAAATAATACGCAGCCGTAGAAAATACTTGGAGTTGATTTGGATTTATTCAGGTCTCGTTTGAAAAATAGCAACTGCATTTATAGAATATATTGATTAAGTACTCAATAATAATTTAAATAAGTAATTTAAACTAAAAGGGATTTGCGTTGAATAGTTAGTTATACTGAACGTTTAAACCTACCATTCGGGGATCGATCACTTCGGAAGTTCATGCCATTGCAAGCAGTGAGCATTCGCAACTTTCAAGAAATTAACATATGTATTTCTTGGTTGCAAATGCTAAAGTTTCCAGTGTGAAGAACTTACAGATATGGCAGTATAAATTATGAGGCATTCATAATTATAATGCTTAATCATGCTTCTTGTTGTTCGCCATTCTTTCGTATTCGATAGTGTTACAATCAATAAGAGTATATTAGAATAAATTATACTTTTCAAGCTAATTGAATAATTACTAATTATAAAATGTTTCAACTGTCAATCAGTGCATACGCACATCGCCCTTTTTATCTCGTCAATTCTATTTTAACAAACAGTTAAATTGACTTTACAAAAAAAGCGGCAAAATTAACCATTTTGTGAGTACTTGTCACGTGGGAATAATAACTTATAACTTTATTTATAAATGAAAGACAGTTTTAAGCTACAAACGTACGTGTAAATTAACAGCAAAACTCCAAAACATGCACGTACAAAACAAAAAGGTATGGTGGAGTTTTAGAAAAATTTGAAACTTATTTGCTGTTTTACTCTAATGACCCTATCAAAATCAGATTTTCAAGTAAGTACATTTGCTTATACAAGTTCGGTCTGTTTTTACCTTTCATGCGAGCTAAAGTACATGTATTGAAACGAAGGTTGTTGCCAGTATTTATACACATGTGGTCAGTGAGCATGTACTGTTCAACGCTAGACGACGGGCCGATACGATCATTACGATCATAAGATTCCAATATAATGCGTGTGTGCATGGTGCAGGGGTTGTTATCTTCATTTTTAGGTACTATTCCCATTCGTAATATTCTTAAAAAAGTATCTTAAGTTAATTTTATAAGAATTTCTTCAGATTTATTATTTTTATGATTGAATTTAATATGGTTTCGCTGAAGGTCTACTTGTCGGCTCGCGTATGTATATCTGCTAGATAGGTACGGTTGGGCAACTTCTTTTGTGTTTTGTACGGAAACCCGCATGCAAGATAAACGTAGACCAAACCTGTATAATAATACGGCGACATATAAAACTAAAATGGAAAGATAATTTGAATAGTTATGTAATTTTAATTACAGCGGATGATGAATAATAATAATAAGTGCAATAATAGACTGGTTTAAGCATATACTAGAAACTATTGATGTGCATGCATTCTAGAATATTTGTATTGATGACTACTCTTTTTGGGAGAGCCGCGTCTCTCAGATGTAGGAATGTACTCTCGATCCATAATCATACAATCATTCTGCAAGGTGAAAGAAACGCTTGTGTTTTGAAGACTGAATAAAATGTGAGATAAACTTTGTCAAAATGTAACTTAAGACAGCGGCAATTCCACAATATTATTTCTTTTGTAATAAGCTTCAATATGATAAAATAACAATATTCAAAATATTTAAGTTATAGGTATGGAAATATTTATTAACCTCGATTTTGCATAGGTACATTGGTTCACATCCTACTGGTCCAGATCCTTTCTCTCAAAAAATATAATTAGAAACTTTCCTGATAACTCTGTACAGGCTAATGAAATCCCACTATGTCTTCGCGATCATTAATTTTCTTCTATTTCCCAAAATATTTTTTCCTGCTAGCTCTGTATCCTTATGAGGATAATCCCTTCTTTTATATGAAAAATTTCTCTTAACTTGTACCTTGCGCTTTGCTCTACGAAAATCTTAAATTTTCTTTGCAAAATCAATCTCCCTTTTTTATATCGCTTTTTATAAAGCTATAATAAATCGTTGTCATTTACATAAAATTACAAAGGTAAACAATGATATATAAATAAAATGTACGATCTAGAACGTGTGACTATGACACTACTTCTAAATCTATTGTCATTTATTTTACTAATTTTTAATAACGCGTGAAATTCCTGTTTGGGTAGACAATGTATTGTATCATGAAATATGCAAGAGTAAACAAACTTCATTATTTAATTCCTTGGTGGGCTGCTCTTGATCCGTAATTTGGTGTTTAGCTCGTTCTAAAATAACACCTTGATGGATCCCCAGGCGAAAATACTGTCACAGTTTATCAATGTGGACAATCATATATGCATGTCTGTGTGTTTACGTATACGAAGGCATGTTGTACATAAAAGTACGATTAATTTTCACAACAGTGAGTTATTAGTTAATTCATAAAAGATATAGTATTATAAATAGGTTAGGGGTTTATGGTGTCAGAGAGTTGGAATTATTTAATACATCAAATTATTAATAATAATAATTAATTAAAACCCTCTATAAATAATTAACGAAAGAAATGCTCTATAAAATATAAATAATAAAAAATATTCAACCCACATTTTGGAATTCTTTAGGAATCCATACATAACAAAATTTTATTTATTCCTGTCCTATTATACTAACATGTTATTTAATGTAATGTTATGATAAAAATTGATTACATTTCGTTTGTTAAATACAACACTTCTTTTGACAAAGTTAAAGACAACATACGGACAATGTCAAAATATAGATAAAATTGCATGGAAAATCTTTTCTATGCATAAAAATATTAAAATTCAGTGCCTAACACTTTAGTGTAGTATTTATTTCACTAAAACTCACAAAATATCAAGCTGTTGGAGCAGTGTTATCCATATTACTTCACAGTTCCTCGTTTCGAAGATTTAAGTTTTGCCGCAATTCTCCACACTCCTTGGTAAATTTTGAGATGCAGCATCTTAAGATTCTCTACCGATGCTGTTATAATAAGGACTCGGTGCTATAGAAACTACCTATTAGTTTAGTTTTATGCTATAGGTTCTTATAAGTTCTTCCAATATCAGAAGTAGATTCTCTTATCCTGATATCTTGCTGTTGATCAAGATAGAAACTTTGTCCAAATAGATCTTTGAAATACTTCCCATTCATTCGCAAGTAGTCTGCTTTTGTAGTTTATTGGTGAGAATAAAGACAATTGACTAAATTAATTGCCTCTAATAGCCGTTTCTTAGCACAGAAGCTGGGAGGCATTCTTACAATCGTACTTTAAAGTAAGGAGAAAAAAGCACTAGCATATAAAGCCAATTCAATAACTACCGCAGAAATGATGCTTTACTAACAGGCTAGATATGAGCTTTAATAGTAAATATAGTACAACCAACATGTTGAATTCACGATTGGTTTAGAAATAAGCTAGAAGTTGGACAACATGTTCGATTGTGGATGAAGTGCTTCATAATGCCGGACTGTTTCATAAAATAGTTTTTATCATAGCTCTCAGATATTTCTTAAAAGAATTAGTTTAACGGGTTACTTAGTATTGGTAAGCTATAAAACTATTGTCCCACAAAATTCAGGGAAGATTTTAAAATCAGTGAGGACTCTCCTTGTAATATTGCATGTATAGGGTATTTGCCATTTACTATTATGTTTGTAATATTTGCTATTTACAGTATTATTTATTTAGCATTTAGTATCTTTTTTACTCATTTTTTGTACTTTTAATGTTATTGGAGAATAAATACGTATTATTATCAGTAGATACATATAACATCTTTAAATAACAATATCCTTACACATATTCCGTAAATGTTCAAATATTGGTTCTATATCAGGGAGCTGTAAAGCACAACTGAAGGTGTTAGAACTTATATATAATTCTTTTTAGAATTAATAAATGAGTTATTATTATTATTATTATTATTGTGAGTAAACAATATTTGACACGTATAACAATTTCAAGAAAATACCCTACACAACATCTTTGTTGTGGTATTATAAAATCATGAGTCAACATTTTGTATAAATATCCAAAATATTTTCAGCCTTATAGATACCATGTGGGACGCACTCATCCATCTATAAAAACATTGAACGCATCTGGCGTGCGAATGAAAAGGTTAAATCGAATATTGAAAATTTGTTTTAACGTTATATAAACGAATTTGTATTCTGGATTCTCAGTACACGATTAAGGATCTGGATGTGTTGTTTAACGGTGGACTTGCCTATGAAAATTATAGGAATTGCTAGGTGTGTTATTCTTTACAATTGGAAATAGTTTATTGATGTTAATATAATGAAATGCCTTTAATGTGCATTTACTGCCAATATATTGGCATGCACGACATTTATACTTAACTACCATAAATCAGGAAAAATGTTTAGTTAATCAAAATACATCATTATTTAACTATATTATATTTGTTTTATTTTTCAAAAGTCTTTTCCATTTGAAAAAATAATTCCGCCGTTCAAGGGTTAAGGCCTTTCATAATGTTTTGGTTACGATTCTCGTATTATTATGCTTCCTTTTACTTTGCATTGATACGGAGTTATTTAACGGGCAGGTGGTATCTGTGAGGTATGATAGTGTAGTTTCTTCATTCAGACCTATGACATTGGCAGTTCCACAGCGTTTGGTGCTTGGCCCTTTGTCATTTGCAATATACGCGTCAAATATACATTCTTCAGAACGTCATTTCATGTATCACTGTACATGACACTCAAGTATACATTTCTAGAAGACTCGATCCACTGACTAAAGTACGTTGCCTACTAATTGAAGATCTTTATAGATTTTAATCATTTCTTAAAGAGCATTCCCTAAATCTAAGCCTTCAAAAGTCACCAGTGGGAAAAATACTAAATAAGATTTAAATTGTATCAATATTAGAATTGAGAACATTAGGCTTGATTTAGTTGGTTGGCTAAACATAGAATAACGTAGGTTTTGAAATGATACCTACTTGTCTTCTTCATAAACTTATACTTAAATAAACTCCAGCTTACCTTTATAACAAAATAACTCTCACCATTGATATTGGCAACTTCCATCTAGAGTAGAGAGGGCTCCTGGCTCAACCAATTCATAAACTTGCGGTATTTGAAAAAATTTTCAGTTATAATATTGTTAAAATATATAACAAGATGAACAAATTTGGTATTGCGGATAGCATTATTGAATTAATTGAATAGATTAACAGATAGACGCAACTACGATGGGTCGTTTTTATATTCCCGGGCTAGACATTTTTCAATTTTAATAATAAGTGTTTTATTATCATACATGCCTTGGTAACGACTTTGACAATTTACAAAACAATTGCAGCAGTATTAGTATTAGAAGCGACAATTAGCAGCTTCATTAGGAGTTTCAGAAAGCACGGTTTTCAGAATTCTACACGAATACCTTGGAATGACAAAAGTTAGTGCCAGATGGGTTCCGCGAATGCGTTCGCCATTCCAAATGCGTGTGCGGATGGAGACGTTTGAACAATTTTTGGCGCTTTGTGGAGAAAAACCAGGTTAATTATCAATCGACTTGTCACCGCAGATGAGAATTGGGTCCATCATTTTGACCCTGAGTCAAAACAAGAATTAATGCAGTGGCATGTTAAGGGTTTTAGCCCTCCCAAGAAGTTTAAAGTCACCCCTTCTGCAGGAAAAATAATGGCAACGATTTTTTGGGATTGTCAAGGAATACTAATGATTGGTTATCTACGTAAGGATAGTACGGTAACAGGAGAGTATTACGCCTAAGAGATTGTATTAAAGCGAAAAGACGCGTAAAACTGACGCAAGGTGTCCTGTTGCTTCACGATAATGCACCAGTCCACAAATCAAGATTTGCAAAAGCTGCCGTTGCCGAATGTGGCTTTACAGAAGTAGACCATCCACCTTATAGTCCAGAGTCCAGATCTCGCCCCGTGCGACTATTTTTTGTTTCCTAATATCAACAAAAAACTCTAAGAGGAACGAAATTTATGGACGATTACGAACTTATAGCGGCTGTTGAAAGGTATTTTGCAGACAAACCAAAGGAATTTTTTTATAATGGGTTAGATATGTTATTGAAACTATGTAATACTTGCATCCAAAAGCAAGGGGACTATATTGAAAAATAAATTTTTATTGCTGTTGGAAACTTTTTTTTTCATGCCTAGGGCGTCAGGTCCTTCGATTATATTTCTATTAGTTGAGTACCTCAGGGTTCGATACTAGGGCCTTTCTTATTTCTTATATTTATTAACGATATTCTCAATGGTACCTCTTCCAAATGCTTGCTGCATGCAGATGATTTGTAAAAATATCGTTGCATTAAGGATTGCGAATTTTTACAAAGAGATCTGGATGTCATGTTTAACCAATTACACTTAAATATAGCCAAATGTATAGTTGTTGTATATAGTAGAAAGCATTCCTCCACTTTCTACAAGTATTCGATTAACAACATCGAACTACTGAAATGCAAAACCGTAAAGGACCTTGAAATAACATTTAATTCCGCGTTGACTTTCAGTGTGTAGAGATTTCCGTAATAATGATGCACTTATTTGTTTCTACAATTCTTTCATTAGGTCTAAAGTGGAATACTGCACTATTGTTTGGAGTCCATGTTATAAGAAGTATACTGACCTAATCGATAGTATACAAATTCTTAAAGACACTATAGAAGCCTCGGAAGCTATCTTGACCACGGGTACTGCTACGTTGAATTGTGTACATAATTTGGCTTCATGTCCTTGGAATCGAGGAGGACTATTTCTGGAATCATTTTTCGAGCACACTTAATTAGTGACGTAATGGACTCTGCCTTATTAGAATTATTGTGTTTCTGCGTGCTAGTGTACTAGTAGCCAGCCAACATTCTATGTACCCTCAGCCAACACCACTCATTATCTTTTAGCCGGTTCTATCAATGTGTAGAAATGCTAACGATTTATGTTCAGATACTGACTTGTTTAATATAACGCGTGTAGGGCTAAGTACGTTTTTGAGGCATACACTGGAATGAACCATTTCATTGTTCATTACCATTGACATTGTTTATCTATGTTGTTATCATGAATGTATTTACATAGATTTATGTATAACTATATATAATAATTTTGTTATTGTGCATTTTTTCTATTTTAATGTATTATCTTGTAATAAGTACCTAATACTGTTGGATAATAAATTATTATATTATTATTATAATTCATTGCCTTCACTTATTAAAATTCTATCTCCTGTATCAATTAAACCAGCAGTAAAACAGTATAACTCCAATAATACATTTAACTTGTGTATGGTCTTCAATTCATTGTTGTTTAGTTTTAGTACACTATGTCATTTTGATGTGGGGTATCTATTAATTTTATTTTTTCTTATTGGTTAGTACAGGTATTATGCTGAATTTTATCATCGATGTGCATGTATTTATAAAAACTTTATTATTACGAAATCGATTTCGTTACACAGATGTATGTACTTATGTATGAATCAATAGTAATTATTATTGAGTACTGCGAAAATTTGTGATTTTATATACTTCTTAAAATAAACACTTTTACTGCACTTCTGTGAGGTAATGTTCAGACTACAGAACGATATAATAGGAAACATAGTTATTATTATAAAAAAAAACAAATTTGATGACGTGAACTCGTGTTAATTTTTTCTTATTTGATGTGAAAAAAGAGAAACTTATAAATATGTATACGTGTAGTTTTACTATAAAATAACATACGTATTATTACTATACTTACTCCTACAGATTCAAATATTAGGAGAGTGAGAAAATAATATTATTTAAACCAGATATAAAAATCTAAGTAAAATTTTGCGAAATCATGCATTTATTTAATGTTTTGAAAGTGTGTAGAGTGAAGATGAGATACGCACACCCTCCTAAATTTAACCAGCATAAATTTGCTTAATGTTCAAGCGATAAACTGAATATTTTTTCACTGTCACTCTGTAAATCCACGAAAAATAAATATTTCGGAATATATTTTGTCCCTCTGTCGCATTCATATTTCACGTTAAAGGGTTTAGCGATGGGAATATTTTCTTAAAGAAAATATCAATAACTGTCTCTGACAGTCTAGGCAGATATATTTTGGGAAATCCTAACTCCTGAAAGCGCGAAGTAATCTACCAGGGTATTATATTAAATAATCAATAGGGAGTTTTCTTTTTGAGTTTTAAAGTATATTCTGACAGTTAACTGTAGAGGAATGTATACTAAATTTAATCATCATTTATTTTATGTCATATGATGAAATTAATTTAATTTTAAGTATTATGTTAATATATTGTGTTATATGTGTATGCATTAACAATTCACAGAATAACATTGAGCTGTGTACCATTTAAAAGTAAGAACTGGTAAATCAATATCATAATCTATTTACTCTTGCCATTACCGGTAATTTAAGTAATTGGTTCAGATCATATCTGAGTGATCACAATATTAGAGTAAAAATAATCTTTGGAATGAATTTAACGTGACTTTGATGGACCTCAGGGGAACGGGTTAGGTCACCTTGCACTCTGGCTATGTGAGCAAAATTATTAACGATTATCATTGAAGTATTAGCGCTTATTGTCTTATATAAAAAAAAATCGCCCTTTATCACCCCTAGAACCGGTTTTATTATTAAATGTCTAAAATTCTACAATAATTGCCTACACTAATACGTAATACGCTTTTTGCATTATTTTTTAAGTCTTCTGATTAATAAGGAATAGATTCTTTTTATTCTGATGTATTTGCAGTCTACTTCTACGACTTTCATAAAAAATGATATATGTATGTTAGTAAAAGATAAATAGATGACTCCTCCCTTAATTTCTAGTATTTGCAAATTGTATCTAACTGTGGACGTTCCATAGATTGTGAATACTGTGATTACCACTTTTTTCAAGAATATTTTCTTTTTAAAAGTATGTTGGAAAGTCTAAAGGAGAATCGACTTATTTAATTTTCCGTGAACGAAAAGAAAGAATAGTATATAAGCTTTTTGTAAGACTAGCATAGAATCATTCACAATTCTTTAATCTACTTCAGCTCTTTAAAATAAATCATTTTGGGTATTAATATATTCTTCCCGAGTAGTGCATTAAAGACCCTGTAATATTTCTTAATTTTCTAATAGACAGTTTTTATTTTTTTATTTTAAAATATATATTATACCTACCGAAGTGATTGACAAACAAATTATCGATATCTAATAATGCAAAATATTTTTCATACACAAATTATAGATAACCATGAACTGTACAATCCAAAAATATTTTAATTTATACAGACTGTTCTGGAACGACGAACCAACAGAGACATCTGTTTGTTTCCTTAAAAAAATGCAATTACATATCTTTGAGAGCTGACTAAATTAACATTAAGATATAATAGCTGAACTTAAAAAATCTAAGAAAAACAATGAAACAGTTTGCGTGGCAGAGTAAAGTACTAAAAATTTACTATTTATACCTTGAATTTAAAATTCTATTCTCAGTACATCTACTCTCTTAATGAACCTCTATCGACTGCATATTTTGCGAGATATTTGCAAGAAAAACTATTCGATAAGAGTACACCACACCGCACGACTTTTTATACGTGTAACCGTTTCAAATTATACACAAGTTGTTCTGAATTGTTTTAATTACTTTTATCTTAGAAAAATAAACCTGTATGTGTGTTACTTCAAGTCCAGATTTTAAGAATTTTTTATACAAAAAATATTCAAAATCCTATTCTAAATACTTGTGCTAAATAAAGTGCTACTATAAGAGTAGAAGTGTTACTTCCGGTTCGAATTTTGAAATTTCTTTTTATACAAAAGCTGTTGAAAATCAAGCTTTAAATACTTTTATACTCACAATGTATTTACCTACAAAGCATACTCGCAAAATATTCGCGAAAAACAGATTCTCGACAAAAGTAAACAACCTATTTCCGGTAGGATTTTCGAAATAATATTGATTTCGTTAAAGAGCAGCCTGCATTTTTTATATTTTTTTCTCAACACGTATATAAAGTAGTGTATTAAAAATGGTGTAGTATCATTTTAACAGTTGATAAGCATGTCAAAATTAGATTGAAAAATAGAAACTGCGTTTTAAAAGAAATATTCATTACGAACACTTTGTGCACCTATACGAAACTGTTTTCCAAATATGTAAAATTAATTATAAAGTTTTATTAAAGTCCGATCTAAGTACAATAGCTTTTGATTATCTAACTTATTGTATTAATTATATCCTTCTTGTATACCTACATATAATAAAATTCATATGCATAATGTCTGACATATTTTGTTTTATTACTTTCTGTATATGTATATAAATTTAAAATCGCTTTCTTAAAAAATAGCTAATTTAAGGATTCAAAATGTTTATATAGTCATGTTAACAGTTAATAAACCTCTCAAAATCACATCTGAAAATAAAAATTGCCTTCTGAAGAATGCAGCATTAAGTCATTAATATGACAAAACGCTCTGTACACAAAACTGTTATTCAGAATACGTAAAATGAAATATAGAAGTTGTAGTTTCGTAAAATGAAATATAGAAGTTGTAATTTCGTTTCAAATTCAATAGTTTATAATTATCGAATTTATGCGTCATTTCGCGCCCTATATACGTACATATATATAATAAAATTCGTATATTCCGATGTAGAAATAAGTTTATTTGACGTTCGTTCAAAATAGACAGTATTATCACTATATAAGAATCGGTAACAAAAAATCATGTTATTGGGTTTGTCAATTTTCAAGTTTTCCGTCAAGTGTAATTGTTAATTAAAATTAATTGACCGCTTTAAGGATCCTCAATAGTGGATTGTGAATAGTTGAAAAAAAACAGATTTTTGATGCAAGATATTCTTGTTGATTTTAAATTTGGAGAAAACCGTTTATCGTCAACTTATGAAGAATTTAGTAATCTACCCCGCTGAATAAACAAACTTAGAAAAAAATTATCTGATTAAGAGGAGCTTACCTATCAAAAATTGAGGCATCGCTGTTTTGAGTTTTGTAAACTTATTTTGTAATTTTAGAATCTCAAATTTGGGTTAGTGATGCAAAAGACATAAATTTATAATATCAAGGCCAGCTTTTGCACTAATTTATATTCTTAACGAAGTTATGTGTTTTAGAAATAACGACAAAATGCATGAATTTGATTAATGTCTACTAACTAAGGCTGGTACACAAAAGGAAAAAAACAACCTCTACGCGCCAGCTGCACATTTGACGAACGATATTAAAAAAGAACATTATGTAATTATTTTTGAAGATAAAAAACATTAAATAGTAAACATTGTCACACACATGTCACACGAGTGACTATTGCGTCGCCTATGCCCACTTTACGGTATCTCTACCGGTCCTAGCAAAGACGCAAATCTATCGGAATCGGTTGACTATTCCAAACTAAAATCAGAGTGACAGTTTGTAATTAAATAGAAATGTCATATATACCTATATAATATTCGAGTGTATAATAATTAAGTTATGGGTAAGCGAAAATTGGCTTATTATAAAGGATCAACCAAACAAAGAAGTTCCGTAAGTACTCATTTTTTATACATTATGTTTCCCATCTATAGTATTCCTTTATCTATGACAGAATCTGTGAATAAAACCGAAGCGCTGTGACGAAACCGAATATCGTCTAGCTCCACCTGCTCACACCCCATTGCGTCTACCCGTCCCGCGAGTAATATTAGTTGTATAAGTTTCTATTTGTTGGTAAACGGCCGTCTTAAAGAAAATTAATTAATATGTGAAAACATATAAAACGAGTTTTCTCAAAAATCGTTCACAGCAGATTTTTTTTGCTTTAGTTCACGTTAAAAATTGAATAAAAAGTTATCCCGCTTTGCACTTATTTTTTGTTCAACTATTCCTTACTTTGTGTTAAATAAATATAAAATAAATAAAAGTTAAGCAACCCACATTACAGTGAATGTTATTCTGGTAAAAATCTTTCCAGCGGTTACAAATGTGTAAATATTTGGTCATAAATTAATTTTTATTCGCTTAGATATTGAGTTATTAGTTCAAATATTTATTATATATTCCCTATGTGTAATAAGTACTCAGACATCCTTCGCTTATTAATGTATGTACTATGCAACCAATATTGCGATTGCCGTTTGAGTAGTGTTGAGCCTTAAGGGTTAACTTTAAACTTTTTCGCAAACTGTCACTGCGTCAGAAGTTAATTGACATTCACTCGTTCCTATAAACTTCAAATCTGTGAGACGGAATTGTGAAATTACATGATTTATGAGCTTAATATTAACAGTTCTCAAAATCATGATTGGTTACTACAACTGACCTTTTGAGCCTTATACCACTTTTACTAAAATTAAAATGTAACAACATGCCGACCAGAATTATTGTATATATTAAAGTAAATTAGAGTTGAATATAATTTAGAATACATCATATAATATGCAGAAAATTTTAACAATCTGCCTGACTCCAAAATACTGTAATTTTAAATTCAATAATCGCTATTTTATAAATTGCAATGTCCCTTTTTTTAGTGTTCTTTGTATAAAAAAGGTGATGAATGTATGTTCTAATAATATATGGCTTATGCCAAGAGTTCCAATATTGTCGTAAGTTTTGTGAAAAAGGTTAGAACAATGAAAATCCCTTGGCGTTAATATCAACTGAGACATACTTTGTCTCATATATTCTTTTACATGTCTAGAAATAATTCGAACATCTAACAATATAGCTAATACAACATTAATATAGCAATATACACACTCAAGGGACAATTCAAACTAGAGAACAACTTCCGCCAATATCTGACATTCCAGAACATAACATATTTAAAAACTACAATGTAGTATACAAAATATTGTAAAAACTTGCAAATACGGGTACTACAAAATGCAGAGTTTCGAAAGCTATATTTAAGTTTATCCGTCACCATTTAGATACATAGATAGATGACTTTTATTAATATATAAACATATACATTATTTGTCAGTTTAGATACTATTACAGCTTTTGCTACTGGTCTCACTGGTAAAGACATCATAACTTAGCCATACATATGTACGTGTGTATAAATACAGTGTGTAAATAAAGTAAGGAATAATATTTATATTTTGTTTATTATCGCTGTTAGAGAAAAGCTCGGACAGGTCAATTTTATTTTGTTCCTCCGGATTTTATGGATGTCAATTCTTTTTCTTTGGTTTACTACTCTGGGACCTATGACGTCATCGACTTCTTTTTCAAATGGAACCTCCTTATTTTTTTGCTAGAAATAAAAAGTATATTTTTTTCTGAATTCAGCGATACCCCATATCTGGTATTTAAAATTAATAGTTTTAGAGTATTAAGCGTGCTAATAATGACAATTGACATGTCAGAGTGCAGAAATATCGACCAAGAAATGAGAGATAATGTTTTGGAATAATTTCAACTCCGACTTTATCATTGCCAAGAAACAAATGGGTGGCAATTTGAACATTTATTAATGTAAATAGAAAATGTGCTTTTTATTTATTATATTTTATTTATTATTATTATTATTATATATATTATATTTATTATTTATTAAAAATATGGAGGTTCCATTTGAAAAAGAAGTCGATGACGTCATAGGTCCCAGAGTAGTAAACCAAAGAAAAAAAATTGAGATCCATAAAATTCGGAGGAAGAAAATAAAATTGACCTGTCCGAGCTTTTCTGATATTAATATTATTCCTTACTTTATTTACACACTGTATATAACAATACACAGTACATACAATAATTTAATTAATAATATCAATTTTGAAACAGTCCATGAAGTGCTCTTAAGAAGAGTAATATTCTTTATCCATTAATATTTCTTTTACCACTTTCTTGAAATTTTCACAGAAATCTGTTTTAAATCATCGTGTAATAGTTTATATGTTGTTGTCCTGCAATAGTCCGCAGTTCGTTCTGTTATTATTAGGTAATGACTTGAAGTCATAAGTTGTTCAAGCAATCGTATTATGATACTCTTGATTACTTCCACTTGTTGCGAAGCTTGCTCTCTGTACGTGCACATGAATAAACAGACGCAAGAGATACTGCGACGCCAGTGTGAGTATATGTTCTTTTCTAAAGTAGTCCATACATGAATCGCGTTACTACAATTACACAGTACTTTTTTTTAATGCTCTTTTTGGTAAGATAAAAATTCTGCTCGCTTCAGTAAATGTTCTCCAGAATAGGACACTGTAGCTCAGATGGGTATGGAAAAGAGAATGGTAACAGATTTTTACGGCTTATTTGTAGCAATCAATTTAATTCTTCTCATTGCAAAAATCGCAGTAGATAATTTTTTCGCTAGGTGTTCTGTGTGGTCGTTCCATCTAAGTCCACTATCTGTGCCCATGCCCAGAAATCTTAAAGATGTTTTTTCAACATTTGGCCTAGTGGTTAGCATTTGCCGTTTTGTCTTATCGGTGTTCAGATTTAATCTGTTGGCATTTACCACACTTCAGCTTCAGTGATTACCTTAAATGAAATACTCTCTACCTCGTCTTCGAAAGGAGAACCAGCTAATATGCTGGTGTCATCTCCATACAAGTAATCATATCTTTACATGGTGTAAATAATTTTACATATCATTCGCAAATATTATACACAACAGTGGGCCCAGAATGGAACCCTGTATAGTCCATTCGTCACTCCACCAATTTCGAAATGATGCCCCTGCCACGTCACCACCTGAGATCTTTCCTAGAAATACGACTTTAGAATAGCCAAACGTAATCCTCTCACACCATAAAGCTCCAACTTGCACAATAATATTTCGTGATGTACTGAGTCAAAAACCTTGCTTAAACCTAAGATACTCATTTGGACCACATTTCTCTCTTCGAATTATGCGTATATATATATATACAGTTTTTTCATTTTTTTTTTGGATTTTAACAACTAAAGACTTTAGTTTTGTGGCACTGTAATGTAGGTGTTTTATTCTGCAGGGTTTTTCCTACATCCTAGACTAAATGGTGCAGTGTTTTAGAGGCCCCCTGCAGTTATGGCCCTTCTAAATATATTTCTAGTTTTGTAATATAATTTAAATATGTTTCTTTTATTGTACCTGTCATGTAGTTTCATAAAAATATATATATATTTTTAATAATTTAATTTAATTTTATATATAAAGAATTTCTCTTTTTGTTTTTTTAGCCAACAAATCCATGTATTGTTTAAGCTTTCTAGTATTTAATTATAATGTAATATCTTATCAATGCTAAAGTATTATTTACGAGGCGTTGTTTTAAACCCAACTCTCATAAAAACCTCATTAACATTCCGGTATGTCCACACAATGAAAACCAGCTTACTTTAAAGCCGGACAAACAGATAATGATAAAATAAAAACATTATAACCGAGGCACCCCTTAAAATGCTTTAAGCCATATTTATCATATCTGCATCTTTAACCCATTTTAATATAAAGCAGTTATCCTTGTTCGCTACAAATTCTAATTATCAGTCGATTTTCGTGTCTTGGATATTTTACATATAATTTTAAATTTGATTTCTTGCCTTTGGTTATTAATATAACATAATTTCACTTCAATACACAAATTTTGTTTGCATAAAGTAGTAGTATAATTATTATTGTAATTATTTATAAATATTTACATACGTTTCATGTTAACAAAGGGTTACAATATGTTGACTATGTAGCAATGTAATAGTTATTCATTTTCTGCGAATTACCAACTAAGCATAGTATTTTTATATTTTTTATCGGTAGAACCACAGAATGAATAGATTATTTAAAGTAATAAGCGTGAGCGTTATAAAGTTTAAATAATATCACGGAACAGATGAAGCAATTTGCTGAAGCACAAATTTCTAGAACGTGTGTCTCTCTAATACTACCTCAATTCCCCTGAACTATTGTATTTTTCGTTCAATGAGACTCCAGCACAGAAGATAAATTGTTAATTTCAAACCGCTTAGTTTTGAAAAATAAATATATTCAATAGTTTTCCGGTATTATATCTAAAAAAGTAAAGTAAAATAGTACAAAAGTAAGTGTCACTATAATAAAGTACAGTCTAGTTAGTAGATAAATAAGGCACTACACTCCAGTATTGTTTAATATCTAATAGTTTTTAATACTGCAATATATTTGACTTACCACATTGTAGCACTGCCGACATAAACAGTAATATTATTTGTTCTATAATTATAAGCATGTCACAAATTACTTGCTAAAATAAACCTTCATATGTTCAACAACCAAACACATGCACTGAATACCACTAAATTAAATATTGCATTTCAAAATTTCTAATTAAAATTTTCTTCTCTTTGATCTACGAGAACTGAATACTGATTTTAATGATGGTACAAAATTATTCTGTATATATTTATTACAAAACGTAGTACAAATGAGCGAAAACATGAAAGGCATACTCTAAAAGGCTTAATATATTCATCAAAGAATTTTTTCATAATACAACGTGTGTTTTCAAAGCATCATTATATGACAAAAGGCTGTAATTTCGTGTGCCAACGGATAACTTACTTAAAGCGTGATTGTAATAAGGAAGTGAAGTTGATATAAACTCTAGAAAAATGTCGAAAATGTTCACGCCATCATAACGTATCCTAAATTACTCTCAAGAACATTGCGTTTAGCGAATAGAAAACATTTAGTCCTCATTTATTTAAATATCAGTAAAATAGAACCATATTTAATGAGCACCTTTATAAAATAAGCAACCGTATACATATTTCTGTGATTTGTAATATATTAAAATGAAACTGATATGATTAATTCTTCAAAAACTTATTTTGTAGGATAGCAAGCTTCTGTTAGGCCTAGCCCACACGCATCGATTTTTATCGTACGGAAAAATATCGTTCAAATTCTTTTAGTGGAATAAGGAAGATCCTATGCTCTTCTTTGTTCCACTAACAGAATTTGATCATAAGATATTTTTCCGTACGATAAAAATCGCGGAAGGGCTCACTGACGCGAATCAATTTTTCAAGAAAATTTAGAAACTGTCAAATATAGAGGTACATAATATAATATCAAATTAATCAGGTCTCTATACACAAATCTTCTTAATTGTGATTATAAATTAGTTCATTTAAAAAAACACTTCTCACATCAGCAACACCTTTTATAATATAAAATATTTTTAAGTCGTGCTCTAGGTGGTGCAAAGTTTGATTAATTTTTAAATAAGTCCACGCACTAAAGTTGTTAAGAAATTTGACGGGTATTTGATGATTTCAGATTTATCATTTATTGTCAACTTTTGAAAATGTTTTAAAAAACTTAAAAATGGCCAATATTCTCAATTATACATATATTCGTAACAATTCAAGATAGAATTAATATAGAAATTGTGTGTGTTAGTAATTTTTACGTATAATTTAATAATCTTAGTTAAACATTCATGGCGTACTTACTTATTTATCAATATATAATACAAATTTATGTTTTTTTTAAAAATGCAATCATAGTTGGCCATGACTTCATAAAAATGTTTACTTTTTTCTGATTTCATAAATATAATAATAAAATTTGGTATGGTATTCTTTTAAAATTTTTTATTATAGCAAGAGTCATTCAATTACTGTTAATTTTTGATAAATAAATGTTAAAGCTGAAAATGCCATCAAATCCCCCTCAAATTTAGGAGTAATTTTGATAATTTAACCGATTCTGTATATTTAATATTAAGAAAGTTACCTATGCAGGCAGATAGAAAATGGTCACCTGTATATACCGGTAAGTTTTCGGGTGAAGCAACGACAGAGGAGTGTCCAAGTCCCCACTATCACTCGCTACAGTTATCGTATTCCCCGACGCGAACGGCTGTAGTATACTACTACCACCGCTCTGGTTAACGGAGGGGAGTACATATACGTCGTCGTTCAGTTGTGGGGACTGATACATGCGCTATACAATCGTTGCGTTACCAGAAAACCTACCGGTATACGAATATCTACGAGGTAGGCGCCATAAATTCTCGGACTGATATACAAAAAAGAAACTTGGAACAATATAAAGAAATTTACTTTTCAATGTAATCTCCCCTAACTTCTATACATTTATTACAACGATTAATTAATAATTCGATACCCTTGCAAAAATAATCTGAAGTTTTCCCCTCAAAATGTTCTATAATACCTGCCTGCAACTCAATGCCGTCCTTAAAACTACGTCCCCTAAGGTCTTTTTTTAAATTATAAATCAAAAAAATATCACAAGGAGCCACATCCGGACTATACGGTGAATTTTCCAATTCTTGAAAGCTGCACTCGCGGATGGCAGCTTGTGAAATGGCGGTAGTATGGAAGGGAGCATTGTCGTGCAATAATCGTACACCTTTTGTCTATTTTCCACGACGTTTTGCACGAATACTGTCCCTTAATTTATGCAATAAAGACGCATAATATGTGCCGTTCACACTTGTACTGTGCTCTTTAAAGTCAATTAGCAAAATGCCCTCACAAGTCCAGAATATTGTGGCCTTCACCTTTTTTGTTGATTAAACGACATTCGCCTTTCTGGGACGAGGTTCATCAGGTCGCCGCCATTCCATGGACTCCCTTTTCAGTAGAGGATCGTAAAAGAAAACCATTGTTTCATCCTCTGTGACAATGGACTCCAAAGTCGGTTTTGGGTCGTCCCTACAAATGTTTAAAGACGACTGCGCACATTCGACTCGACGTTCACGTTGGAGAGCATAAAGAAGTCGTGGTACCCATCTAGCACTAATTTTATTCATACCCAAATGGTCATGGAGAATTCGGCGTACACTTGTTTCGGAAATGTTTGTTATCACTGCTAATTCCTTCACTTTCAAACGGCGATCTTCTAACACTAAATGTTCAATAATTGAAATTTGTTGAAGCGTTATCACTTCAATTGGTCAACCCGACCGATCAGCATATTTCATGGATTCTTGTCTCAAACGGAAACATTTTGCCCACTTTTTTACAGTTATACGAAGGAGATAATTCACCGTAAACGTCGTCTAAATGTTGTTTGATATGATAAGGTGTATGCCCTTCTTTTGTCTACCTCGTATATGTGACTCATAATTTTATGTATACAAAATGAACATTTTTAATTCAGTGATCCAAATATTTTTATTACATACATGCACACATTATTATACAGGACTGATATTTTTAAAGAAAGAAAACAAGGATTATGAAATTTTAAACTTATCCAGAGAAAACTTCTCCTGCTGTAACTTGCCGAGTTGTTACGGCTAACTTAAGCACTTAAACAGTTCCGTTCGGTATTGAACAAAATTTTGACTGCCTCGTTTGCTTTAAGGTTAAGGATTACGTTCTAGGTGTATTGAGTTCTATAAAGATCAACACAACATTTTCGAGAGAAATTAAAGTAAACCCTTTCAATTTCAATTAGGAGGCTTAGACTTATTTTTGCTTCAAATTTAACTTTGGTGATAATTGTTTCATCTTTAATACTGGAACGAGTTATTTATTAAACGTACAGTCTCTAATTTGACAATAAGTACATTGAAGTAATTTGCATTTTTTAAATAAAGAGCAACAGTGAGTTGTGACAATATAATAAATAGTTAGAAATATTATCATTTCGCTTGAGTATTTCTAATAATAAAATCCAGAAATAGAAGCGCCTTTTTATATTATTACTTAAAATTATATTTTCCCTAAAGCAAATTCTTATACGAAACTAGGCACTTTCCAAAGTATAGATACAAAAACTGTTCCAAATTTAGTTTTAATTACTTTTAAAAACTTAAATATATCATTCAGAAATAAAATGAATAACAGTGTTTATGTAATAAGGAAAATAACGATATTATTTCCACGAGAATGTGTCAGAGCATAATCGGTTGGCATTTACACATATGTGATGGAGCGGGGATTTCAGAAGAAAATTTGTTCGAGCTATAGGGAAGTAGAATGTACCCGCTGACCTAGCAGCATACCTGGGCACAAAGAAGTTCACCTGAGAAAGAAGTGCAGGTGAGCCAATACCATTGCTAACTAGTTTTACAATTAAGCTGCAGCTCGTCCCGTCTTTTAATCAAAGAACTGAAATCGTGTCGGTTCAGTAGGTGATCATAATCAGTGCCACGTTATGGGTAAGCATCATCGATTTTAAATGATATATATTTCAGAAAACGTTTCTGTATACGTTCAAGCACGAGACGGTAGTATATATAATACGGAAACCAAACCAAGGACGCATACTCTAGTTTGGAACATACAAAAAAGTAAAATAAAATGGATAACGTTTCCAAGTTGTTAAACGCTCTGCAGGAGCGAATACGGAAACCCAGGGACCTGGAGGCGAAAGCACATAAGTCACTAATATGCGGACCAAAGAACAGGTGGCTATCAAAAAGCACACCAAGACCTCTGAACAGCAAAACTCGAAAAACAGAACTCCGAGAGACTGCATATGGAAACGACAGAACGTGTGAACATTTAGAATAGGAGAGTGTTGCACCATTCGTTACTTACTGTAAGATTTCTTTGCAGCACTAAACAATCCGAAGGAGAAGATATGATATTAAAAATGTTGATCTGCATATGCGAGAACCGTATACAATCAGGCTGCATCAGCAGATTGTTGATGTACACATTAAACAGTAGTGGGCCCAACTTAGATCCCTGCGGAACACCGCTGAAGGCTGTAAAAGTGTTGGACACATGACCATTATAGGTTACATAGAACAAATAATATTTAATAAATTAAACCTGTAAGCAAAAGTATTACTTCCGGTCCAAATTATTTTTTTTTATAAAGAAACTAGCCGAAATTCAGCTCTAAACCCGTGCACTCCTAATAAATCCAGTTCTAAATACGCTGCTGGAGTAGTATGTGAAAATGTTTGCTCCTAGCAATCAGTGGAAACTAATTTCGAAATATTTAAGTAGCAAGACATTAGATTATCAGAGTAGTACGTGCAAATGTTTGCTTTGGTAAAATAGTGCTTGCATTGTGTTTAATATTCACTAAAACCTTATTAAAGAAAATAAACTACCTAGTGAACATACATAAAATTATTATCATGTCAAATTCATTCTTAAAAGTAAACAACATTGCGTTTAAAACAGTTTTTATATAATTTAGAGAGAATTAGTTAAATGTTAATTATTATAAATCCTCAAAATATATTCACTGTTATTATGAAGACATAGATATTGTGTTTAATTTCTTTACCCTATGCCATACTAAATCAGAAAAGAGAAAGGTTGTAAAGCAAGTGAGTAAACCGCTGCTCGAATCCACGTAAAAATTTAAACATTTATGCTATTACACTAAAATCATACGTTAAGGCATCATCATTATTAATGAATTTAAAAAGAAGATACCACAGCAATATGTGTGCTAGCCTTTGAAAAGCCAACGGTAACAAATAAAAATATATCTGGTAAATAAATATACTTTTAAATGAAGACTTTCCCTAAATTATATAATATTTAAAAAGATATAGTATCATTTCATACTCGTAATATAAAAACTGACTTTTTTATTACAAAATAGACATTGACATCCATATAGTATAACAAAAAGGACACCCAGATATGTAAATTATAAAAATTATGTAAGGGACATTTACTTTTTACGACCAATAAATTGTAATATGGAAACGTCGGCGGAGGCAAAATCTCATTTCAATGTGCACGCCTGTAGCTTTGCTTTACAACTGACACAAAAGGGATTTCCTACAATCTGTAGCGTGTAATGTTTTGTAAATGTATTTACTCATGATCCGGTGTTCACAATTCGTGGCGTGAAGCTCAGTCGATCCATGTAAGTATTACATCCAGGGTTTCTAGTTTTATCCCTGTCCAGTATCGAAAAACTAAATAAAACTCTATTTGCCATACATTATTCTATTTACTTTTCTAAGTCTAAATATTTTTGAAATCGGTTATTACAAAATATAATGAGCAAAAGAAGATGGTTTTGTACAATAAATAATAAAGAGTTGTTCTATAAATCTATGTAACATAGATAAGAATTAGATCAATCGTAGGCATTAGAGCGTTGCAGTCCAAATATGCGTAAAGACATCCGCCATCTGTTGAAACCTCGTTAAAGTTGCAATTAGAACTAATTCACTAATGTTATACAATATTTGTTGCTTTATTAACGAGAGTACACATTCTGATTTGTATGGTATGTAATTAAAAATAACTGTCTACCCATTTTGCACAATATTTTCGCAGGCACCATTTCTCAAATAACTTTTGCATCTTGCCTTTTGCACAATTTCCTCTGAGTAATTTTAGAAAGACCGAAGCATGTTTTGAAAAACATGATCTTGCTAAACATGGTTACCATGTTGACTGAAAATATCTATTGTTTCATAATTGACGTTGTAGGTCTTGCCATTTTATAATATATATGCATGTGTTGTAAATTTTCTGCCGGCTTCATTCGAAAAACAAAGCGGTTTCATTTATACCACCTCTCTCCTAATAAGGTGAAGTAATGATTCTTCCATGACTATTTGTAGATTTTCGGAACTCCAAATTCTACAACTGTAAACTACATTTGACAAATATTTGTTGATAAGTGATTAAGATTAATTAAATTAAACTAATTTTTCATTATGATATATCATAGCGGTGAGATGGCATTGATTAAAAAATAGAAAATTAATAACAAAACGACAAATAGGAAAGCAATATACAATTATGCAGTTTGCATCGAAAATTCTTTAGTTAATCAAAAACGACATCCAATGGTAGACAATGCTTGTGTTTAATGACAAACGAGTGACAAAGCATATAAAGATTACAAATGAGAAATTGTGTAATAAATAGTCAAAAGCTAAACTTTCAACTGTAGTGCTACCAGTCACGCAGTTCCATCAAAAGATCCTTAATCTATCAGCGACAATCTAATTTGACCACATATTAATATTACGAATTATGCTTTATTGCCCAAAAGTTTACAAGCCATTACAGGACAATGTATTACAATAAGCGAGCATGTAATCAAACAAATAAAGAAAAGAAAAGTTAATCTTACAGTTAAAGTAGTAGTAATTCAAAAGGAAAAGAAAAAATCAAAAATAGAGCGTACAATGCAAGCGAACATCAATAATATCTGGTGAAGTGTTGAGCGATTACTGCCCGCACGAACTTGATGCTGGCGCAGTTGATATCACAGTATAAACTGACTTTGTGATAATAGGAGTACAATGAAAACATAAGTGATCTAACCGTGACGTTAGTTTTCGGAAATGGTAATTTAAAAGTAGATGCACATAGAGAAATCCAACGCTCTTATAATTTACGCTTTGAAATCGCGGATGACCCAGCGTTTTTTATACAATCGAAAAGCCTCCTTGTAGAACATAATAGCTCTGTATTGAGGGCTCCCTTCAAAATGACAAGTCTGATGAAGGAGTCCAGTGATGAGCGAGTCCCCGTCGTCACAGATACATCTGACATATGTGGGCTCATTATTTTTAAACTCAATCAGGACCTCCAAGATATACAAAGAGAACAACGACAACCAAACATGTAATTTTCGAAAAAGCGGGACACAAGATGTCACAGATGACATACCGAATAACACGTTTCTGCAACAAGAATACCTCCCCGGAATTGGGCGAGACACCCCAGAAGGCCAGCCCATATCTTCATCTAGATTCAACATTTGCAAAACAAACTGGTCTCACTAATTCAAGACTTGCAACACTCTTCAAGCTTCTAATGAAGTATGATAAGCAATGCGGCCCGCCTGAAGCATGCATAACGCGACGCAGGACTGTGTGTTTCGCTTTTCCTCTTTTAGACTTAGTTTTATTGAAGGTATTGCTGTTTTCTATTCGAAAATTAATCACTTATTCAATACACTTTGCGCCATCTCCGTGTTAGAAAGTGAGTTACCTACTGGTTATATCTGCTAAACTAAATGCACTTCTAGTAGGTTTCTGCTTTCCAACGTACTTTTTCCTTTTTCTGATTCATTTTCATAGTGATTTGTAAGGTAGAATGCGTGGATATTCTTTGGCATGCCCATTTGTTAACTAATATAACACATATCCTTTTAAAATAGTGTGGCTACTGGGTCGGTTTTACTAATATTCTAGAGGGTGGTTATATGTGTGGTGTCCGATATTTGAGAATCCGGGTAAACATTAGTATTTAATAGCTTCGACCATATATCTTTGAATCATTATCCAATAATCCACTGTGATTCTTTTAGGTACTGGTGTGGGACTTGATAGTCATTTTCTTTTTGTATTTTGTGAGTTGCGATTTTGCAGTACCAGTAATTTTATGTATAGTTACACTAACGATATTAGATCATCAATAAAAAAGTTGTAAAATTTCTCAGTAACACTAATGCGACCAGTTATCAATTATCGATGATTCAGATTTTTTCTTCTTCCATACCTTTATGAATAAATAACTTTTAGTTGGATGTAATTAATATATTTTATTATTATTTTACAAAAGAAGTATAACATCTACAAAACAAGTATAAAATAAAATGTACATATGTATGTATAAATTATTATGAACAGCATTGTACAGAGATCTCGGCGGCATTGTAACACATTTCCCGGAATATACATACATGCATAAAACACATGTATATAAAACAATAATACGCCAGAAATTTCATTTTCAGGTTTTGTGGAATTGAATATAAAACAACGCCATTCACCTCACTGTTCAAATTTAATACAATATAAAACAGACATTATTATACAAAGTATATTTTATTTGCCCCACGTTTTATATTTGTATAAACAGTCAGATATCCAAACGAAAATAAACGAGGAAGAGAAAGGTTTATTTTAAAATATGTTATATTTTCCACCAAAAGAAAAGAAAACCAAACTAGAATGGACATCTTATAAAAGAAAAGATCTCTAAAATTTAAATAAAGGTATTTGTAAAGATCGGCAGGACGTACTTAATTCAACCGTCTAGATAGTTACAGTTTCCTTTCGTTTGATGGGGTGTGGTCGTTCGGAATTATAGATCCTACAAAATTTATATTGTTCCAGACACCCCTTGCAGCAGATCCTTTTCTTTTATTTCTTTGAATTCGTTCCGATATATCATTTATTCTTGCCTCACTGTTACTTTCTGATACTAAACGATATGTATTTCCACTTTTTTTTTATATAGTTAATAATAATAATAATTTATTATCCAACGGTACAATTACTAATTACAGGATAATATAAATAAAAACAAAAAGCTAGTGCACAATAGCAAAAAATAGCAGAAAAATTATACATAGTCAAAAACAAATATATGTAAATACATACTTATTAAAGATTCTAGCTCTAGCTTGCGGCACGCAGAAGCACAATAATTCCAACAAGACGGTCCATTACGTCACCATACATTAGCTTGTTCAAGAAAATAATACCAGAAATAGTCCTTCTCGACTGCAAGGACATGAGACCAAATTCCGTACACAAAAGGTCATAGCAGTAACCATGGTCAAGGTAACTCTCATGTTTTCTATAAAATAGTATCTTCAAGAACTTGCGCTGTACATTCTCGACCAGGTCACCTCTTATAACATGGACTCCAAACAATAGAGCAGTATTCCAACTTATACCTGATGAAGGACTGGTAGCAGCAATTAGTGCGTTATTATCACTGAAATTCCTAGAATTACGTGTCAGAAAACAAGTAACTTTAACGCTTCATTTTTAATGTTGAACATTGTGCATTGAATGTCATCTCGGTATAAAAGGTTATTCCAAGGTCCTTTACTGTTTCGCAATGTGGTAGTTTAATATTGTTAACCGAGTGCCTGTATACAGTCGAGCAATGCTTTCTACTGCATAACAAAACTTTGCATTTGTCAATATTTTAATGTAATTGATTTTTTCCACACCATTCACAAATGGCATCGAGATCTCTTTGTAAAAATTCGCAATCCACCTTGGATTTAATGCAACGAATTTTTTTTTGAATCATCTGCATACAGCAAGCACTTCGAAGAGATACCATCGACGATGTCGTTAATAAATACAAGAAATTGGAGTGGTCCCAATATCGAACCCTGAGGTACTCCACTAAAAGAAATGTAATCAATGGACCTGACGCCCCGATACTCAACATAGTTGCGCCTATCGGTTAAATATGATCGAATTAATTCAATTTTGTTGTTCGCAATAGCAGCTAGACTTTGTGTTTCAAAACCAAATTAAAAATGTCCAGAAGTGGAAGCTGTACGGTAAGTCTACAATCTTTGATGAGAAAGGATGGAACAAGGTTAAAGTAGATTTTAAAGACGCAATAGCATCACTAATATCGTCGACGTCAAATTCGACAATAGACAATATCGGTTCATCAACATTTGTCAACACAGGAGACGCAATATTGCGAGAAGACGCAAAAACCGATCGGAAGTGAGTAGCGAAGGCGTTAGTAATCTCAGATGGACAGGAAAGAGAGTTTCCGTCCATAACCATCGTACCAGGTATCCGAGTTGCATTCTTTTACTTTCGTATACATAGTATAAGGAAGTATTGTGATGATGAAAATTTTCAACCTCGAGATTTTTGCAGATGTCCACGTTTTGAGGTCCCCTGATACCAAAAAAGTGGTTTTTAAAAAATGTCTGTGTGTGTGTCTGTGTGTCTCTGTGTCTGTGTGTGACCACGATAGCGGCCAAACCGCTACAGATATCAATTCCAAATTTTGTATTTACGAATATAATTCTCCTCTTGAGAACTGATTAGATTTTGAGCGAAATCGGTAGACTGGAAGTAGCAGTTTACTTCAGTGAAAAAATCGAATTTTGCAAATATTTCGTCAAATACTAAGTTTATACAAATTTATAAAGAATTCATATGTACTTAAAATTAAAATTGAGAACAATTTAATTTAAAAAGTTTTTCGAAATTCCTACCGGAAGTAGGTCTTTTACTCTCATCGAAAATCGGTTTTTTGCGAATATTTCGCAAGTCAAGCTTTTTAGACAGGCACGTTACGTGTATAAAAGTATTTAAAACATAGTTTTCAATATCTTTTGTATAAAAAAAATTTCAAAATTCGGACCGGAAGTAACACTTTTACTCTTACCGAATAGCGATTTTTGGCAAATATGTCGTAAATTATGCATTCTATATATATTTATTGAGAGTACAAAAGTATTTAGAGTTATATTTGCAATATTTTTTGTATACATGAAATTTCAAAATTCGGACCGGAAGTAGCACTCTTAGCGAGTAGCACTTTTTTTCGAATATCTTGCAAAGTATGCATTCTATAGCGATTTATTAAGAGAATAAAAGTACTTAGAATAGGATTTTGAATAATTTTGTATAAAAAAATTCTTAAGATTGTATAGTTTGAAACGCTCATACGTATAAGAAAGTCGTGTGGTGGCCACACCTCATTTTTTCGTTAATGAAAGACCATAATTTTAGGGTTCGACGTTCATGGTCGCCTCAAATTTGTAGATGTAACATTGATAGTCGTTCCGTATACTGTCCCTAACAACTTTTCGATATTCTTTAAACTTATTTATGTAGTAGGGTCAGTATGCCGAATATGAGACCCCTTTTGGTTTTCATCGTTATATAACTAGGTAAGTAAGAAATTACAATGTCAACGTGATATTCTTTTAATGCATATATTTTACTACACATAGCAATGACAAAAATCGAAAAAACGCTAAGCAGGTTACCTTGTATTAATTATAAAAATAAGTGTTACATTTTTGGCGTCTGAAAAAAAGTGGTCGTATTATGAGACCCCTATTTCACAACTATAAATAATAATTACCTACTAAATAAAAACTAGGTCAAAAATAAAATTGAACACAAGAATTAGAAAACAGTTAGCTAGCCCATTTCACGATTCCTTACTGCTTTTACAGCTCGCATCATCATTACAGCATCCCACTTTTTGCGTTTCGTTTCGAGAGGCATCTAAGATGACAAAAAACATGCTTTTTATACGATAAAAACTAGTATGCCTAATATGAGACCCTATCTCATATTAGGCTTAGGTCAGGGTCTCATATTGGGCACGACCACGTTGTTATATACTCCAGCGAATTTTTTAGGTTAGGATTTAAGTTAACTTAAAAACAAAGTAGTATATTTACACTTCACATTTATAGCTGTCTATCTAATACTTACGTTTTAAACAAAGTCTTACCTTGAAAGTGAAAACAGCCGGTAAAGTTGTTGATGTAAAAAAGTAGGCAAGCACAAAATTCGAAGAAAAATCACTGTACCTTTGTTTGCACTTAAAAACACTCGACTGTTTGACCGATTACCAATGATGCTATAAACGATTGTTTTACGGTCTAGTCACCAGGCGGCGGCACTTTCTACGTCATGTAGGTTGGGGTCTCATATTAGGCAGGGGTCTCATATTCGGCATACTGACCCTACTCAGAGTTAGATTTTCGGAAATGTTTCAAAAAGTAAAGCTTTGATTTAATATTGCTAATGGTAGTTTGGGAGAACCACGTAGGACATTTTGAGGATCGATTCTTATGTAGGGAAAAAAATAAAAATAAAAGAATAATAAAAAAAACAGATAATAATGTTACGGAAACCAGAAGGTAAGGTTAAGCTGGGCAACCAATGAGGCTCTCTCCTGATTTTCAACCTAAAACCTTCAAAGATACTGGAAAAAAAGAAATAAACAAAAGTAAATGCTTAAAAGTACGATAGTAAGAAATAAACTAGACTTAACTTATAATTTATATGCAATGGGAATAAGATAATAAATAAGTGTAAAGTAAAATGTATCAATCAATCAATCAATGTAATCAATGAGAAAACAAGAAAAGCAGAACTTAACTAACGGCAAAAGTGCTATTCGCAAAGCTGTATACCAAAAACCATGATTCAAATTAGCACAAGGACATATCCTGTATGACACAAGGCATGAAATTGTATAATTTGTAAATATTAAAAATAAAACACCTTTCGCAAAATGCTGCTCTATGAAGAGGAGGGGTTATAAGATGCACATTACGAAGATTGATATTATGAATATCGGTCCTGAAAGTGATTCTATTTTAGAGGTAAGGTAGCGATTTGAAGCTAATGATTTTAACAAAAAGATTGCAATAGCTTTCGGTTCTTCATGTTTAGCCAACGGATGCACTTCAGTTTATGCGTTAAGTGGTCATATTTTCTAAGACAAAAAATAATAATAGCATGAACATGAAATTAACGGAAGACGTAAAATTTGCTGATTATTGTGCAATGTATAAAATTTATTTCATACCAATACTACATTATTTTAGATTTCTAATTTTAATTAATTTTTTTTTATTTTAAGAATATAGCTTTTTGACACATTATGTAGCCAGCCATACGATGCGTTGTTGCTTTTATAGTTGGACACAGTCGACAATGATCTTTTATCTAATTTTTTCTAATTATTTTGCGCTCCATTAGGAGTAGTGTTACAATTATATTGTTGTATTTTATCTCTGAATTGAGAATTTTAGTTTATCGTTTGAATACGTAAATTATTTCGGATTAAATAAATTATCCTGGTTAATTCGGGTAAATAGATCATCTTTCAGACTCCTTCTGCCACCTAGTGAAGAATTTCATAAGAGTCCTACAGTGTGCGTTCTGCATTACCTCATGTGTGTAAGGTATACATTTGCTGGCGGGTAGATGGCGTACGATGTTTTATTTAATAGATTGGGTATTTTTAATTATTTCTAATTTAGTTTTGGAGTTTCTTTTTGGGCTTAGAGTTATGTAACAAATTAATTATAATTATTTTCCACTTTTCTATTGTCATTTGAATCTGCGCTTGTGTCGTGTGTGTAAAATATCGGTTTAGGTCTCGTGGTTATTAGTCCAATGTGTTGATAACGCTTAAGATCGCTAGATGACAAGTGGATTCTTTCTCTTTTGAACGTTAACTGTCGTAGAAGAAGCATTAAAACATCACAGAGCAGATGCATCTTTTTAGTCACTATCTTGAGAAATGTTGGATGTTAAAGTATATCGTGTGTAATCGCTAGTAAAAAGCGGATAGTATAATATTTCTCAAGGTTTAATATGGTTTTGGCGTTATACTTATAATCTTGCTGAGGATATTGTTGTCGTGGCTTAAGAATTGTTTAACTGCTGTAAGTATAATTTCCACGTGTCTGATCGATCTTAATTGTGTTGTTTCTATATTCAAATATAGCTGTTAGTGCATGGCATAGACCTCATTTGAGCACTTTTGTTGGGTTAAGTATAAGAACCACGTGCCTATGGTAAATTTTACGGTTCCAAGGGAATTAATTGCTGTATTCTGCGGTGAAGACATATTTGAGGTGCAGATAAATGAAATACTGTAGCCTTCCTACGCTAATTTTCCTGAAGATGTCGTTAGCCGAAGATATGTGAGGCAGTTTTCCTTGTAACGAGTGTGATCCGTAGAAGGTATCGTGTATGGTAGCTGTGGATGTGGTTTTCCTTTAAGGTACTGTGACTGTGTAATTTTCCTGATATTACCCATAACGCGGGAATTATTGGCCAACAGTTTTGGTAAAAGTTATGTCAATTTCGAGTACTTCGTACAGTAAATTTCAATTTTCCGGCCTAGCTAATCAAATAAGTCATCGTAATTTCTTAAATTAACTTCTTGTGGCATGTGAGCCTTTATAATTTGAATCTATTAAATTAACGTAGTTTTATTAATAACAGTGACTCCAGTTTGGGGGTTACTTTGTCAATTTTGGAGACGTTACGTAGCCTTTTTATTTTTGGATTACGAACCTTGAACAAATTTTGGATGTGTATTGGCGTTGCAGCCTCACATCTGTATTGTGTAAATTCATAGCTTGTTATTTAGTGTAATTAGTCAACCATTTAAATTTATTATTGTACAATCTTGTAAGAAATTATTGAATTTAATTTTAATCACGTTTTCTTATGTAAAGCATAGTTAACTAGCGCTAATATTTATAGTATTAGATACCCTATAACTTAGTGTCTGAACTCTAGTGTCGAATAGATTGTCGGTTGCCTCTGGTATACAGAGTGGTTTATTTTGGTGTTGACGTGTTGCAAATTACGATCAAACTGTTCGACTTTGGAGGGACTTTCGGCAAGTTGCCCTATAATTCTATGCTTTTGTAAGAATATTGTCAGATAATTATTTTAACTTTAAGGTTGTTTCATGTGTTTTCCATTTTGAATTTTGTAATTATAAATCATTGGTAGTTTGAAGTTGTGGATCACTTGGGTGACCATTTAAGATTTTATTCATTCCTTCAGAAGTTTATTACTGGCAACTGAGTTGCGCTTTTGTGATGCATATTTCATTGATTTGTGTCTTTTAAATATATTTTTTTTGGAAACCAGAAGATTAGATAGTAATAGCCGGTCTTGTGCTCAATATTTGAAACATTTTGGGGTATTTAAATTTTAATAAACCTGTTGTTAAGTTTGAATGACTGTGTGTTGGTCTTATTTTCTTATCACCTGGGGAGTTTTACATTGGATCTGGTCCGGGGTCTGAATATCTGTTGGGTTTAGCATATTGTAACGCATAGGCGCCCTGACAACTTAACCTTCGACGAGTACTGTGTTCGAACTCGCCCTAATTCTGACTGTAACTGGAGGCGGTGCTGACTCCCATATTTTACATCGACCCCTGGGAAGTAAGAGGTAAGACTTGAGTGTTATAAGTTGGTGATTATTTAATAGACAAGCGTCTTCCTAAATTTAAATAGAAGGTTAATTACCGTGGTGGTGTCTGACTTACTACCTTCTTGGAATTTGGGTACCGAATCTGTGTAGGGCCTTGGCCATCTGATAATTTAAATACGAGAAGGTAGCAGTAGATAAAAGGAGATATATCAATTCTCCATATCTTTATAAGGGAAATTTTATTCCATTATTATTTGTGAAACAATACCAAGTGTGTTTTTTGTTATTACTTGCTTATATTTCGACATGTTTCACCAAGAGATTTCCATCACTTCATTTAATTATTTGGAAATTTTATTATTTACACGTCGAAGTGACCCAGTGGTAACAAGCGTATTTGCTAACGTTTTTAGAGGATAAGCCTATCTATTGGTAGGAATTGACAATAGGAAGGCACTGGCATCATTAATATCTAAAACTTTTGAACAATAGGGATGTTCTTCTTTCAGTACTTTGCGCAATTGTTTATCAAGCGCATCAACATCACCTACAGTCGAGTTCTAATACTAAACTATTTCTAGCTTTGCTATTTCCAGGTCGTTATATTTAGTATCATGCGTTAAGTTTACTAGTTAAACAACTTTGCTCTCTTTGTCTGAATATGAAACGCATGTAAATTAATATACTCTGGATGGTATGTTTCCCACTGAGTGTGACAATTAAATGGTCATCAATAACAAAATCTATATTTAAATGTTTAGTCGTTTTCTCGAGATCTGATTATATTAGGAATCAAATCGGTTTCTGAAAGTAGTACTTTACTTCAGCAAAAAAAAAAAAAATTTACCAATATTTCGTTAACAATTAAGTTTAGAAAAATTTTTAAAATACAGAAATTTTAGCAAAATTTTACGAGATGAGTTTTTTAGAATTCCTACTAGTGGACGTTTTCTTCTCTGTGAAAAACAGTTCCTTCCGAATATGTCATGCATTTTGGATAGTTACATTAAGGGTTAAAAGTATTGAGATTCCGAATAACTTTTCTATATAAAGAGAATTTCAAAATTCTGGCTGGCAATAAAATTTTTACTTCGAGGAGTTTTCTTTTTGCAAATATCTTCCACTCTATACAGATATATTAAAACTTAACTTGGAAGAATTCCTTAACAAAAATATCATATATCAGACACTAACATGTTGCTCTCAAATACTCACATATATTAAGTTTAGGTTAGTTTTTGCACTGTGCTATACAACCACAAAATATTTTTTTATTTCAGTGTTTGAAGCAAAGTCTTATAGAAAGTTTCACACGATCAAAAGGTTTAATAGAAGAATCATGTTTCACTAAATTTCCATTTTTAAGGAATGCCTGATAAAGTATACGACTGATTTTATTGACAGTAAGTAACTAACCGGTTTTGACAAAAAATAAACGGTTGTACAAAATACCTGAATGCTTACATCTTTATTTAAATTTAATATTCTCCAAGCCTTCTATGTTGTGACACAAAACGAACCCTTTCTTCAAAGATGTCTATATCCTTCAAAGCATTTTTACTTAAGTAATGAAATGTCTCTATATTTCTGATAACACTGATCTGCTGTGATTTCAGTGGGCATAAAACAATTTAAAGATGTATTTTTCTTCATTAATTTAATATGCCAGTCGGTTAATCATACCAATTAAATTTCGTAAAGATATTTTAATTCTATTACGTTTGTAAATTTCACAGGATGAATAAGTTTTGGCAAGTAACTTTTGCAAAGTGGACATGTGTTTCAGAGAGAGCATAATTAGAGATGTTTTAGGTCCTTCTGCACGTTCGAGCACTCTAACTAAAATGAGTAAGAAGAAATGACAAATACAAAAATTAAAAAGGCAAAAAAAAATCAATAGCATTTTCTTGAAGCGTTACATTGCTCGACTTCACTTGAGAGATAAATTGAAAGAAAGTTTGTGAGTTTATCTGTTGGGTAATCCTCCATTCCGTAAATTGTTAGTTGATGAATATTCCAATCTGAAAATGTTTCAGTCGAAACATTTTTCATTTGGAAAATTTCAAGCCCAGAAATTGTTATCGTAAAATTTACATATACCCTAACCTGGCTTATTTTTCAAAAAATCGGCTTTGTCTTGAAATATTGACAAGAAGGTTTCTATTCCTTAATATTTAGAAAATAGAATTCTGTAGTTTATAGCAATTGGTTTAAACAAGTGAAGTACAGTGGTATTATAAAATGTTGCTATAATTTTTTAAAAGGGCTAGTTTAAATCGAATAATAGCAATATTCTCTATATATTCTATATATTTCACCAAGTTCTCTGCAATATCGTGGATTTAGGTGGGTGGTTTTCAGGAGATATCCTCAATTGTAGCGCTCGTTATTTATCGTTAAAACTATATTTCATATTTTCAAATGACACTCCCCATCCTGCGGCCTACATATATAAATAATTTTAGATCCCTTAGATGATATATTTATCTGCTCCTCGATTTTATTACAAGTAATTCTCTATGGAGTTCGGTATACCGAAAAAAAGTAAGTTGATGATTTGTGTCACACGAAAGGCATTCATCGCATATTGTTATGCATCTCACATAGTTCTTATTAGGAACGGACGGATCCCGGGTTTCTATTTAACTAGAAATCTACAAGTCAGTAAGGTCGAACTAGTTAAGATGCAGGATGTGAGGTATTCTAATTATTTAGGGATAATAATTATTATATAACCCCGTAATGTCAACTATTCACCCTCGCAGTTTCAGTATGTTAGACGTCGATGGAAACCCACGACACCGGCATTGCGGTAATTCCAAGGTAAACGTTATTTTGTCGTCGCTTATACATTCAAATGTAGCACTCTCATCGATTTCGTTCCTTATCTGATTTTGAACGGAAAGTTTATATCTAATACGGTGAATTTTCGATAACGGAATGTGAAATTTAAAACGCTTTTTTTTATCTTTTCCTGTGTTGCATGTAAAGCAGTTCTATAAAAAATCTTTGTATTCCTTACAAACACTTACCAAAAATAAACTTAATCTTAAATTCTAGCAAACAAAAAATGGGGAAAAAATTTGGAAGAAAATAAGGTTGTAAATGCAAGAAAGAGAAAATGTGTGATGAAATTGTTGTATGGTAACTCGTGTCTATTGCGATACTAAATGTAACAGCGGAATACATACTTATTCTATTTTCTTAAAGATTCACATAAGAGCGGTCATCCAGACTGATACAAAATCATATGCGACAACGGAGGTAAATGAAATGATGAAGCTTATAAGAGCACGGAAAGGATCTTGAATACAAGAAATTTGACGACATTGTCTTCCTCAAAGTATTTTACAAACCAGTCAGTTAGTTTTGAGAGGTGTTCCTTGAACAGGAAAAGCAAATCTTGTGAAACAATTACTTTATTAGAGGCGACTTTTTTTGCAATTCAGGGACAAAAAGTTGACCGCCGTCCTCACTGATTTATTTTATCTACAACTGTAGATTCTTCCTCAACGCCGCAATCTTCCTCAAAAGTAAATATGTGCATCATGTTACTGCCTTACAGAGACAAATTAAACGCATTCAGTTTTTAAAATATGTTTCATTAACACACTAGTTCTAGCAAAAAGTCGAGTTCAGCAAAGTACCTGAAGCGTTCGTGACTTCCTCTTCTAGAAAAAAGTAAATTTCTTGAGTTAACTCGAATGCACCGGATAAGAAGTATTCAGCCCCCATCTGCATCTGGCTTTTAGTGACCTACTTTTTATGTGGTTTACTACGTCCACAACAGGTTGTAATACCAAATTCAATTGAAAGTTCATCAACTTGCAAGTACTTCTCTATGGATGATGGAATCAGCTTACATAGCATCCGGTGCTTTGCTGCAAATAAGTGCGTGTACCCCTTCATGGCGAACAGGTATTGATCGAGCTCCATCAGTACACATACGGATGCACTTTTCCCAATTCAAATCATTTTTGTTCATTCAAGCATCTTAAGTAAGTCTTAAGCTTAAGCTTAATTCATTATTGAAATCCTGAGCTATATGATCGATTTTTCGAGTAATAGTGGTACTGAACCAAAGAACTTTCAAAGTTAATTTCCCCACCGATTCCTCCAGCAAACAAATTTCAAATTTGTCAATCATAGTAGAGTGGTTGCCTTCGAGGTGTTGTTTTAGCTTATTTGGGAGCATACATTCGGAAGCTATATCTGTTAAGCCCAGCACACACTATGGTCTCTCTTCATTATTTACGTCTGCTGAATAGTTAACAGTTTATTTAAAATATTTCCGTTTCATTGCTAGCTCATCACTTGTCGTTGCCTAATCACGCTCAGTTGAACAGCCGACGTGCTTATTTATTAAAATCTTTCTATTTTCCTACGACTTTACTAAAACACAAAGTGACACACTGAAATAAAGCGAACGATTTTCTGGTAGCGGGCGTCTTAAAATCGTTTTCCTTTCTTCTCAAGTTTTGACTCTTCGGTTATTATTTAGACTTTCGATAATGTCTGAAAGTTTGCTAAATAAGTCTAGTTATAGTTCTATAAACTTCACGAAAGTTTCATACTTTTCTGAAATATTCTGTGTGCTTTGAGAATATTCCGTTTCTTTCTTTTCTACCGAAAGTTCACAAGCTATAGGAGTAATCTAGTCTAGATATTCTAGAAAGTTTTTTTTTTGCTTCGAACCCGTTTCAATATGTTTATTCTAGAAAATTCTAGGCGACTATCCTTGCCCAACTTTGCAGAAGTGGTTCGTGGCGCACCGAAGCATCTCTTCGTACACTTAGGGAACCTTGCTGTATTACAATGTGAAAGTCGAAATTGTCTTTATAAAACTTGAACAGTTTTATAAATTATTGCAGAAGAAGGTATAGAAAAACATAGGAGAAAGAGTCCTAAAAAGCCTGTATAAAAATACCATTTACGTAGTGAAGAATAACAACGCATCGGCAAAATTCACCACCAATGACCTCTTAAGACTGAAGATGTAGTTATTAGTAAGTTGAGAATTATGTACATTTTTAAAAGATATAATTAAGACGTATAGTAGATCAACTCTAAAGAAAGAGCTATGAATATAAATCAAGTAAATATAGAATGTGCCTCTGAACGTGGTATAATAGTTATTGACCAAGATGTAAAAGATCTGCAAAATTATAAAATCATTTGAAATCACACTCTAAAGGGAAGGGATTATAGATTAATGTGGAGAAAATATAACGAATGGCAATAAATAAAGAGCAAAAAGGAACAATACACATATAAATACATAAAATATATGAGGATAATTTGAAGGAGAATAAAACTATCCTATCAGTGTCCGTTCCCGAAAAAAAAAATATTTTCGAGTAGTCAATGCGTTTAGCAAAGAATATTAAATTTTTCAATATCGTCCGACGTTTACTATTTCTTAAAGAAAATGTGCTTAGTAAAAACTATAAAATGCCAAAAATCAGTCTTCGTGGTGCTATTCAGTACTTGTCTTGCAAGAAGGTGACACATCTGAGACTTGAATGAATATGCAGCAAAGATTGGGCAACGAAACTCCTTCGGAGGCCAGGATTTGCCACTTCTGAACGTAGCGTCACGAGTCTCGATAAGGAAAACGTCGTATACTACGAAGACGTGTTGCCATTCCAGAAATGGTTGCAAAATTTCACGATGTTATGTTACCTGACCAAAGATTGAAAGTGGAGTTGTTGCCTAGACTATATCTATATGTACTGGATATATGCACTACTATATGCATTTCAAATTAGACATATCTAAGTTATCTGCCAGGTGGGTGTTCTATTGGTAAAATGCAGATCAGAAACGTAAAAGTGGTCAATTTCTAAAGATAACTTAAAACTCATAAACATCAATCTTGCTGATTTTATTTGTTGTTACAGTGGATATAATACCGCTCAATTTCCATCAAAAAAGCATCCAAACGGCAATCTCAGCAGTGGAGATATAGTGGTGGTCCTCTGTCATAAAAACCAATACGTATCCTTCGACTGGAAATGTATTGCTAAGTGTAAGTATTTCATGATTTGAAGTTATTCGGGTATCTCGCGAAGAACCACACTGTAACGGAGGTATATTATGTAGCCTGTTTGTACAAAAAGACTACTTGCCATTGCAGCCAAAAGACGGAATTACTCGACAGGCACTCAATCATAACAATGCTTAACCATGATTGAATGCCTGCATTAGTCGCAATGTTTGAGAAAAACTCAATGAATTCCAGGTTGTGCTCCAGCTACCCTAGCTACCGGATTTAGCCTCTTCAGAATTTCATTTTATTCTTAAACTCAGACTGCTTTTTTTCGCAAGAAAATTCAAGACAAACTAGAAAGTTATTGCAGAAGTAGACCAGTATTTAACGACCTTGATTCTGATAATTACATAAATGGTATAATTGCACCCAAACTCCGATGGTCCAAGTGTATTCAATTAAAAAGGAATATTTTGTAGAATAAAAAATAATTGGTGTATTTCAAATATTTTATTTTATATCTCACCTTGCGTCAAGTCATCATCGTGTTAAGCCTAAAGTATGAACTTTATTTCAATATTCTTCTTGATTAAAGAGTATGAAGAGACATACCAGCATAAATGTCTCACAAGTCATTGTGATACGGATGTAAATTCAGGGTACTGACAGAGAAAATTAAGAAGTTGGAGGTAATTGAAAATAAAACAAGACTCAGGATATAACAAATACTGGCCTTTTGATTACACTGCTGTACCAATCCACGTATTAAGAATATTTTTCACAAATAACGTATCTTGTATGTGTCTATTTACCATAATTTGATAACATTGCATTCCTTGATGAAGTACAATTATTTAGTTAATATTATCATATACATATATAAATAACAATGTATCTAATCTGTTATGTTCCTCTATATTTTTTGCCCGATATAATCAAACATCTAACGCGACTAAATAAAAAAAAATTGTTTTATTCCACTAAGAATATACTGAGAAATGAGATTATTAGGATACTTATTGATGAATATTTTATTTTCTTCTGAGTTCTTGTTTTTTAACTTAACTTTATTAATATAAATATTTTTTTGCTTTTCCTGCAGATTAGTAGAAAAGTAGTAATGAAATTTATATTTCGAGGACAAACCGAAGTTTATAATATCTAACAATCTATATAAACATATCACAGGTGCTTCAGATCATGCTCAATATTGACATTCAATAAGATCTGTTTCAAAGTTTAAAACGTTCTTAGAAACCATCCTAAACTTTGATTAGTTTTGAACAATAATTACTTTGTAGATATTTAGAAAGTCTTACTTACTATGGAAATGTAGTAATCTGAAAAGCTCAGAGTAAAATTTTTAAATATTATTGGTATTACGGAAAATTCAAGACTTCTCTCGATTGTGAGTACAGTCAAATTCTTCAGTAAATACAAACGCTTGTTGATTTATTTCGATACGCTTGTTATGGACGAAAAAACAATTTCTATTTTAGATACACTTTAGTTCAAAACGAGCACAACTACTTCAAAATATGCTGATTTTTTTTCAATTCTCATGTAAGTATAAATAAATTAACGTCATAATAATTATGGCAGAAAAAGGATAACAGCTCTGGTTTAGAATAGGGCACTACTTCAAATTATATTTTCTTAATTACCTTTTATTGTGTTAAATTAGAGGTATATTAAGCTTTTATAATGCCTAGTCTTTATTTTTTCCTTTCAAAACAGTAATAGCATTCAACTAGTTACGTATTTTCAGCTATTATTGTAAAATAAAGTACTTTTCTAAATTATGGTTTATTTCCAGGGTAGACAAATAATGTTTAAAGGTTTTTGGGATGATATGTATTTTTGTTTCACGACATTTTAATTCTTGTTTCGTACCAACATATATATGTATGTACATAGGTACTTATTTCGGAATTGATTATCCTTATTGAATTTACATGAGATTACTCTCCTGAAGATGATATTTTTATTATAGTGTGCAGCAAGATGAAACGAAAAACTTTTTTTTCAAGGCGTAATACTGCGGAAAAGTTGCCAATTGGGGAGACTAAGAAGGGATAAAAAAATAAATAAAAACGGTTTATATCTTCCGGTCGAGTATGAAATTTGGAAAAATTTCATACTCGACTCATTTTTACGCTGGTTTTTGATATTACTTAACTTGTCAATATTCAAATGTAATAGCTCTAGGCGACTTTTACTCGAAGTAATAATGATTTAGAAAAAAGAGTGGTTCAAACCGGTTAGGCTCTTCCGCTCACGAAACAGCTGACAAATTCCCGCAATATACAGAAGTATGCTTAGTAAGGATCATCAATATCTATTTGATATTACCACAGCTATAAAGTAGGGAAACTTTAAACAGAATTTGGCTGTACAACATCCTGGTCGTTTGTCACATCGAGTATGTACAAGATCCTGGTCTTTTGTCACACTCGAGGTGGTTGACAGCAGCAACTCGAACTCTCAGATTGTACTTAAGTGAATAAAGTCCCACACATAAACTTCAAAAAGAACTTTGACGAATTCTAAAGGCAAGATAGTTAGATTAAAGGAAAACAGGTATCACAACATACATGTCGCCAAAACTCAATTTCAGAGCTTAAGACTACTCGGAAATACTTAACTGGATGGACTGTGATTTATCTTCTCCCCCATTATTAAAAGATATTAGTGACAATGAGATTAAATCACAAGTTCAAAGTCACTCAGTGCCCAGTCAGGATATAACATTCACAACATTCCCACTTCACACACAGGCAGTTAAACGATGTATGAAAATTGTGACAGTAGTCACAGGAAAAGATTTCGAAGCTGATTCTAAGGATCGTTTTATCAGAACGGTTCTAATGCTATGGTCAACCATGACTAATTTTGCCATTAAGTCAGAGTTGAAAGTACCTGGTATTGGTTCAACGCGAGTTTCTTGGACTTAGACTCTTCGCACAAAAACTTAGTTTTTAATTAAAAAAAGTCTATTTATGAATATTACTAAGAGTCTAAAATAATTTGTTTTTAAACATTTAAACTTGTTTGAAAGAAAACCAAAAAGAAACATGCAAGTTGTTAGTATATTTTTACTAAACTGTGATCTACCTTTATTTGTAATTTATTTCAAAATTTTATTAACTTTGAGGGCAATGCGTGACCTGAAGAACTAAAATAATATTTAAATATTATTTTCTGTGATTTTAATACATGGGAATTTGATATATTATATTCGGGGAGAAGCTAATTTGAAAATGTTAAAAATTATCGTAAAATTGCGAATTTTTCCAAATTTCAGCCAACTTTAGAGCACATTCGCGGCCAGAAGATACATAGTGTTTTTGTTTATTTTTGTACTCCTTTTTAGTCTCCCAAATTCGCAACTTGACAAAAAATGTTGAATTTTTTTCGGACGACCCTAATGTGCAGTCTACAAATGGGATATGAAAGTTGATGATATCCGGAAGACTAAATAAGAAAATTAAAAAGTATTATCGTCATCATCTATTATCCAGCAAACTACGTTCAATTTAAGCATAAAACTTGAAAAGAAATCTAAGACGGGCATAACACAGAAATCATTTTAAACATAAAGATTGCAGGGAAGTAAAGTCCCGAAACAAAAACTAAAAAGCATAATGCTGCAGGAAGAGCTATGAAAGAAAAGTGGGTTAAGGAATCACATAAAAATAATGCAAGCTATTTCAGCAAATTACATAATAAATTCGAAATACAAAGAAAAACTTGCGTGGGATGTCGTCCACTGTTTATGAACTTCGGGCAAATCCAAGGACAAGCGAGAAATCTTAAAACATGGCTTTAAGATTGAAGCAAATATATTACAAGAGGAATTAACGATTTCTTCGTTAATGTTTGTGAAAAAGAGATTGTGCTCTGCAAATAGATTACAGCGCAGAACAGATGTTAAAAAACCTTTTATGTAGGTACATTTAACAGATCCGGATAAAAGAGAGACAACCTCCGGGGATTTAAATAATGCGGAAACTGTTGGATATCTTGAAATTTTCGTGCAATGTTTTTAAAATCTTACTCCTACGCATTACTTCTATCCTCCTATCTTCTTAGAATGAGGTAAAATTACAAAACAATGCATTTTTGAAGCCTTATGTAAAATGTGTGTCAACAGTCACAATGTGAAGAAAAATATAGCTATATAAAAATAATATAATACGCGCAAGAATATAGAATTTATATTTATTTATTAAAATAAATTGAAAGCACCACAACACGATTTGTAATTTTTATAAGTTTATTTAGTCTCAATAAGGGTAAAGGCAAGAGAGTTGGATTAATAGGAAACAAAAGATAATGTTTTAAAAAGAACAACAATGGCAGATATCCTGCTAAACGCAGTTGAATTGCATATAATGTTACGGCTTTCCAACAATATACGATACATATATTAATTGTAGTAACTAACTTCTTAACCTGGAGAACCCACATGTCCGTGCGTATACATATATTATAGCAACAATGGCCTGCCAAATAAGTAGGAATCGAAATTTCATAATATACATGTTCAAAGTCATTTTATGATATGGTTTATTTATGTGTGACAAGTTTAATTACGTCTGATTTACCAGATGAACTCTTAATGATTTGAACTGTACCATACTCGATATTAAAAAAATGAGGTTCGACGACTTTCTTATACGAATATATATGTATTCCGATATCTATATACTAAAGTTATTACAAATTAAGTTTTAAGTTCTCTACCTTCTTAATGAAATAAACCTGTGTGTAAAAGTGCTACTTTCTGTTGAAATTTAAACTCTTTTTTTATACAGAAATTATTCCAAATCCAGCTGAAAGTAAGTTTAATGTCTTAATAAAATGAATTGCAAAAAACTGCAACTCAATAAAAGTAAAAGCTTTACTACTGGCCCGAATTTTGAATTTTTTTAATAAAAACATTATTTCACATCCAGCACCTTTGTGTTCTTAATAAAACTGTATAGAATGCATCATTTGCAAGATACCTATTTGCAAAAATTAGCTATTTGATAAAAGGAGAAGTATTACGTCCTGTCCAAATTTGAAAATTTCTGTTTAACAAATTGGTAGAATTTAATTCTAAATGCTTTTGCATTTACAATAAATCTATATAGAATGCATGATTTGCAAAATATTCGCAAAAACAGCTATTCGATAAGAGAAAAATTGTTGCTTCGGTTACGAATTTTAAAATTTTTTATAAGTAGAAATTGTTCTAATTCAAGCTCTAAATATTTTTGTATTCCAGATAAATTTCTACAAAATGCATAATTTGTGAGATATTTACAAAAACCGTTTTTCGCTAAGACAAAAGACATACTTCCGGTAGGTATTCTGAAAAGCATTTTTTATAAAATCGTTCTAAAATGCATTTTCTCATCAAAATAGGTGGAGCATAAATGTATGGGAAAGCATTCTTGGTGATTGTATGTTAAGCCCGCATTTCTTTGAAGGTAGTATTAACGGAGAAACTTATGAATCATTTCGGAAGCATGTTCAAAAACGTTTAAAAGCGAATTTGAACACTTTTAATTTTTACCTGTTTTAATTATCATATTTGTTGTTATTTTATAATGAAATTTTCTACTAATTACTCATCCATTCACGTAACAGTTCCTGTTTCTACACCTGCTAAAATGAAGATATTAATTTGTGTATTGTGTCATATTCTATATATTTTTAGAATTATATTACTGGTATAGAGTGTACTGTAAATAAGATATACCTAAATTTTAGTCATTACCCCAATGCATACCAAAATCTTATCTTTAAGCTCATTTTTAGAAAAAGCAACTTATTAAATGTTATCCATTCAATTGTCAATTCGCCGCAAATAACATGGCTTACTGTACTGTATTCATAAAAAAAAACGTAATGTTGGCAAAATTATATAAAAAAATTGCAGTAGCTTATTAATGGTGACTTTTAACATAATAACATCTTCTATGTTTTTGGTGCCAAATTTAGTAAGCAATTGAAAAATGAATCCATACACAGGCTGTTCCATTTGAAAAAAATAACTTTTAGACAAAATTGTCACGTATTTTTTAATAGGATGTAGTGTTTCTCGCGGTGCATCTAGACCAAGGTCTCCGCTGGGTCGCTCACACCGAGGCACTTTGCGGTGAGCTCAGAGCTCAGCTCGGGTGCCTTCCTTCGCTAGGGCTTAGCGAATAATGTATTTGGATCTGTGTTGAGGAGTGCCTATTGCACTGATTAATTATCGGCAGGCTTTTGTAAATCAAAGAATCATAACCTTTTCCTCTGTGTTTATCACATGTACGGATACTCCACACATAGTGACATACATACATACAACATCAGACATAACGGGGACCTAACTGCTAGGTATTAGCTCCTGGAGAGATGTCAAGTGGTCAGGGTTGTTGGACAGTTAATTTTTTTAACAAAGTGTCACAACATCTGAGAAACCAACCACTAAACGGTTTTAATAATGTTCCGCAGTTAAATGCGTGTTAATGTCTAAATTTTGAACATATCTCTAACTATTCTTTAGTTTTTTTGATTTGGTATAATATTGTATACATAGCTCAAATATAGTGGATACAGTTTTCTGCAAATTCAATTAGTTTTAAAAATATAAACTACCTATATTTGTATTAGGACCTTTTATTATGAACAACACTACCAAGAATTGTGTCCATCTAATACGTCGTTTTCGAGAAATATAATTTTATAAAAACATGGAATTTCAGAAAAATGGTAATAAGTCAAAAACCTTAAATTTTAGGCCTATACTGTGTTATCAATTTTTGACTAAGAATTACACAGAGAATACGAAAATTTAATAATATAAAAAACTTTAACTAAGGTCAGCCACCAAGTTATGGAGCATTCTGTATAATAGAAAATAATTTACAGATGTGCTCCTAATGAGAAGCTATTATAGAGGAAAGAACCGCTTCGAAGTATCTTTTTTTATAAAGTCACAATCTGCCTTCCCCGCGGAGATGGTTCAGCCTGTATATCAGTATAATTCGCTTGTTGTTCTAGTAACTTGCAATTAAATATTGCATTAAATTATAGGTAGGAGTCAAAGCTAAATATTCAGTACTGCGGCTCTGGCACAAACAATATTCAGATCGCGATGATTGACAAATAATCTGGAAAACGTATTTATTACTTTACTATGGATATTTAAGATATTCCTTTAAATATTATTGTGGGCGGGCGCAAATGAAATAACGAGATGCACAAGCAAACTAAACAAAAAGAGCAACTCTACTGATCAAATCTACATCTAGTTGCTTTCTCAAAGTCTAGTTAGTAAAGTTGCCACGAACTTTCTCTATTACAATACAGAACGTTATCTTAATCATAAATTGGTATCATTACATCTGTCTTCTATTAATATACCATATAATTCGCGTATTATGAAGAAGTTCGAAGTTAGTGTACGTGAAAGTTTTACTATTAAGTAGGTATTTTAAATAAAGGTAAAGTTATCTATGAAGCCGTTTTCTATAAGTAAATTTGAATACATAAGGAACTAAAACGGAAATTGTTGCAGTACTAGCGTAAATGGTTTATCGAGGTGTTCATTCCGAGTATGGACTACATACGTAAGCTATTTTAACATTTCAGTATATCGCAACTCCAGGCGATAGTAAAAACTGTAAAATCACACCTCCACTTTTATTGCTTTGTAGAAAATAAAAGTTAGGGCGAGTCCCTGAATTCGGTTTATCGTTCCCAACTAGATTTATGCGTTCTTCTAAATCGTAAATTACAGATGAACATTACAACTCGTGCATATAATATATGTAATAGTAATTGTTTTCGTAGTTTTCTGACAAATTTTACAGTTTATCGCAAGATGATAATATGACAAATAAATTATTAATATTTTATTTTTCTATCTATACTTCAAAAAAATACATGATTTTTATTGTTATATTGTATGTAAAATTAATAAAGAAAGAAATAGATAATTGACAATATTTAGACAATTCACGCACATATAAATTGAAGAAACTATAGGTAGTGTTTGTACCTATTACTACATTTTTGGTGTGAGAAACGACGGTTATTTGGAAATGTTCGAAATATGATATATACAGGGTGAGTCATTAGTAGCCGCTTCTTCGATCGCTCTTTTGTGTTTTAAATAAAAGAAAAAACAATTGGTGGATGATCTGTAGTTGCTTGTGGAGCATAAAAATACTTTAAGCTCTGGCGCACTTCCAGTTTCACCGGAAATGCACGAAACTTATTTTTTTTAAATGACACCCTAGTTGGATTTTCTTGTACTGCTTTAAATTGTCTGTTGGAATGTTTTTTCTTTTTCAAAATTGAGCCAATAGTTTTTGAGTTATTAATTTTTTTTGAAAATATTTGACCAAAACACGTTCAGAAAAAAATCATTTTCACATTGTTTTTAAAAGCAAAAACATTAACTTCCGTCGTCTGTTACTTTTTAGTTGAAGTTTTGAAACTTCGATATATGGAAGATTTCTGCGTTTCTATAATTGGGTAAGCTGCATTTAATTATTATTTGTGTATGCGCTTCGATTTTCATAACTTTGGTAAGTGACTAGGGTAGTGTAGGTTGCTTTACTCTTTCTTCGTATATACCCTTACAAAGCGTTTAGTGTCAATATGATACACCGGTATAGTTTCTTCATACGAAAGATATTAAAAAACAACATGATAAATTGTGTTTTGGCAAAACTGATTGATGGTTCTTAATGTAAACTTTTTTTCTTTTCATCTTTGTGTTAAGTTGCATGAGTATAGTATCATCATCACGTTCAAATACAAAAAAAAACTTGCTAATAACACAATTTCTCGAGATTCTTGATCCTTGATCTTGATCCCTGTGGTATCCATTTGTTCATTCCGCCATTACATATTCTAAGTTATGAATAAATAATATTATGTAAATGTTTACATTACGTTACTAAACGTGAGCTCGGAAATGTTTTAAATAACCAGGCAAAATTTGTTAAACTATGGTCACTCAAATGCTATAGATTTTTCGAAAACGCCTATAGAATATCTAATTTTTAATATAGACAACCGTATATACATATTTCTATACAATAAATAAATACTTATTAGAAGTATAGCGTTATAAATACTCTTAACACAATAATATATTTATTATTTTTAAGTACATAACTGTATATATGTGAAATCCGTCTATCGAGACACTATGTCTTTAAAGTGTTCAATAAATCGAAAACGATAAAACGAAACAATATATGGCTTTCGTACAAATTGCCCCGGTTCGTTCAAATATTTCCAATCCGATCCTAAATACTGTGCCTACATTTTAAAGCAAAATCAACCTTTTCGTATTTCATTCTTATAACAAATATAAGTCAATATAACATTTTTACATAACGCTATAAATTTGAGTAATTGATGGAATATATGAAAATACATACCTAAAGAATATGAATTATTGAAACATTATGATTAATGGTGACAAGATCTATAATGTAATTCTCGTCATGTTAGGCAAGCTTACCAGGACTAATCGAAGGGTCTAGAGCAGTTATTCTGCGTGTAGTGCAAAGCTATCTTGTACAGGGCGTACAAGATGTTTAACATAAAAATGGCTGAGTAGGGCACTCAGCCATGGGAAATGTTAAGGCTTGAAGACAGATATTGGACACGAAGATCAGTAAACATGTAAGGTCACATTCAATACACAAAATGTATTTGCATTGTACAAGTTCGAAAAAAATCGAACATCTTGTACGCCCTACTTAATCATGAGATATGTTAAAGCCTGAAGACAGGTTTTAGACACGAAAATCAGTACACATGATAGGTCACATTAAAGATCACAAAATTTATTTACATTGTTCAAGTTCAAAAACAAATCTAACACCTTGTACGCCCTACTCAACCATGAGAAGTGTTAAGGCTTGAAGACAAGTATGGACTCGAAAATCAGTAAGCATGCAAGATCACATTCAAAACATAAAATTTATTTGCATTATTCAAGTTAAAAAAAATCGAATTCAAGTTCAAGTTCAAACAAAAACGAACACACTGTACGCTCTACTCAACCATGAAAATGTTAGGGCTTGAAGACAGGTATGGACACGAAAATCAGTAAACATGCAAGGTCACATTCAAGACACAAAATTTATTTGCATCGCCCAAGTTCAAATAGAAACAAGTGACAAGTAGTCAAGAATTAATCAGCCTACAATTAAGATAAAAACTTGAGATTATTCAAACAAAGTACATGATCGATGCAGAGGAAATGATGTCTCACTTATAAGGTAAAGTTGAGGATTGTTTATTATATAACCTCCTAAACTATCACTTGAATTTTTAGCCAAACATATCTCAAATCCATGAGCTACAGAATACTTAATTATTAATATGTCAAAACAGGTAACGTTTGGATAGGTATTATAACAATTAAATCTTAGCAAATAATTAAATTAATGAAGTCGAGTGCAGCAATAAAAAAAGAAATCAATTACAATGTCATTCTTCTTCTTCATCTTCTTCTGCTTCTTCTACTTCTTCATCTTCTTCTTTTTCTTCTTCTTCTTCTTCTTCTTCTTCTTCTTCTTCTTCTTCTTCTTCTTCTTCTTTTTCTTCTTCTTCTTCTTCTTCTTCCTTTTCTTCTTCTTCTTCTTCTACTTCTTCTTCTTCTTCTTCTTTTTCTTCTGCCTTTTTTAAAACTTAGTCTTGTTTCTTCTACTCTTCTTGATCTCGTTCAGCCTCTTAGAAAGCAGATGTCCAGCTCTCGCACTATCTTTTGGAACGTCAACCGGGGGGTCTCCTCAAACTCCTCTTTTCATCCTTTGCCCATAGATCCTTTGTCATTCTGTCGACGTGGTATCTCCAATATCGTCGTCTCGATCTCGTAAACTCTCGTAAACCACACATTAAATTTTGATATCTGCTCTTATATCATTGCTTCTTTTCTGGTCTCTTTAAGCTTACTCCCTTAATATTCCTCAATGTCTTCTCTGCTGCCGTCATCATGCTCTTCGCCTTTGTTGTATTCTCTCGAGTATCCACTGCTTATGTGAGTACAAGTCTTATGGCGGTTTTTATATTTGCGGATATTGCTATCAGTGGAGCTCTATTTTTCCACCATATGAGGCCCCTCAAGTAGCCAGAGATCTTTTAAGCTTTTTCACTTGGGGCCTGACTTCCAGTTGTAAGTTTTAGGCGCTGGTGGTCTCTGCTCCTAGGTACGTACATTGCATACATAGGTGGATGGGTTTGTCGTTTACAGCCAGTTTACATCTAGCGGGCTCCTTTGATATTACCATTGCTTCTGTTTTTTCTATAGATATCTGCACATTAAGGTTCTCCGCTCTTGTTTGAGACCTATATAGTTGTCGTTGTAGATCGTCCTCGTTATCCGCCATGAAAATTGCTTCGTCAGGGTAGCATAGCTTTATCGATTCTTGTCCCATTCTGTATCCTTCGTCAACTTCTTTTGCACTATTAATTATTTTATTCATAATGAGGTTGGGCTCAAACTATCGCCCTGGCGGATTCCAGTTAGTACTGGTACTTGTTCTGTAAATCCCTGTGATGTTTTGATCTTCGTGGTGTAATTTTTATTGAGCTCTTTTATTACGTTAATGTAAGGTACTCTTTCTTTATTAGGCAAAGAAACAAAGGTTCGAGAGATTTGTCTGAGGATGAAGATTGCGCCCATTTTCGATCTATTCTGCCTGAAGCCTTGTTTTTCTTCGCCTATTTCTATTCTGTTCGATGTTTTTGTTGTTATAATTTTTGTGAACAGCTGCCTTATGCCGGATAGTAAAGATATCATTTTATAATTTTCCAAGTCGGTTTTGTTTCCCTTTTTATAGATTGGTATTGTGATGCTCTTTGTCCAATCAATAGACACTTTTTGGGTCGAGATAACTTTATGGAATAATGGTGTAATTCGTAGTAGAAATAAACAAAGCAAAGTAACACGTGTACTAATTACTTGCATTTAATTTTTAAGAGCACAAAGCAAAAACAATGAGGTTTTGAATTATATGCTGTAGATTAAACGGAAGCTCCTCTTATATTCGGTTTGAAGATACTTATAATTGCACAAATTAAGATATGCATTGCTTAAACAAACTTAGTAGCATCAATCGTAAACTAGTAGTAACTAAAATCTTAGGCCCCCTAAGCCAATTATTTGAAATTCTTTTTACATCTTGCAATTATAATAAAATAGTATAATATAAACTTTTCTAAGACATTTTGGGCACTAATTGTTTAGAGAGCTAAGTTGATATTAACGGAAAATGAGTGTTTGCTTAATTATGATAGCCGGGTATATCATGTATTATTTTATTTTCTAAAATAATGTTGATTCTTCTTTAGTTTGTAAGTTCTATTCATATAAGAGAAATAAAAATTGTAGATGATCTATAAGTATTATTGACATGTCCTTCTAATAATTTAATATTTTGTAGTCCACGAGTACGTGAAAGTTTTCTGGGTACTTATATCGTGTAATAATTCACCGCGCCCCTTAAAAATCATTTAGATCTCGGGAGTCTGCAACCGAGTCTGTCGAGCGACAGCTCAGGAATTTTAATATCCACATTCCGGAGCGTATCGGTCCAAGTACGGAAGCTCTGGGGGAAAGAGAGAGATAAAGGAAGAGTTTCGGGTGGTGACGCGGTTCTCGACACTTCATTTACACGAAAACTGGGCCGCCAATTTCCACTATTCACGGGTTTTCAGTTTTGTGCTGTATGACCACTAAAACTATCCTCCGTTAACTAGTTGGTGAAAATGTTTAGTTTAAAACCGTAACGACCGCTTATTAAACAACGTATGGTATTCTCCTTTGTATTCTGCACGTTATGACATGCGTTGTTTGGATAAACCTTTATTTGCTGGGAATATAGAGAGAACTTTCTCCGAAAAATACGCGTTCGAGCATTCCTATTTTATGCAGTAAACACACACATGCATATGGAAAATTTACCACATGCGTTCCATAGTAGCTGTGTATATATCTGCTCACACTGCTGCCGCGGTGTGTAAACTTTGAACAGCTCAAATTATTTAGAATGCAAATGTGTTTCATAGTGAATATTTTATACCAAGAAATATGACGTCATACAGACTTTACCCACCAAATGTACGAGGTGTGGTTAAAAAAAGTTCACTAATGCCACTAAAAAGTTTATTTCTTTTTCTCGACAATTTACTCTCTTTTACACTTCTTACACTGCTCCATTCGAATTTTTATTGATCGAAATAGTGTTCGCGGACATTTTCAGAAAGCATGTTCATGATCTCCGTCGCTTTGTCCTTGACAGCTTGAACTGTTTCATATCTCGTTCCTTTCAGTACAGATTTCATTTCGAGGAATAGAAAAATTCGCATGGGACAAGGTCAAGTGAAAAGGATTTTTATTCCAACACAGGGATCCCATGCCTGGCCAAAACCTTCTTGACAGATAACGCTGTATGGGCAGGGGCTTTGTCCTGATAAAGAATTCATAACTTATTTGTCCACAAATCAGAGCGCTTTCTTCTTACTCGTTTACGGAGAGTCGTCAGGATCTCAAGGTAGTATTTCTGATTCACAGTTTGACCTTCAGGTAGGTAGTGAATTTACTTACACAGCCCCATGAATGTCGAAGAACACAATCATCGTTGCTTTAAATTTTGATTTGGCCATTCGAAGTTCTCTATCTTAGATAACTATGGCCCTTTCAATACAATGATTAACCCTCTATTGCACATAATTTTTGTTTTGCCGAATTATTTTTATATCATGTCTTTTTGCATGCTTAACACGTAAAAAATAGCGAAAAAATTTTTTGCCTATTATTTTCCAAAAAAAAAAATTTTTTTTTTGTTCCCATGTGGGAACATTGTGCACACAAGACATGGACAGTAAAAAAAGTTGTACTTCAAAAAATTATATTTGTTGTACTAATACATTGTGATATGTAAAAAAACAGTTTTTTTCTCATACAAGCATAAATATACTTTGCATTTCGAACAATACAGCCTACTTTTTCCTGTGCAATTTTCCAATCTGCAACGATTACGTTTGTTCTAATCTTGTTTCTAATGCAGGCTGTTGTCCCCTAGGTTTCTTTTGCATAGTCTCTGGAAGTGGGTCCTTACTAGGCCTTCTGCGTTTCGCCCTATTTTGTATGGAATTGTGGTCTCCCAAAGTAGTCAATACTTTTGCTAATTCAGTTCTGAACTGCAAAAGGGAGATGTTCACTTTGTTCTGAGGTTGGTCTTGACTGTGGTGTTCGGCAATTCTTCTATACTGCAACCATGCGATGCATGTAATAACATCTAGCATGTGAAAGAACAATCGATGGTACCATTTCTTAGATCGGATGTGAATTCGGTACAATCCAAGTATCGAATCGAGAAGATCAACTCCTCCCATATGCTTATTGTATACCTGCACAATATTTGCGCAATTAATCTCTTTCCTGGTGTTATCAGTCTTGAAAAACCGCTGAACCTTATGGAGTGGCTGGCTGCCAGCGAATGTGGAAAGCGATGTCACCACTTTATTGTCATACCACTGTACACTAAACTAAACTAAACTAAACTAAAATGTTCTAGATCCTGTTGGTGATTTTGAACAAAGTCGTCCTGAAAATCGAGAATTTCATCTTCATCTAATAAAAGAGAATCCTCACTCTCGCTAGGAATATCTCTGATTTCATAAACATCGCTTTTGTTTCCATAAAATGATTTAGAATGAATAGGTGAAAAGTTTTCTCTCTTTCGCTCGCATAGTCTATTTATATTTCATAACTGCAATGTGCTTCCACCTTGTGTGTTACATTCTAACTTAAAGATGAATGTTCCCGAATGGAGACAATGCGTAAATAAAGGTGGTATTTTTGAAGTTAAGAAAGTTAGAACTTAAAACGCATGGTGTTCCCGAATGGACACAAGGTGCAATAGAGGGTTAAGCTTAGTTTCTGAATCAAAAGTCAGAAACCACGATTCAATGTATGGTCCTTTCCAATGGTTTCCAAAGAGTCAACACAAATTTTAATTCCAGAATCTTTGTGTTCGAATATGAGATTATTTAGCATCATTTTTGAACACTCATACATACATACATTTTTTGTGCAAAATCTGCAGAACAGATTCTTTGTCGATTTATATAGTTTCAACTCTACTACTCAACCGACGGCCTTGTCGGCTTAAAACATCGATTTTTTCAATGTTTTTGTCTTCGTTGAGGTGGTGCACGTCCTGGAAGTGAGTAATTTCTTTTTTTCCCTCTTTCAAACGTTTAAGACACTCGAAAACCTGAGTGCGTGATGAACATTCAGCACCGTATACCTCTTTTAACAAAGAATGAGTGTCTGTTGCGAATTTGTCGAGTTTCACAATAAATTTGACGTTAAGGCGTTGTTCTAACACTTAACAATTTTCTGATAAGCCGCAGATACAATTTCTGATATGAGCGAAGGCTAGGGCCCAAATAAAAGGTTTCCGTTCGATTTGGCACTATGAATTGAGAGGTGGGACATCAACTAACTTAGCCGTGTGCCAATTGACCTTGAGAAATGCCCTCTGTCTGTAGATCAAACAATCCGTGTTTTTAAGTCACACAACGTATATCCTATACAACCTGTCTACTAAATATGCGGAAAAAATTAAGGGGTTTTAATTTGGGCTTTTTAATGTTTTTTATTCTTAGATGATTGGCGGTAATATATTTGTTAATTTTCATGTCTTTACTATTTCGAGGTTAGGGTACATATTAAAAGCAATGTCAAATTTGATTGGGTCCTGTATTTTCCACTTGCACTGATGAGCAAAACTGAACACATATAGTAGCTTTTATAGAAACAGTTTAAATTATAGAAAAATTGTTAATGGTTTTCTGTAAATTAATATATTTCCAGAAATATAAATAAACATATTATTCTAAAATAAGAGTATATGTAACAATATTTTTTGACATAAGTGTATATATGTCTAATTGTGTCGTACTCAGTTTCAGCGCATACGTAGATGTCAATGACATGAAAAAAGTTAATAATGGTCTAGAACTAACACTTCTTTAATTCTTCCCGGCATAGATTTTAGAGAGTATCATTCGTCATGTACCCATAAATCCTGGATATTTGATGACGAGGAATGGTACTTCACATGTAAACGTCCTCTTCAATAAGCCTACAGGTTTACAATAGGGTTGACACCGGAGCTTTGTGGAAGCCAATTCGGTAGCTGAAACTATTGAGATTCTATCTGTCTTGTACTGGTTTAGCAGTGCGTTTTGGGTCCCAGTCTTGCACTTGCTAATTTCTTTTTCTAAGTTCATGCTTAAAAAAATTGCATCCATAAATATTAAATATCGACTTTCGCAAAATGACAGTAGCTTTGGCCGTCCACGCAGGCGCGCCCAAAAAAAGCTTTTTTCGTACTTTCTGTACAGCACTCTGACTAACCTCAATTTTTTGGCTTCTTTTTTTTTGAAAGATTTGTTTTCAGTAATTATATAACTTTTTTCATTGTGTCGTCAAATGTCTTTCTTTTTTAATAACTGGATGTTACACTTTTACTTAAGAAATGTAAAAGAATACTAAACACGTTATTCATAGCTAAATTGAACATAACACGAAATTATAATTTAAGAATATAAAGTATTATATTAACGTAACAGCTCCTGTTTCTACACCTACTAAAATCAAGTTAATAATTTACTTTGTTTAAATTTTGTCAATTGTGCCATATTCTACATACTCTTATGAATTATATTGCAGATTGTAAATAATATATGTATATCCAATTTTCTTCATTACCCCAATACATACGAAAATCATATACCTAAGCTCACTTTTAAAAAATTTATTACAAAATCAGGCTTGTCAACTGTGAAGCGACTTATAGCATCCATTCATTTGTAAAATTTGCGACAAATATTATGGCTCACTATACCGTATTCAAATAAAAAAAGCATAAAGTTAGCAAAATTATACCAAAAGCGACCATAGCTCAGTAATGGTCACTTAAAAATAATAACGTTTTACATGTTTTTGGGGCAACTTTAGTAAGCAATTCAAAAATGAACCAATATATGGGGTGTTTCATTCGAAAAAAATTACTTTTAGATAAAATTTTTCATGTAACATTAATCGAGTTTTCTTCAAATTCAATTAGTAATTGCAAAAAAATTGTATTAGTACCATTTCTTATAAATAATGCTACCAACAACTGTATTAAAGCCAACTAAGTGATAAAAACATTATCGTTAGGAACAACTGTTTAAAAGAAAGAGTTGTTCTCCAGTTGAGTATAAATCAATAAACTTAATGTGACGTTACGGTGTTTGACTATCTAAACAAAATCCATACGTCGTTTTTATAATATTTATAATTTTTTAAAAACAATGAATTTTTCAGCAAAATGGTAATCAGTCAAAAACGTTAAATTTTAGTTTATAACTTTTTGACTAAGAATTGTACGGGAAATACAAACAAGTGTAAGAACATACATGGTGTTCCGTTTAAAAAACTATAACTATGGTCAGCTACCAAGTTATGGAACAATCTGTATAATACAAAATAAGTTTAAAAAGTGCTCCTAATAAGTGGCTATCATAGGAACAAAAAAGCTTGGAAATATCTTTTCCCATAAAGTCACAATCTGACTTTGTGATTGTAGTTATTTATAATCAGCAGTTCTTTACAGCAAATTTCATTGTACAGGTAAGAAAAGGCTTGAACCAACAACGACGATAACTAATAAGACAAAACTATCAGAAAATAAATGGATTTTATTTACATAATCAAAGGTAGAAACATCATTTTAAGTTTCTTGATTTATAATCAAATTGGATTATTCTTTTTCTTTCTTTTAAATAGTTGTTCCCTACGATAATCTTATTAACAATTATTTGACTTTAACAACACCGATATTATTCTAAATTTCTTAATATGAATGAATATATTAACATAATTCTATTTTATATACATTTCGAACAACTAATGTAGAATCCAATAGTGCCATAAAGCAGTTATTTATATTGATAAATATTTAAGAATTTGTAACAATGTCCATTGTAACAAAAAGCTAAACTTAATGAAATGGCTTTCTTTGTTTTACTAGCATACATTTATTTACATAAGAACGAATTATCAATTATATTTACTAAAAGAAATTTATGAAAGAAAGGGGGGCTTCTATATTTTGTTTCACTTTAAGAGCTGTGATTTGCAACGAAGAAAGCATTTTTCTGTTCAGTATTTCGTGATCAAGCTTCTTGTAAATTGAAATTTATTGAACGATGGATATAACATTCCCAATGGATTATAAAATACCTTGAGTTTTAAAATAGATTTAATGTTTGTTGCTGCACCCAGAAGCAGAAATAGGTACAATATATAAAAATGAGAATACAATTCAAAACAAGAGCGCTAAAAGTAATTATAGTAAATGGTTTCTATTTCAAATAAACCGAAAACAAACAAGCCAGGCATCTAGCTTCCGAAGAAAAGATCGCAGCCTTTGACTCCGGTTACAATAGCTTTGTTAACTATATAACGTTAAAATTGCTCTAGTTGATATTTCCGCTTCAAATACAATGTTACATTTCTTTTCCTGATTTCGAAACTACATGTGTACTATATGTTTAAAAGAAATTATCCAAATTTTAAAATAATAGAATTTCAATATAACAGTTATATGTTCAAATTCCTTGTGCTTTCACTGTAGACACACATATATTGGTTTTTCCAAAAAGGAACATATAATTTTAAAATATGTATTTGTTTGTTATTTCGGAACTGTTTATGTGTACTTACATTTCGTAGAACTTTATGAAAATGGTCGCTTTACAGAAGATCCACTTACTCCCGAATTGTTAAAGAAATGTAAAGATCTTTTAACTAATCGTGATAAAAAGATTAATAATGTTGAGTGTTTTGCGGTAAGTCCTGTATAAATACCTTTACAAGGTTAGACTTATTGAAACAGGATCGCAGCACATTTGCAGGTATGGGTGAACATTTTGGCTGGGTTAAATAACAAATGAAAATTATTTCTAAATTGTGTTAAAAAATAGCTTTTCATATGAAAAGCATCTTTGGTAAACGTCTCTCATCCTTTTAAAGGTTAAACATTTAATGTACAATATTAAAAGTTAGACACTGAACTTTTAGCGTTTATGGTTTAACGTTTAAAGGATATAGTTTAAAGTATATAATTTATTATTTTTCGTTTAGCTTTTAACTTTTAACATTAGAACATTTTAATGATACATCGCTTGTAAAAATAGGAAAAATAATATAAGTTCAGGTGAAAGTGGTATACCAGCAGCAATTCTAAAGTAAGCGCCACTAAACAGTAAGAATATGGAAATAAAAGAAAATAGCTAAACAATAGAGTAGGGCAGTCACGTGCACTTACTTCAAAGAAAGGGAAAAATGCTGTGTAAAAATTACATCGAGACAAATTTACCTAAAGTGGCTTAATACAATGTATTGCAGACGCAAATGATGTGCCCATATTATCTAGGTCAAAGAGGAAATTAGAAAAAGTAATTGGAAAGTTTCTAGATGGTGTGGTAACAAGAAAAGAAAATATATGAATATTGATTCTTACAAGGAATTGATAATTTGGGTTAACGGAGGACCACCGACGACAATTATGTGTACACACGATATCATATATAGAAGATGTCTTATCGAAGAAAAATATTTTTGGGAAAAGGTTTTATTTTCAAACTATTACTAGCTCTAAACTATATAACTATAAAACTTTTGTAATATAATTTATATATGTTATATATGTTGTCTGGTACCTGTCATGTAGTTTCATACGAATATATATACCGTAGTCGTCAAATTTTAATTTCGGTTTATACTTCTATCCCATGCAGAAGATGACCTTATAATATGCAGCGAAGCCTGCTTGCTAACAGTGGTGGAAGAGCAACGCAGTGTCGGGGGACCCTCACGCCTTACATTTCATAGGAAACGTTTGTCGAGTGTCCTGTCTTGGCAGCCTCGCTTATGTTTATCTTTAGTTTATTTCGTCGCGCTCTTTTCCTCTTTCTACTTTCGTATCAGAAATTAAAATATGTCGACTACGGTATATACTAGTTCTAAACTGATTTACTATTCTTGAAACACCCTGTTTACTAATCGTTTTGCTCAGCTGCTCCTCTACATGTCTTCAAATTATATCCACAAACGAGAACTTACTCAGCATTCTCTTGCAAAGTTATTCGTTCGGCCATAGTTGGTATTTGGGGAATTTATTATTAAAATGGCAATCCTTATATTGAAATTACTGTCACTTGGATAGCATTTAAAAAATATTATGCACTCATTATTATTGCTCTGAATGTAAATCAATTTTTTCAGTTATTTTAAGACAAATTCGTATTTGTACAAATTTTAAAATGTTTAAAAAAAATAATTTTTTGATACTTTTAAAAATAAATGGGGTGTATTATAGCAACACTATAAAACAATTCTGAATAAAAAATATTAGGTTTCATGTAATGATCAAACCTTTCTTTTCTTTTAAGTTTTATATGAAATCAATAATAAAATCATTTTCCATTTGCCTTATACTTAGGTAGATATTGTGTACATACACATACATTATTATCTAATGCCTCTACGCCGAAAGCTTCATTTACCCATTATTTTGACACAAAATTAGCGAATTAATATGACATAATTTCCAAAGTACCATACCTTGTTGTGAAACTATTTTAAAACTATGAAATGGCCCCTAGTATTATACGTAATTAAAATAGCATTTGTATGTATATATTTTGGATTTCCTGGAAACTATGTACTGAATTAAGGAACTAATTTAATGATAAACAGAATATGTACATTCATAAATCACTCGAAACCGCTTGGCAGTAAATAAATAATGTAACCCGTAGTATTACAAAATGTCACGTATAAGATGTATACATATAACTTACAGGAAAGATTCCATGCTTGAATAGCTGCATGCCGTAAATTGAACGTGAAGTTTGTGTCAATACTTCAGCGCTGCTCTTTGTGCAGGCTACATCTTAAAATTGCGAAGCACTGGTGTGTATTTTTATTTTTCCTACTGAAACATCAACATCTTTATGATCAAGAGAAAGAAGGTGTTGTTTTTATTTTCATATTCATGTTGCCGTGGTATTAGGTTAATACCATATTTTCACATGTTAGCGCATTTCTCACACAGAAATGAAATTCGAGTTGAGTTCCCAACGAAAACGATTTTTTTAATTGGTCTTTTTGTAGGATATCACAACTGTTAGCAATAATATAGATGTAAGTTACATAGCAATTTGAAAAGATTATTTAGATATTTAATGAATGAAATCTGTTTTTCTATACAAAGGGTTTCCAATTTTTTACATATAAAAAAATAAAAACTATATATGATTAATTGATAACTTAAAAAGCTATGGAGGATATATTTTAATTTAGAATATAACAGCTTTGCATTAAATAATGTTTTTCTTCTTTGATTAAATGGCCTTTCTTGAAATTTCTCTTCTTTTTATTCCCTTACTATTGTATTTTATTCGATGGCTATTCTGCGTTTATGTTCATTATCAGTTCTGTCATTACGTTGTTATATTACTTATCATTCTTTGTTTAATTGCGAAAGATTCCGTGTATAAAACTCTTTATATTATGGGTTATTTTTATATTGATTTTTCTATCAATTATTATTGCACTGTTTCAGTAATAGATATTTTGAATTGGTATAACTAACAGTGCTGACACTTACAGATTTTATATTTACAAATGCCCGCCCAGAACATTATTCGACAAAAACAGTAAACTTTCACGTTTCGGATCATAATTGAATCATTCAGATGTTCACAGTGTAGGATGCCGCCGTAACACAAGATGCGATAATGTGTAGAGGCTTTTGCGGAGGCAGACGTGATCTATATAAAAATATTTTGTAAGAAAAACTTTATTTACTTAATGTGATAGAGGACGTACGATGCTCTAGTAACTTCTATTGAGTCTATCACAAAAAACAAAAATTATTGAAACCAAACAATTATTGAAGTAAAATGTATTGAAATAGCTTCACGATATTAAAAAGTTATTCTATACAAATTTACCCGAACTTTTCAAATCGCGCTCTAAATACTTCAGAGCTAGTTGATTTCAAATTCTCTTTTCTATTAATATGAAAATTCTGACAGAAACTAACACTTTTACTTATCGAAGAGCATACATAATAATATGGCAAATATTTTGCATTCTACACATATTTATGAAGAGTATAAGAGCATTAAGACCTTAACTTAAAACATGTTGTCTATACAAACATTTTCAAACTCAAATCAGAAGTACCCTTATTTGCACATGATGCTTTCCCCGCAAATTTATTAAGTGCATAAAACTATTTGAAACTTAATTTAGAATAGCCTCGGAATACAAAATTCATGTATAAAGAATTTTTAGAGCATATACGAAAATCATTGGTGGTACATCTCAACTTTTCACTTTCTTTATTATTGTGATGATCAAAATTGATTGAATGACCTAAATTTGGTCTGTTGATACCAAACCCTATAATTCGGCTAAGAAGTAATCGCATTTATTCAGAAAAGAATTTTAAGATATCGAAAGAGTAAGCAATACCGCCTCAGACAAAATGTTAAGGACGTACCTAGTAATAATATTACATTTTAATGTATTCATTGCTTTCTTTCCTAATATTTTTCACACACGTAACACATAAGTAAGCGACGACTGGCGGATATTAGGTGCATCAGCTCTTAACTGAGCTATACATGCAAGGCTATAATCATGTAACTGCTTTCTCAAATACTTTTGAGAACGAGCTCAGCAGAAATACATGACAAAAGTTGCTCACAAAGTGCTCTGAACCACCCTTAGGAATCGGTTGAATTTTTGATGCCCGGTTGCACAAAAGTTAATTGATCTTTAATCATTTGCTAACGGACGATTAAAATTTGACGAGTGATTAACGAACTGTTAACGGTTTGTTAATGTTTGATTAAATTTTTAATAAATGTCAATTCTAATCTGTCATTAACGGCCAATTATCGTTATTTTGCGTTGCAGAAACAATGATACAGTGTTAAACAGTTGTTAACGAAGGATTTATTTAATCAGTGACATTCGGGCAATTAAACAAAAATTAATTTTTATTTGACGATTGAACAATATAAAGGCGCAAGATGCTGTCTGACTTATCATCCTCGTCGAGCGATGAAGATGAACAAGGACCACCACCAAGATTGCAACGACGGATTCGGTTCATACGCGATCGAGAAAATCCGTTCGATCTTCATGATGTGGACTTTAAGAAAAGATTTCGACTTGACAAAATAACGGTGATGAATTTGGTTCATTCAATCGGGGGTGCAATTCAACCAAGAACCCATAGAAACAAATCCCTCGATGCACTTACCCAGATCCTAATTGCACTTCGATTTTATGCCACAGGTAGTTTTCTTCAATTAATTGGTGATTACATGCATATTCATAAATCAAACATAAGTAGAGTAGTTCGGCGTGTTACTCATCAGATCGCATAACTTTCTCAACAATACATAAAAATGCCTCGTACCAATGACGAGTTAATGGCAACAAAACAGGGATTTTTTAACATTGCTGGTTTTCCAAGGGTTGTGGGTGCCGTCGATTGCACGCACGTTTTTATCCAGTCCCCTGGTGGTCACAACGCTGAATTATACAGAAATAGGAAAGGATACTTTAGCATAAACGTTCAAGCAATTTGTGACTCCCAATTAAAATTGATGCATATCATTTCTCGGTGGCCAGGATCCGTGCATGACAGTACCATATTTAACGACTCTAATCTTCCTGTTGAGTTTCGTATGGGTAGATATGGCAATGGCTTCTTACTGGGAGACAGTGGTTACCCATGTAAACCATACCTTTTAACCCCTGTGACTGTAAATCAAAGGAATGATAGTCAAGAAGCTTACAACAGGGCCCATATCATTACACGAAATACAGTGGAGAGGTATTTTGGAGTCCTTAAACGCAGATTTCCCTGCTTAAAATACGGCTTACGCCTCAAACTGAAGACTACCGAGAAAGTGATTGTTGCTTGTGGGGTATTGCACAATATCTGCAAGGAACATAATGACGATATGGAGGATTATTTTGACGAAATTGAAGATGAAGAAGAAGTTGAAGATATTATTTTCGGGAAGGCAACGAAAATAATCCAAATTACGCAGTGCGAAATGCATTAATTGCCACAGTATTTGATAGATAAAAAAACAAAGATTTCAATTTTTTAATTTTTTTATTTCTAATCTTAATTTTTTCGCTTGCAGATTTAAAACGGTCGTTTGTATTTTTTCATTTTTGATTTTTTCACGGTAATACTGTTTCCTTAAATATTCGCATGTAGCAACACGTTTTCTTTTTTTTTGGAATGTGGATGGTTGGGGTTGCGATACGACCACGGGAATTGCACTTACATCTTGATGGGAAGGACCAGGTTCAGAGTCAGGGTCAAGGATACTTATTTCATCTAGTATCAACAAATATATAAATTAATTTCGAAATATAATTAATTTTGGAATTAAATTACTGAAATAGTCAGCCGCGCTGTCAAACTCATTTTGGAGAGGATGTACTTGCTCCCTAATTGTAGCCAACAGAATCTCCTGATCTGAAGACAAAACAAGGTCCGCAGTTCCTCCGCCCGTTTTAAATATTTCTTTCTATATATATATATATGAATAGTACTTAATTGTTACAATTATTTTTATTTAAAGATATTAAAAAAATTTGTACCTTATCGTTATTCGCGGCTCGTTTTGCCTCTTGTTCAAGTAATTTTGCTTCATAGTTGTCGTGCTAATTATTAAACAAAAACATTTAATAGTTATTAACTTTTCATGATTACAATTATTCTAGCCTTACGTGATGTTCGGCTACAGTTTTTTTGGTCTCCCGTTTCACATTTTCGTACAAAACTTTTAACTGTTTACTTGTTCGAGGGCCCGTTTCAGCAGTACAATTATAATCCCTCTCAATTTCTGCCCACACCTTGTTTTTCTTTTCGATCATAAAAGATTTTGTTGATTTATCTTCAACAACGTGTTTATATCTAAAATAGATGATAAAGGGAATATAAAAGGGAATGGAAAAGGATTGATGATTAAAGAAGAATAAATTGAGATTTTAGCTTTGTAAAAAACACTATATACCGATATACCTAATGCAATAAATACTCACTTGGCTACAACGGAAAGAAGGGTTTCTTTTTCTCGTTGAGTAAAATTGACTCTTTTCTTTGTTGCCATCATGAATCCAAAATTGTCGTATGAAATTCAAATAATAACAGACAAATAGACAAAACTTCAAATGTCAACATACAACTGTCTTCCCGTTGTTGCCAAATTCAACTTTAATTAATGACGAATTACCAATGGACGATTAAGGAATCATTAAATTGTTTTGTGCAACCCGATCATTTTATACCAAATCATCAAATTTGATGAACCGTTAGTTAATGATCAATTAACAAGAGGTTTGTGCAACCGGGCCTGAGACTTTTAATCCCATTGGAAATTTACCATTGGCTACGGAATCATTTAATGTCAATGGTGTAAACATTTTATTAGCAAAATACTCCAGAAAATAAGTAATAATCCAGTCCTCAACATAATATGAGTATGTATTTTAAGTTACTGAAAAAAAGTAAAACATACTATTACTTTTTTTCATACACAGACTCAAAGAAGAAGGAATTCATCGAAGCCACTAGTCACTATAACACGAATATTAGGTTTGATCTTATTTAATACATAATATTATTATAAACATTAACAGAAATACATGTTAGTGTGCAAATATATTCTGGCATTACATAATAATGTTAGTAAAACTATATCAAAAACACGAATGATAATGAGGTAGGCGACATTTTTTTTCCCTTAATTGCATGCTACATAAATAAAAGTAGAATAAAAAATTGTTTACCACTGTTGAATTTATGGGGAAGAAGTGGTGTAATTGACGTAGAAAAACTGTATAGAGAAAATTGCAATCGGAAGTACGAGGTAGGCGCCATAAATCTGGGCCTGACAGACTTATATAGGTTCAAACGTGTTTAAACTCGGTCACGTCATTCATGCACATACGCCAACCAACGTGACTAGCGAACGAAAATGTCAGAAGTAACGAAAATTGAGTACCGCGCGGTTATTAAATTTTTAACAAAAGAAGGGCATAACACCTTATCACATTAAACAAAGTTTAGGCGGCGTTCACGGTGATTCATCTCCTTCGTATTCAACTGTAAAAACGTGGGCAAAATGTTTCCGTTTGGGACAAGAATCCCTGGAAGGTGCTAATCGGAAGAGTCGAACAATTGAAGTGATAACGCCTCAAGAAATTTCAATTATTGAACATTTAGTGCCAGAAGATCGCCATTTGAAAGTGAAGGAATTAGCAGTGTTAACAAACATTTCCTAAACAAGGTTCGCCGAATTCTCCATGACCATTTGGGTATCAATAAAATTAGTGCTATATGGGTACCCCGACTTCTTTGTGCTCTCCAACGTGAACGTCGAGTCGAATGTGCGCAGTCGTTTTTAAACATGTGTGGAGACGACCCAAAACCGATTTTGGAATCCATTGTCACAGGGGATAAAACAATGGTTCTGCTTTTACAATCCCCTATCGAAAAGGGAGTCCATGGAATGGCGGCGACTTGATAAACCTCGTCCCAGAAAGGCGAAAGTCGTTCATTCAACGAAAAAGGTGATGGCCACAATATTCTGGGATTGTGAGGGCATTTTGCTAATTGACTTTAAAGAGCGCAATACAAGTGTGCGTGCATTATGCATATTATGCGCGTTTATTGCATAAATTAAGCGACAGTATTCGTGCAAAACGTCGTGGAAAGTTGACAAAAGTTGTGCGATTATTGCACGACAATGCTTCCGTCAATACTGCCGCCTTTTCACAAACTGTCATCCGCAAATACGGTTTGCAAGAATTAGAACATCCAACGTAGAGTCCGGATATGTCACCTTGTGATTTTTGTTTTGTTTTCTAATTTAAAAATAGACCTTAGGTGACGTTATTTTAAGGACGACAGTGAGTTGCAAGCAGCTGTTATACACTGATAAAAAATCTAAGTAAAATTACTATAAAAAATAAAAGTCACATACACGTCAAAATATTGGAAATGTACACTGCAAATCCGTATTTTTCACTTCAATTTGTGATTAAACAATTTAATTATAGAAATATATTTGTAGTTTTAATTTGAATTCTTTAATAGTACAAATAAATTGTGAATTTACTTTGATGCATTTGTACATCAGTAACTTACCACCTAATCACTGTAAAATGTTACAAAGAATTTATGTTATTTCACATAATTTTTTTTCTGTGTAGAACATTTTGACGGAAAAACTTCAGATTATTATTACAGGGGTATCGAATTATTAATTAATCGTTGCAATAAATGTATAGAAGTTAGGGGAGATTACATTGAAAAATAAAAATTCTTATATTGTTCCAAGTTTCTTTTTTCTATATCAGGCGCCTACCTCGTAGGTCTCTTATTCCTGTCGAAAAGCAGCTATTTGCAAATATTACAAATTACATACAGTTTTACTAAGAGTACCAAAGTAATTACAACTTGACTAAAAAATTACTTTGTTGAAAAAGAAATTGAGTATTCCGACTGGAAAAAACACGTTTACTTATATCCAGAAGCGGTTTTTTTCCTGTACAGATTTACAAGAATAGAAATATTTATTACTTGATTTGGAATAATTTTTGTCCAAAAAAATGTAAAAATTCAAAACAAAAGTAACACTTTTACTCTTATCAAACAGCATTCTTTTATCAAATACTGCAAATTAAGTACTCTATATAGATTAATGAAGAGCATAAATGTACCTACACCGAAAGTAATAACAACTTTTGTGTACCTATATTTTGAAAATTTAGACCGGTAGTACAAATTTCAATCTTGTCAAACAGAAGTTTTTTGCGAACAAGTAGTTAATGAAGCATTCCTCACAGATTTATTAGAACTTGTGGTCGCCTAGTGGTCGAAATTCAACAATTCTTTCTTAATTTAATGCATTTGTATGAACTTTAAGTATGCCAAATCTCATATTCCTCCGTGCTCGCAATTTTCTTAAAAAGGAGTGGAAAGTGTTTTCTTAACGTATTAATATAGTATTAAAATTCAATTTGGGTGAACTCGCAATTTCAACTTATTGTCTCAAACAAAACTTCAAATACCTGGGTAATATTTTCTTTTACTTAAAAGTTCAAATTTTCAAAATTTGTACTATTTGGCGGAAAGATTTTTATGAGGAGTTAAGAACATCACAGCTTATTTAAAAATGGACTCCAATCAATTTTGAATAGTCACTTCTTGGTAGAGCAATAAATGTTAGGAGGGACCGATTTCCAATTATCTAGCAATTTGTGTTTTTATTTGTGTAGAATTTGTGTATGCCTTACTTATTATACCAGAGTTTATTTTCAGTTTTTGCACAACGGCAATGTAAAATATCTAATCTATTTTCACTTTTTTGTTTCTAACAATAATTATGGAGGCAATACGCTTCGCTAAGCATTTTATGTAGTCTACTGGTAAAAAAAAGACTTGATTGACGTCACATGTGTATGTAACCTGCGTACGTGTCTATATAAATTTCCGGTGCTAATTGAATTTCTAAAACAATTTGTTAACCAATCGCTCGTGAATGAGTCATCACTGAATACATCCCTCGCTTTTAGCTTGCGGAAGGGTAATCTGCATCTCCAGTGGCATACTATTAATCTTATTAATAGTAATAGCAAATTAGTTTTAACTGTAAATATTTATTTTACCTCATTATTGAGTACTGATAAATAAGAAATTTATATTCAATAATAAGCAAGTTTCAAGTGATCGCTCTAAATTCTACAAAAGACTCTGAATATACTTGGTACTATGATATTAAAAGTGCCTGTCATGATTTTGTTCACTTTTCAGAGGGTCGATATTAATATCTACTTTCAGTTTTTCTTGTACAGGGGTAAATGAAAAAAGAATTTACCATTTCTAATGCAAATAAACCAAATTGTATATGTATATACTTATTTATCATGTTGATAATATTGCCTTTAAGAGTTGTTCACGTATTATTGAGCAAAAAGAGTTTGGATGAAAATGCAAGAAAAATGAATCTTCATATTTATAATTTATAATATTTACATTTGCCGCTTTAAATTTTTTGGTAAAAAAAGGCCAGCAAAATGTAGAAACAGAATTGTATAGTGCATTGGTTCATTTCAGATACCTATTCCATTACAAATCGCCGAGGTCAAACGTTATATGTTATCTATGATATCTGGTTTATTAGAACCTATTTCTTCTAACATTATTGTAATCTAATGTAAAAGAAAACTCCAAATACATTTTCTTTGCTTTTAAAACCTTCAATTCAATTTTACATGAAAACAATTATACATTTTCCAATGATGATTAAAACATAAAACCATCGAAAATTTTGTTATTTTCAAACTGATCTATTATAGTAGTGATACATTACAATAACGCCTGCCTCGACTAAAAGATAAATTAAACAATAAATACTTACGTAATTATAGAATTTATTTATTAGGCGAGGGATAATTGTTATAAGTAAATATTTTTCTTCATTGTTTATACACATATAATCTTAGTAGCAACAAATTTTCTATATACATATATGTTTAGATAACAAGTTAATTTGGGGTATAATAAATAATTAATTAATATCAAAAACGACAAATAAGAAAGCAAGTCATTTAAACATACCCATTGGAATAGTTTTTTTATTTATCAAAAATAATATCCAACTTCACTACAAGACAGACTTTGCCCACCTATGTCTTTAATGACAAACGAATAACAAACCATAGAAAGATGCAAACAGGACAATATTTAATTTCACCGCATAAATAATGTCGACACAAATTGTGTTACTAAAAGTGAAAATGTAAACATTTAGCCCTAGAACGGTCGCTATTTATATAGATTCAGTGCAAGATAATGAATTATTATTGATAGCATCTACTTTCACCACACAAATAAAACTGACTTATTGGTCTAATGATACGAGATTGACAAGGCAAGACAAAGGATAATGATAATACAGAATTCTGTAAATCATACATGAAAATGTAAGCTAATAGGTGATGGAGGATGTATGATATTTTCGAATATTTAAACGTACTTATGCTATTTTGGCTTGTAAAATCCATTAGCAAAAGCCCACTCTTCTTAGGTGAACAATAAGAAAGTACATCGGGTGTCATAAAAAGAAAGAAGGTAAAGTGTAAAACCACTATGTCTCATCACTTGCAATCTGTAATGTAACGCTTAAATAAATGAAGAAGACAAGTAAAATAATTAGGCAATTTTGAGACCTCGGATATACTAATAGAAAACGTGATTACAAAATTTACTAGCACCTTTGTTTATCAAGGAGAAGTCTACAAAGTTTGCAGAACTTTTTTTTAAATACTCTCTTCATTACCGAAAAAAATTTACTCGTCGCGATAAATAAAACATCGCGATCCTAAGTTGGAATGGCAAGCGCAGAAAGGAGAGGTGTGTGTTGCAAAAGTGCACCTGTAATAGTTATTTACGAACCAAGTGCGGGAGGACTATTTTCCCACATGAGCGCACATTGTAAGCACGAGCGACCGCAGGAAGCGAGTGCTTTTAATTGCGCGAATGCGTGGAAGATGTCTTCACGCAAGTGGTTTGTACAATATTTTTTGTACGAACATTAAATTAAAAAAACATTATTGATTAATGTCATTGGTATCATACCTAACCTAAGATAGATTACCTAATTAATTTAAGCATTTCATGTACGTAACTATTACTCACCTTTCCCTAAAATTAAGTTATTATATTCTCACACATGACAAACATGAGGTATTTATTCTTATATTTATAAATTTATAGTACATTTATTGCGTTTTTTGGTTTAAATACAAACAATTCCTAACTGCCAATATGAATGTCGATGTGGTTCAAATAGATGGCGCTTGAATCTTGCTTAAGGTGTCGCTTAAGATGGCGCCTCAATTTTTTTGGAAGAATTTTTAATTATTACTCCTATTTCCCCAACTTTTAGTGAAGAATAGTAGTGATGTTGAATTCAGTTATTTTTCAGTACTTGTAACTATCCGTTACTTTCGAATTCAATATCCGTTACTTTTTAGTCGTTACCGAGTACTCGTTCAAATATGCGGTGCGGGAATATATATAGTATAATTAATATATGGTACAAACAAAATTTTCCCTTATATACTAATTTTAATACCACAAGATCAAAAATTATATTGATAAAGGTTTAGAAATTTTAATCAGTCAAATGTCAGTATGACACTTAATGATATAACTTAAGACAGACGTTTTACATTCCATGGCAAACCTTTATCAATATAATTTTTGATATCGCGGTATATATTACGTTACATAAATAAAATTTGTTAAAAGTATCACACAAAAAATACCAACTAAAATTAAAAGTAAAATGCCAAAGTCTAAAATATTATTTAAGGAGCAATTTTATTTTCGATAAGTCAGATATTCTATCATAAAACCGTATAAAACCATAAAAGTCCTCCACTCCGATATTAAATCACACAAATAAATGTAAAATGTAGTACATATACATATATGGCGCAAAATTTATTTTAGATTGCATCAATACAATAAGTTCAAAAAAAACTTTTATAATGAAATCGACCTACGCAAATACAAGTAATACTAATAATTGGTTAAATTCAAATATATTGTACAACACAAAATTATATTTATCAAAAAACTATTTCAGACAAGAATGCATTCTAAAAGTTATATATTATGATAGTAACTGTTTGGAAAAGTAACGATTATTTGAAACCAGTATTCGTTGCTTCGGATCTTATCGAGTAACGAATACTTTAGTAACGGATACTTACATTTGCAACACCACTAAAGAATAGTGGAGGGAAGTAGTATTTTATAGACTAAATTTTATTACTATCAAGTTAGATTTTTTTTTAAATGTCCCAAAGTGCCAGTGTTTTTTTCAATTTTTACAGTCGCCTCAACCGGGAAAACGTATTTCCCAGTCGAGCTACACATGCGCCAAATGTCAGTTTACAGGCGGTGAGTACAAAAATAAAATTTTAAATGAAGGAAATAGTATTGTAGAAGAACTGATCGATTCCTTTCCCTGAATGTCATGCTACTGGTGTCGGGAAGTATTGAATAAGAATATTTGGAAGCAGTATGAAGAAGGAAGAAAAAGATCTCTGCTTAAATTACTGTGCTGAAAGAAATTCATGGTCAGTTTTTTCTCCGCCCTGAAAGCTAAACTCTTTGTTTATATGCCCTTTCACCATTAGGCCTTGGATATGGATCGTATAGTATATCTTATCTTAAGAATTTAAATTGCTCAAAAAAAAACTAGCATGTCCATTGTGTGGCTGTAGTATTTTTTTTTGTCAGACGTATTAATAACACATTGAAGCATTACATAAAGCAAAATAATTAAATGAAAATATTTCAAATTATACAAGTTTTCTATATCTGCATTACGGGAAAAATACACATAACTATGCTATTACTCTGCTGAAATATTTCCGTAATTCGCTCTAAATACGAAACCTTTTATTGGCCGAATCCTAAATGGAGGTATTTTGATATTAATAAATTCCCACATAAAATTTTCATCATACGATTGCGTGTAACTGTCAATATTCAGAATGGGTGGCTGCCAAATTCTAAATGGATTTCTATGGAAATATCCCATCTAAAAAAGTACATTGTTGAAACGTTAACGGACTTACATGTAAAAGCAACAGGAAATGTAGCTAGTCAATAAATTCTTTATACTTGGAGTAGACAAGGATATAAACGATTTTTTTTCTATAACTTGACGTACTGCTGACGTATATGACACACATCATAACTCTTCCTTAATATTTTTCTCTTTATTCTCATATACATATAAAATATATCTTATACAATGGAAAAAAATGCTTAGAATTTTTTTTTTTACTTAACTAGAGAAAGGAGGTATTCGAATTCAGAATTTTGTCAACCACATTCATAAGGCATCAGACACTCAAATAACATTCAAGGGAAAATGAAACGTTAAATTTACATTAAAGAAGATTAAATAACGATCTAAGGTAATATTTACGTGAAAAGCTGATTTTCAAAGGTATGTTTACATATATAATATAAATCAGGATTGAAATATATTTGTTTTACCTGGTGTAGTTTGCTTATAAATTTTAAGCTTTTAACTGTCAAAATTATTGCTTTAATCCAGTGTAGGTACATTATGATTAATGTGAATGAATAACAACAATTTGTTACTTTACTTCAAGAGATTTAGATGAACAGAAGTCGTAACTCGTAATTCCATCGAATAGGGGAATATGGAAGAGTAATATTCTATTAAACAAATTATATTTATACCTTCCTTCACCTCCAGGAAAATTTGTATATAACACATAGAAACCGCCATCTTAACGATTTATGGTGCGATATAATGTCTTAAATGTATCAGAAGTGTTTTAGTCTTTCGGTTGAAATCGCATATTTAAATTTTATTGATGCTTAAGAATTTAAACATAGGTGTTATCATTATTAAAGTGTGTATATTCGTAAACAATATATATTTAAAGAAAAACAATTAGACGTTTTAGTAATCTAAAGTCATTTTGACATGGAGCCTTTACACTGGAACTTGTAGCTTCTGTCCAAAAATTATTATCAACATCCAATTTCACCACATGGTAGACAAACTCAACATGTGCGTTAAATGACCCATGACTGACAAAATATAGAAAGATGACTCGCAAATGTGTAAAATAGAAATGAATAATTGAAAACTTCTTAGTGTAGCACAACTGCAGATATGTGTTTCTGACTCATTATTTTGCACGAATACGGTATAGGTAACAAAGTGTGTGTATAAAGGCTTAGCGTTAAAAATTTCACGCTCCGAAAACTTTACCCATGTCCACAGAATTCCCAAAATGTTGTTATTAAATTACTCTGTATTGTATAAGTTCCATAATTTGTAGCAAAAATATAAAAGAAACTTGAAATGCTAAATCTAAAATTTCATTTTGACTTAGTAACTGAATTGACAATCATAATCTTTACTATGATATAACAGCAAAATACAGCATCGTCAATACTCAAGAAGACAGAACATAGATGAAAGATCTTGGTGTTTAAAAAATTCAGTGTAAAAGCTGCGCACAAACGGACATCGCACAAACCCTAGAAATATCAAACAGCAGAACACAAACAGACAAATCTACTGACAAAAAACTATAAAAACAGCATGAATAAATAGAACCATGCACACCGTTTTGGACACAATTACTGGCCAATAACAGGTGCAGACGTAGATGCAGAAAATATAATAAATTGCACTCTTACACTGATTAAACAATTTGGTGTAACAGAACTTTGACAGAAAAAGAATCGGACTATTCGTCTGTTTTTTGAGATGGGACTGAGGGATTCGTGTAGCGAGGTTTACGAAGAATGGGATACTCACGTTTCCGTGAATTTTTATTTACAATATGGCTGTATTTATTTAAGAACGCTTTCATCCTTTTGTTTGGCCCGATTCCGCTAGTACACGCAGAACAAATTTTATCGCCTTTCCAAAGCACAGAGCAGCACTATTTAAAAATCCCCGTATTATCGGCTGGTATAATCTTTAATAAGTTACCGTGCGGGAACAGGAGCGTCGGGTCTATCAGACGTTCAAAAGAAAGGTAAAAGAATTTTTAATTGAAAATACTTTCTATGCAATTAAAGACTTTTTAATTTAAATTATTTTTTTATCTTCAGGCGATATTATATTGCTTTTGTCTAGTTTAGAGTCTATTTTCAATTTTATCTATTGTCATAATTTTAACTCCGTTTACTTATGTCTTTTTTTATACTTACACATATATTGTTATATTTTTGCGTTAAGTGTGATTTAATAATGTAAAAATAGGGAAATCATATGTCTTATTATTACATATCGTGAATTGTTTGTTATATTTTTTAATTAAAACGTACCTAACAATTAATTATAAATATCTGTATATAGCATTTTTTCTATTTGAAAATAATAGCTGCTTCAATAGTTTTATAATACGTAATAATAATAATAATAGGAGCAATAATAATAACGTATTTGGTCTTTCAGACTTCAACAAATCATTGGATACATCTCAACAGTTTATGAAAACTTTTTATTGTGGCATTCAATAGCAGATATATTAAACTACATCATCAATTAACTAGATGTGAGAATCTTTCACATCTAACGAATAAAATTTATTTATTGGTAAGGAAGATAATTTTCAGCTCATATTTAATCGTTTAAATGGTAACTGTACCTTAATAGCGAGGTAATAACTTTTAGTACAAGGTAACTTATAAAAAGAATTTCTATAACGTTTGTGTTTATAAAATTATAATTGTGGTATTTTAGGTTTGTAGTTTATGTTTTATTCAGCAGTAAATTTTTTAATTGCTTTAAAATTAGTTTTTCCCAGTGTTGAAAATTATACATATAATTTTCTGATTTTAAGGGTGAATTATTTAATTACATAGGATAATGGTAGCGCAACCCACTAGCAATCAGGAGATCCTTGGTTCGCATCCCAGCCGTGGGTACTTTTTAAAAAATTCAAAATTTACCTAATTAAATAATTATCAGTGCCAGAAGCAGAAAGTTATAATTAGAATTTTCAACACTGAGAATTAATTTTAAACTAATTTAAAAATGTAGTACAAACGTCAGACTAGCAATCAGGAGGTCTTGGGTTCAAATGTCAGCCGTGAGTAATTTTTAGAAGTTAAAAATTTACCTAATTAAATAATGATCATTGCTAAAAGCAGAAAATTATGTTTAGCTTATATAAGAATAGTCGCCAGCCTACTATTTAAAGAGTTCTGGCACTACAACCTGTCAATTACTAAAAAATAGCTTCTTTGTAATATTAACACTATTGAGGTAGTCTTTATGTATAAGATCATATTCCCTGATTAATATACTCTAAGATATTAGTGAGTGAAAGAAAGCTACCTGTACCACACTATTGTGATTCACTGTAACATAATGGAAGCTATTGCATAATTTGTTATCAATAAAATGTACTTTTGTCTTGGAAAATATTGTATATTAACACTATAACTTGACAAAAATTCTTTCAATATTAACTAAAAATTTTTCGGAAAGAGTATTTTTGTATGATTTACCTGTTATTGGATATCTACTTCTGCATATATTAGATGAACTATTGCATATGAATACTGGAGTTTTAGATCGCGTTAAATACGAAAATAATCATTGCTTTATTTAGATTTTTTATATACTGATTTTCTCAACAATATTCTTTGATTAAATATTTATAACTTTTATTAATACTGTAACCCCCTATCGCGTCAGTGAAGCAGGGAACAATGCTGAGACTCAACTGCGACGGGCCTCCAAAAGTGGTCACCTAGTCACCTACTGGTTTCGGTAAATTAAGGCAAATTTGGGTGCCAGTTACTTTTTGTAACAAAAAAACTCTTTTGAAGTTTGTAGTAACAAACATGCAAGAGGAAGACAGAGATTACAACTACTAGTACACCGCCTAGGCCTGTGTGATGCGAAGTTAAAGAAAACATGTTCTTATAAATTTAAGAAATATATTGAAAGTAAATTCATACGTCACAAAATATTTAATCTTAATTAAGTATTCAAAAATAAAACAACAAGAGCTGATCTCAGGTCTTTCGAAGGACAAAAGAAAGGGTTCTTACAAACCCACTCTAACGTGCGGGATTAAGCTTCTTGGGTTAGTCAAGCAAAACTCCCTGAAGCTATGTATGGCTCCACGTGGTCCTAAGTTTACTATATCCCAATACAAAGGCGTGGACTGCTTTTCCTGTTTCTTCAAAAGAACAAAGAAAGTGCCGGTCTTTACAAATAACAGGAAAAGAAACAAAATATTAATATGATACTGAAGATGTTTTAGTAAATCGAGTTTGAATACAATAAATTTAATTTGCATGAAAAGATGTATTTAAATAAGGCACAATAACCTGACCTGTGGAATAAAGTTTTAGAAAATGGGGAAGATTGAAAAATTGTTAAGCCATTTACATAAATATGAAATATTAAAGGTTTCAATATTTCAGAAGAAAAATTAAGGAGTTAGTGTTTGTGTGCGTGCGTACGTGCGTGCCTACATGTATGCGATGTCCAGATGAATCTGTCGAGTGTGTGAAATTAGCCCGCCCCCCTTCTAGGTTGCTCTGGGATTGTTCTAAATTGTTCCAAAGTATTTCAAAGAAAAAATTAAAGTCAGACGAAAAAATGGGGAAAACGAAAGCCAAAAGTATGAAGTCACACCCAGTTTTTGCTGAAATTAAAATGTTGACTGTTGTTCTAGGTTGTTCTAAACATTGTTCTAATACGTCAAAACCGTATCACTCATATATCAAAAAATATTGCAAAAAAAATATATTCAAAAGTGTGAAGTTAGAACCCCTTTTTTCGAAAATGTAATTTCTGACGGTTATTACAGGTTGTTCTACGTTTGTTCTAAATTGTTCTAAAATATTTTATAAAATAAATCATAATCGACCAAGAAAACGGCAAAAAGCTATTTTTCGTCAGCGCTCCTTTTTCGTTAATCGAAATTCTGATGGTTGTTCTACGTTTGTACTAAATTGTTCCAAAATACTTACGACAAATTTAATAATATACTCTCATTAGTAACCTTATATCGTCTTAATATATAGATAATAATTTTGATGAGTGCTATCTCTATGATGCTCTGAGGTTTAAAAATCAAACCTTATTAGTCGGCTACAAAAAACTAGAGCCAACGTTTTCCCGGATTTCTCAAGACTCACCAAGTAAATTGTCCCCGCACGCTCTATCATCGTATTAGATGCGTTTGAGAATGCAAAAATGCAGATATACAATAAGGGCGACAAAATTTATCCAAATAAAATAAAGCAACGAAATTTGGTAAAATTACCCTTAGGATACCACACTGCATAATCATAATTCCACATCTTTAATAGTTTTTTCTTTCACTAATATATTTAGGAATATAGGATACTGCATCTATTATTCCAATAAATTTTGTTTTATTGTACAATTTAATTTGTGGAATGGCATTCACAAAAAATTACTATTTCAACAGAACGAAATAACTAATTTAATGGATATTTAGGGTAAATAGAAGAAATGAAGTGATCAAGTATATTTTGTTACGAGGTCTGTTAATAAAGGCGATGCCCAGGATAGTATGGTGTTGCTTCGGTAGATATAATACAGATTTGAATGATTTAGTTTAGGTTTCCTTGCATCGCTATATATCGTATAGATCCTATAATTAATGTAATAAAATATATTATTAACTTGAAATCTTCATAGTACATCATACGAGTGCCCTAGATGCAAAACGCGGTAATCGATAAAAATTTAAAGTATGAGTTCTGTACGCTATATTGTTAACATACACATTATCTATTAAATATCCAAGTAGCTCACCGCAAAAATGCCTTTTTGACATAAAAAAACCCTTTAAGAATCCACGGCTTGGTGCAAAACTCGTCTTATGTACCCTACTAATAGAATTTTTGATATACAACACGTGGTCCTGTCACGTTGTTTGTACCCCAACTTTTTGATTCATTTTGTTTCTGTTATGCCCCTAATGCACAAAGCTTTTGAAATAGTTTATTTTGTTGAATAACAGTTTTTATTTAAAATGTTAAAACTAAGTGAATCGTTAATGACGCCCGACATTATTGCTAGTTCGCCAATACAAACTGCACCTGGCAATATTCGCAGAAAGAAAATCCCACGAGAAAGTAAACGACAAAAACTGAAGAGACTAAGGTAAAAGTATTTAATGTATATTGTAAGAAGTATCTAAAGAAATGCATTTTTAGACATACTCCTAAAAGTTCACCGGAATACCCAAAGGAAAATCGTATTACTGTTGATAAACCATCCAATAGGTATTACAAATGAGTGCAAAGAGGTAGCAATAAAGAATTTCATTAAATCTCAATGTGTAGTAGTCAGTAATGCCGTAGTCAAACAAGCGCTCGCATATATTTAACGTGTGAGTTTAATTTTACAAAATTATGGAAGATTTTCAATTCCAGAGTAGAGAATGGGCTCGGCGTTAAATTAGGATATTTTCGAACTTACATAAATTGTAATTATAACATAATTCAAACGTTATTGCATCAACTGTTTGGGATGTATTTAATAAGTTTAGCTTTAAAGAGACAATTGATACCATACTTTTATGTGCTGACGGTTGCGGCGGTCAAAATAAAAGTAGTATAATGATGACCATGATCTCAGTTCGGCTACAAAGGGAAGCACCTCAAAACATAAAGTCTGTTGGCTTGATATTTCCAGTAGTTGGTCACTCTTATATGCCACTCGATCGGGTGTTTGGAGTAGGTAAGCGAAAAACAAGTGAAAAACAATATTTTATGATAAAGCTTACTCAATATGATGAGAAAATAGATTAATAATGCAAAGATTCGCAAGGTTGATATAGACTGGAAAATATGTGAATGGAGAAATATATCAAAAATTGTCAACAGTAATTACATAAGTGGTGATACTTTTTTGATAATTTTAACTAGATGCACGAACCTTTGTTGCTATAGAAATCTCACGAGTGGACGAAGTCCACGAGTGGGATTTCTTAATAGCAATAAAGGTGAGTGCTAATCTAGTTAAAATTATCAACAAAAAATTATTACCACGAATGTAATTCGGCGTGATTATTTTTTGAACTATGTCAGAAAATGTTAAATAAGTATGTAAGTATCTTTATTAAACAATTAAGAATCTTTACAATTGTTGTAGTTAATGGTGCAATTATTGTAGGTAATAGTGCTATTTCCTTGAGATGAAGAGGAAGAAACAGTGTCTCCTCTTAATTTGTTTATTACGGTTGCGTGATGCTTTTCGTCAAGTTGTAGATAGGGTTTGATGGAGTTTGCAGAAGAGTATCCTGTTATTTTTAACAACTGCTGCTCACCTACTCCACTTTTAGCTAGTTGTGTTACAGCAGAAGAACGATGTGAATGGTTTGTAATTTTTATCTTTTTAGTATCCAAGCCAATCTTTTGGGCCGCTTGTTTTGTCCATTTTCCTATTTCGTTTTGGCCTACCGGGAGATTTTTATACAACCCCTTAGATAAAGGTTCCTGCCAATATGGATTAGGTGACAAAAAGAAACGATCAATTTGAATATTTTCAGTTCTTTTTGACATTAATTTATGAAAAAGACATACCGGACATTTGTCAGTGTTATTTTTATTTGGCGTTAAAAATTTGCTATCAGTTAACCTGCGCGATCCACCTTGTGCAGTTTTAGAAATTATCGGATTATATTCTATCCTTCCAGTTTGATTTCCATAATGATCTATTTCTTCTCTAAAATATTGCACTAACGCTTTTGACGCTTCTCCACCTCTCCATGCCAGTTCGTAGCTAGCAGTGTGATAGAACTTTCTTTGTAATCCATTTGGAGTATTTTCGTCCCATGCTGCTATCATCTGTTCTATTTCTTCTTTCTTGAGAGCTGCAGCAGATGACCTGGATAAGTTTTGCGGTTCCATTCCACAAAGTTTTGACAACAGATTCTTTGTAGTTTTCTCCATTTTTTTTGCGCATGTTATATGCCCAGTCCTCCAAAATTGTTGCGATTTGTTTCAACTCGGTTGATGCAGTTAACTGATAATTACGTTCAAGGCAAAACTCTGAAAACTGTTTCTATTGTGTTCTTACTTTTTTTGGTGTTGATTGGTGTTGTTTGTTCGACAGCTGTTTGTATTGAATCAGCCGAGCTTTGACCAAATCTCGTACTCATGTTGGTTTTTGTAAGATAACTAATTGTTTCTTCCAATTTATACCAATTCACTCACCTTATGTTAGAGAAAATCTCAAAAGCGAAATCTGAAGGTTGCTTCAAAATGGCGACGGTGCTGAATTTTAATGCTTATTTTGAGACAAATGGATGCGCTACCTTGACAACCAGGGCAATACTAACTTTTTTATGTATTTATTTAAACACAGGTCCAATTAAACAACTTGAAAAAATAATAGAACAATTCGTAAAATTATATTTATCGCTTATGTCACCATAAAATGTCATACATCATTGTCATCGGAATAGACAATGATGTATGACATTTCATGATGACATAAGCGTTAGTTAAATGATGGTTTCATTGGTTAGTTTGACACACATGATTAGAAATAGACCAATTTGATTGGATTTCTTTTTAATCAAAAAATTATCGCTGTAATATGCTACTAGCAAATAGTCGGTGTAATTGTGATGTTATTGGTCGATTTCAAACTTTTTCTCATTATGATTGGCTGACATAACAGTTTAAAAAATAATCACTAGAGTTCCAGGATCATGACATTTTCAGTTCGTCCAGGCGAAGAGGTTTATTCTTCCAAAAGGAAAACCGAATAATACCAGTATCTTGGTGCGAGACGAACGACATTATTATGCCAACATAGGTGAGGCTAAGTCTGTTTGTAAGAAACGAAAAGCTTAGTCCTCTGTTATTCCAAAGAGCTTCCTGTTGGTTGTTTGTTAAAGGGTGATAAATCTACAACAACTTCTCTTTTGAAGAAACATTACAGTAATACATGGAAGAATAAGCCTAAATACAATTGTGTAAAATGTAGCAACAGTTTAAAACAATGTAATGTAGATACGTTTATATAATTTCGCTAAACTTGTAATAATTTTTGTAATTAATAAATCCCAATATGAATATTTAGTTTCGTTTACTATTTTTTGTGGGAATGGTCCAAAACTCACTTTTTGAAATACTTTGTTGCAAAACTCGCTAAATGCTTTCTTTTTCCTTTAATTAAGAATAAACCCGACATATTTTTTAGACTTAATTCAGGGAGTTGTTGTCAGTTAACAAAGTCAAGGGAATGAAATCACTTTTTGGAATTTTATTAGCAATTTTAATTCTAAGATAGTTTTTTGCATTTTTTTCAATTTGATGTTTAACGCAGTAAGCACGTTTTGAATCTAAGGCACTAATATAGAGATTCATTGCAAAAACATTAATATAAAAAGTTGTAGAAATGCTTCAGAAAGATTGCGCTTTTTTTACGGAAATAATTGAGAAGACTTTGTCTAACGGGATTAAAAAATATTTTACATTTTCAAATAAACCCACTCGTGGATATATTATGTGGAAACACTACACTTGAACATCATCACAAAGACAATGTGTAAATAATCTGTGTGTCCATCAGCGGATATATGGCGTTTTAGCGAAGCAAACTCAATTGCTTAGTATCTGATAATGTTGCTTGATAATTCTGTCAGACAAGACTTAAACTTAGGAGGGAGACTGTTTGACCGCCATCTAGTATAAGAAAGGTAGGTGCTTTCGTTACATAATATCCATGAGTAAACTTTTTTAACCTCGTTTGTTTAGTTATTTTGATATTTATTTGTTAGTTTTTGGAAATGAGTAAAAAATAAGAGCTATGAAAATATTATATAATATATAATATCGAAGAATTTTGTCAGCTTTTGGATATAGTATGAAACAAATTCATTTAATTTCAGAATCAACACAAGTCTTGTACAGCAATCCATATTACAATAGCCGCACAATTCGAACATTAAAAAGAACACCTGACTACGTCTTTATTAAAACCATCACCCCATAATCGATATAATGCAATAACGCATAATGACACATATACTGATATATAGACGAAAGAAACGAATAAACGCCAACCTAATTGTATAAAAATATATTATCGCCACAATTAAAAAGAACCCAGAAGATGTAATTGGGGGCAAAACGTCGACAGGTGATTCAGTGAAGGCGCAGTTCCAACTGGAGACGCAAGAACACCATGGATTATTTATTGTTCAGTTAGCAAGCAAAATGTAGACTCGGAAGCAATAGTATTAACATCATTACTATTACCAGTAAGAATTCGACATAAAGTTGTAGATGATAATTAGAACACCAAACTCAATATAAGCAGTTTTATTAAGCTAAATATACTATTTTTATATGTAAAATAAAACCTATATTAGTAGAGTAACAACAAACAGAAGAAAGAGACATCTTATACTTTAAACGTAATATGTCATTTACATACACAGATTACCATGCGCACTTGTAAGATAACATACTTTTCTTTGTGAAAGGAACATTCAAATTGTATCTGATAAATAGAGCGATTGGGGCACAACGTCGACAGGTGATTCAGTGAAGGCGCAGTTCCAACTGGAGACGCAAGAACACCATGGATTATTTATTGTTCAGTTAGCAAGCAAAATGTAGACTTGGAAGCAATAATATTAAAATAATTACCATTACCAGTAAGAATTCGAGATAATGTTGTAGACGATAATTAGAAAACCAAACTCAATACAAGCATTTCTATTAAGCTAAATATACTATTTTTATATGTAAAATATCACCCATATTAGTAACGACAGAAAAAAAAGAGACATTTTATACCTTAAACGTAATATGTCATTTACATACATAGATTACTATGCGCAGTTGTCAGATAACCTACTTTTCTTTGTGAAAAGGAACATTGAAATTGTATTTGGTAATAAAATACTAAAGTGCTCTTTCGGAATCTAACAAGTTTACAATTCCACTTCTAATTATAGTTATTTTACAACTTTGCATTCTAGTTAATCCCGGTTTAATACTGTTTTAAGTGAATGAATAGACTTTATACGTTTCTGTAATGTCCATTAATAATGAATTTCTTGAAAGTATATAACAATAGTTCATGCTCTCAACATATAGGAAGTCCTAGTATGTAAAGTATTTAATACGGAAAACACATTTAAACATGTAAAGTTAATTAGCACTAAAAGGGCATTTGCCGAATAAACGTACTCACGCACAAACACTTCCTCTTGTAAGTATAGATATCTGTTTCACTCTATCAGGCGTTAACTTATATTAAAACTGCTAATTAGCGCTACCTCTAACTATCATATTTCATTATTGAATATTGAATATTTCTAACAACAGATTTAACTGTGCAATTTTCTTTTACACAAATGATCGTGCAGTGACTATCGATAATTTTATGTAGCATTGACGTTTTACTATGTGGGATTTTCCAGATAGAATTTAAAAGATAATCATACAAATATGTGGCATATATCATCCCGGTATCAAAAACACAAGAAGATCGTTTCTCCAATACTTGTGCGTGTTACACTATTACATTTAAACATCACGTTGTTAAGATTCTATATCTTTATATCTAAGTGAATGTACTTCTTTGTACCCCAAAAATTATAGTATAGGGTATAATAAATAAATGCAAAAACTTTAGCCAATAGTTTTATGATCAATGATATTATTAAAAATGTTAATATGATAATTATTGAACTATTTTAACATGTAAACGTACTTGGAACGGCCGAAAAACAAAGTATTTCTTACAGTCAATATTTATGATATTTCAATAAATAAGAATCTCAAATGATAACATTAATTAATCAATTTTTTTAGGTTTAAATTATCTATATTTTCAACAAAGTGAGTGTCAACAATCGTTAGGGGCAATGATGTTTTATAAATTGTCATCTTGAGGCATCGATCTGACACGACGTAGGCGGCCCATTAAAAAATTCTAAATTTAGTTTCCCATGAAGCGAAAGGATTTTCATCTCTCAATATGAAGATGAAAGCGTTATTATAGAAAGAAAGTAAAATCCGTTTTTCTTTAAATAAATATTGTATTTCAACTAATATTAGTACCTATTTTACGGTAGATTTATTTCGATAATAATATTGAATATATATAGGTATACATAGAGTTATATCTGCTAACATCTAGTTAGATTTATATTGATATCATATAACGTTTCTAATTTCGTAGATTAGCTTTCAAACATGTGATTTAAATAAAATAATATTTACAAATTCATAAAAATGAAAAACAACAATTATCAAATTTTAGGCACTGATATTATAGTAGTAGGATTTCCTATATAGATGACTAATCTCATTTATCCTTTTATTGACAAATGAACAAAAAATGATTTTATTATTGATCTCTTTTATAATATTTTTATCCCATGGGTCTTAAAAGTGAATTTAATAAGGTGATATATTTGGAGATATGTTTAATTAATTCAACTATATTAGATTATGAATTTATTATCTTGTAGGTATAATTTTACTTGGTCATAAACGTTATACTTATCTAGATCTAACTTCGGATTATGTGTATAATATAATAGCGTTTAATGGAAATAATAAAGCCGTTCTATGCTTCAAATTGAAAAAATGTATGTAGTAAGTACCTATATTATTGTTCAAATAATGTTCACTTGTATAATGTGATTACCTTCCATTTATTATAAAATCTCGGAACATTATGCTGGGAGAATAAATAAAATGATATAAATAAATAAATATGTAAATGATAACTTTGCTGACAGAATATTAAATTACTCTGTTCGTATTAAATAAGTATAACGCTTATATTAAATTTCAATATCAGTAGCACAGAGGTAAACGTCGCATCTCCATTATAGAGAGTTTTGAAAAATTAACGAAAACAGTTTTTATTTCGTCTATTAAAAAAATTGCCGAAAATTGAAAAATAGCAGGAATTCATACTCCTGCACTCCGTATCAATACGCTCTGCATGACAAAAAGAAGTATTCATTGTTTCCATAACTCATACCTGAACATGATTTTGTGGACTTACGACTATTTACTTCAACGTCAAATAGCAGGTAAAGGGTCGTTACTACTCCTCATTAAATTTAAAAGATCATTATTTTTATTTTTTAAACTCAAATTTTATTCAAATACACAAAAAAAGAAAAATAAACTGAATGCCAAGTTAAGTTTATTCGTCATCGTCTTGCCCATCTTTTGATGCTACCGGTATATTTCTGTAGTAGTCGTGAAAGGTGGTCGGGACCCACTTGAGAAGTGTAATTAAGTGATCTTTCTTCTTTTTGTTGACCCCCTTTGGACTATTTCTTATGGCAGGTAAGTTGTCCGGTAGTTTCATCGTCTGTGTAACAGATCTTGCAATATTAAGAGTTTTGAAGGTTTCTTGGTCGAATTCTGTTTTATAATAAATAATGGATGGTGACTCAACACGTGCCTCCAACCAAACAACTGCAGATATTAGAAAATGTTCTTTGTCCGTATTTTGTTTCCTGCTTGTGAAAGGTGCTCCGCGGGAGCTATACAAAACTTCAAAATTTTTAAAATCTTTTATTTCCATACTAAAAACTGTTGCACCAGAAGTTCGTATAAGTTGCTCCCAGTCCCAGGGAGTTACAATTTGCATCGTGGGTTGTTTCTTTACTGTTCTCTCAATCAAACCATGGATATGGTCAGCTTTCATGTGAGTATGCCCACGTAAAAGACATTTGTGAACAATAGTTTTCAGAGAAGGACATACATTTAAGAGCCAAAAGTAACTTGTTAACATCATAATGTTTCTATTTTGGCTAGGACAGTTATCGGACCATATTATTAAATTTTCGGTTCCACTTTGAGCAATAACATTGTTTGCCCATTTTAACAGCGCCGAAGCAACTTCATTCCCTCCTCTTCCAGCTTTGGACTCGTCCCAAGTTATACAGTAGGATTTCTTATCAGTAGAATCGTAAATCGTGAGATTGAGTGTCCACAATTTTAGCAAATAGAAGCTTTGGCAATTCGATAGATATGGAGTAGGTAAACATTTTTGAAGGTCTAACATTATTACCTTAGTTTTTTCAACGCCCCTACTCATTTCTTTATCTCGCTTTTTTTCTTGGTAGCGTCTTTCGGGTTCGTCAAGGTGAGCACGGTAAGCCTGTTGAGCTTCTTGCTTATCTTTTTCGTCAAGGGAGTTGTCTTTAAGTTTCAAAACAAAACTGTCACAAGCATCACAGCTGTCACTGGAAGGTTTCTTAAAGTCTAGATTGAATTCATTATCAAAGACACGCTTGTAAGCCCAATGCTTCACGACTTCATTCTGTGGAACATTATCTTCTACACACTTTTGTTTGTACAATTGGTAAAGCCTCTCTGTATTTAGGTCACTTCCCAAATAGTTTTTAGCACTTTTCTCGCGGCTGTAGTGACTCTGATACAAAGGAAATGACCTGATATGAGATCTAACTTTGTTGAGGACATTTTCCTGAAGTTTGTTTGAAGGTACGTGCCGACCTCTCATATCACGTGCAGTAAAACCCCCCACATTTCCCTTTTTCAATGATGTTCTTACTACAGTTTCTGAGATTCCTAATGTATTTAGGAAAAACACTTTGCAGACTTCTATTCGTGACCCATTTACATCAAAGTAGTAGGAAATTGTTTGCTTCCTTTGACCATTTCTGCTGCCGTCTTTGGATCTTACTCGATTCGGGGGCTTACTGCTCACATGTGATATTATAAATTGCCGCTTTACGTCCCAATTTTTTGATGCGTCCCAATAACAGTGGAATATTTCGTTTCGTACATCTTGTTTAATTTTTTCTGAACACTTTTTCTTGCAGGGCCCGCTTGCTTGTTTCATGGATTTCGCACGTATTAACTTGCCTGTTTTAGAAATATGCTCTTTTCCAGATAACGTCTTCACTGTTCTCTTGGATGCTTTCCATTGCTCCATATTTCGTAGTTGTTTCCTAATATCCTTTTCTGCAGTCGGGTTTGCAGCACCAGGTAGATTTGTGACATTCTCCTGTTCACTTTCCAAATTTTCGACTGAAGCTTGTTCTGGTTCAGATTCTGAACTTGGAACGTAGTTAGGATCCGCGTCGCTGTCATCACCATAATAAGCTTCTCCAATGTCATCGTAATCATCAATAGCTCCTGCAGTTGTTTTACTTATATTTTCTTCCATTTGTTTGGGGTGTGGGCCAGTAAAGCTTCTAGAAGAATGGCCAAGTTCTGCAGCCATGCTTGAAAGAGGCAAATTCTCCTCAGAATCGGTTTCGGAGATGGACATAACTTCTGGGTTGCATAATTCTGTACAGTTATTTCTAAAGTTGGAAGCCACTGCTCCTATATTCTTCGACATTTCAAACTCAGTTTGAGATTCCCCTTGTTCCAAATTGCCTTCGATTACTACTTCTCTATTTTGCGTTTGTTCTAAGGGAAAAGATTCGAGTTGAATTTCAAGGCGAGAATTAAGCATAAAATCATATTTTCCGGCTTCAGATACAGTGTCATACATTTCTACAATTTTCGTGACGTTTTCTACAACAGATTCATCTGATGTGTTTTCTGAAACAAAGTTTACATATACCTAAATAGCCGTATCTTCAAAGTACATAATCAATGAGAGAATTATTTCTCTTTTATTCGTAAGTTTATATGAAAATGTGACTTACCGTATGTGATATTATCTTTCCTTGCATTGTCGACAATTTTTGCTATGTTTTTTCTAACAGGAACAAGCTCATTAGTTGTGTTTTCTGAAATGAAGCTTACAGGTAAACAGTCGTAACTCCAAAGTGATCAGTGAGGGCATCATTTTCTCTTGTAATAGCACAGACAATTAAAAAAATGTGCTTTTGTATAATGTTCACATTTGTCAAAAGCGTTCATTTTAGTGTTAGAATATAACAATACATTACTTTGCCCAGGATTTTTTAAATTATAACCTCAAAATGTACTATGTTTTCATGTTTGTTTAAGCTATCGTGAAAATTTTACATACCGTATCTGTCATTACCTTTTCTTACATTTTCCAAAGCCAGCTGCACAAGGTTTCTGCTTCTGCTCGTCATTATTACTAGTTCCAAATAGGTGGAGAACATTGAAGAATGGAGATACGATCATTTACCACTACTGAAATCTAGCTTCACATTCATGCGCAGTATCGCTCGGTGGAGTTACTATTATTTACTTCCGTGGGTACAGGAGATACTACAGTTTCTAACTCGAATATCTCATATACTAATGCATTGACACTTACGATCTTTTGCCGTTCGAAAAAAGAAAGTTTTGTTTGCGGTAAAGTGTAGTGAACTCAAATGTGGTTAAACGTGGAGTTACGACAGTTTACCTCTGCGCTACTGATATATTTCTGCGTTTAGATTAATTGGAACGTAATTAAAAAAATATTGTAACATCTGTTATCGTTTTTTCTTCAAGCAAATCGACGAACATTTACTTGCTGCAGTAACGATGCCCCTTGCAATAGTGAACAAAAAGTCAGTCAATTTAACATTAAGCGTATATCGAGAAACTAACGGTCGCTACCAATTATATTTCTATGCCAGAAGGTGGCTTTTTGAATAGAAAGACGGTGGCATCACTTCAGTAATGTCAGCATTTTGATATTTTGACATCAGAATTTCGTCTTTTTCTCCCGCCGCCGCATGTCCAATTTTCGTACTGGAATTCATCCAGAACTTAGTCCCATATATAGGGAAGACCTGATTTTTTTTTTTGGTAAATGCTATATTTAAGTTTCTCCATCTTATATTTGGGAAGACAATTACTTTTGCATATGAACTTCAGAGGAGGTGCATGTTAATTGAATAATATATGTATAGTATCAACCTTAAGTAACCCAAACTTCTAAAACCTTATCAAAGTCTATAGTCCTACAGGCAGCAGTTGGTAATGCATTATGTACTTTGTAAATATTATATTTTGAGACAGGTATATAAGTAGTAAGATAAATTAACTGTAACCAATATACTAAAGAAATCTAGAGCGCTAATCCAAAATGACATTTTGCTTTAGTAGCTTATTGACAAATATAGTGAACTAATAAATAAATAGCAAACCGCCAGACCAGAATTTTAGAAGAGAAGTTGAGAATTGCATTTTTTAATTTCTTTTTTTAGCGGATTTGAAATTAATATAGACAAGCGACACAAGAAAAATAATTGATAGATATAAAATTCGAAGAGAGCAAGAAAAATTTAGACATTCACTACAAAAAGTGGGAGAATCGGCAGTTTTAAAATCAGATTATTTTGATGGAACGATAAAGCTGGAAAAAACTAACGGTAGGGTTCACAAAAGAAGTATTGTCGAAGAATATTTAGTTATCATTGAATAACCTCTTCTCAAATATATAGGGCACGTCGTTCCCGATTCAAGCAATGAAGTGAAATGTGCAGAAAGTATTCTACATTATTTGCCAGCTAAATTTGATTTATCGGGGCTGATGACTTTAGGATGTGATGGCACGCCTAGCAATACTGGTGCGAGAGGTGGAATAATTCATATAATCGAATCGACATTAGAACGATTACCTCACTGGTTTGTGTGCCAGTTACACCGAAACGAGCTTCCTTTGAGGCACTTGTTTCAGAATTTGGATGGACAAACTACAGGTCAAAGAACTTTACTGGAGTAATTGGCGGCTTGTTGCACAAATGTGAAACCTTTCCTCTAACGAACTATAAAGCAATTGAAACTGAGTTAGATTTATCTCCTTTGGATTTTAAAGATATAAGTACTGACCAAAGATATCTGTTAGGAATGTCTCATGCAGTTGTCAATGGCATATGTCCAAAAGATTTAAACAATAGATATCCTGGAAAGCTAAATCATGCTCGCTGGTTAATATTTGCAAACCGTATATTAAGATTATATCTGGGAACTGAAAATCCTTCACAGACTTCAGTAATCCAGACGCAATGTGTTGTGAAACTTTACCCACCAGTTTGGTTCGCAAAACACAATTTATTTTCTCGAAGCAAAGAAAATTGCATTACAGGAAAGTCATCAAAATGTTAGATTTTTCGAAATACCAAAAATTAACTTTGATGCGAATGAGTATGCGGAAGTTATTTGTTGGCAACCCGTAAAGTTAACTTAACCACCAACTTTTCGTAACATTATAGACGGAGATCTTCAAGACGCGATTCGGACCGAAGGAATGTTTGAAATCCCCAAATTTTCTTGCCACACACAAGCTGTGGAACGAAGCAATGTAACTGAGGTTTCTTCGTCAGTAAGTAGAGCTGATAGACGAGATGGCTTTATAAAAGCAAAACTAAAGTCACAAATCTTATTTCCGATTTTTGAAACACAAAAGGAATTAAAATTTTAAAAGTAGGAATAAATAATTTTCAGGGCTTTGAAGAAGTCATAGGTCCTAGTGTAATAGGTAGGGAGGTAGAGCTGGGGAGCGGAGGCGCTTGATAAGCAGTCATCTCCACGTGGTGAGCTCTGAGTTACTTTGTTTACACAAAGTAAGCAAGGAACTGCTCTGAAGGGTTAACGCATTTAAATAATAATTTTTTTTTGAATTTTATTAATTCTAGCGGAACCTGTAGATATGAATATTTCTTTAAAAATATAATTTTACTATGTAGAGATATGTACAATCTAAAGGTTTTTTACTATTAGGAAACAAAGAGTAGTAAAACATATATTAATATACCTAGAAGGAAATTGCCTTTTTTCCCCTAAAATTTGACTTCTTAAAGGCAAGGCGGAACTTCAAAGTTAAAATTTCAAAAGCCATTTTTAAGACAACGGAACCTAGCATCTTTTTATCACTATTAGAAACCTGTATAGAAAAAAATTTCTTGTTGACCATTTTCAGTCCACGCTATAATTATTGTACAGTATTAACCAATAATGTATTCCGGTATATTGCGCTATAGTAAATTCTTAGTCAGATGGCGTTTTTGAAGGGCACGACTTTATACTACACAATTTATTCAATCAGTATACACTTTTTTTGCTATACCTATCTCACGAAAACCCTTATGTCTGCAACTTATGCATGCGCTTGCACTAAACAAAGAAATACACAATAATTCAGTTTTAATTAAACATTTTCGCATATCCACTGTCTATGTTTTGTCACTCCTCATTGTCTGTCAGGCAGTGAAATTAGTTGTTTGCATAGTAAATGGAGAACCTTCTAACAGAAGCTACAAAATTACGGGCTACTTCCTATTTTTTATTACTTTTCATTACTTTTTAATAAGTTAATACGTCCAGGTGTCCTTTTAGATTGATTTTGTAAGTTTTTTTATAATAAAACCGATATATTTTTTTTAATTTTTAATTAAAAAAGTGTATTCATTCGTGCAATACGATAATATTTGCTAAATCATAGTCATTGAAAATACTGGTCCAATAATAATCACTGCGTCTTTACCATTCATTGTTCGTAAAGAAGCACATACTTACATATTGTCATATTCAGAAAACTAGTTACATCTTTTAATTTATTCTATATAGAACATGTGACCTTTGAAATGTAATGTAGTGTTATTATGTTAGAATTAAATACTTCGTCAAAATGTATGCTACTATATAAGAAATAAGTTATTCGAATGGTTTTCATTATGCAGTATATTATTCCAGCGCAGCATGTTCACATTGAGAATTACATACCAGTGTATTACAAATGTGCATTTTAATACTATTTAATTGAAAGCGAACAAACTTGTACAGAAACACTGGTAACGGTTTAATTAAAACACGCCATTCGAAATAACAGCGCAGAATGATACAATGTAGTAAATAAGGCAAGAAAGCAGAGAATCAAGCACACCCAGGAGAATGAACGAATAATGCGCATTATTGTTTCGTTTGCTTGTTTGGATTAATCCTATTAAATACTTCATGGCCTAAGAAGTGTGTTTAAAGGATATATTCCGCGAAGAACGTCGCTCTAAATTTCTAAGTTTCACCACGTATCCTAGATGGCGACGCTACCCAGGCAGGACCCTTGTATTGAGCGAGGAATAACAATTTACCTAGTCTTTCATCGAATAACTTTTGTTTTGCACATCCTCTCATAATGAGATTCCGACTGAATGGGTTTCGTTCTTTGTATAAGAATCATTTCGTAATTTATAACTTTGGGATAATTCTTTCGTGAAATTAGCAATTAATAAAACAAAAAATAAGTAAGTATTTCTGCCGCGGCCCTTAATGCTAAGTATTTAATATTAGCAAACGTTTCCAAAACGGCTATTTCTGAATATCAGTCAATAAGATTATACTAATATCTCATTCAATATACTTCGAACTTATTATACTACTACCATCAATTCATAAATAGAGAATAAGTAAGTGCATTGCGTAATCATATATAAAAAAAAATTTGTACTTATGCTATATTTCAATATTTTAATTTTTCAATAACAAGTAATGATGTAATTTTAATTAACATATGCAAGTGGGACACAAAATGTATACTATCGGGTTTACTAAATTGGTTATAGTTTTTTAACTACAGAAAATATTTCTAACCCGAAAAGGCGGAGGATTGCCTACCTATAATACATACGTCACGAACATGCTACACTGTTCTAGTGCACCAAAGCCCCTGCGAGGCCAAACCCAATTGGGGTGACTAGACCAAGACGTGGGGCATTCACCCCCCCCCCCGCACTACTCATTTCATATTTGAAAGATTCCTTTTCAACCGTTTGATAAGTAACCGGTCATGATCACTTTAGAAGTCACTACTCTTTTTTAACCCATTCCTGCGTCTTATTCATTTTCGGCACTGTGGTCATACGCTCCCAGAGGACCATGGAGTGGATCATGTCGGACCGTGAAGACTGCCAGTCTCCGGGCCGAAACCCTACCACATTTTATACACTTCTAGGATCCATTGACCAAGCAATTCGACAAGGCTAATGGGTACCTTGCGGTGCTACTACATCTCTCTAGGATATGGGAGAATGCAGGTCAGTTTCTTAGTCTCATTCCAGACTGATAGCGGTTGGTCGTGAAACCCACTTACTGTACAACTGCCAGCGGTGACGACCTTTGTCCCGACATGTACGAGTTTGGTATAGGGTTGACTCCTCCGGTTTTTTCGTGTGTTTGCCAACAGGTCCGCAAACACCCGCTCATTAGTATCGTCCACTTTGGATGTACTCATGTTGGGAGGACTCCTTCTTCCCCTTTTAATGGGTCATCATCGTCGACATTTGCATGCATCATATGTTTTAACTACTCTCTCACCCTTTATCCAGAATTCTGGGATTGGGTAGATGCTTGTTGCCCACCAAGTACGGGGAGTCGGAACGTGAGCCCGTGTAAGCATTAATGCGACTATATATTTGTTATTACTTTGGTTTTGGCTGACTTCTTTGCTAATTAAGTTCCATGTCTTTTTCGGTTCTGATTTATATTTCTTGAATTGCTTTAGGTAATATTCTTTCCTGGTGCTTTCTATAACATATTTGGTGTGTTTTCTCTGATCTTTGTATCTGTTATAGATTTCTTCGTTTATGGGGTGTTTAATATGATTTTTATATAAATCATTTCTCTTCCTGATTTCAATTACTATGTTCTTATTTATCCATGGGCAGTCTTTTCTTCTTTTTATTTTCTGGATTTTCTGGTGTGATTCTACTATATTCTGGAGTGTAGTTGATAATTTCTGAAAAGTGTCAATTTCGTTTTCTTTAATTTCTTTAATATTTTTGTCTATATTGAAATAATCTGATGTGGTATATTCGTAATATTTGTATTCCGGTGGTTTTTTTGTATTCTGTAGTGCAATTCTGATGCCGTGATGGTCTGATATATTATTTGGTACAATTTCCAATTTAATTTGAGTCTTCACGTTTGTGATTACATGGTCTAAGATGCTGTCATTTTCATTGTTATTTTTCCTAGTGTGGTATTCTTTTGTTCTTCTGTTCAATATTTTGTAGTTTTTTTCTTTAAACATGTTAATGTATTCTGAAGTTTTGCTATCCTTTTTAGCTATGTTTATGTTAAAGTCGCCCATAATGATATGCTTGTGCTTTCTATTGATTACATTATTTTTTAGAACGTTTTCTAATGTTTTGAAATCCACTTGGGGAGGTTTGTATATTAGTGTTATTATTATATTTTGTTCTTCTAATGAGGTAGTTACTATTTCAACATTCTTTATTGTTTTGTTCATCAGCGTTTTGTAATTTATATCTTGCTTTATGTATATGGCTATTCCGCCTCCTCTTGTGGCTCTAGAATTGAAAATTGCTGTATACCCTTTGAGTTGATAGAAACATTCTTCTTGTTGGTTTAACCATGTTTCTGTGAAGGTTAGTATGTCCGGTGAATTTTCGATCGTAGGCAGGGTTTGTATTTCGGTAAATTTGTTTTTTATGCTACGTATATTCTGCATATACATATTACACATTGTTATTCTGTTAATGCTTGTTGTTCTTGTTTTATTGTTTCTCTGTTTCTTCTGTTACTTTTAGGTCTTCCTCGGTTCGTATTCTTATTTTGTCACTGTTCTCTGTTTTCCTCACGTATATATTACCTTCTCTTGTCCAAACATATTTCAGTTTATGTTCCTTTTTCAATTTTCTAGCTTGGAAAAACAGGTTATTATTTCTTGTTGTTAGTTCTTCATTTATGTATATGTTATTTTTCCCTTTTAGTTGACAGTCTTTTGATGAAATCATGCCGTGATGTTTTCTTGCCTTAAGGATGGCGACTTTCGCTTCATGTGTTTTAAATTCGATAATTATTGGACTTATTTGATTATCTTCCTTTTTCCGGTAACATTTCGCTATGGATTCTATTTTAGCTTCTTCCAGTTTCCCAATTATTTTTTCCGCTATTTCTCTCACATTTTCTCGTTCATTCTGTTTTTCTATTCCATTTATTATTAGGTTATTCTTTATCTTTTCTCTTTCCAAACCAGTCAACATTCTTTCCAGGCTATTTACTTTGTCTTTTAGTTTTTGATTATCTATGTTACTTTCTTTTAACATCTTCCTTATTTCTTTATTTTCTTGCTGTATTTCTTCAAATTTGGTGTTCATGAATTCTATGGTTTTTTTTCATTTCTTCTAATATTTTAAACATTTTATTATTTGATATTTCTTCTTCACTATCACTTTCATTTGAGTCGTATTGTTTGGTTTTTCCATTTTTCTTTCTTGTTCTTGTCATTGCTTGTTATTTTTTAGCAGTTGTTGATTCAGGATAGGAAGGAGAGATACTTTTCGCACCAGCGGTGTCCTTCGCGGTGTCTGACTAATCACAGATAACGGTTGGACCTCGGATGGGTTTTAACAATAGAGATTTAAGAGGAATTACTTTGGTTACTTTATTTTGTAAAACACTGTATATTATAGATGACTATCGAAAGAAATTTTTAAAGTTGTTTACGGAGATAAGCATGAGAGAAAAAATCATTTTAAAAAGATGAACAAAAAGACTTACTTTAATATTTCTTCTGTTCACTTGTTGTTGTTTCGGGTTATTTTATTTTAGCACACTTTGTCACAGTATTAGAGTCAGAACAGTAGCATATTCAAACACTTTAGAAAATTTGCCGTCTGTTCATACTAAATTTGATTTATTTCGATCTTTTTACATTGTGCTTTTTACTATTTTCTCGGACCGTCCAACACGTGTGTACACTTGGAGCGACATGCACTATTCACGTTTAAATGTTATTGCAAAGTTGTGGTTTTAGATTTTCAAACAAAGGGATCGAAAATTGTTGGAGTTATGCTGCGTACCGTTTTGAAAAATCATGTTCCGAGAAAAACGCGTTTGAAGTTTTGAAACGTTTATAGACATTAACAAATGAAAAATTCTACTTTTAACATTTTTTGCCATTAATGTGCTATTCCAGGACCACAAAGTTGCCCTTCTAGGTTCAAATTTTCCTCTTGTATTTGTTTCCTGGCCGATTTTATGTTGGAGCGTGCCTCCTTTGCCGCATCTGACAAGGCCTGCTCGGCGTAATTTATGCGGTTAGCATTGGCATTTCATAGAAAAAAATTGTTTTCGGAGATTAGACTTTTTGCTTCATATTTTAGAAGGTTCGAGGCATTTTTTAAGCCAATAAAAAAGATATTGATTTTTTGAACATTCTACAGTGGCGTTACCCCTTTAGACGCCATTAGCTTCTAATATATCCTTGACCTCGGGGTCGATTAGGGCTCGCCGGATTATGGACACCCGTCAGTAAGTTACCGGAGGCGCGGCGTTTTTTTTAAATACATTGTACACACATGACAATAGGTAGAGTAAAGTGGCAAGATTTTGGAGGCAGGGAAAATTTGCAGCTGCGGAATTATATACTTCCCGTTATATTTGCGAGTTCTGAATTATACAACTGATAAAATTGCCTGATGTGATTAGTCATCAGAATATGAATGGATTGTAAGGAGAGTGCTATGTTCAAAAACCGACAATCACTAGTAGCAACATACGAGTATAATATTACCATTAAGGTGATAATAAATGATAGAAGAGTAATCGTTACTGAAAAACTGCAACAAAGTAGAAAACTTCAAAATTCTTTTTAATCTCGTTTAACTTCACCGATTGTTAAAACCGCGGCCAGATAAGTTGAAGATGATCGGGGTTCTGGGACAGGTGTGATAATTGGTGCCACTCATAAGATAAGGTCTGTTATGCGCGTATGGGACCGTTCATGACGTAAGAGATAAGGAAGTAGGGCCAGAAGCCAAACGGTAATTGTACCAACACACGCCTATTGATAACGAGAGTGATGATCCCGACCTGTCGGAAGACGAAAACGACGTACCATATCGCATTCTTGCCCCTGACAGTGAAGACGAAGATGTGCCTTATGATGTTGATTATGATGAGGATATAATAATACCCGAGACAGATATAGAATCTGATGGTATCGACAAAGACATTCCTCTAAGTGAACTAGAGGAAAAGATGAACCCAGGCACTTGGAGAACTGTATACCACATCAAGGATCCGGATCAGATAAAATTTTCAGGGATTCAAAGTATGCCACAAGAAGTTATTGTTTTAGATGCCCTATATCAGTTTTTTAAATTTATACAAGTAAAAATTGAAATAAATTCAAATTGAGTTCAAAACAGTTTTATTTAATTCACAACAATTGTTTCACCCTACTAGGGCTTCATCAGGTGATGAATATTATTATACAAAATATTTGTAGACGTTCTTATTTATGTCGTTTCCTAAATGAAGAGGGGGGAGTTTGTGACATTAGGTTAAGAGCGGGAGTAACTTATATCTTTAATGTAATATTTAATATATATATACATAACAATATGATTAATAATATTAAAAATTTTTGAAAACTGATTGTTTACTGTTATTATAAAATTAAACAATTTATAAATATATATATATAATTATAAGAATTATTAAGTTGATTTTAAATATTTAAATTTAACAACGGTGAATTATTCACTTCTAGTTGGTCATTTAAAATAAGATTTAATTTGTTTAATTTATTTATTTCTAGGTTTTCTAATAAATTTAATTTTTTACTCTTGTCTTGTATATGTAGTATGTCAAACTTGTTATTGAATTTATGTTTTTGTTCAATACAGTGGTTTGCATATGTGGAATCTGTTTTTTGTAATTTATAACTTCCTTCATGTTCTTTTATGCGCGTGGAGAAGGATCTACCAGTTTGTCCGATATAAGCTTTTCCACACTCGCAATTTAACTTATAGACCCCAGATTTTAAATTTTTGTCAGTTTTATCTTTATTATTTTTAATGTGATTCTGTAGTTTGTTGTTTGTACGAAATGAAATTAATGTGTTTGTTGTTTCTTGTAAATATGTTTTTATTTTTATGGAAGGTGTACCTATATAAGTCACAGAGGCAAATTTTGATAAGTAAGTTTGGGGAACTATAGGATAAATTTCGGATATGATTTTTGATTTTTGTTTTTTATGAAGGAGATTATTTATTAATTCTTTTGAATAACCATTATTCTGAGCTATGGTGTAAATTCTATCTAATTCTTTATCAAAATTAATCTTATTCATAGGAACATGGATTAATTTATATAACATTGAGTGAAAAGCAGCAAGTTTATGACTAATCGGGTGGAAAGAGTTAGAATGTATCGTAATATCTGTGTGGGTGGGTTTATGGTAAATAGCGAATTCGTGTGTATCAGTAATATGTGATATTTGAAGGTCTAGAAAATTAATTGTTTTATTTTCTTCTAATTCTATGGTGAATTTAATATTATCATGCAAAGTGTTAATATGATTATGAAGTGTATTTAACTGTCTCTCCGTTCCTTTAAAACACACCAAAATATCATCTACATATCTCACCCAGTATATACAATTTTTAAATAACGAATGTTTACTAAACTAACTAACTAAACTAAATTGTATATACTGGGTGAGATATATAGATGATATTTTGGTGTGTTTTAAAGGAACGGAGAGACAGTTAAATATACTTCATAATCATATTACCACTTTGCATGATAATATTAAATTCACCATAGAATTAGAAGAAAATAAAACAATTAATTTTCTAGACCTTCAAATATCACATATTACTGATACACACGAATTCGCTATTTACCATAAACCCACCCACACAGATATTACGATACATTCTAACTCTTTCCACCCGATTAGTCATAAACTTGCTGCTTTTCACTCAATGTTATATAAATTAATCCATGTTCCTATGAATAAGATTAATTTTGATAAAGAATTAGATAGAATTTACACCATAGCTCAGAATAATGGTTATTCAAAAGAATTAATAAATAATCTCCTTCATAAAAAACAAAAATCAAAAATCATATCCGAAATTTATCCTATAGTTCCCCAAACTTACTTATCAAAATTTGCCTCTGTGACTTATATAGGTACACCTTCCATAAAAATAAAAACATATTTACAAGAAACAACAAACACATTAATTTCATTTCGTACAAACAACAAACTACAGAATCACATTAAAAATAATAAAGATAAAACTGACAAAAATTTAAAATCTGGGGTCTATAAGTTAAATTGCGAGTGTGGAAGAGCTTATATCGGACAAACTGGTAGATCCTTTTCCACGCGCATAAAAGAACATGAAGGAAGTTATAAATTACAAAAAACAGATTCCACATATGCAAACCACTGTATTGAACAAAAACATAAAGTCAATAACAAGTTTGACATACTACATATACAAGACAAGAGTAAAAAATTAAATTTATTAGAAAACCTAGAAATAAATAAATTAAACAAATTAAACCTTATTTTAAATGACCAACTAGAAGTGAATAATTCACCGTTGTTAAATTTAAATATTTAAAATCAACTTAATAATTCTTATAGTTATATATATATCTATAAATTGTTTAATTTTATAATAACAGTAAACAATCAGTTTTCAAAAATTTTTAATATTATTAATCATATTGTTATGTATATATATATATTAAATATTACATTAAAGATATAAGTTACTTCCGCTCTTAACCTAATGTCACAAACTCCCCCCTCTTCATTTAGGAAAAGACATAAATAAGAACGTCAACAAATATTTTGTATTATAATATTCATCACCTGATGAAGCCCTAGTAGGGTGAAACAATTGTTGTGAATTAAATAAAACTGTTTTGAACTCAATTTGAATTTATTTCAATTTTTACTTGTATATTATGGAGTTTCAACACGTATCTCCGTCTTCAATCAATTATTTTAAACGAAAATGAAAAGTGTGAACACATGGATGTTAAAACTAACCTCAAGCAGTAAATAATTACTGTGACTTACATATATATCTATACGTAAAACGTATATGCATATATGCATGTGTTTGAGATACACACATACATTAAGTGCTATTGTCGACAATCAAACACATGTGTATCTCAAACACATGCATATATGCATATACGTTTTACGTATAGATATATATGTAAGTCACAGTAATTAATTATTTTAAATTTATGTTTACAAATGAAATGATATCTGACATAACTGCCCAACCAAATTTATACTCCATTCAGAAACGTGTAGATCGGCCGGCAAATATTACAGAAAATTAAATGTAATGGTTTATTGGTATTTGTTTGCTCATCTCAATTATTTGTTTGCCTCAAGTAAGACATATCGGCGTATTTGGGTCACCCTATGGTGCGGTAGATGAGCAAATAATTCCCACCAAATCAAGATCAACGATCAAACAGTACAATCCCAACAAACCTCACAAATGGGGTCACAAAGTACTTGTTCTATGCGGAATTTCCGGATTTAGTTATAATTTTTACGTTGACGCTGGCTCTCAAAGTAACACCGTTCCTATAGGCACTTCGAACATTGGCACAAGCAGCAACGCTGTGGTGAAGCTTCCAGAATTTATACCAAAGCATGTACACCATAACATTTTCTTTGATAATTGGTTCACTAGCGTTCCTCTGATGGTTTATTTAAATAAAAATGACATTCTTCCTCATGGTACTGTGCGCATGAATTGAATACCGCTCTGTCAGATGTTATCGGAAAAAGAGTGCATGAAACGCGGAATAGGGGCTCTTCAAGAGAAAACTGCTGTCAAGGACGGTGTCAAAATAAGTACTCTTTCGTGGTATGACAATAAAGTCGTTTCAACTTTATCAACCTACGTAGACTCACAACCAACTGGAAGTAAGCGAAGATTTTTCAGAAGTGAAAAATGTTATAAGACGATAGACTGCCCAAAAAGCATACTGAAATATAATGAATATATGGGACGCGTGGACCTGTTGGATTCAATGCTTGGATTCTATCGTATTAAATTAAGGTCAAAAAAGTGGTACATAAGAATATTTTTCCACGTGTTAGATATGTGTACTGTAAATAGTTGGGTATTATGGAGAAGACAAGAGACTAGTTACATGTCACTTGCGGATTTCAAAATAGCCGTCGTCGATGCTTTATGTAAATCTGGGAAACCAGAGCTTACGATAAAAAGGGGAAGACCTAGTGCTACTAGCATTGAAAACGCAAATTCACAAAAAAAGAAACGTGGAGCAGGTGCTGATATTCCTCAAATGGAGGTACGGACGGACGGCCTGGACCATCTACCCGAATGGAGAGAAAACGAGAGGAATCGTTGCAAATTTCCTAACTGTCGATCCGAATCTTACATAGCGTAGTCGTCAAATTTAAATTTCGGTTATACTTCTATCCTATGCAGAAGATGACCTTATAAGATGCAGCGATGCCGGCTTGCTAACAGTGGTGGGAGAGCAACGCAGTCTCGGGGGACCCTCACGCCTTACATTTCATAGGAAACGTTTGTCGAGTGTACTGTTTTGGCAGCCTCGCTTATGTTTATCTTTAGTTTATTTCGTCGCGCTCTTTTCCTCTTTCTACTTTCGTATCAGAAATTAAAAGATGTCGACTACGGTATATTGTACAAAATGTAGGCTAGCGCTCTGTTTAAATAAAGACAGAAATTGTTTTCTTCGCTTCCATACGGAGTGAAGAAGTTTTTTTATTGTATTTCATGCATGTTGTGTCATATTTGATACGCACCAGTTTTTCGGGAATTTTTTGTTTATAATTCGAATAATTTTTTTCACCAATTTGTGTGTATTTTCATACCTCATTAACTTTTTTTGCCTAAAAATAAAAAATCATGCAATAAAGGGTTAATGCATGTAAAAAAATACATGTAAAAAATTAAACAAAATCATGAAATATATAACTCTGATTAATTTGTTCAAAACTTACACGAAAAAAAGAGAAACGCAACGCAGGTGCACCCTTTCCTTAGAAGGTTAGTGTCACACAGGAAGTCTCTATTAAAACATAAAGGCAAAAGCCTAAAGATTTCATACACTTATTATATGACACTCCTGTAGGTCAAATTGCAGCCAGGTACCCATTTAAAATAAAAATATATTCTAAATTAATGATACACAAATCAAAGGTGTATAAAAAAATAAGGAAAAGTAATAGTGGTGGTTCAAGAAATGTTTCAAGAGAAAATTACTGACATTTTCCAATTCTAAACTTTTGAGCTATTAATCAAATTTTCGACTTACATGGATCAATCACAGGTTTCATTATATGATTTGTCTTTATTCCGTAGATACAAAGCTTCAAAATGTACGTAATACATAACAAAATTAAAATTGACTAGGGAAAGCCGTGGTCAGATGGGAAGAAATTAATAAAATTAAATATACCGTCAGATTTAAGGTTTGTCTAAACATTGCAAGGAAAAGGAACTAAGCTCGTCCACTAATCAAAAGTGTAAGTTTAATATGGTAAAACTTAAGTTTACACTTAGATCGTGTAGAAAAAATTAACTGTTAATTACAACTCCAAAGGCTAATAAAATAATAAATTGTGTTTCTAAATTAAATAGCAGGTCACTAGCTGGTACTAGATATAAGGTAGCTTTTAAGCTTGTACTATGTTTTTAAAGAATAATGTAATAGTACATTATTAGCAAAATAAATGAATATATTGTAACGAAACCAGCAGACGTCCGGGCGACAACAAAAGAAAGGCAGACTTCCGAGCGACAATAAAGAGAGATTGTAAATCATCTCGACGCGACTGGTAAACATCATAAAGCAATAAATCATCCATTTGCGTTGTACTGCAAAGAGACAGAATGTCTATCGAATGTTCTACAAACATCGAGAGGAAGATGAAGTTTACGCGAATGCTTCCAGATGTTTCGTATGTGTATATAAGGCGGCTGGGTCACCGATGGATAAAAGTAATTCCGGAATAAGAAAGTCCTTAAGTAGTCCCGTGCGGAACAGTAAAATAAGAAATAGATAAATAGTTGCTTAAGTGGTAGCCGAAGAAAAGACATAAATATTAGAGTGTTATATAAATAGAAGTGATATAAATACGGTGCAGTCTTTATTATAGTGCAATAAAGATATAAATATTACAGACATATAAATAGTACTGATAAATAAATACCTGTGTTAATTTAAATCGTAGTAGTTTAAGTGTGATACATTAGTTTTACATTTTTATATTGTAATTCATTTTAAGTGTATGAATACACAGACTGTTTTAAATAAATAAATTGCACGAGTTGTTTATTGCGAAATTATTTTTATCCATCGGTGACCCAGCCGCCTTATATACACATACGAAACATCTGGAAGCATTCGCGTAAACTCCATCTTCCTGTCGATGTTTGTAGAACATTCGATAGACATTATGTCTCTTTGCAGTACAACGCAATTGGATGATTTATTGCTTTATGATGTTTACCAGTCGCGTCGAGATGATTTACAACCCCTTTTTATTTTCGCTCGGAAGTCTGCCTTTCTTTTTTTGTCGCCTGGACGTCTGCTGGTTTCCTTATAATATAACGTAAGACTAACCACGTGAGTCACCTTCATTAAATAATTTAAATTAAATTTAGAATTACATCATGGGACCTGAACATTTTGAAAGACGATATTTACCTAATTCCAACTGAGTGGAATATATAATTAGTATTCTACCAAAATAAAATTCATCTGACTCAAAAACAAGACTTTAGGTACATTCAAATTCGTAACCACTACGTAAAAACGCAGTAAGGAAATTCTAAACCCAGAATAATTCTCTAATAAATTTTTTGTAGATAATAATCCAATAAAACGTCGTTAAAATACAATACGGTAATTAATACCTACTTAGAGAATTTTCTTTGAAACGATAGTGGCTTTTACTATTCCCAATAAAAAATCAATTGCATAATTCAGGAGACAGCTGAAAAGCTACCATATGTACGAAGGAAAAAATCGTCACTCTCATGACATCTGGTCCGAAAAAGAGATTCTTAAAAATAAAATATACTGGAAACCGCTCATAAGCGATGCAGAGGCAACTGACTTGGCATGATAAATAAACCTATATACAGTCCAATCTTTCAAACCGTGACAAGCTGTTGCTTACTTATTAAATATTGATTCTTTTTACATTAACAAAATAAGTGCAATATATAATTCCTGAACACTATCGAATAAAACCACAAAATGATCGGTGCAGATTAGCCAATAAAGGATATGTATGCATATACAGGAGGAATTGGACTATTTTGTTAATGTGTGTATATTTCCTTTGTATATATTCTAACATTTAAAGCAGCCAATATGTCTCTTATTTAGAACCAAAAAAAATAGTTAGAGTGAGACGAACCTAAGAGGAATTGAGGAAAGTTATCGCAGAAGTACACTAGAGAGGTTCTATACATCAAATATCAAAGCATGTCAAAGTCAACCCATTTTTATCATTTGCAAGAAGCTAAATCATATCCTAGGGAAGTATAATCATATAAGTCTAACACGGCTGTTAGTATGTACCAAACATCAATGAAACTAGTTTGCCTGCTATTTGAAAGTGTTATCTATAATGTGTTAGGTATGTGTACGTACAACCATAAGATAGTGTCTCAAGTGCTGGTAAAGTGTAGTTTCGTGGATGTTACAGTATTGTGAGTTATTGATTAGAACAATCTGATAAGAATGCTGAATTCTGGCGTTATGTGGTACGCTGAAAACTTATAGCAGCCAAGATTCAAAGAAATTCATATCATATACAGGCAATACAATATCCACTTAGATATTGCAGAACTTTAACATAAAGCTGTTAATTTACCTGACATATTTTCAGAAAATGATCATCTGGCAATTTAAATCCAATGCATTCTTAGACACTGATTTTTCTAATGTCTGCAGTAACATATAATCATAACTCTAGTAAATCGTCCATTAACCAATGAGATGCTGCATAATTCTCATCTTTAAATATCATTTCTGCAATAAGTGAAGTACTATCCGAATTTGATCAAATAATGCTACACTCAGATACTCATCGATGCATCAGAAAAGGACACGGTCTTAGCAGAACAGCAGAAATGACATGTTTCCAGCCCCCCAAAAAAAATCGGAGTCTTTATGCAAAAGAGATTCCCATAAAGACATCACCACGCCGACGAAAATGATGCAACTAAATTATTCGATTTTAATGTTGGAACTGTTAGAAGTGGTGACTTTTATGCATAAATTGTCACCAACACAAATGTTATTTATTACGTTGATTTTCTTCTGAGTGAGGGATGTTGGGAGTTTTATTTTTTCAGAAAAGGTTACAATTAGAAGATAAATTTTGATCAATAGTGAACGACATTGCTGCTGTTGAAGAAGAAAGCTAAGTCATGACGCTTCCTGATTTTCCGTACATGTGAGTGTACAAACGAACACGTGCAATGTTTAATTATAGAATTTAATTATACATACTATTTTATAAAACTGTCAATAGCAGTGCTCAATAAAATTTAGCTTATGCTTGTAATAATTATATTATTGTCATAATTGCTGGTGTTGCATAGTTTCCCGAAAATGTCTGACACTAAGAGGAATAGGATAGTTTGTGGTATTTATTCTATTTTGCATAATTTCAAAATTAGATCAGAAAAATAGCTCTTTTCCAAGCAATTTATTGTAATGCTTCAGCACTGTGATAAAACTTGTAGAGCACAGATCACAGGACGTTTTAAAATTTGAAGGAAGGGAAAAGAGTTTAAAGCTTTTACTCTCTCTCCAAAGTTAATGTTTTAAACTAAAATAACACAAATGAAATAATTGTGTGAAAGAAAATTAAAAACTAATCAGAGCATTACATTCTGAGCCTATCCATAAAATGCATATAATATTATAATATAACCAAATCATGATAATGATATTGATTCGCGAAGATGTTATGCATTCGCCTAAAGAGCGATAATATGTTTGCTGGCGGTGAACCAAATGAAGGAATATGTTTCAAGATTGCTAATTTAATATCATTAGTAAATGAATATAAATATATGAAAAATGTTTAAAAAATCACAAAATTTAAATTAATTTAGTACTTAACAAATTTTCACGCAAGTATAAATATACGAAAAAAATTTTTTCGTATATGAATAAATGTATGAATGCACATCTACCCTAAGCCGGCATTGCGAACAAACAACGTGCAGACAGCTGTTTCGACCTTACATTGGTCTCATCAGTGCACGAACGTGTTTGATCACAATACCTCAATTTTTTTCGTATATGAATAAATGTATGAATGCACATCTACCCTAAGCCGGCATTGCGAACAAACAACGTGCAGACAGCTGTTTCGACCTTACATATATTGGTCTCATCAGTGCACGAACGTGTTTGACCATAATACCTCAAACGCTTGGAAAACCTGATATTGTCAACTTACATACCAAACGCCATGAGAGATTCTCAGCGGCATCTGTTACCCAAGTGCGACATCGCAAGGTAAAAAAAATAAAATAAATTTTTTTTCGTATATTTATACTTGCGTGATTTAATAGTGTGAGAGCGCTTACTCTCCATGAATACTGTTACATTGTAACTTAACAACTTTTGTTATACATCCATAGCAAATAATTATTTCAAGGTCGTTGCATAAATATTAGCTACATTTAACATCTTTATTGGAATATTTGATATCTTTATATTTATTACATTTCCGGGGTATGCGAAAATTAGGAAACATTTTTGCTTTTCATGTTTTTTTCATATGCCAATTAGTATTTTCGTTTGCTAGTTTATGAAATTGGCACCGTTACCTAGAGTTCTTTATGTTTGTAATCGTTTACGATGTGTTTCAGAACAAACGTGTCCATAATATGTCTTATTATCATCTTTGGTGTCTTTTTTTTCAAAAACGTAGTTGCTTCTAACGTTGTTGATAGCAGAATAACTGTTTTTAATTTTTGGTAAAGGAGACACTTTTATTACATAATTTTGATTGTCAAATTTAGCTGAACTTGCTTGAAGATTTTAAGTATTCTTTTATCAGATCTTCTCTAAGCGTTAGGTTTATATAATAGCCTGTCGTCATACTTCTTCCATTATTTTAAAACCCCCGTTTGACGTACAGGTCCTTCTTCTTTGGCGAGTCAGTTGCAATTTACCAAAATTTATATTATACTTTCCTACGTTAAAGGATATGTTCTCGTAAATTTTGTAGGTATGCTAATGTTTTGGTAGCTATAGTTCAAAATTTTTTTTTATTGGTGACAATTAGCCTTCTTGAAATTTCTTCTACTAGATTCAACATCATCAAAACAAGGAAACTGACAAATTACAGTGAACGGTTAACATTAGCAGCTAATGGGGTCATAGCGGACCCCACTGGCATGTTAACAAAACGTGCTACGGCGTAAAATGAAACACAATACCAGGAAAAAGTGGAATTATTTAATCATGTTTGAAGAATAACATTTTGCGGAAATACAATTACAAAGTCAAGGTGTCTTCAGAGACCCAATAGCTTAACAGAAATGAAAATTATTATACCTACAATCAGCAAATTAAATAACAATACTGAGGCAGACATTAATGACATTGGAAATAGTGTAATTATTAACTCCATTTACCAATTTAGATTACCTTTCTACAGTTAATGTTTAAAATAATTTTACCGTTTCTCTTAAAAATCCAATAGATGCTACTTCATTATCTACATATAGAAACCTATTTTTATATCTTGTTTAGAATGTTACTTTTGTACTTTGTACTTTCGCAATAAAGATATTATTATTATTATTATTATTATTATTATTATTATTATTATTGAAAACGTCACGGCATAGTAATAAAATTAAAATTAACTTGCAAATAAAATTTTCTTTCTATAAATTCATATTTATTGTTTAAGTTTATATAATATAGTATAACAATAAAAGTTGAGCGCGTCTAAGTATTATATATGTACGTAGACAACATAAACTGTACAATACTTCAAGCAAAGGTATAATATTATGCTTTAGTAATATTAAATTTCATTAGTTATTTCGACAATGTTAGCAAGTTCCCATATTTGAATGTAAAATAAACTATAGAATAACTTGCATTATAAATTCATTTAGTACACATTCACCACGTACGTAACTGCAGATATAAAAGCCTGGATTTACTAATAAAGAACTGTTGGGCTTTATTTTACACATTCTTTCACCTCATTTCGTGGCAACTGAAATGTTTCGATTTGTTAAATAACGTGTTCTTTCCTTCACTTCAACCGTTCAACTTCATTAACATCGCAAAATATTAAATTCTTAATTCGGTCGTTGTTCCAACTAAAATTAACTTTGTTTCAAAACGAGAAATTTGAATTGCCACCATTAAAGTTGAAAAGAAAGATTATATCGTGTGGAATAATGTTCACCTCGGTGTTCCAAACTGAAACGATGAACCATTTCCCAGATACGCCAGAATAAAAATAAACTGTAATGTTGCACATTGCGCCGCGCACTTACTTCAGTTTTATGACGTTGCATCCGAAACTTAAGTTTCATCGATTAGATTTCTAAGGAAACCCTGGAATGGATACCTGAAAAGTATGCTTTCATATTAAAATGAGGAGAAGTAAGTGCATGAAACTCCCATATACTCTAATTATTTTATTTTTCGAGCACACTTCCTTGTCATGCACTTTAAAGTCTTTTAAATTTATTGAACAAAAATACATGCTGGAAATATATTAGCTCATCTTGTTTTCAGAGAAATATACATTCATTCTCCATTAAATTAGGTAACCACTTAAAAACACTGTGTGCAGGTGCAGAACAAAATTGCAATTATTCAGATCTTTTGAAAGTCTTTTATTAATATTTATTTTTGCGATTTTCTGAAACTTACGGCCGACATTTTGATATTTAATTCATCAACGCCAATGATAAAGGCTGTTATTACTTGTTCGGTATCACGATGGGTTAATTTTGTATTCTTCCTGAAGTTTTGTTGTCGGGTGTATAAATATTCTATGGCTTGGTACCTTTACAGCAAGATTATTGTATTCAAAAATTTTCCTCGTCCTTCATATGATCTTTGAGACAATTTCTCGGATGACTATGATAAGTTAAACACAAATAACAATTTATTTAATATGAACTATTGATTCTTTATGGTTATCATTTTTAGTGAAGTTTTCATTCACTACAAAAGAAATTGAAACATCAGTATTACCACAACTCATTCGTACTTAGAGGAGGGCAAAATGTCAGCTATATACGCGCCTAGTTTGATTATGCAAAAATTCTCTCAAGAAACACTTTAACACATATTAAAATTTAAAACAATATTGGAAAATCCCTTAATTTCAACTGGCTAATTAAACACATATATATGTTTAAAAGATATATGCAGAAAACGTTTAGGCCGCTACGCTCTTTCGCGGAGATAGTGTTGGTTAAGATAATACACTCTAATAATAATATGATGGTCTAGGAAGCCACTTCACTTTATTAAAACTTAGGCCTACAGAAACATCTGCCTAACCATAAAAAGATTAGTGTAATTCAAAAGTACAAAACAAGTAAAACCAAAAGCCTTCCAAAAAATAACAAATTGGGAAGAGGAATTATCAAAGGCACTAAGTACCACTAATTTAAATTTGGAGATAAGTACACAGTAATGATTCAAGTGTCAGCGCCAATGTTAAAACCGCTTCTCAGAAATTCCAATAGATGTCGCTAGGGCTAAATTCAATCAAGGCCAACTGTATCAATATCGCTGCGCGACATAAGGCCGGCACATAACGCGATTTTTTTGATTCTAATAACTTCAAAATATTGATCCTTATGTGGCGCCATCTATCCAAAGCATAATAAAATGCTTGGTAATCGCTGAGCATTTTTAAAATCATGTGCTAAAAACATGCAATATGTTTGGATTGATTTGACATTTATTTCGTCTATTCCATATTCTTTTCTACTTAAATTATTCTAATACTACACATATTCAGTCGTTTCATTTAATGTGTGCTACATATTTACCATACCGAAGTCGACATATTTTAATTTCTGATACGAAAGTAGAAAGAGGAAAAGAGCGCGACGAAATAAACTAAATATAAACATAAGCGAGGCTGCCAAGACAGTAGACTCGACAAACGTTTGCTATGAAATGTAAGGCGTGAGGGTCCCCCGACACTTCGTTGCTTTCCCACCACTGTTAGCAAGCAGGCATCGCTGATATAATAAAGTCATCTTCTGCATGGGATAGAAGTGTAAACCGAAATTAAAATTTGACGAGCATAGACTTTGTTCTGAACGTTTTGAGGAGGATTGCCGTTATAAATATATAATTACTGCACGTTTTAGTGAATATGCTATATCAACATGAAAATTGTGAATCAAAGTCTATTTCTTATTAAATATTTGTATCAGAGAGCAAGAATGAATCAAACCTTTTATCTTTTATCAAAATGTCCTTAAGAACTTTCAGAAAAGGTTTTGCTTATTAGTTTTTATTTTAAGTATCAATAAAGAACTTAAATAAATCATTCGTATTACTGCTACAAACCTTGAGGAGGTAAATTCAAGCAACTAGTCTTGGAAATGTGTATCTTACATACAACAGTAATAAATAGAATAATTTACATCGACTGAAGTTTTTTTACACGAACTGCAAAGATAATTACGTATACCTACACATTATTAATTATTATCCCCTATTAAAATTTATTTATTATGAAAATATATAAATTATAACAAATATTTATTTCTACTATATTTTGGAAATTAACAATAATTTAGTGTTCACATCATGTTAAAAAGATTAAAAATTTATATGGTCGGCACAATTTTTCCAAATACTTATTGTAACATTTGTAATTGCTTCTGTCAAAAGTTCTCATATAAGTGATATTCTGAAACGGGATTTTTTTGAAGGAACTTCATCTTATGTATCAATTCAGATCCTATATGAAGTATTCTTAATTGCCTATCTTTATCGGTATGGCTTCCTTAGGTTTTCATCAAAGCTTGTCCTGCACTCATTCTAATTGTCGCAATCCAAACTTTTTCCCATATTTTCCACCAGATATTTTCACCTTTTTTTTTATTAGTACACGTTTCTTCACGTTTGTCATATCTGAAATATAAGATGTATATGAACATGTGGTAATATAATTAGTATTTAATTAACACTTACTTGAAATTAATGAGTCAATTCCAGAATATGTGTGAGTTGTCCAGTTTATTTATGGTATGAACTCATCTATAGTTATTTTTGCAATGATATTAATTGTTGAATGTTTGATTTTTGCACTGACGTACAGTATTTTTGACAGTTTTATCAAATTCAAAGTTTCTCAAATGCATGATTACTTGTTCCTTAGGTCTTAAGCCGTCTGATCAACGCATGCTCATGTTGTACATTAAAGTACGGATTTTATTTAGTAACACAATAAAGTATAATAAACCAAAGTAAAAATGTAAGAGACCAGGTTATGGCTTGACTATAAACATAAAATGACGTATTGTCAAACTTATTTCCCAATGTTAAACTTGCCTACGCAAGAACCAATGAAATACTTTAAAAATATACGCCATCTTGGCGCGATATTTGAATCACTCCTTCTCCTGAGATAACGTTATAATATAATTCTACTTGCTCCAAATAATTTATTTATCACTGTCAATTAAGAATATGTATGTAAAAATTATTCAGTTACTAGTGACAACGCATTCGGTATAACTCTAAATATTATTCCTTTGTTTTCAAAAATACCTGCGGTTCATCTCATAAATAAAGAAAGATAAATACAATCATTAATAATACGGCATTAGCAAGACCACAGTGAAAGAGAACAATTTAGTATAATCGTGAACAACAAACGTACAAACGTGTAGGTGAGAAAACACCACGCAAAAACGTGGTGAGAAGATGAGCTAGACCGCAAAAGTTGGAGGTTTGGAAAAGCGGATGTAAATGGCCAAGAGCGTGACAGGCATGAGATTGAAACGCCGAGTTCTTCAGGCGTTAGGGACTCTTTCCGGTTTAAGGGCACATTTAGCAAATCTTGGCAAGGGAGAGGAGTAATTATCTTGAAGTTTAACTCATTTATTAGCCATGGTGTGTGGGGATATTAAAATGGACATTGCCTGGAGGGTTCTATTATCAGCTATTAATTTTCCGATGGGTGCGCATTACGTTATTTAATCTATATATTCTTTAAAATGTTTTACGTTTAAATGGGGATAATTTTTTGTATATTGCTTCTTTCAGAAATATTTTATCTTAAAACTTGCACCAATCAGTATTTGTAATCCGCTGTCAATCGGCAACAAGATTCATACTCTAAAATATAGTTTTAATTCAACTATAACTTGGACTCCAACAATATATTAATTTAGCACTACATTAATATTAATTATTAATATCTGTACATCTAATATTTATATTTTTAAGCTAGGTAATTAGATATACTATATAACATTTGTTATTTAAGCATCTACAGCAATATTTCATTTCTCTTATGGCATTATTGTAAATTTATGATTACTATCACGACAAATAAAGTTATTACTATTGTTTCAGAAGCACAAATTCGTTGTGCTTCTAAAACAAAGGCTCGCAATTTATAAGAGAACACAAATATTCAAGAAGTAAATTACTGCAATAATAATAATATACGTGCATTTAGCAATTGCTATTATTTTTACATTTTCTGACAAAACAATACTTTGTTGTTTACATGAAACGATTAGCCCAATTAAAAAAAAACAGTAAACAGATTTATGAAGTAATATACTTACATTACTTATATCACACATTGTCAGCATTTGTCTATTAATACATACAATAAATTCAATACAATAGTATATTGTGCAACGAGTAATGCAATGGAGTATATCGCTTGCGAGTGCAAACATTGTGACACGCGGCGAAGCCGAGTGTTTGCAATAGCACGAGCAAGCAATTACGAATTGCATTCGTGTTTCACACTATACTTTGTGCACGACCTATACTTTAAATTTTACCTTAATCGTGGAAGTTCGTAAATTTGACAAAATAAATAAAAATTTTTACAAAAATGTTAATAGTTTTTACTATAACAATGTCATAATTAGAAAGAATTTATATTTTATTTCACATGATACAAATTATTTATGAAAATTAAATGTTATATTACTACAATTATTAAAGTTCAATTGATGTTTATCATTATTGCCATTACTTGTTAGAACATTAAAGTCTTCTTGAACAGTATTTGTAGTAGGTAACAGATTACTATGAGTCGATGTTGAAGGTTGATTTTCAATGTTTTCAATTGCATGCATTATCTTATTCGCTATGTTTAAAGGACTGAGTATATTTGCCTTTTTGGGCTTATAACCATCTCCTTTCATGTCGTGCACAAATATAATTGTGCAACGTTACTAACTAACTAACTTACTTTGTGCACGACCCATTTACAATATAGACTATTGCTTGCTAGTTCAGAGTATTAGAATGGACGGTTTTGCCTTACGCATGTACAATAGTATTCTTATTCTTCTTTATTGTGGCTTTGAGTTAGACTATTTAGTCTTTTACTCTTCATCTGAGTGCGGTGAATCTTGGAATGTTGGAGTTGAATTTGATTAGCTATTGTTTATCTTTATTTTGATTAAGAATTAAAGTAGAACTATTTTAGGTCTTTTGTGGTTGAAATTTTCATTTCCATCATATGCAAGTACCCTTTTAAGATTTTGATTTGAGTGGTTTTCCATCTGGTTATAGAAGCTGAGCGCTCTTTCCTTGATGTAGTCAATGATGGTTGGGGTATTTGTTTCATTCATTATTTGATTATTTCTCATATACCATGGAGCATTTAGTATCATTCTAAGACTGGTGTTTTGTATTATTTGTAGTTTTTTGATGTTGGTCTTGCACATATGTACCCATATTGGGCATGCATATGTGAATATTGGACGTAATACTTGTTTGTAAATTAGAATTTTGTTGTTCGTGTTCAGCTGGCTTTTTCTGCCTATAAGAGGCCATAGTTGACATCTTGTTTGTTTGGTTTTAGTTATCGTTTTTGCTATGTGTGTGTTATAATTGAGCTTTATATCCAGGTATATTCCCAGGTATTTAATTTCTCTACTCCATGGTATAGTGTTGTTGTTGATGGTTATTACGTTGTCTGTTGTTTTCCGATTCCTTCGAAAGATTATTGCTTGGGATTTGTCTTCGTTTATTGTTGTCCTCCATTGTTTGAACCATTTTATCGTGTTATCTAGGTGCGTTTGGAGTTCCTGTACCGCGTTCGTCGGACATCTTGATGTTGAGAGCAGTGCCGTATCATCTGCAAAGGTGGCCGTATTTAAATATCTTGTAGGATTTGATACTGGTATGTCGGCAGTAAATATTGTATACAGGTGAGGTGACAGGCATGAGCCCTGGGGGACTCCCGCTGTTGGATGTTTTATTGAGGAAAGTGTGTTCTGGATGCTAACTTGAAAGCAGAGTCCTTGGAGAAAACTATTCGTGATTTTTATGATGTGTGTTGGGTAATTGTGTATTATCATTTTATATATGAGTCCCTGTCTCCAGACTTTATCAAATGCCTTTGCTATGTCGAGAAATACAGCTGCTGTCACTTGATTTTTGTTGAACCCTTCTTGAATAATCTCAGTGACTCTTGAAAGTTGTGTTATCGTTGAATGTTCTTCTCTAAACCCATGTTGATCTTCTGGTATTATGTCTTGATTGTCAGAGTGGTACTTTATCTTCTGTAGGATTATTTTTTCTATCACTTTGCTAATGGATGGTAACAGGCTTATGGGCCTGTAGCTGCTTGGTATTGTTTTTGGTTTTCCTGGTTTAGGTATAACTATTACTTTGGCATGTTTCCATAACTTTGGGAATGTTTGGAGTCTGATAACGGAGTTTGCTATTGCTAGAATTGACATTATTGCTTTTGGTGGGAGGTTTTGTAGTGATCTGTTGGTGATGTTGTCTATACCAGGAGCTTTTTTGGGAGATAATGCTTTAATGATTGCTTTTAGGTTCTCGGCTGTGACTGGGTCGTTGCTAGTACAATAATATTGTACCACTAGTGCACAATAAACAAGCCTACCATGACTCTTAGCAAATTGTCTTGTTTGCGTACGATTTTTTATTTCGTCCAATGGATTTACATTACACTTTATGGTGATAAATGAATCCAAAGAAATTAAAACAATCAGTGATAGTTTTGTAATAATAGTGATATTTAATTATTGAACTTAATGTGTGAAATAATTTTTGATTCACATGTCACTATTTAAAGCTCCTGCCAGTCCCGCTTGATGGCTCAAATGTCAAATCTGTCACACGTAAATTTTGCAGTGTAGTCGTTAAAGTAAAATTTAAAGTATAGGTCGTGCGCAAAGTATAGTGTGAAACTCGAATGCAATTCGTAATTGCTTGCTCGTGCTATTGCAAACACTCGGCTTCGCCTCGTGTCACAATATTTGCACTGGCAAGCAATATACTCCATTGCATTACTCGTTGCACAATATACTATTAAATTATACCGGGTACGGCATTAGTGTGTCGGCGGAGCTTAGCATGAAAACTAATAACGTTGTAGCAATGGGACTTTATGTACGTATGTAGTACACTACCGTGCATGATTTAATTTAATTTACAAATATACAGGGTGTTCTAAATTTTTGCAAGCACCTTCAACTTTTTTATTTTAAATAGATTACTATACTTTCTAGCTATTATAATGATAACCTCCCAAATTATCTTTGCATTGATATATGGATATGTGCACTTGCCACTGTTAGTTTTGGTTTTATTAATAATTTTATTAAAATCTTGACAGTTGCGGCAGCTAACATTTTAGGCCTTAGTCTGAGAATGGTTAGAATGCCTCATGTAACTCTTGTGTTACTAATTTATGGACTAACACGTTATTTGTTTTGAGGTTGAACAATGCGAACAAATATACAGGGTGCTAAATATGTCGTGTCTAAGTTATCGATCTTTATTGGCTATTTTCTCGTTTTTTTTTAAATCAAACCTATAATATTTTTGTTAGTCAGCATATTCATTGTAAAATTGCCTTTAACATGGTACCAATAACACAGTACCTAATTCCAGTATTTTTAAAGTTATAACCTTTTAATGGGATATACCCATGTTTATAATATGCAAAATGCGGGGCATCTAATAGTTGGTTGGCCATGAAAATAAAACAAAGTAACTTTAACAAACACCTGTTTTTTATATGCTTTATCATTAGTTTTAGAATTACATTTTGAAAATTTTCCATAATAAAGCAATCTTAATGTGTGTTCAAATACCGGTCTACTCTACACATGCTTTCAACCGCCTCTGTATCGACAGACTTACATTCTGAGCCATGTTGTTCTCACTTAATTGAAGAAATACATTTCTTATTCGTTGCTGCATGTTCGCCGCCGTTGTAGGTGGTGTTGCCTAAACAAGGTTTTTGACAGTTGGCCACAGAAAGAAATCGCAGGGTATGAGATCTGGTGATCGTGACAGTCAGCTTTTCAAACTTCCTCTCCCAATTCACCTATATTGGTGAATACCCTATCTGAATGTGCTTTGCAGCAGCATCATAATGTGCTAGTGCACCATCACTCCATCACTCTCTTCTTATTACGTTATGTGATAGGTCTTCTAATAGCAATGGTAAATTATTTTGTTGAAAATTTGTATTATTTAAAGTATTGTCAAAAAAAGCTTGACCAATAATAGTGTTTCCTATAATGCTTCCCCAAGTGTTAACACTCCATTTTTGTTGATATGAAATGGGTTGCATAAAATGAAGGTTTGTAGTATCATACTGGTGGAATTTTTTTCTGATTGTTATTCTACAACTAGCAAACGTTGCATTATTTGTCACATGGTCTAGAAAATTTATATCATGTCGTAATTGTAAAAGTATCCATTCACAGTAAACTAGTCTCCTTTCAAAATCCGTTTGTAATAAGTCTTGATAATTTCGAATTTTGTAAGGCTGAAATTTATGTTTCTTTATAATCTTCCTCACAGCAGTGACTTCTATCCCGTGTTGTTTCGAAATTATCTTTGTAGATATGTGCGGATTTTCCATAATAGATTTGACGACTCACACTTCATTATCTTCTGTAACCATACTCTTACTTCTTTCATGTTTGACGTAATTCACTGAAGCCGTTTTAAGAAACCTAATCAACAAATTTTCAAGCGTTTTACTATCTGGTGCTCTTGGGTCGGGATATTCCATGGCATATGTTCTTGATGTTAAGAATGGATTTCTATTGCTAGCTCCAAGAGCAAATACCATGTCTGTGAGCACTTCCTTCAAAAAGGAAACAATATAAATAAATTAAGGTATGTAAATACCATAATAGTTTCAAATAATTTCAACAAAACGATATAACTGACAACAAGGTATGGTGGAAACGCGTTACATTCCGTTGCACGTCATACTAGATCTATGACGACTCGCCTTGTATATGTTGCCGAATCTATTTTTATTTCTGTCAGTGACATTTGATATAACCAAAGAAAAAAATTATTCAGTAATTATTTAGTAATTGAAATGCTCTAAGACTTCAGTCTATCTCAACTTATTTATTATATTGATTTAGATTGTTGAAAAACCTTAAATGTTTCATTACGTATCCATAATATAATTTAAAATAAGCAATACTTACGCCATTCACATTAAATTTAACACATGATTATATGAAAAGTTTGTAAAAAGCCTCGACTGTTTACAGAAACCTTTCGGCTTTATATTCAATGGACGCAAATAAATCATAAATACACTTCTATGAAGCTCTGTTTTTAAACAATTTATATCAAAGCAAAAATAAACATGAAAAATTTGACAGGAAGAATATACACAACGCACGTCTTTTTGACAGATATGATTTATCTGTCAACACCGAATTGAACTACTAGTCTATTAAAAAAGAAATTTAATATTGAAACGGAAATTATGTGTTTATTTGCCATGAATGCGTATATTACGATCCATTTATAAATTTTCTACTTAAGCTAATGAAATAAATGTCCTCAAGTATAATTTAACAATGTAACTTTTTTAGTTTCTCTAATAGAGTTATGACAACATGTAAACGTCATCGATGTCGTGCAACGGAACTTAACGCGTCTCCAGTATAAATTCAACACGTAACAACTACTAACAAACAAACAGACATTAATAATTAACCAGCCGAACTTAAATTATAACAATAAAATATGAAATTTTGAAGTAGAGATTTGACGTGTGGTTGCACAGTCATTTTGTTTTTAAACCAAGGCCAACTACTATTTGCGTATTATAAACATGGGTATATCCCATTAAAGGGCTATAACATCAAAAATACTGGAAATAAGTGCGATGTTATTGGTCCCATTTAAAGTTCCATGTATTTTTGGTGGAACCGGAAGTGTTTTTTCTTTTATTAAAAACACAAACGAGCAATAAAAGAAGCGGCTACTTATGACTCCTAAGAAATGTAAGGAACTACCGAGGTACCAATAACAACGGTACAGATGCAAGAATTCCACATACTAGGATGTCTACGGGTGCAGTTCTACGCTTTGGTTTTTGATAGTACACCAGAAATTAATTAAAATGCAGCAATTTTTTGTAGTCGTCTTAATGTCTGAACACCGAAGGCCACCATATTCTAGTTTACAGTTTTTTAATAACTATCGAATGTGTACGGTTAATTTGAATAATTTGTCTTATTTAATATTATGAATAATATCCCTAGTTTCAACTAGCTTAAAAGTGACCATACGATTTTTAAATTCTGGTGGAGGTACCGGAATTATGAGCTACATAAACAAACTTCAGAAACTACTTGGTTTATAAGTTATCGCAGACAATTGAGTGCGTACTGTTAATATGAATAATATCTCCCATTTTTAATAATAGCTTCATAAATTCGCCAGATTACAAGATTTGTACGTAGTCTCTACAAGTTTGAGAATGTCAATGTCGATCATTATATTCCAGCTTTTTAGATTCTGGTGGAGGAATCTAAATTACAAAACGTGTTATTCTAATTCTACAGCAGCAATTCAAACATGGTATGCGCTGAAATACCCATCATCTAAGTTTAAATGTTTCAGCGCGCAGTGATGAATATTAATTACCCGATTTTAAAAGAACGGAAAGATCTAGGATAGTATATGAAATGTGGTATGTAATCATAATATATTAATATTAGTATAACAATAATGTTAATTATTAAATAGCTTTTAAAAGAGTGTTTAATATCATTAAAAAAATTACTTAAACTGAACATTAGGCAGTTGAATTTTTTTTTGGTATTAGTTTTCTGTTTCTATTAAATTTCATATACAGGGTGAGTCATTAGTAGCCGCTTCTTCGATTGCTCTTTTGTGTTTTAAATAAAAGAAAAAGCCATTAGTGGAGGATCCGTGGTTGCTTATAGCGCATATTGTAAAAATACTTTTTTATGCTCTGGCGTACTTCCGGTTTCAACGGAAATGCACGGAACCTAATTTTTTTAAATGATTCACCCTATATATTTTTAGATTTTCTTGTACTGCTTTAAATTGCCTGTTCAACTGTTTTTTCTTCTTCAAAATTGAGCCAATAGTTTTTGAATTATTAATTTTTTTTGAAAAAAGTTGACCAAAACACGTATTCAGAAAAAAATCATTTTCACATTGTTTTTAAAAGCAAAAACATTAACTTTGGTGGTGCTTGTAGCCTAGAAAATTCTGCATCATTTGGTAAAGTTGCACTCGACAATACCTCAATAAACTTTGTTTTTTCAAAGCCTACTTCCTGAAATTTTCACATACCAAAAACTTATTTTTTTTAAATGGAACACCCGGTATTTTATTGGGGCATTTTGTTCCTTTTTTTATTCTCTTTCATTTTTGCAAAAACCCAAAATATATAGGGTGAGTCATTTAAAAAACTTAAGTTTCGTGCACTTCCGGTGAAACCGGAAGTGCGCCAGAGCTTAAAGTATTTTTACAATATGCGCCACAAGCAACCATGCATCTTCCACTAATTGTTTTTTCTTTTATTTAAACGACAAAAGAGCAATCGAAGAAGCGGCTACAAATGACTCACCCTGTACAAATAGATTTCTATCCTTGCACCGTGCATTAAATACTGGTGAAGATTTAATCATAAGTTTAATTAAAACTGTTCTTGTAAAATTTTAATACATCCACTTTAATTATGAACAAGCAAACGTGTTTGTGCATCAAAACTTCATTCATATTGAATATTACTTTAAGGGAGAACCAATGTAATTTATTATATCTATAGAATAAACATACACACATGAAGGCATAGAGGCAAGCATGATGGAGGTAGTATGTAGGTAATATTTGTATGTACTATATAATAAATGGAATACTGTATTATGCTCTGAACATGATTGGATTTCAACGGCAACAATTTCGACAGAAATGCAACACTGCATCGTTCTCGTTTGCATATTGTAATCTCGAGAACGGCAACATATTATAGATGTATCAATGTAAGCTGGATCACAAAACATTATACGTACTGCAACGACATCGATTTTGTGTTCCTTTTTATTCCCTAGAGAAACAATGCATGTGCAGATTTTGATTTCGACGTAGATAGAAATATCGCGCCAATTTTTCGGCACGTTCAATATTTATTTAAGTTCCGTTGGAACGTTATATCAACACAAAATGTTAGTAGTAAAACAACCATGTTGTGTAATTGTGACGTGACATAATTAAATATAGAGTTCGTAGTTTCAGATTCCAAAATTACAATAGACATATTTTTGTAAAAAGAACTAACATAGATTATTAGTCTTTCTTTTACTTTTTCTTATACTTCAAGAAGCATTAAGAATTACAGGGTGGGCCAGGGAAACATCCCTACTTTCAGATGGCCATAGTGACGAAGGTGGAGATCGCAGAAATGTGGGAATAGACTTAAGTGATGCAGTATTCATAGATAAAAGAGAAGGTATAGATGACCTACTCTCTCACTAAAAAGTGAATCAAACATCAGCACCATCTGTAATTCCCTTCCGTGTACTTTTGGTAGAATTCATCGTAGGAATCTGTAGAGAATGACAACTCTTTAATGAGCGGGAACTTTGAAATTTCTCGATTGCAATTTATTAAAGTATGAAATTCATGTGAAAATTTGCATCAATATTTTTTGGCGTTACATTAGCTGGAACATTAACATGTGTCTGCAACATTAAACGTCAAAATATTTTATGCTAATTTTACATGAAAAACAAATTAGTATACGTAAATAGTGAAGTATCGTAAAACCTTTTTTGTATCTAAGTTCTACTGATGAAACAGATTAAAACAAATGTATTTTTATCTATAAGTACAATAAATATTTAGAAAATCATATACAAAAATAGTTAATTATACAAGGAAAAAAAGTATTAGATTTTGGAGATAAATTACCGAGAGCTAAAATCTAATTTTTTTCCCGTGTATAATACACTATTTTTTTCTGTGATGGGAAAAACGACGATTTAATATTAAAAAAAACACGTAAATACTATATATTAAAGTCACAAAATCAATCGATGTGACATTTCAAGTGACATTACACATGCGTTGCTATGGAAACCTGTAAAATAATCAAATATCTGTCAATTTAAGCGGGCAAAAAGTGTGCACTGACGACGCAGTAATTTTTTTCAGCAACGAGGCGCATTTCCAACTTTCCGGTTGTGTTAATAAGCAGAATATGCGTTATTGGAGGAATGTCAATCCTAGATAGATTCAAGAAAGGCCTTTACATAGGGTAACAGTTTGGTGTCCAGTTAGCAGTAAAGGCATCGTCGGACCTTACTATTTTAAGCAACATGATCGTTACCATCACTTCTGAACGGTATGTGGGTTTGCTCCAACATGTTTTTGAATCACATCTCGAACAGTTGGATATGGGACGCATTTTGTTCTAACAGGACGGCGCCACGGTCCACACAGCCCATAATTCAATGGCTGTTCTGAGGAAAATTTTACCAGGCCGTTTGATCTCCTGTTTTGGTGACATTACAAGGCCCGCGCGCTCGCCGGATTTATTAAACTGCGACTATTTCCTCTGGGACTACCTTAAAACTGAAGTGTACAAACATTGCCCTAACAGCATACAAGCCTTAAAAAAAGCAATAGGCCTGGAAATAGGTTGCATACTCTGAAAAGATGCTTCAGAGGGTGATTCGAAACTTCAATATCCGGCTGCCACAATATACTGATAATGAAGGCCATCATTTGCGAGATACTTTCTTTAAAATTTAACTAAACAAATTAGTTCTACTTTTCTGGTCCCGTTTTTATTCAACTTCAGAATTAGAGATGTGTCTCTACCCCACCTGTATATCGTATAGTAAGACCATTATAAATATTAACTCATGACATTTAAATTTCCTTTCTATTATCTATAATAAAAAAAAAAATCAGTAGCCGTAGAATGTTTAATAATTAGCCATTTCCTCGCTTCTTGGATGGGAAAATCACAAATCTATATGCTACATATTTGCAGGAATTATACAAGAGACTTAATAAGGTAATCATTTCATCAAATTGAAAATCACATTTTCTTATGTACTAATTTTTTGTATTGAACGTTATCAATTATCGTCTTGAATTTATGAGTTATAATTTGCATCCAAATTTTTGAAAAATGATGAACGTATAGCTTGAAGTAAAAAGAAAATGTTTTTCCTCAAAACGCTCATTCTTATCATCACAGCGTTTAATTTAATTTTCTAATTATGGTTATATATAGGCTATAATAAAAAGAATACAAAGAATTTTCAAATTTTTAAAGCGTTTTAAAAATTCAATAAAAAAGTAGACCTAATAATACACTTTTATACGTAAAAAAGAGGACGTTAGTAAAAACCTTATCTCTATATCTTGAACAAAATTTTGATTTTTGTATATCAAAAATTTCAGAAATATATTACAATAAAAGCAACGATAAAGAGCAGTGGAAAAATATAAAGTGATGCTTTTGGATGAAAGCAAACATAATAGTAAATCTATTTCAGAATAAGTAAGGTACGAATAGTATAATTTTAGTCAATACTTCGTATCTAGCATACAGGCCTTTAAAGAATTGGTTACCAGTATTATTTGCCGCGAAAAATAACAAGTGCATCATTAATTTCTTTAAATAATACGGGAAATGTTGCAGAGAATGGCACTGCAGGTACAACTTTGCAGGATGTGTGCACGGTTGCTGCTAAAAGATTATTAGATGTGATAAATATTTCCTTGATAACAGGTGTATTTCCAGAAGATAGAAAGATTTCTTATTTGGTTCCTGTGGAAACATTAAACGTTACGAAATAATGTGATGAATTCCGTTCAATAAATGCAGTTCCTGTATATAAAAAAGTATACAGAAAAATATAATATTAATATTATTTGCAAAACCAAAAATATTTGCTTGTATCTATAACTATTGTTTCTTCTTCTATATATTTTATTTTACATTGTTCATTTCTTACAAATACAATAGCAGTTTATTTTGACATTTTAAGCTACCTAATAACACGTTTGTATTTTTCTCTGTACTACAAAAATTGGGCTATATTTGTCAGTCAGTTTTCATAATGTTACTTTAATAATTTTTTGTAACATAATTCAAGTAAAAATGTAATACAAATGTAGGTTGTCATTGGAAACGAGAACATGAGTAGTTATTTTACAAATGCAGAACATTTTACATATAATTTTATACCAAAAAAACATGAAACGAAATTGTATTTACGGCTCTTTGCGGATGCGGAAACAAGCGCCAGAATAATGCACATTTTATTTACCAAAACTGTGTCAGAAATCAATTAAGTGTTCTGCTTCTGGTTGTGTTTCGAAAAACATAAATTAGCATTAATTTTTTAAATCAGTGTTTACAACGCTAAAGTGTTTATATGTTTGTTCACATTACTATATGGATTAACAATAAAATATAAGTATATATATATATATCAATTCTTCTTTTTTTATTTTGAAATATATTTTATCGCCAACCGTCAATAAAACCTTTAAGGAATTTTAATAGTTGCAAATATCTGGTCAAGGGATAGTTTTACTACAATATACGAAGAATACAAATGTGTTTGTAGTTGTGCCATGCCCTACCATAGCGTTATACAGAGGTAAACAAACACTTTGTCGTACTGTGAAATAAAGTACTTTTTGTACTCACCGCCTATAAAGTGACATTTGGCGCATGTGTAGCTCGACTGGGAAATACGTTTTCCCGGTTGAGGCGACTGTAAAAATTGAAAAAAAACGCTGGCACTTTGGGACATTTAAAAAAAATCTAACTTGGTAGTAATAAAATTTAGTCTATAAAATACTACTTCCCTCCACTATTCTTCACTAAAAGTTGGGGAAATAGGACTAATAATTAAAAATTCTTCCAAAAAAATTGTGGCGCCATCTATTTGAACTACATCGACATTCATATTGGCAGTTCGGAATTGTTTGTATTTAAACCAAAAAAAACACAATAAATGTACTATAAATTTATAAATATAAGAATAAATACCTCATGCTTAAATTAATTAGTTAATCTATCTTAGGTTAGGTATGATGCCAATGACATTAATCAATAATATTTTTTTAATTTAATGTTCGTACAAAAAAATATTGTACACACCACTTGCGAGACATCTTCCATGCATTCGCGCAATTAAAAGCACTCGCTTCCTGCGGTCGCTCGTGCTTACAATGGGGTATGCGGGTATCGCGCTCATGCGGGAAAATAGTCTTCCCGCACTTGGTTCGTAAATGACTATTACCTGCCGCTAAGTCTGTGAACACAGACATGATTGTATGACATTAAACATAAAGTTTGTCGCTGTCATAAAATGTCATAACTCATTATAGCTTTATTTTCTAAATTACACATTTTTGCTGTTTGCGATAAAATTTTGTATGCACCACGTCAGTAAGGTGCCTTTATCGAACTCGTCTATTATTCGCTTCGCTCGCTTGGCCCATAAATCAGACTTGGTACATGAATGACTGTATACTGAATACTCTATATAACGCTATGGTAGGGCTATTATCGACGACTAAACAATAAAGTAGGTATTATATTAATCACTACTGGTTAATAATAGGACTTGGAGGGAATAATGAAATGCGACCGGGAGTAATGAGACATAACGTTACGATTATTCCCTATGTTCTGCCAATAAGAACATAACGTTTTCGTAGTAACGATACCAGCCCGGCAATTTTTCTAACTGTAACGTGATATCGATATAGTAATTTTCGCTTAATTATTTTGGTTTTTTAGTCATCTTCAGTTCGTAGATAAAGTAGTGTATACTAATTCGTAATAATGACTATTATACCCTTGGGCCGAGATACTCCCTCGCCGCTTCGCGGCTCGGTTCGTATATTCGGCTCTCGGGAATAATGAATGTCATTATTATCTCGTATAAACTACTATTATTTGATACATACATATTATTACATGCATATGTAAAGGTGTGCCAAATGTAAAAGTAAACTCCATTTCAAATGCATTACCTATGGTGTCAAACATATTCTGAGTGAACAGTGTTTGCTACTGCTAAGCTAATATAAAATGTGATTTCCTAATTACCAAAGCCGTCAAAAGGCTTTGAGGTGATCGATGATCTGATTTAATCTGCGATGGGGAAGGTTTTCACTTAAATCCAATACCTCAACCTGCCATGTATCGCAGGTATGATCATTAGCTGTGAGCATTTTCGTCAATAGTATATTACCTGTAATTATAATTTTCGGATTTCTTAATTTTGCTTCGAAAACTAGATACGATTTATAATTTTTTTTTTAATTTTCCTTACAATTTTTTTTTAATTACTGCCACTACGGCTATATCACCCTATCCACAGTTTTATTGCTTTAATTCCAAATGCTAATTTACTTGGAGCGACTATTTTTAATATCCTTTTTTGTTTCATGTACTTTTGATCATCTTCTTTATGGTTTAAAATTAATATATCATTTTCCTTTTGATGTGATGGAAAACGAAGAAATTAAGTAAATAACATAACAACTTATCAAAAAATGAGGTGTGGCCACCACACGACTTTCTTATACGTATGAGCGTTTCAAACTATACAATTTTAAGAATTTTTTATACAAAAATCATTCAAAATCCTATTCTAAGTACTTTCATTCTCTTAATAAATCGCTATAGAATGCATACTTTGCAAGATATTCGAAAAAAAGTGCTACTCGCTAAGAGTAAAAGTGCTACTTCCGGTCCGAATTTTGAAATTTCATCTATACCAAAAATATTGAAAATCCAACTCTAAATACTTTTGTACTCTTAATAAATATATATAGAATGCATAATTTACGACATATTTGCAAAAAATCGCTATTCGGTAAGAGAAAAGTGGTACTTCCGGTCCGAATTTTAAAATTTTTTTTATACAAAAGATATTTAGAATTATGATTTAAACACTTTTATACTCGTAATGTACCTGCCTAGAAAGCATGACTTGCGAGATATTCGCACAAAACTGATTTTCGATAAGAGTAAAAGACCTACTTCCGGTAGGAATTTCAAAAAACTTTTTTAAGACAATTTGTCTCAAATTTAATTCTAAGTACATTTGAATTCTTTATAAATTTGTTTAAACTTAGTAATTGACGAAATATTTGTAAAATTCGATTTTTTCACCGAAGTAAACTACTACTTCCGGTCTGCCGATTTTTCTCAAAATCTAATCAGTTCTCATGAGGGAGATTATACACGTAAATACAAAATTTGGAATTGATATCTACAGCGGTTTGACCGCTATCGTGGTCACACACAGACACACAGACACACAGACATACAGACACACAGACACACAGACACACAGACACACAGACACAGACACAGACATTTTTTTAAAACCATTTTTTTGGTATCAGGGGACCTCAAAACGTGGACATCTGCAAAAATCTCGAGGTCGAAAATTTTCATCATCACAATACTTCCTTATACTACGTATAAGAAAGTAAAAAATGAGGTGTGGCCACCACACGACTTTCTTATACGTATGAGCGTTTCAAATTATAGAATTTTAAGAATTTTTTTACAAAAATTATTAAAAATTCTATTCTAAGTACTTCTATTCTCTTAATAAATCTCTATAGAATGCATACTTTGCAAGATATTATCAAAAAAGTGATCCTCACTAAGAGTAAAACTGCTACTTCCGGTCCGAATTTTGAAATTTCATTTATACAAAAAATATTGCAAATCCAGTTTTAAATACTTTTGTATTCTTGATAAATTTATATAGATTGCATAACTTACGACATATTTGCAAAAAATCGCTATTCGATAAGAGTAAAAGTGGCACTTCCGGTCTGAATTTTGAAATTTTTTTATACAAAAGATATTGAAAATTATGTTTTAAATACTTTTGTACTCGTAACGTACTTGTCTAAAAGGCATGACTTGCGAAATATTCGCAAAAAACTGATTTTCGATAAGAGTAAAAGACCTACTTCCGGTAGGAATTTCGAAAAACTTTTTAAATAAAATTGTTCTCAATTTTAATTTTAAGTACATATGAATTCTTTATAAATTTGTATAAACTTAGTATTTGACGAAATATTGGCAAAATTCGATTTTTTCACTGAAGTAAACTGCTACTTCCGACCTACCGATTTTACTGAAAAGCTAATCAGATCTCAAGAAGGAGATTATACACGTAAATACAAAATTTGGAATTGATATCTCCAGCGGTTTGACCGCTATCGTGGTCACACACAGACACACAGACACACAGACACACAGACACACAGACAGACAGACACACAGACATTTTTTAAAAACCACTTTTTTGGTATCAGGGGACCTCAAAACGTGGACATCTGCAAAAAACTCGAGGTCGAAAATTTTCATCATCACAATACTTCCTTATACTACGTATAAGAAAGTAAAATAATGAAATGAATCAAAAATATAATGATTGCCTCCAAACTATAATCTTAATGGCTTTGAAAGCAGTGCATTCTTCTGTGCATTTATTAGGAGTAGACCAAAACTGATTGGGTTTTCGTGTTCAAGTAAGCAAGAAAAATGAGACATTGCTAACATATACTGCAACTCTTTTACTTTCTTATACGTAGTATAAGGAAGTATTGTGATGATGAAAATTTTCGACCTCGAGATTTTTGCAGATGTTCACGTTTTGAAGTCCCCTGATACCAAAAAAGTGGTTTTTAAAAAATGTCTGTGTGTCTGTGTGTCTGTCTCTCTGTGTGTGTGTGTGTGTGTGTGTGTGTGTGTGTGTGTGTGACCACGATAGCGGTCAAACCGCAGTAGATATCAATTCCAAATTTTGTATTTACGTGTATAATCTCCCTCTTGAGATCTGATTAGTTTTTCAGTAAAATCGGTAGACCGGAAGTAGCAGTTTACTTCAGCGAAAAAATCGAATTTTGACAATATTTCGTCAACTACTAAGTTTAAACAAATTTATAAAGAATTCATATATACTTAAAATTGAAATTTAAAATAATTTTATTTAAAAAGTTTTTCGAAATTCCTACCGGAAGTAGGTCTTTTACTCTTATCGAAAATCAGTTTTTTGCGAATATTTCGCAAGTCATACTTTTTAGACAAGTACGTTACGGGTATAAAAGTATTTAAAACATAATTTTGAATATCTTTTGTATAAAAGAAATTTCAAAATTCAGACCGGAAGTACCACTTTTACTCCTATCGAATAACGATTTTTTGCAAATACGTCGTAAGTTATGCATTCTATATATATACAAAAGTATTTAGAACTGGATTTGCAATATTTTTTGTATATATAAAATTTCAAAATTCGGACCGGAAGTAGCACTTTTACTCTTAGCGAGTAGCACTTTTTACTTTCTTATACGTGGTATAAGGAAGTATTGTGATGATGAAAATTTTCGACCTCGATATTTTTGCAGATGTCCACGTTTTGAAGTCCCCTGATACCGAAAAAGTGGTTTTTAAAAAAATTTCTGTGTGTGTGTGTGTGTGTGTGTGTCTGTCTGTTTGTCTGTCTGTCTGTGTGTGACCACGATAGCGGTCAAACCGCTTTAGAAATCAATTCCAAATTTTGTATTTACGTATATAATCTCCCTCTTGAGATCTGATTAGTTTTTCAGTAAAATCGGTAGACCGGAAGTAGCAGTTTACTTCAGTGAAAAATTCGAATTTTGCTAATATTTCGTCAATTACTAAGTTTAAACAAATTTATAAAGAATTGAAATGTACTCAAAATTAAATTTGAGACAAATTATCTTAAGGAGGTTTTTCGAAATTCCAACCGGAAGTAGGTCTTTTACTCTTATCGAAAATCAGTTTTTTGCGAATATCTCGCAAGTCATGCTTTCTAGGCAGGTACATTACGAGTATAAAAGTATTTAAATTATAATTTTAAATATCTTTTGTATAAAAAAAATTTCAAAATTCGGAGTACCACTTTTACTCTTACTGAATAGCGATTTTTTGCAGATATGTCATAAATTATGCATTTTATATATATTTATTAAGAGTACAAAAGTATTTAGAGTTGAATTTGCAATATTTTTTGTATACATGAAATTTCAAAATTCGGACCGGAAGTGGCACTTTTACTCTTAGCGAGTAGCACTTTTTTTCGAATATCTTGCAAAGTATGCATTCTATAGCCATTTATTAAGAGAATGAAAGTACTTAGAATAGGATTTTGAATAAGTTTTGTATAAAAAAATTCTTAAAATTGTAAAATTTGAAACGCTCATACGTATAAGAAAGTCGTGTGGTGGCCACACCTCATTTTTTTAAACCAGGTAAAAGAGAAACCGGCCTATAGAGATTTACATCATTAAATTTTGAATACCGTAAGAACAATTGCATGTTGCGGACAGCGTCACGTATTCACTAATGTTGGAGAGTAGTGATAAATTTATATTAACAATCCCAGCAGATGTCTTACTAGATAATTTTTTATTAATCTGTGAATCTAACATTTAATAGCGTTGTTTAATTGGATAGTTAGCTTTTCATTTTTATCCTAAAAGAATCTCAAATATCATTATGATTTAATTAAATTTACTAAAGTAAGAGAATTTTTATTTACATACCTAAATTGTATATTACATTAAAAATCCGCAATTTCCTTTTGTTTCCACCCTAGCTTATTGGGAGCACAATAAAATACTTGACACTTATTTAGGTGTAATCTAATTTATTTGCAAATCCTCTAACCCTCTACTATCCCATATGCGTAAAATTTCGAGTGAAAGTGTGAAATTGGTTTGGGACATTAAATTTCAACATATTTTCCTTTTTAGTATTCAGAAAGTTACGATTAAAATTTGCATGGAAAGGACTTAAGTTCTTCTAAACTGAAAGGCAAAGTAAACTAACTAAAAATGAAGTTCAGGGAATATGCTGATATATTATTTTCGCTTAATATTCATCTTTCTAACAAAGACATTTTATAATTTAGCTAATCCTTTTTTTAATCAAAAATTTTAACGAAAAAGGAGTTTATATTTTTTATAACCTGTGTGAAGCTATGGTTTATATTATATTTTTTTGTGCCACAAAAACAATAACATACACTTAAGCAGTGAAGAAATTCGTAGATATTTCACGAGATTAATTGGCAAACAGATTTATCTTAGCAATTGGTAGACATAAATTGGTGGATTATGGAATCAGGCAATTTTCAGAAGTAGGTACTAATTTATCAAACCTGGGTGAAAAATGAAAACATCCACCGACCCTCTCGAAGGCTTACTCCCTACACTGTCCATCTCTCCATCTGCCGTCCGTGTTTAGCCATTTATTGATTGTGCTACATATGCTACATATTCAATTATTTCCATCTGCCAGAATTTATCCCCATTTCAAGCCCTCATCCATCGTTAAAAAAAAAGAAAACTGTTCTATGGTTTCAACTTTCTCTGTTGGTGTGTAGTTTCACATGACGTGGTAATCAGTCTTGGCCTCCGCCCCACTCAACAAATATTATAGCCTTCTCTTAGACTAAAACATGTACAGTAACTTTTGAGGATTACTAATTAAATTGGTTGTTAATGTAAACCCTTTGTTTTCCCTTTGTCAGTGGATTCAGCCTACTATCCATTTCTTTCATCGACCACCACGCCCATAAGGACTATTCAGTACTCAAGTTCTCTTTGTACATCATTGCTCTGGCTTCATTATTTGCTTCTATGCACACGTAAAAACGCATTTACAATATTTCATTAAATTAACAGTAGAGGCAATCTGTTGGCGAGATGCTAATTTATGTACAGCTGATGCGGCTATGAAATTTTTTATAAAACAATTGTCCAACAAAAACTCGACTCTCGCCAATAATATGAAAACATCCTTAGTGGAACGTATAAAGCAACAGCGAAGTGATGATTTTACTGGTGTGTTGCTTTATTTACAAAATCCACGAAAAAATGATGAAAATGAGTTATTATCTGATTTAGAATGGCTTGACTTATATCCAGTTTCTACACAGGCTTTAGTGAGGAAGCAAATGAAAAGTATTCTTAAATGACTAAATAGTCGAGATGATACGCAAAAGGAAGAAAGGTCAGGATCACAAATAGATGATGAGCCAAGACAACAATCCTCCCAACCCCGATTGACACTAAAGGAAAAGTTACAGCTGGAAATTAATAAGAGCATGAAAGCCCCAGATCCTGAAGTACAAAATGAATCCGGGTTAGTAAATAGTATTAGACGCGAAATGAGCCTGTTCGAAAATGGAGGAGTTCCTGGATATGACTTAGATTTAGCATATAAATATCTAGTGTCTATTCCTCCAACCAGTGTAGAACCTGAACGAACGTTTTCAGCTGCTGCTTATGTTGGCAATAAACTACGAAACAGACTTGGAAGTCAAACATTGGATGCTTTGATATTTCTGCGATTGTATTTTCGAAATTCTAAATAGTTTTTCTTTCTACCGAAAAAGTGTTTTTTTAAATCTCTCTCTCTCTCTCTCTCTCTCTCTCTCTCTCTCTCTCTCTCTCTCTCTCTCTCTCTCTCTCTCTCTCTCTCTCTCTCTCTCTCTCTCTCTCTCTCTCTCTCTCTCTCTCTCTCTCTCTCTCTCTCTCTCTCTCTCCCGTGTGTGTGTGTGTGTGTGACCACGATAGCGGCCAAAAGCTATATATATATATATCAATTCCAAATTTTGTATTTACGAGAATAATCACCCTCGTGAGATCTGACTAGTTTTTCAGTAAAATTGGTAGACCGGAAGTAGTAGTTTGCTTCAATGAAAAAATCGAATTTTGCCAATATTTCGTCAATCACTAAGTTTAAACAAATTTATAACGAATTCAAATGTATTCTAAATTAAATTTGGGAAGAATTTTATTAAAAATTTTTTTCGAAATTCCTACCGGAAATGGGTCTTTTACTCTTATCTAAAATCAGTTTTTGCGAATATCTGGCAAGTCATGCTTTCTAGGCAGGTACATTACGAGCATAAAAGTATTTAAAACGTGATTTTCAATACTTTTTATATAAAAGAAATTTCAAAATTCGGAACAGGAGTAGCACCTTAGCTTATATCGAATAGAGATTTTTTGCAAATATGTCGTAAATTATGCATTCTGTATATATTTATCAAGAGTACAAAGTATTCAGAGCTGGATTTGCAATGTTTTTTGTATACATGAAATTTCAAAATTCAGACCGACAGTAGCACTTTTACGCTTAGCGAGTAGCACTTTTTTGATAATATCTTGCAAAGTATGCATTCTATAGAAATTTATTAAGAGAATAGAAGTACCTAGAGTAGGATTTTGAATAATTTTTATATAAAAAAATTCTTAAAATTGTATAGTTTGAAACGGTCATACGTATAAGAAAGTCTTGTGGTGGCCACACTTCATTATTTGTGTTGTTTTTACTGTTCCTTATTTTAGTATATTGGGTATTGTGTTGTGCAACAATATTAATTAATAATTTTTAAGAAATTACTTAAGTTTTTTTTCATTTGAGTCCAATTAGAAATTACATAGTCTCCAGGATCCCGGGGTTGTATTCTCTAATTCTCACAATTGTTTATAAATTGATAATAAATAATGATAATTTTAGATCAAATATTAATTACGTAATACCAAGTAATGTAAGGGTAATGAGAGAGTTCTTAAGGAAGATGGATTTTTTTATAGAAATATAAATATAGGTAGTTCAGAATAAAAAGTTTTTATTGACTACCGCCATCTTTCTCAAAAGAAAAACAATTCCTGAGAAAGTACGTAACAAAAGGAAAAATTGTCCTCTGTATAATGTTATGCTTAAGAGCGACTACTGCAAATTGTAATACTAAAAATATATTGCTTTTGCAATAAAGAAAAAAACTTGATAGTACTTTCATGCGCAAAAAGTAAATTCTAGATCTTTAGTCGTGTACACTGATGGATTCATAAATTGAACACAACTCATACTTTTATTATTAATAGTTTTATGAACAAGGAAGCTACGATAATTATATATATTACTAATTTTTAAGTAATGGTACAAATGAAGCACCTTTTTACGATGGAACACCATTTGAAAATGACTCGCCAATGTTGAAACTAGTCCGAGGGAGTATAAAAATATAAGAGGTATAAAAAATAGTAAATAAGTGTTTACTAATTTTTAATTTATTGTTCAACAATGTACATGTCTTCTAGAGTGTTAGTAATAAATTGCCGTAGGATATAAGTGTTTGGAATAGATTAGATGTTTTCAAAAAGCTAATAGTTTATTGCGGAATAACAGCCCAATACTATAAATGTTTTTTTTATCTAAGTCAGTTACTAATTATATGCTTATTTTTACATACGTGAAGGCGTGGTCTACAATTTGTGTTATTTTGCAGTAGAAGTAAAGATGACGACGCATTTTAAACACAGAGAACAATAAGTTGTCAGCAACAACTGTGGAAGTCTTCGAATTGGGTTATTTTATTCCTGTTTGTTTCTCACGCTTTGCGTTTTACCTTTCTGATGTGTACTTCTTGTATACATAAAATATTATGAAATAATATTTATTATTTCGATTTCTATTTTGATAATTTGTTTATATGTTTCTTCAACAAAGTGAGTACATCAAACTAAATCTTTACTTTCCTTAAGCTAGTTTTTATGAAATTACTTGATTTGATCAGATTCTTTTTTATTTGTATTCTCGAATTATTCCTTTATTAATTGTTTTGTTGCTTATTCATAGTTATTACTATTTATGACAAAATATAAAATGTGTTTGATACATGCTATGTAGAAAAGTGATGATAGTTTTTGTATGAATGGATATATGCTAAATTTCTATTATCAAATTTATCCCAAGTGATTCACTTTACCCTTTATGAAACTGTCAATTTACAAATAATTACATTTATTCGTGGCTAGCGTATCCAACCTTACAAATCTTTAAATTATTGTCCTGTTTACTAATGAAGTATTGAATACAAAAGATCAAGTTTCAGTATTGTGAATAAAATTTGAAAAGTTGCAATTAATCACATCTTTGTGGTTAATTTCAGTAAGCATCTCATAATTGTATTCAAATAATGTAACTGTTACAGTGAAGATATTGAATATTATACATCAATTTTTTAATTGATTATAATACCGAATTCTGAGTGACTGATTTTGGATAAGAGTAAAATACCTACTTCCGGTAGGAATTTCGAAAAGCTTTTTTAATAAAATTCTTCTTAAATTTAATTTTGGGCACATTTGAGTTTTTTACGAATTTGTTTTTACAATTTACCTAGTGTAAAAGTTTAAAATGTACATTTTACTTGTGTTAAATATTAAAACACACACACAATAAAAATGTAAAGTAGAAGTAATCTCATCAGAAATCAAATAAACAATAGAAGAAAAACAAGAAAAAAAAGGACATTTGACTTAGAAGGTACATATACACACATTTTGAATACTGTAATTTTAAGTATTTGATTATTTAAAATTACCAAACAATATACATACATTTTTAAAAATTATTTTAGAATTTAATATGACATAACGTAGATTATTTTTACTTTAATAATTCTTTAAAATATATACAATTATTATAAACTAAATAACATCTAATAAATATCTTTAAATGAGAAAGTTATAATCAGCAAGTTCTAAATATATATTTAATTGCCCCAGTGAGTTCAAAGCAGAATAATTATGTGATAGAATATGGAGTTTAGTAGTCTCTTTGGAACAAAATACCTCGTTCTGTAATCACATTCTAAAGATCTAGAGCAGTATAAGATAGAGTTGTTTCACGTAATTCTGAACCATTTATTAACACTGCTAAGCTGGAAGTGCTATTATTTTTACTACTTCACAATAAATTGTAATACTTCGTATTGATATTAAGATCAATTTTATTATCTTCATAAGAGGACCCTGTAAGGTGTATAAATATAGTGTTTATATTATCATTGATTTAACGTGTACTACAAGAGAGGTTTTTAATAAGTAAAATTTTTGGTGACTTGCCTTTATGTGAATATTAATAAGTACGAAATATAGCATACATGATTTATATTAAGCTACAAGCCATAATATTTAACAACTTCCAAATAATAAGTACATAACCTTCACGAAAGCAATTCTAAGTAAATTGTTCTTTTCAAGATAAGAAATCATTAGATAAAAATAACGGACTTGCACTTTATTAAACTGAAATTTTTGTATACTGTATCACCACAAAATTTACTTAAGCGCCCCATGCTCTATCTCTAGAACAAGTTCAAAATTAGAAATTACTTTGTTTGAATACTCAAAAATAACAAATGAGAAAGTCAAGAATAAATAAAAGAAAACTTATGTAAACTGTTCTCGTGTTTGTAAATTCAAGAAATCTAGAGCATGGGAAAGTGCTGAAAGCAATACTCAGATTACTATAAATAGCTGAAGAACAACACCACATCAAAGAAAAGCAATGAAATTTTAAGTAAAAAAGTCTACTTTTTAAAAATCTCGAATCTTGTTCCAATTCATGCTGAGCTGAGATCAATATAAAACGGTACTGTATAAGATATGTAAAGAAAAAAGCAATACAGTACCAGCAGATGTGTTTAAAAGCTTTAGTGGATGGTTGTCATGCAACCACAGACTAAAGATAAGATGTTTTGGACTATGACAACTTTTATGTAATTATTAATCATTCTCTAACTGACTTTCGAACTATGGTCCACCATTACAAGAAGGCAGAATTGTTGCGGAAATTCGCACTTGATATTTAACTACCTGTCTTTCTATGATAATAAAGTGGTAAAACAATTTGTGTTTATTATAGTGCAAACTCTACATCAACATATCAAGAATAGTGAGCATGCAATAACACATATGGAAATTTATGCCATCGAGACGCGTTTAGATTTCGTACAGAGATTCTTAAAGTGGTACTAAATATTAGCAATATGATTTCGATTGGAGTTCTATATCCAGAGCGAATTCATTACGTAAATTAGTAAGCGACATGTGGAGTGCATGCTTGAAATGAGCAAGTCGGACCTAGCTTTGAACTTATTCAAGCATCTTCGTTGACAGGAGATGGCCAGAGACTGTGATGTTTCTGGGTAGTTCCATCTATTCACAATGCATTTCGACCAAGCATTAGTAATTAACCAGAATCCTCATAAGTGTAAAACTGCAAGAAGCCCTACAGACATACTAAACATTACGTAGGTTGAAAATACAATAAGTTTATGCGTCCAAAAAATAATTCTTTTGATAAGTACTCAACAATTTTTTCTATCGCTTTATTTTCATTCATCCGAAGAAAATTGGTGTTTCCGCAAATTTATCTCTAATTTAATAAAGAGATAATACTCATTCGCGGACAAGGTTGGGATGGAAGGTGGATATTTGGTCTATACAAACCACAGTCATCGATTACTTCAAGAATTTTGCGATATTTCTGAACTATGCAATTGTCATATGGCACCATGATCTTTTGACCACAATTGTATCTTCATTGCTACATTGTACTTGCCAGTTTAAAACTTGAGGTCTTTCGTGGGTCCACTGCATCGATTGATTTTGTTGGTGGATCCTGTAATACACTTACATTTCATCACCCGTTATAATTTTCAATAGAAAACTCTTCTTCGTTAGCTAAAATCACAAATTTTTTTCGCAAAATTATTGCTGACAATTGAAAAATTCTTTTAATTTCGAATATCTCTATAAATAATAAGTAACTTTTTGAGTTGGTGATTTGTCACTAAATGCTGGCATTTTTTGGTATACAATGGAAATTATTAGTTCAGAAATTAAGGAATATTTTAGCTTGCGGTAATTTTCATTGTCTTCATCATAAGCAAACCAGCATACCTATATTTGACAAATACAATTAAATTTGCTGGAAAGAATCGTTTGTTATTTTTAGTCCATACGTAGTATAAGGAAGTATTGTGCTGACGAGAAAATTTGATCTAAAGATTTTTCCGGTGTCCACGTTTTGAAGTCCGCTATTATCGAAAAAGTGGTTTTTGTAAAATGTCTCTTTCTCCCTCCCTCTCTCTCTCTCTCTCTCTCTCTCTCTCTCTCCAGATCCAGGATAGCGGAAAGCGTTAATCTATTTACAACAAATTTCAAATATACGAATATAATTTTCTGACTGAATAGGTTTTCAGTGAAATGGGTAGACCGGATGCAGTTCACCCTGGTAATAAAAACAATTCACCAATATTTTGTGTAGAAGGTATAAAAAAATTTCTAATGAATACAAATATACAGAAAAGGGAACTTAAAAAACATTTAATGAACAAAAGTTTCGAAATTCCTACCGGAAGTAGGTTTTTACACTTATGGATGAATATTTTTTTGCAAATATATGCCAATTCTCCTTACAAACAGATATATTAAGAGTGTGAAAGTATTTAAAGCTTGACTCGGATATTGTTTGTATAAAAGATGTTCCAAATTTCGGAACGGAAGTAACACTTTTACTCTTATTTAATAGCAGTTTTCTGCAAATATCTGACAAATATAGCAAACTGCATGTACTCTATGCAGATTTATTTATAATACAAAAGTACTCGAGAGAGTTGGATTTGGAAAAATTTTGTATAAAATATTAAAACTTAAAAATTCGGAAAGCGCATACGTATAAGAAAGTCGTATGTTGCCCACACTTAATTTTTTTAAATAATATTTCTACTGAGACTTGTATTGCTTTGCGCGTGAAGAATCAATACATATTTCTAAAATCTGACATTGTACGTAATGGTAGTTTGAATTGTTGCATTCGTATGTATAAAATAAATCGCTTTATCCCAATATATCGACAGTATCAAACGATGACGCGGACAGTCTCGCCATCAGAATAAACGAAATTTAAAAGTGATTTCTATCCAATATTCACATGTACGTTTTTTAAATGATTTCATAATATATACACATTAGTTTAAAAAACGTGTTCGTCTGAGGAAGCAAAGTTATGATTCTTAAACAGAGAAATGCGTATGTGTAATAAGCAAGACTTTATATTCGTATTACAATAATGCCAATTTACGGAAGGAGGGAAACAGAATTTACATTGTATGCATTATATTCTTCGGTCGTCTTTCTTGTAATCTTCTTTTATTTGTTAAACGAATATTGTGTTTTCGGTCTCATAAGAAATCCATGCTTTAAAAATACAATAGTAATAGCAGCATTAAATACATGTTTCATTTTCAAATACTGTATACATTCGGGTATATAAATGAAATCTAAATATAAGGAATATGAACCTATTTTTCCAACAGACGCAAATAAAAGGATTATATAAGTGTTTCAGAAAATTTAATAAGAGACCAGACTCAGATGACTAAGAAATTGTGGATTGAGAGTAATACTAGAACAAAGAAGAATTTCGCATAGTTTCAAGCCAGGTTCGTTTTTAATTAAATTCAAAGACTGCCGTAATTGGAAACTTCTAGCGATTAGCTTTCTTGTTCTTCAATGAGAAAATATTTTTTTCTGTTTCTAAAAGCGATGCATACATAAATTCTCCTGCATTAATAAGAAGAGAATATTTCTTGGTACACGTAAGTGGTCTTAAATTGGTTTGCCTCTGTTTTGCTTGTGATATAATCTTGAGATATATATCTTTACCATAATTGAGGACAATTGCTAGCGTTACAAGCTTGTGAAAATTACATACGGAATTATTTCAAACAGTGAAGGTATTTTAATAGTTATTTTTGACTAATAAATTGCGATACTGATGTGATTGCCTTTACGTTTTTTTACAAAATATACTAAAAATACCTTTACTACATTATGCACAGAAAGCTAGGTACGCATTTCGACAACTACGTTATCAATCACTGGTGATGACAACATAGTTGTCGAAATGCTAATATAGTTTATTATGCATAGTGTATTTTGTTTAGGTCAAGCCACACTTTTTCTTTTTAATAACTTTCTTAAATATTATTGTACGTATCCTACAATATTGTAAATAGTCAATTTAGAACAGAAAATGAAACTATGATTATAAACATATTCAAAGTCGGCCGGTAATCGTTCTTATATGTACAAAACCGTACCTTCTATTATGACGTGTGTCCACTATTTAGGCACGGCTTTCGCTATCCCTTACAAAGGCAGAGAAGCCTTGCAGATCTTAACAATTACAATAAAAAAAAGGTGTGGCAACGACACGACTCTCTTAAACATATGTTGGTTTCAAATATTAAAAAAGGTTGTTCTAAATGAGTTTTAGACACTTGGACCTTATTAAAAAAAAAGAACCTGTGAGTAAGTGTGTCACGAATTTTAAGTAACTTTTAATGCAAAAATAATTCAAAGTCCCAGTTTAAGTATATTTATCCTCTTAAGAAACCTTATAGAATATATAATTTGCGAGATATTTGCAAAAAAATACGCTATTTGATATAAGTAAAAGTATTACTTTCGGTCCGAATTTTGAATTTTTTTTAATACAAAATGTATTGAAAATGAAGTTTTAAATGCTTTTATACTCATAATATATGTGTCTAGAAGGCATGACTTGCAAGATGTTCCCAAAAAAATGATTTTCGATAAGACTAAAAATCAAAAAATGTTTAATAACATTTTTCTCAAATTCACTTTTGAGTATATTTAAATTCTTTATGAATTTGTTTTAACTTAGTAGTTAAAACAGTTATTGGTAATATTCAATTTCTTCTCTAAAGTAAATTACTACTTTTGGTCTACCGATTTTACTGAAAATTTAACGCGATCGCAAGAGGGAGATTATACTCGTAAATATACAGGGTGTCCAGAAACTCTCCTGACAAACGAAGACCGGAGATTCCTCAGATAATTTTAAGACAATTTAACCCAATTCACCCTAGTCCAAAAATGCTTCCTAAGGGAGCTAGAGCTCTTTGAAGATGGCGCCCTGTAATTAACTTTTTTTTTTAATATCTCCCGAACGCTTCTATTTAGAAAAACAAAAACTGGTATGCTTATTTAACCTCCAGAGATGAATCGATTCCATCAATCGCGAATTTCTAGTACTGGTCATAGGCGTCCGTTTTGGGTAGGTTAACGGTTATTTTAACGCATAACTTTTTTGTCTTTAACTTTTAAGCATTTGTGACACACAGATTATTAAATTTTGAGGTATTCTAGTACTAAAAGGTCCTCTTACTTTAAGTCGATAGGATACACCGTTTTCTAGAAAACTCGATTTGAAAATTTTTCGTTTTTTCGTCATTAAAATTCAATTTATTATTTTTTTTTTCGAGAGATATTAAAAAAAATAATTACAAGGCGCCATCTTCAAAGAGCTCTAGCTCTCTTAGGAAGCATTTTCGGACTAGGGTGAATTGGGTTAAATTGTCTTAAAATTATCTGAGGAATCTCCGGTCTTCGTTTGTTAGGAGAGTTTCTAGACATCCTGTATATAGAGAAAGATTTTTTAAAACACTTTTACGATTTTTGGTAGGCAGACGACTTCAAAATGTCGACATCTGCAAAAATCTCAATGTCGAAAAGTTTCGTCCTCACCTTATAGTACGTGAAAAATATGACAAAGTTATAGAAGATACAACAACAATTATAAGATTACCATAAACTATCCATAAAATCAAAAATCTGCATTATCAATAAGTTATAAACCAGAAACCAACTATTATATAAACCAATAAAATTTAAGCGGTCCCTAATCAGCATCATAAAATTAGATAAATGTAGTAAAGCAGACTAAATGAAGACTATAGATTATGATAAAAACAATTTAAATTTATTGATTAAACAAACTTAACAGAATCAGAATATAATTCTGGCTCATGTCAGAAATGTCTATAAAACAAAAAATTAAAATCAAGTCCTACAAAACAATCTTATTAGTGGTTCGGTGACAGTCGAACTTCTTGTTTCGAGGTTGCATGAAAAATACTCTAACAAAGTATTTATGTTTTCTAATTCTTCTAAAATAAAGTATTTGTGACTTGAAGCAGTAAGTGATGAACAAGATGAACTTTATTGTCAAGCTGTTCAATTAATGAAAGAAACAACATCAATGCAAATACAATTAAAACTTTTAAAATTCATAAATTACCTATCAAACACAAACGAATAATCCGAGGAATAATCCTACAAGAAATTCCGAAAATAATACAGAAAAATTAAACAGTGCCAATAATTCCGAAATAAGTAGTAAGTAAATTTTCCAAAAAAGCAAATGAGACAACATAAAGAAAGCTACCAACAATTAGACATAATAAAGTATTGATAAGTAATAAACTGGGAAGGAATTTAACTCATGTTAACTTTCTCAATGTTTTATTACTTCTTCAGGATAACAGTAAAATACAATACTCTACAAAATACAGCAAGTAATTTTATAGAGTACTATGAGTTTTGTAGAAATTAGCTAGGATTGTACAGTATTCATAATCAATTACACTGTCACTATTAAAACTAGATAAATAACAGACGTATAGTATAGTAACAAATTTATTATTAATAAAATTGTTGTAAATTTGCTGTGTGTACAAACACTTTAGTTGCAGGCTAATATTGTAATTTTTGGGTTTTGTAAAAACATTTGAAATAAAGGCAACACTACTTTAATCTAACGTAATAAGAAAAGCACCCACTAATAAACCTTTGATATGGTATCTAAAGGAAAATTAAATGATCAATGTTATATGTTCCAAAATATAGAGAAAGAAAGTAACTCTTTGAATATGAACTAAAACAAGGAGCATTCACCCAGCCTTGTTTATATTATAAACTAGCGATCTATTCGATCAAGCTTTTCATTGGCAAATATACAGGGTGTAACAAAAGCATAAAATAATGGCTCTAGCTTTTTATTTTAAATAGTGTCCGACAGAAGATGTTTGGTTTACAATTGGGTGTATTTTGACTTTCTAGATCTGCTCAAGTCTTCTTTTGTTTTATTATTATGACAACCAACTCTGTTTTTGTAAATGGCACCATAAACTTTATTGCGTTTTTGAAGTAACCGTAATGTTTCAAATACAAGAGTAAAATGTATAAACCTAACCATATGCCCGAAAACGCCTTTAAGTATGCTAATAAATAGCTAAGAGTAAAGAATAGAACAGGAGAGAGTCTCGTTAAAAATAATATTTGTCCAAAGTGGTAACTCAATATAGCCGCCGCAATGCATAGGCGTGCATAAATACTTTGTATAGGGTATATGTACACTTCGTATGTTTTCGATAATCGTTTAAAATAGGTTCTTAGTCCAATAATAATTAATTAAGGAAGTCAGCAGTTAGGTTGCGCTATTCCGATAAGTTCGCGGTCGGTCGCTAACAGAATAGCCCAAAGGGGCCTCAGCGGGCGTCTTCTACAAAACGACATGGCGGCCAACGCAGAAAGGCGCGAAAGCAAGGATAGTGTAGTAGAGGAAAATCTCCTGCCGGAGGAGAAATGTTTAAAGAGGGCGCGCATTTTAATCAATACAATAATAGATCTGGTACCGATTAAATCTGAAGCGCTTAAGGTAGAGGACAGGAAGCGGCTCCAAGATATGATCTCGGAAATAAATCAACTGTTCGGGGAGCAAAATGGCATCCTCCAGGAAGCCAGGCGGGGCACAAACGCGCAAGCGGCGCATGCAAAGGAGGCGGTAAACAATAGACCTGAAGGGCAAACGTACGCGCAAAAAACAAAGATAAACACGGTCACGGTCAAAGTGCAACCGGAGAAGGAGCAGACCGTAGAACAAGTTAAAAAAGAGTTAGTGGAAAAAGTAGACGTGGTCGCGCAACAAATAGGGGTCCATGGAATAAGAAAAGGAAGGGACGGATCGGTATTAATTGAATGCAGCACAAAGAAGGATGCGGAAAAATTGACAGTGTCAATTGCCGCCAATATGACGGCTAAAGCTACGCAGATTAAAAAAGTAGATCCGACCATATGCATTAGCGGAGTAGATTCGAGTCTTACAAGCGAGCAAGTCATTGAGTGCATAAGACAGCAAAACGAGGCAGTGAACGCACATTACGCGAGCCCAGAAGCAATAAAAAAAGAAATGCGAGTATTTAGGTTCTACTCCAACAAAAGGGACGAAGAACGGGGTGTCAGAAATGCAGTGTGTTTGATCAACCCGAAGTTACGCAACTTAATCGTGGAACAACGAATTAAAATCATGTGGCGCGTATGCACGGCGAGAGACTATAATAATATACTTTATTGTTACAAATGTCTAAGAGTAGGGCACAGGGCGGCCGAATGCAAAGATTAAATCGCTTGCAAAAAATGCGCAGGAAAGCACGACAAAAAGGTATGCGATTCGCGGATTTTAGAATGCATAGTATGCAAAAGAGCAAAAATCCAGGGGGTAAACTTAAACCATGAGGCGTATTCTCAAACTTGCCCGTCATTAAAACGCCAATCGGAGGAGGCCAGAAAACGCACCAACTTTAATGAATAACGGTCCCAATGGGAACAATTCGGCCGCGGATTTAGTAGTTAAGTGCATTCAAATTAATTTAGGACGCGGAAGACGGGCAACAGATGCTTTAGTAGAAAAAATCATCAGGGAAAAAATCAGCATCGCATTAATCTCTGAACCTTACGTAATAAAGGGCAAAGTGTGCGGATTTCCCAGAAGGTTTCAGGCGCATTATATCGACAACGGCAACCTAGACAGGGCTAGATCGGCTGTAATAATAGCAGATAGGGACATAAAGGGGATCACATTAAAGGACAAAAGCAACAAGGACACTGTTAGCGTAGGAATATCTTCGAGGGGATTATAGTTAACGGTCGTATCAACATATTTGTCGCCCGATGGGCACGTGGGGGAGTTCAGAACTAATCTTCGGAAATTTAGCGAAATAGTTACGGCGTTAAACGTAGGTCGAGGAAAATTGATCATGGGGTTAGACGCGAACAGTAACAGCCGATTATGGTGTAGTCCTATAGATGATAATCGCGGACGGGAAATTAGAAGGGGAATCAATTACGGTTCTAAACAATAACGAGAGACCCACATTTGTTGGACATCGCGGGTCAAGTTTCATTGATTTTACGGCAGCAAACGAAGCAGCTTACAGGATAGTCGAAGATTGGTCTCTATCTGAGGATGAAACTCTTTCAGATCACGCATATATAGAATTCTCAATAAGCGAAAGACACGAAAGGCGGGAACGCACACTTCGGAAAGGGTTTTGCAGTAAAAAAGCTGATTGGGGAATTTTCGACAATGTGTTCGCGAGGGAAACGATACATCTCGTCGCGGAGATAGAGAATAGTTCGCGAGGACAACAAATTGAGGAGATTGCGGCGGAAGTCAACAACGCAATCGTAAGAGCATGCGAACAATCGATGCCACGCCAACGCGAATTCAAGAATTCGGTACCATGGTGGACGCGTGAGTTAACTGAGCTGAGATTGGAAGCTAACAGACTTCGAAGGCGGTTTCAGCGGTGTGTGAACGGCGATCAGAGACGAGAGCGCGAAATCGAGTACAGGGCAAAACACGCGGAATACAAAAACGCGATTAAAAACACGCGTATAGAGAAATGGAGGGAGTTTTGCACTAATTCCGGGGTCAAAGACGCCTGGGGTCTTGCGTACAGAGTGGTCAGGCGGAAAGAACCTAACGCAGGAGCGAGTGTCACACTTAAACGGTGGAACGACGAATTTACGCAAAACGCGGGAGAAACTGCGGAACTACTTCTTGAAACTTTCTTTCCAGGAGACGATGAGAATACCGATACAGACGCGCACACGGCAATACGGGAAGCCGTTGCAGCACTTGCAGAGGGTCGCGACGACAGGCCTTTCGGCAGGGGCGAAATACATGCGGCATTCAATTCCATGAACGCGAAGAAAGCACCGGGCGCAGATGGAATAACGGCGGGAATTGCGGCTGGAGCGTATGACGTAAACCCGGAAGTGTTCGAGAAATTGTTTAATAAATGTTTGGAACTGGCAGTCTTTCCAGAATGCTGGAAAAAATAACTCGTTAAGGTAATACCGAAAGCGGGAAAAACAGACGTGAGCGACGTAAAAAGCTAATGACCGATCAGTTTGCTACCCGTGGTCGGGAAAGCGTTGGACAGCCTCTTAATAGGTGGAATCGAATACCATGTTTACGCGAACGAATTAATGAGCGAGAAACAATTTGGCTTTCGTAAAGGTAGATCCACGGTAGACGCGATTGAGAGAGTAGTAGAGTACGCACGCGGCGCAAGAACAACGGGAGATTACAGCGCGGCGATTATGTTGGACATCAGCGGGGTATTTGACCACGCGTGGTGGCCACAAATTGCCACACAACTACGTAGGAAAAACTGCCCGCGGAACTTGGCGAGAATGGCAGCGGCATATTTTTCAAATCGAGAAGCCTTTATAGAGGAGCCGGGAATAACGGCAGGCAGGCAGGTTACGCGTGGGTGTCCACAGGGGTCGAAATCGGGATCGGGGTACTGGAATATACTATATGACAGTATATTCGAAATAGATATGCCAGAAGGGTGCGAAATTATAGCTTTCGCGGACGACACGACTCTGTTAGTAAAGGCGCGACAATACAAAACTCTAAAAAACGTAGCGAACAAGGCTCTAGAGGATATTCTGGAATGGAGCAGGGTCAATAAGTTGACGTTTAATGCGGCAAAATCGGAAGCTCTGTTCTTCGGGAAACCAGGTCAGCAGCGACCGACTTTCAAGTTAGGGAATGAAAGAATCTATTGTAAGGAAAGCGTGAAATATCTAGGGATGATCATTGACGAGAAACTAAATTTTAAGGAACACGTGCAATACGCGACAAGCAAGGCGAGAGAGATCAAGAATAAAATAAGGGCAGCCGCCAAATTAACATGGGGATTAAGCGGAACAGCAGCGGCAACTATCTACAACGGTGCAATAGAACCGGCAATGCTGTACGCTGCACCGATATGGGCGGAATCATTAAAAGTAAAAGAAACGCAGAAAATAATAGGGGCACATCGCATTTCGACTGTCAGGGCAGCTAGAGCGTACGCAACTACGTCATCGGAAGCGGCCGCGACAATAGCTGGAATGCTACCGGCGGACATAAGAGCCAGGGAACTGGCGAGGCGTAGGAACGCGGTTAACTCGGGAATTGAGGTTTTTGCGGCAAACACTGGATTGGCCATCGACCCCGATCAAGTCGAAAAAAGTAGGCGGATCAGTCACGAAATACATCCTGCAGAGATGGGTGTAGTAAACTTTTCACGAGGGACAGCCGAACATATACGGACCGAGGGGATTAACATTTTTACGGACGGGTCAAAAAGCGACGAAGGCACCGGCGCAGCATTCGTGGTATACGCAAGGGGCGCAGAGATTCCCAGCTCAAAAATTAAGTTGGCCAACGGTTGCGACAACTACCAAGCGGAATTGGTGGCAATCAACGCGGCAGTAAAATACGTCGTGGAAATGCGAATAGGGCAGGTCACGCTATACACGGACAGCTTATCCGTACTGCAAGCGCTCAAGGGAATGCGGAAACCTACAGACCTTATGTTGGAAACTTGGAGACTATTACGCGGGGTCGACATCGACCTAAAATGGATCCGCGCACACGTAGGAACCGAAGGAAATGAGAGGGCAGATGAACTAGCTAAGGAGGCGGCGATGGGGGAAAACGAAAACGTAGAATACGCGCTAGTCTCGGAGAAGACAGTGAAAAACGCGATAGCGGCGAAGTGCGAAACCGAATGGCAACAGCGATGGGAGACGACGGCAAATGAACGCTGGACAAAACGATTTATAGGCAACGCGCGTAAATTTAGGGAGCTCGGAGGAGCGCTGTCGTACCAAGCGGTACAGCTCATAACGAACCACGAGAACTTCCAGGCGTATTTAAATAGGATAGGGCGAAGGGACTCGCCGAACTGTCGATACGATGCGGCGGACACAGCGGAATACGTACTGTTTGAGTGTCCGGACACGGAGGCTTGGCGCGAACCTACGGCTAGGAAAGCGTTGTTAGCCGGCCACAAATGGCCGCGTCGGACGGAAGATATTAGCGGAGATGAAACGGTGGAATGGTGGCAGTTCTTCAGCACAGCGGCCGAAAAGCTACCGCGACTAAAACACGATGAGCGATAACGTGACAACGAGGCGACGACATAACGGGATCGAAAACTTGTTTAATTTAATTTGATTAATTGCATGATCTTTCCGAATAGAGAATCTACCGTAGCGCATTATTGTTATAGGAAAAAGGCGGAGAGCGGGCAAGGAACAAGAGTTCCGAGGAGAGCAGATGACGGATGCTAGACTCGAGAAGCTACACCACCAACACACAACAACCACCACCACTACCACTAACATCACCACATCACCACCCCTATAGACGCAAAAGACACGGCGGCGGAGAGCGTGTATATATGTTTAAATTTTGAGATACTTAAGGAGCGGACTACTTCCGCAGGTAGGAGATGTATTGTAAATAGTTAAGCAGGGAGTGGACTAGGTCCACATTTAGCATAGAATAAGTTAGTTTAGCAAGTAAGTAGTTCGAATTGGCAAAAGTTAAGTAAAAGTAGGACATCCGATGTAGTGCCTTAGGCGGAGCATCGGAGCTAGGATAGTCGTTGTACATATCTTAGTTAAAGTAAATAAAGAGAGTCCAATAATAATTAAAGAAGTATTGTGAGTGCATTATTTTTTCAATCCTTTTATTCTTCTTAATATAACAACATTTAATTCTAACTGTATTAAAGAAAACATAAAAAAAAACATGCGTTGGATATGTATGTTACGCCACTGAACACATAAACAAACATGTCAGATATATGACAAGTTATTCAAAATACCCATTTTTTAAATTATTATTGCCTATGTTGAATGCCAATTTGAAATTAACTTTACCGATTAAGAGGAAAAGTGAGATTCTTCGTTCTTGTCATTTTAGAACGGCCACAAGCCATACAATTCACCATTATAAAAGCACTAAAGCTGTCAATATTGACATAACTGATCCCGTTAGAGTGGTAACTCCCGTCTAATTAATACCTATTCTCCCCACCACTTTATTATCTCTCCTGTTCTATTATTTCCTCGTAGTTATATAGGCTATGCAAATACTGGCGCAAAATCCTATGTAGTTTCTTATGGTGGCTTGTTCTGGTGATTGGAACTTATACAGGATGTAATCACTTTCGTACACAAGGCAAATGCGGCAAATATAAGAGCTTTCCAACGGATTGTATTTTTGTATGTGTTATACCGTTTATGAAACTATTCACACCTATTCAGATTTTCTAGTAGGTGTGGCAAGCTTCAGACCTCTCACGAAGGTAATGCTATTCAAAGTTGTTTAGAGCACTACAAAAGCTGTCCAAAGCTCAACCAATGCTGTTTGAAAATCCTTCACAGCAGAACATGACATTTTTTTAAACCATTTTCGAAGCTTTTAAAAACATTTTGAAGAATTACAGCTGTACCAGACAGATTCACACACTTATTTATTTGAAACATTTTTGTGAACGCAATTTGTGGTCACGTATATTAACTTATCGTACCAACGAAAGGGCAGAAGAAATTGATCACACAATGGATACTCCAGTGTAAATACTATTAATATGCTTTATTAACAAGTTTATTTGTACTTAGTTCTGACGATGAAGATGTTCTACTCAGTGTGCAACTTAAAATGAAGAGGATAAGGAAAAAAGTTTGCATTCAAAACTAGGTAGCAGTTGTAGCAAAACACAATTTATCAGAATTTTATTTTAATTTCTTTGAAAAAATATAACAGTTTTATGTATTGACGGCAAGGCTTTGTAAGGTTATGTCGTAAGAATGAGTAAAATTCCCTACGCTAACCTAGTCACTTACCAGAGTTATGAAAACTGTCGATATTCTTAAAGCCGGTTAGTCTTTCCATTTTAAGAACACGGTTTTTTTGCCCGACTATACTGAGAAATACGTCTGTGTTAGCTATTTCTGGATATAATTTCCATAAACCTTTTATGCAAGCCAGCTGTGTAGTAGCAAAATAATATATACAGTTATGAAATTAGCCTAAAAGGGTTACTATAAATATTTTATTTCCGATAAAAATATATAACGATTGTTCTTTTAAAATTAATTTAGTTGTTTTATTTCTAGGAAATATAGCATAAAACAAAAATTAATGGCGTATGTATCATTGTATAATTCTTGCAAAATAGAAACTGCTACTGAATCATAAGAGGACAAACCACAAATACAGCTGACGTCCACAGGACGAGCTACGTTTTACCAAAGACATTTCCGTACATCATGTGTATACCCGTTCACCGTGATTAATATCCGTATAGAATGAATGCTTTCCATGTAGAATATCTTTTATGTTACAGCGTTGATTAAAAGGCTGATTCTAATTAGAGTCTCTTTTTACGTGTATGAAAAGAACGAGTGGCTGTTACAAGCATACAAATGAAGTGAAAGCAAAAGAACATTGCAAGTGTATTATTTTAATTTTCAAGTTGATTAAATCACTTTGTATATTATGGGAATACATTTGAAATTTTTGGATGCAGCCGTTTTTCTAACCACAATAAAGTTCCAATAATTATATTATCATATATTATCCTTTTTAACAAATTTCCTTGCAATTACGTATATTTTTTGACATTACTAGAAAAGCCAAATAATTCTTACAAGAATTCGTACATATAATAAGTCACATAAATAAAAACTTTTTCCGTAAATACACGAGAGTTACAAACAATTAAATTGAAAACACAACAAAGTAGCTAAAAAGCACAGATACTATCGAGAAAATATGAAAATATGCAGTATAAACATCTCAAAAAAATAAGGAAAATATATAATTACATAATATCTTATAATAAGGTTCCCTGAACAGACCAGATGGTAGCAGACTTCTCTGCTGTTGAACATTTTTAACTAGTTGTCCAGCAAATTAGTATAGACTAGCATTCTTTCATTATATTTCGCACTGAAACAATGTGTGGATACCTTAACGGAGTCTATGCTGTGACATAATAAGCTACGTCGATGTAAGGCACCACCTTGTTTTTGAACCTTTATTCAAGTATTCTTAAGAATAGGTTTGTTTGACAGAGCTTTGTTATCCAAAAAAGTTTTGATTTGCGGCGATCAATAAATTAGTTTGACCTAGCGGCATAAAGTAAATATAAGAGTGCTACATTTTGATAGTTTAGTTTAACTTAGTTTATTAATTAATCACATATGAATATACATATTTTGTGACACATCAATACAAAATGGCAGAATGAAAGTAAGCAATAATGTATATAATGAAATAAAATTCTAAATGACAAAATACACAATAAATAAATAGGTACATTAATTAAATTAAATATATAAAAAGGTAAACAACATATTATATAACACATACACAGTTAGACATTAACATCTATATAGATCTTTGAGCAAGGTTGGTCAAGACTACAAAATGAGTAGACTTTACTTCATTGGCTTTAATCCGATACTTCGTTAGCCAATTTCGTGATCTTTTTCAGGTTTCTGTGCAGATGTTTAGAAGTTAATGTTTTACCAGTGTGATATGCTAATAGCATAGTAAATCTCACTAGGGTATTTTTGACAAGTCTGTGGTATACACGATGTATAATATTGGACCAAATACACACGCTTAGGAATGTCTAATTCTATAGAATTTAGCTTCATGAGTTTAACTTGTAATTCCGTTTGTCACATCGTATCGAAGATCAAGAATACATTATGATAAGTAATTGAGCATGAAATTTTGGAATTCTAGTCCTGATTTATCTGGTCGACTAGTTTATGCATTTTCTGTATTATATCAAGCATGTTATAGAAATCAAGCTGGTGTTTTAGAATTATTTTCCTTTTATCTATAATTATTGTTGTTATCTTAACATACATCTGTTCAAAACTTCGAAGAGCATTGGTTGTAAACTTGTAGGCATGTAGAATGAAATGTTTTCAGCATTTTCTCTAGTTTTTAAGATAATGATCCCCCTCCCCTTCCAAGTGTTGGTAAGTGGTTATAAGTAATATTGTATTTAATAATTTTAAAATCATGTTTTCTTCATTTTGATTCGAATTTGAAGCTAAAGATACCTATATAATTAATTAGTGCAATTGATTATATGTTGCTCTGTTGGAGAATAAAGACAATATCGTTATTATTATATGCAATGATTTATTGATTCTTTTTCCAATTTCAATAATACTAGTGTACAGTTACGGACAAAATATATTGTTTTTTATTGCCTAATGTGCTGGGATTTTGAAAAGCAAACGTTAATAGCTGATGTCAAAAAAATTGGTCAAATTATTGTCGAGAACACAAAGCAAGACGGAAATAGACTAACAATAGTTAATTCAAAATCTTATTTTCTCTTAAGTGCTTTATTAATATTTAGTAATGCCACCATTTCGATTTATAACATCTGTTACTCTTCGCGGCATAGAATTAAATACACTTAAAGAGTATTGGTCCGAACTATCATCCCACGCATTATTAATTGTTTCCAGTAAATCTTACATATTTTGTGGGCGAATATTTCTTCTTTGAATATTACGAATTAATAGTCCATACACGTTCTCCATTGGGTTTAAATATGGGCTGCAACTTGGCCACACAAGCACATGCATAATATTTGCACCAAACTATTTTCTAAAATTCTAATGTATTTAATACTATATAATCGTCCTTCAATGTGCCCCAAAACACCTGGTCCACGTGATGATATCCAGGACCACATGTCAACCAAAAACCGGCCATTTTTATTATTTTCGAAAATATACTGTCCATCGAATTTGGTGTTTCTGTATCGATAGATACGAATTTTACCATTATAACCGGATTAAGAAGTTTTCTCGTTACTGAAGATCGCCGTGATACAAAAATTTTCATTTTGGCCCAGGTTTTCTTTGTTTCCAATATCCAATTTAGGTTTTTGTGCTCATGCACGACAACGAAGCTCAAAACTAGTTAACACGTTGGCAACCAGTTTGAGTAGACATAGGAAAATTTTTGTCTGCAACGGCCTGAATCACAGATAAGAATGGATTCCCTTTTAACACATTCACCAAGGCCAAATCTTGTTTGGGAGTTGAATTCTTCTATGTCCTGATCATGGATTTCAATTTATATTTCCTTCATCTCTTCATTTCCTAAGAATTTTAAGCACTGCAATTTTATTAATTAATTAATTAGATTTAAATTGTACGCAATCTGCCTAATAGAGTGTCCATTTCCTGCATTAGCAATTATTCTTGCTTTATCAACAATATTAACGTGTGACATTTTCAACATCCATCAGGTACAAAGCTAATCTTGTGACTTAACTTTTTTGCGTATTTATAATTAGCTCCTTTAATTATCCATTTTGAACACCACTAAAATATTTATATTCACAAAATTCCGAGGGAAAAAAAGATAGTAATAGCTAACTTTGGCTGCTTTTATAAAACTGGTTAATATTGCACCATTTTTTATCTGGAATGTATGTTGTTTTTGCGGAATATTTGAAAATATCTCTATGTTATGAGGCTGACGCAACCACGACGATTTTGTCGCAACTTTGTCAAACTTTTCTAAAAAAAAAATGGTTTTATTGTTGCTGGATATAAAATATGTAATCAAATCCTTGTTAGAGAAAGGTAGTCCAAGTATAAATACCTATGGATGATTGATCGGAATTATTTTCCAATCGTAACCCAGATATGGCCTGAGAAGATTTACAAGACAAATTAATACCACTCAGGAATGGATGGAAGACTGGAGAACAAAAGCAACAAAAAGAAAAACTGTCAGGCAGTAATATTAAATTAATAACAATTGAAAGCTGCTAACTCTAGCAAATACCATGCCATGCACCTGAACAGAAAATTAAATTGGTGAAAGCATATATTTACAAAAAGAAAATAACTTGGAACACAACTCAGTAAATATTAGGTAAAAAATCAAAATTATAAATTAACTACAAATCCTAGCTTTATTTATTTAATAAAGTTTATATAGAAGAAGGAGATACAACTTTCGGGAATAGCAAGCAATTCTAATATCGAAATACTGTCCTGATCATGGATTTCTATTTATATTTCCTTCATCTCTTCATTTCTTGAGAATTTTAAGCACTGCAATTTTATTAATTAATTAATTAGATTTAAATTGTATGCAATCTGCCTAATAGAGTGTCCATTTCCTGTATTAGCAGTTATTCTTGCTTTATCAACAATATTAACGTGTGACATTTTCAACATCCATCAGGTACAAAGCTAATCTTGTGACTTACCTTTTTTGCGTATTTATAATTAGCTCCTTTAATTATCCATTTTGAACACCACTAAAATATTTATATTCATAAAATTCCGAGGGAAAAAAAGATAGTAATAGCTAACTTTGGCTGCTTTTATAAAACTGGTTAATATTGCACCATTTTTTATCTGGAATGTATGTTGTTTTTGCGGAATATTTGAAAATATCTCTATGTTATGAGGGTGGCGCAACCACGACGATTTTTGTCGCAACTTTGTCAAACTTTTCTAAAAAAAAATGGTTCTATTGCTGCTGGATACAAAATATGTAATCAAATCCTTGTTAGAGAAAGGTAGTCTAAGTATAAATACCTATGGATGATTGATCGGAATTATTTTCCAATCGTAACCCAGATATGGCCTGAGAAGATTTACAAGACAAATTAATACCACTCAGGCATGGATGGAAGACTGGAGAACAAAAGCAACAAATAGAAAAACTGTCAGGCAGTAATATTAAATTAATAACAATTGAAAGCTGCTAACTCTATCAAATACCATGTCATGCACCTGAACAGAAAATTAAATTGGTGAAAGCATATATTTACAAAAAGAAAATAACTTGGAACACAACTCAGTAAATATTAGGTAAAAAATCAAAATTATAAATTAACTTCAAAATCCTAGCTTTATTTATTTAATAAAGTTTATATAGAAGAAGGAGATAGAACTTTCGGAAATAGCAAGCAATTCTAATATCGAAATACTCAAACCCTATTAAAACAAAACGCTATGCCTAATAGTTAATGCACGATGGTATGTCCCAAAATTAGTTATTGAACGACATCTACAAGTACTATCAGAGGAAAGTGATATTTCAAAGCTATTTGCTATAGAGTAGCAATTTATTTATATTCGTATATTCGTTTTATGTTACACATGTTTTCTGAGTAATTAATATTTGACCATTACGGTGAACATGCCTAAACACTAACTTTATTTGCAAAAATCGCTCTTTAGCTTTGGGTGAAGTTGTTACTCCTTCCATTCCCGGTTATAATAAATCCCGTTTATAAATGTGCGGTATACACAAAGTTGTACACAAAAGTATAAAATATTCAGTTTGGAAAATCTCCCCGGAAAATTAGATTTGCCGTGGCAAAATTGTTAGTATATTTACGACACAGTTCATTTAACTTCATTTACGCAACCGTCCATCTTGAACGAATCGTTCTGTTAATGGATTGAAGGGTACACTAATCAAATTGTAGCGGTATAACCAAGACTTTTGCTAAAATATTTAGGACGCTTGTGAAGAATTGTAATTCCTCATGTTGGTTCTCTATACGACGCATTTTTTTTGCAACCCAATTATGTTAAAAGAAGGATATTTTTTTGTAATCAGAAGCTGAAATTGTATTTGTTCTTTGAGAAAAGAAACGTGAATAAAATGAATATGCTTTAAACGTCTGAAGGCAGTAATTTTGCATACGTATGTAGTATATTGCCCTAATATATCTCTGCTTACAAATTATTATTTCGATCTCAATTGGCTAAAATAATATATTGTCTGTACAAAAATAAAACATGAGGTTATTTAGTCAAACATAAATATGAACCACACACACGTATATAGGTATATCTATATACATGCGAGCAGATTTGTTGAAATTAGCGGCTTATATGAAATTGAAAAATTACTTGCTTTCTTTTAAGTTAACTTCTACGTCATTGACCGTAAAAATTCGGAAAATCTTCATCAAAACGTCATCTCGTTGCTAGGTAGCCTTCCCATAACCGAGGCTTACGAGAGGGTTTCAGAATCGCACCCTTAGTTATATGGTTGTCTTAAATACAATAATGTATCGGCACTTTTAAATTGTTTGTTGATGCCGTTTTAAAAAATTATGATATTCATTGTAGATATATATATATATATAACCAGATGGTAGAATTCATGTTAGGATATTTACGAACACAACTTTTTATTAGCTCGTGACGTTTCGCTCAAAACAAAAAAAAATAGATATAAAAGAATTGAGATTTAAAACCTCATGTATACTATGATTTTAATTACCATAAAATTTTAAATGTGCAATAATGATTTTAATATGTTTTTAATCATATCTTTATGTTAACAAATAACAAAGACGATACAGCGTTGGGCAAATGTCTGAAGAAGGTCACGAAGGTTTTGACCGAAACGTCACGACATAATAAAAAGTTGATTTTCGTAAATATCCTAACCCCCAATTCTACCATCTGGTAGTAAAAAATCTACATAGTGAAATACACTCTCAGCCAAAACTGAACTCCAGCAAATATATATATATATATATATATCAATAAAGGAAATATCACGGATACATAATAAAAATAGGAGAAGGAATATCGGGTTAATCCGCTGTAGTGCAACCGCAGACACGTATTTCAGACTCGTTGGTCATCGTCAGTACGGTGTAGCCAAGGAATAAGGTGGGATATCCTTGGAGATAGAAACAAAAGGAAGACCATCGGGAAGACAGACCACCAATTGCAGCTTAAATGTCAGAAGATCCTCAGGTCTGAGTGACAACAACTGACACCGCCGCGAGCCAGACATTGTCAACCCGCGTGCCGTCCAACCCAAGAATGATAAATCAATAAAGGAAATATCACGGATACATAATAAAAATAGGAGAAGGAATACCGATATTCCTTCTCCTATTTTTATTATGTATCCGTGATATTGTCAACCCGCGTGCCGTCCAACCCAGGAATGATAAATCAATAAAGGAAATATCACGGATACATAATAAAAATAGGAGAAGAAATACCGATATTCCTTCTCCTATTTTTATTATGTAGACACGTGTTTCAGACTCGTTGGTCATCGTCAGTACGGTGTAGCCAAGGAATAAGGTGGGATATCCTTGGAGATAGAAACAAAAGGAAGACCATCGGGAAGACAGACCACCAATTGCAGCTTAAATGTCAGAATATCCTCAGGTCTGAGTGACAACAACTGACACCGCCGCGAGGCAGACATTGTCAACCCGCGTGCCGTCCAACCCAAGAATGATAAATCAATAAAGGAAATATCACGGATACATAATAAAAATAGGAGAAGGAATACCGATATTCCTTCTCCTATTTTTATTATGTATCCGTGATATTGTCAACCCGCGTGCCGTCCAACCCAGGAATGATAAATCAATAAAGGAAATATCACGGATACATAATAAAAATAGGAGAAGGAATACCGATATTCCTTCTCCAATTTTTATTATGTATATCAATCTCAGCATAGTTTTTTTTTTCTATTAAGGCCTGCGTTGTTAGTGTTGATATAGATACTGAGAGGCGGTGAAGAACAAACAATGTGCGATGCATTTTGTTTCATAGAAACGATAATATATAAATAAATCATAACTAATCTTTCAGTATTAAATGCGCTCTGAAATTATTTTGTTAGTGTGTTTATTCTAGGTAAAATTGATTTCATTTTGTATATATTCTTTGTGTTTGTAGTAATATCTGCAAAAATTTTGGTTACTAATACAAATGTTATTTAAATTAGAATAACTTTATTTTATTCTAATTATACTAATTAATGCCCAAAGATTAATTTTTGATATCTCTTGACCTGAATCGTCCTGAGATAAAATATGAACTAGCCAGGTAAAACCATAAAACTATTCACAGTTTATTTTATTTAAAAAATATTAAAATATGAAGGACAATATTGAGGGTTTGTAGTCAATATGGTGTTCCCAACGTGGAGCCTTTACAAGTTTCTTTACATAGTGGAAGGTCTGCGTAGAAAACTGAATATTCTGTCATCGTTAATATAAATTAAATGACATTTACTTTTCCTCAGAAGTAAATTAAAAAGTGATTCTATCTACGCTGTATACAATAGACTGAAAAAATATTTTTTTCCTTCATAAGAATAAAATTATAATTTTAGAACATTATCCGTTAGAAACGAATAAATAAAACTAAATAAAAATCTGTGAACTGATATCCTATACACAACTTTAATATTTTATTAGTAGAAAAGCTTTGCACTATATCCTTTCCATAACGGTAGGTGCGTTTAATATAATTTTGTTGGTTCGAAACAAATATTTGCTTTAGAACTTTGTTTCGCCAAGTAGACAGAAAGACTAGTTAGTTGTTCGCATACATAACTGAGTTCTCAGACAGGAAGCTACTCTATAATAAAATTGGGTTGCTACTACTTGGAATATTAAATTTGTCCTCAGCTGGCAAAACAAATTTGTTCTATCAAAACTTCTTAACAATTTAAGCAGAAAATTTAATTTCTGTTAAAAATGAGCAAACAGATCAACAAATATGATTAAACCAATAATTGCTATATTCTCGTTTACAAAATATTTCACTAAAAAAGGGAGGAAATTGCTTTTCTTATAAATTCTCTTATGAGTATGAATCTAGACAATGTTACATTTTTCTCATATAATTTTACGTCGGTATAATGAAAGACAATATATAAATAGCTTGTTGACGATATTTTTTAGTAAAATATCTACTTTCTCTGGAAAAAAATATTTAAAATAAAACGAATGGATAATATATGCCAAATATTTAAGGTAAGCAACTAAGTCCGTTATTGGAATTTAATAATCCAGATAACCAAAAATTTTTAATATACATCATAAGCAGTACAATTTAAAAATATTTCCATTTATACAGCTTGTTCAAGAACGATGACAAAAAGTACATTTTATTCTCTTAAAGGGACAGTGTCAATGGTTATTATATTTTATGATAAACTTTTAAGAATTAATTAAATTATATGTGAATTTCTATTAGCCGGTTTTCAACTGATTCTGAGATACAGTGATTCTGCTTGAAAATTATACAATTTAATTCAATATGCCCATTATTTCAAAATACCCAGAATTAATAAAAATGTCTATTTCTCAGACAAAAAGCAAATATATCTTTCGCAGTGACAATGTGTTTATTACGATCTTCAATTTTATGTGTAATTTCTTCATTCAATCATTTATTGAACAATGTATTTCTTCATAGTTTTAGATTTATGTTTAGAAGATTTTATTATTTTGCCGTTAATAAGAGTACATTTGTTATTCTATTAATTTCGCTAAAATTTCCACTACTTTCTATCCGACATCATTGTATTTCCTGCATGTTTATGTAAATGTAGTTTGTTTGAGCTTAAAGTTACATATAGGTAGGTATAATGCTATTTTCCCTCAACTTGAATTCCCTTTCACCTTTTCAAATTCACCAATGCAGCTGCAGAATTATATTCAGGTACAGCCACATCTGTCTTTTGCTCCAAGGATAAGAAATAGCATTGGGAAATGGTATAAGAAAATATAAAGAAAAGTCTGCCGACAAATATTAATCATACTGTAACGAACCTGTATCGTTAATTTAAGAAGAAGAGAAAAATTATTATCACGATGATTGACTACGTCTAGATAATGCTGATATTAATCGATGTGCCATTTGCCATATTTTTGTCAAAAACCTTTCTCATATCTTTACCATAATTAGACATTCTAATAATATCTTCATTAAATGTAAATACGGAAGCAAAAAAATTATTATTTATTTATTGGAAAAACACTCACTACCCCCAACTTGAATTTCTGTTGTTGTCGGCGGCCACTATAAAGCATGTGTCAATTTTTCAAGCTCAAGTTATAGCAGTAACTCTTGGACCACTGACTTGGATGTTTGTAATGCGTTCAGAAATAATATTTACGCGTTGCAAGGTTTTGTTTTTCTTTTTCCTTTCAGTAAATGCAGAGAATTATTAAGCTGCGTTCACGCTGCATGACACAAACAAAAGCGTAATTCTAATAACATTAAAAATAAGGTAAATAAAAAAGGATTCTGAAAATAATAATAAACTACTAGATCCGGAGATCGCGGCGGCCATTTGATGTTTCCCGTTCCAGTAATAAGACGGGTTTTATTGCAGACTAGATCGCAACGTGTTCGCAGCTAAAGATTAAATGTAAAATCTGGTGGGGAGATCGGAGAAACTTGATGTAATGTCGATTGTTGCCGGGATTGGTGACGGATGGTAGAGGTGACACGTTGCCATGTATTATTTGTATACTTATAAATCGCACGTAAAGATTGAATCCTATACATAATGAAAATTGACACATACGGTATATAATCAGAATATGCCCGGTATCCCAGCTTAGCTGTAAAGTCCATTATTGATATCTAATAATGTAGATAGCTAATAATGTTTAATACAAAAATAGTAGATAATCACAAGCTCTACAATCTAAAAATATTTTCATTTATAGAGAGTGTTCAACAACGATGAACCAACACAAACTTATGTCTTTTTAAATGAAATGCTATGCATTTTTTTTACATTTTATGATAGCCCTTGAACGGCTGATTAAACTGACAACAACTTGTATTTGTCGATTTTCAACTGTTTCTGAGATTTTTCGTTAAATATTGTACAACATTTGAAAAGTTGCTATGAAATAACGATTAATGATGAAATACCTATTATGCGCTCAATTGGTAGAGGTATTTTTTCTGTAGGTGAAATTAATGTTTATTTCGACATATCTGGGCATATTCTTTAAAATTACATATCATTCGCTAAAGTTAAAACTTCTAAAAAGAATTAAATGGAACACTTTGTATATTTATATGTCATTGAAAAGTAAATCAAATTTACTAATTGAAATTATACACTTCTTCCACCTGTGGGCAATATTGCAAAAGCTATAGGATATTATATCTGAATAAACCAGATTACAACTTAAAAATATGAGTTGTCATGCCTTGCACTACAACTTTAACTAACATTAATCGAAAAGAGTTACTTCTATCTTCCTTTTACAAATAAGTAATTTCTATTAAAATTTTAAAGTTCATGAAAAGTTTGGAAGTTCATGAATTAGAAACTATATAAAAAATATCGCAGACGCTGTGTGTCAAAAATTGTTTAAACGCTTTGTAGCTTCAGTATAAAGATAAGTAAGTACATGAGTTTACGTTAAGTGAGAAATGAAATTTTTAAAATTGGAATTAATAGATATAATCTATGTTTTGGGGAAAGTGATTGTTTGCTGACACAAAGATATACAACCAAAAATATCCAAATATAGGACTGCCATGGATGAGTGCTTTTCAAAAATTAACGATTTGAAGAAACTAGCAGTATTCCGTGTGAAAAACGAACCGTGTCACTGCTTCCGAAGAAAACCCAAATGCACAAACGAACGAAAATCCTCATACAAATGTGTGTAAACTTTCTAGAGTCCTTGATGTTAGCAAAAACTGTATTAAGGGAACCTTAAAAAAGATTTTTAATTTGTTATATGACAACTTATAATTACTGTGATACTTGAAAATAGTAATTTATACATTCTTTATAATATTGCGAAAGTTATAGAAGTTTTCAATAACGTACATTTAAATACTTGTATTGACGGTTTGCTTTTCAAGTAAAGTTATAAATCTGAATATGACTTCTTTAATTTTAATGTAATTTAAAAGTTAGTCTAAGTATGACGATAAACAATTTTATGACACAGAGCGATTGCGATATTTTAACTATTGTTAATTCGTGAACGTCCAAACTTTTTATATTATGAGTTTTAAAATTTTAATAAAAATTAGTTATTTGTAAAAAGAAAATATTAGATATGTAATATTAGATTACAAGTAACTCTTTTCGATTCATTTTAATTATGCTATGTGTAATTAATTCATGGCAACTCATATTTTTAAGTCGTAAACGGGTTTATTCAGATAAAATATCCTATAACTTTTGCAATATCGCCCCAGGTCGAAGAAAGTATATATTTTTAATTGGTACATTTTAATTACTTTTCAATGACATATAAATATACAGCGTGTTCTATTTAATTCTTTTGGAATTTTTAACTTTAGCGAATGGTCTGTAATTCTAAAAAACATGCGTAGATACGTCGAAATAAACATTATTTTCACGTATTGAAAAGATATCTCTACTAATTGAACCGAAAATAGGTCTTTCATCACCAATGGTTAATTCATGGCAACTTTTCAAATATTGTACAATTTTTAACGAAAAATCGCCATATCTCAGAAACAATTGAAAATCGACAAATACAAGTTGACGTCAGTTTAATCAATCCTTCAAGGGCTATCATAAAATGTAACAAAAAATGCATAGCATTCCTTTTAAAAAAAACATACCTTTGTGTTGGTTCGTTGTTGTCGAACACTCTGTATAAATGAAAATATTTTTAAAATGTAGAACTTATGATTATCTACAACTTTTATATTAAAAATTATTCGCTATCTACATCATTAGATACCAATAATGGACTTTACCTTTACTCTGAGACACCCGGTATAAATAAATACTTTTCCATGTGTTATACGTTTGTGAAGATTTTTAATAAACAGGAGAAAGATAAGAGGGTCAAGCACTTCACTCCACAGAATTGCGATCAACAGGAGCTTACGTGAAATGACATTACCGATACTAATAAGTATTTTCTGTCCACCTAGTTGTGATGAAATCAAGTATTTAAAGTGAGTTTCTTGTAGCAATTTATCTGATACAACTAATTTATTTGCTACAGAAAAGTTACGGCAATTCCTGCTTAATAAATTAATTATGAAATCAGATAGTTGCATATACTTAACATATGGGAACTCATATCACATTTTATGACATACTAAGCAGCTTTAGAAAAATAATTAATTTAATTATTTCCCGATTATAGAGTAGTTTCCGTAATATTCACTTCTATTTGATTTTCCTAAAATCTAATCTACCTTATCATCGAATCAATCCGGATCTTAATTAAGAACGAAGGGAAATCACCTCGCAGAAACTCCAAACAATTTATTGGTAAATTCTAAAATCCCCTGTCTCCTATTACAATTTCCTATTGAATTAACCTTCCCCATGTGATTGAAGGCTTTTCGGCCCTTTCGTTGCTTAGAACCGAAACAATTTTACGATAAATATACTTGAATAAATAATACTGTGCGCAAAAATAACACAGAGCGGTCGGTTTATCTTCGACTGCAGGCAAATTTGATACCAACATATAGATGCACACAAACACACTGACTGCTATGTATGTATGTTAAAGAACCGGAGAAGATTCCTCTAGGCTTCCGGTTAATATATGCGGGGACACGGTCAGCGAATTTATTCGCATAGCGCTAAAAGAACAAAGAGAATCTCGGCCTGGTTAGCATAATTACATTACTCCGGGACATCAGTGTCTCGCTTTAAAAAAATTATCGTTGGCTTACTGTACGCCACAAACAAATTAAAAGCTCTCTTCTGCCAAGAGGACTCTCCACTTCAATGACAATAACTTATTTTGTAATGAAGTGCCCCACTTTTCCTTCAACGTATTAATTTCATTTTGCGTTGGTGAACTATAAGGAACAAAGTGTTGAGTAGCTCAATTTAATTAAAGTAAATTCTCTTGCGCAATAAAGACGGAAGTATTTGATATTTTAGAGAATTCTAAAGGAACACATTTCTAGAGGAAATATTTTGCAAAATGTAAGACGATCAGATTACAGGATATATTTTAAAGAAATCTCATATCATCCTTGATATCTAATATCTAAGTGGTAGAGACTAATTGTATTTTGAAACTGATATACTAAGGACGACTTTTTTATTGTGTATTTTAGGTAAAGTTGATTACTTAAGTCGTACTAATGAGTGGAGATATTTACATGGAATTAACCATAATCACTAAGTTTTATATATTTTGTTAAATATAATGTAATATATACATATATATGTATGGTAAAAATGAAATATATTCTTAGTGTAGTGGCAATAATAATACTATGAGCTAAAGAAATAACAGCATGATAATTGGATGTGATTTTAAGTATTCGCAAATATAGAATGTAAAATCAAATATGTTAGTGAAAATGTAAACAATAAGCATAGGATAGCCGGTATTACTTATGCAGTCCCATCAAAAGTTTTAGGTTTACCATAAATGTGTACATTTAATACAAACACATAAACAATAACGACGCAACTATGTATGTGTTTAGATGTGTTTGTAGCTACCGACATATATGTTTTTACCTTTTTTGGTTTCGCCAGTGCAGCATAACGAGGAAGGTGTATGTTAAAGCAATACTATGTGTTGATTAAAAATATATAGTATTACCTTAAAATGTAAAACCAACATGTCCAAGTGTAAAACAAGAGTAGTTAGCAGTGGACTAACTTAATATTGTGTAATGGCTAATTTCAACCAGGCAGTTAATAAAATATATTAATATATTTTATTAACTGCCTGGTTGAAATTAGACATTACACAATTTTGAACATGTTGGATTTACATTTTAAGGTAATACTATATATTTTTAATCAACACATGTCACAAAAAGAAAATATATTAATTGACCTCCTGTATATTAAACTCTTATTATATTAAAATTCATTTATTATATACTGTACTTTAAAAAGTAATTCTAATTCTTTATCAAGATAAATATGTAGTTTTTAGTCGTGCAATTATTAGTACATTAATTAGAACGCCAAATTGATAAAGTTGACGATGCGTAAATTGCCCTTGGTTCCTTGTTAGTAATAAATCTGTGACTTTACCTTGGCACGCGCGATCTCCACATATGGAGCCTTCAGTAGGTTAGCCAGCACCCTTAACCACAAAGTCGTGGCAAAACAAGATTCTTTGCGCACATGGAACTTTAAGTAAATAAGGCACCAAATTCTAATCGCGCATATGAGTAGGAAGACTGATTAGAAGCTCTTCCGGTGTATATAAGATCCCAGAGCGTGCAGTAACTTTACATGCAAATATAAGTCTCATTAAATATTTTAATTTACTGTTTTTGTAATGGTGCTGGCGTATAAATTTAGTGTGCCTCTTGCCGTTAAGCTTGTTCATGTTACTATGTCTTTATAATGTTATTATGTTCATATAATGTATTGTGTAAATAACGAATTAAATATTCACTTAAATTATTGTTAAATATACATAGTTATTAGATGTTGTTCTTTGTCTAATTTCAACATCCTTATACAAACGTAGTGTTAAGCTGAGTTGTAAGCCGTTAGCCAAGCGAACTTATTAAATCACATGCAGAGAATACAGTAGGACTCTACTGTATTCTCTGCATGTGATTTAATAAGTTCGCTTGGCTAACGGCACTAGAGTTATTCAGAAATTATAAATCATAAAATTAGTCTTGCTACAATATTATTGCTTTAACATACACCTTTCTCGTTATGCTGCACTGACGAAACCAAACAAGGTAGAAACATATATGTGTGTAGCTACAAACACATCTTATCACATACATAATTGCGTTGTTATTGTTTATATATTTGCATTAAATATACAGTTTATGGTAAACCTAAAGTTTTTGATGGGACTGCATGAATAATACCGGCTGTCCTATGTTTATTTGCTTATATTTTCATTTATACATGACTGATTTTGAAATTTTAACTGAAATTAAGAACGACTTACTTTAATATTATTTGAAAATTTGATTTACGCGGCGTGTGGAAATATAATGTCGGTGCGCATGCCTATGATTATGCGATAAGTTTTGAGATTCTAACCTTATTATTAGACACGTGGTGTACAATGACTCTTTAGTGGATAAATGTATTATATTTTTAGAAATAGTATGAACTTCAGTTGTTGTTTTTCTTTGCATCCCAGGGCTATTATACGAGTTCAAATATTTATAAGCTTTACCTGTTCAATGGAAGTACTGGTTATTTCAGCTGTCCCGTTGTTGATACTTGGTGTATACCTATTGATATATGTGAGTAAAAAACAGAAGTTTGATCGTACTATTGATATTGATTATATGCTGACTGAAATATGTGTCTAAGTACCAAATACATTTTTTAACAAATATTTTTCACATTTCTTTATTGCTACGTCTAATGATCAACATAAAGTGACGATATTTTAAACATTATATCAGGTATTGTCCAGCTTTACTACAATAGATTTGAATGCTACTGCTATGAAACAGGTTTAGTATTGTCGCCTATGTATATATTGTTGGATTGAAAAAGCAACGTATATAAAACAAATATTGACTGGACGGCTGGATGTTTGTCTATCTCAAAGCAATAACATGGCAAGCAGAACTTATATCAATAAGTTGAACGTCTCTTTAAATTTTAATAACCTCTCTTATGAATAAATAATTGAAGAGGGGCACACTTGTTGAAACTCCATGAGAAATAATAATAAAAATAACACACTCGCAATAATGAATATTCGTCATTAATCATCGACTTGATGAAGTCGCTGTGCGACGAAACAATGTTGTAGTGATTTACTATAATTAAAATTTTTAAACTTTCAAATTAGTGTGTATTGTGATAGTACCAGGAGGTATATCATCGAGTTGTTCTGGAACTTGGAGCATATATACGGGCTCACTCTTTAATTGCCGATTGGATGAATTTATTTTAGTTACCGTCAGCTCCAATTGTTACACCTTCTGCCAGGTCAATTATACGGCAAGAGGGAGGTAATATCTTCAATTTATATTTTAAGTTTGAAAGTAATATGTTTTCGGTCAGCCCTCATGACTACATTTGAATGTTCATAAATGATGCTTCCCGTTATTATATCAGGTAACCAAATAAATTCATGCGGTTTTTGTATACAGCAGAGTGCCATGAATATTCTTTAAGTTGTTGATTGATAGCACTTGTCTGTTATCTGTCATCCACTTTAGTATCAATCCTTCTGTCATTTAATACATACACATTTCGTGACAATTATTTAATTATTAATTTGAATAGTTGAAAATGGAAACGAATAAAACTTTAATTCGAGGTTGTTTACTCTATGAGTACAAACTTGGTACTAAAGCTGCAGTGGCGGCGCGAAAAATATGTATAATACCGCATTCGGAGATGATGTCGTAAGTGATCGAACAGCACAGAAGTGGTTCAAGAAATTTTCTTCGGGAGATTTCAACTTAACCGATGAAGCACGCTCTGGAAGACCGAAGATCATTAACAACGAGGATCTTCAACAGGTTGTGGAGGCAAATTCCAGTACAACGTGCCTAGAGCTTGCAGAAAGGTTCAATGTGAGTGACGAAACCATTCGTTTGCATCTTCATCAGCTAGGAAAGACGTGGAAGTTGAGCAAATGGGTTCCACTTGAATTGCCAAATGATAACAAATTAAGTCGTCTTACCATTTGTTCGGCAAACATTTCACGCAACGATAATGAACCATTTCTTGATCGGTTGTTAACCTGCGACGAAAAATGGATATTATACTCAAATTCTAAGCGTTCGTATCATTGGTTGTCGCCTACTGATGCAATACCTCACACTCCCAAGGCTTCCTTGCACCCAAACAAGATTTTATTGTGTGTTTGGTGGACAGCAAATGGAATAGTCCATTATGAGTTTTTGGAAAAGGGCCAAACCATCACTGCGAACTTGTATTGTGAACAACTTCAGCGAGTACAAGCAGCACTCATCCAAAAACAGCCTTCTTTAATCAATCGAAAGAAAGTGATATTCTTACAAGATAACGCCAAACCGCATACTGCAAAAGTGACCCGGGAAAAAATTTGTGAACTTGGCTGGGAAATATTGCCACACCCTCCATATTCCCCTGATATTTCGCCAATTGATTACCATCTTTTTTTGTCTCTTGACAACTGTATGAGGCATAGGCAGTTTAAAACTCGAGTTAATGTAATAGACGCAGTCCGTCAATTTTTTGATTCAAAATCCGTAGAGTTCTACAATACCGGCATAAAAAAATTGGTGTCACGTTGGCAAAAGGTCATTGAGTGTGATGGTAATTACTTTGATGAATAATATTGTACTATTGTTTCTTAATAAATATTTATATTTTACCATAAAAAACCGCATGAACTTATTTGGTTACCTGATATTATTGATTCTAATAGTCAGAAGTTATTTTCTTAAAAGTTTGTATGTTTAATTTTAAGTTTTGCTGTTTTTTGTATTGGATGTATTGTATTGGACAAAACGGTGATGTCCTCGAACATGTATTATAATAAATATACATAATACACAATGTTTGTTTAATATTTGCTGTTTTTTTATCATAGCCATCGTGATTTTATTGATATGAATTGCTGTACAAAACAGTGGATAACTGCCGCAACTTTCATTCTTTGTCAATAATGTATGGAAGCTTTCTTTTTAAAATAATCCTTCTTTCAATATATGCAAAAATATACTGGGTGCTCCATTAAAAAAAAAGTAACTTTTGTAAATAGCGCGAAAATTAGTATTTCAACTGTCTTTTCGGTTTTGCTATCATTGTTCACGATAAAAATACTACTACTTTGATAATTTAACCGATACTGTAGTTTCATTAATAACAAAGTTAGCAATAGTGCCGACATAATTTATAACACCCTGTATATATACACAAGTGTCCAGAAAGAATGAATTAGTTTTCTTGGCAGCGGCTGCAATATGATTAGCAAATTATAATAAAATGAAAAATTGGCTGTCATCTAAAAAATTACAATGACAAATATAGAAAGAATGTAAAATCAAATATGTTAAAATGCAAATGTAAGCAAATAAGCAATAGCAAATATATAACTTTTTTTTACATTTTCGCGTATACATATTTGATTTTACATTCTTTCTATATTTGTTAATGTAATTTTTTAGATGGCAGCCAATTTTATTCTTATTTAGTAACCCTATATATTTTTGGATTTTCTTGTACTGCTTTAAATTGTCTGTTCAACTGATTTTTCTTTTTCAAAATTGAGCCAATAGTTTTTGAGTCATTAATTTTTTTTGGAAATATTTGACCAAAACACGTGTTCAGAAAAAATCATTTTCACATTGTTTTTAAAAGTAAAAATATCAACTTTGGTGGTGCTTCTAGCCAAGAAAATTCTGCATCATTTGGTAAAGTTTCGCTCGACAATACCTCAAAATACTTTTTTTTTTCAAAGCCTACTTCCTGAAATTTTCACATACCAAAAACTTATTTTTTTTAAATGGAACTCCCAGTATTTTATTGAGGCACTTTGTTCCTTTTTTTATTCTCTTTCATTTTTGTTAACAATGTCCTATACCTATCTTTTGTAATTTCTGAGATAATCACTATAGGAGCAATTAGCGGTCAATTAAAGAACTATGAGCGCTATTGTTCTATGCACCAAAATATTCGTTCAACCAATAGAAAGCAGGAACGACTTCCTTAGTCAACTGTCAAACAAAGTAAATGTTAAATCCAACTATCCCAAAAGTAAGAATTTTACAGAATGAAGAGCATCGCATTTCAATTTTTAATTCCGGCAATGTTCAGTTGCAGTATTTCATTTTTTGACACTGTTGGTTAACAGCAAAATAAAGTAAAGATTATGTTTACTGACATATTTGAAGATGTCTTCAAAAAGTTTTTGAAAATCCGTCCGTAGATAGTGAAGATACTCTCCTCCATTAACATTTTCATCAAAGAAATAAGACCCAATTATGTAACTACCCTCTATTCCTCCCCACAGTTTTAATGAGCAACAATTTCGAAAGTTTACAGGTGTGATAAAGTTTGGGTTTTATGTGTTATAATAACGGAAATTGTGACGATGAACGTATTCACTTTAATAGAAGGTGGCTTCGTTGGTAAACAACAAAAAATTGAGAAAGCCAGGATAATTTATCTGCTGTCAATTGACAAAAATGTAAGCGATTATGAAAATTTCTTTCGTCTAACCCTGTGTATGAATACGTTGCGGGTGAATTTCATATTTTTGGATTCTCAAATTTGACTTACATCTAACTGACGACTAATTTTCATTGTAATGGTATGGGGGTGTTCGACTACACTCGCAACTACCATAAACGTCTTATCCTCACCAGTTAGTTATTACTTTTTCCGCTCTTTCTTTCATATTCAATACTTTCTGTTCACTCAAACTGTCCACTTTATACTTTCGAAGGTTTCTGGCTTCGGTTGACTTCTACCAGGGATAGCTGTTCATAATGTCTGAGTTTCTTTCAGATTCACCCAAAACGTCAATCATATCTATTAACTTTTCATAAAAATAATTCATTTGGATGATAACTAATAACGATGCTTTTATAAGTTTGACAAAAATGTATACCGACTTTCTTTAACAGTTGTCTCAGGCAGTCAGCCGAATATTTGGGTGCATAGAACAGCGCCCGTAGTTCTTTAATTGACCGCTAATTGCTCCTATAGTGATTATCTCAAAAATTACAAAAGATAGGTATAGGACATTGTTAACAAAAATGAAAGAGAATAAAAAAAGGAACAAAATGCCTCAATAAAATACTGGGTGTTCCATTTAAAACAAATTTTTGGTATGTGAAAATTTCAGAAAGTAGGCTTTGAAATAACAAAGTTTTTTGAGGTATTGTCGCGTGCAACTTTACCAAATGATGCAGAATTTTCTTGGCTCCAAGCACCACCAAAGTTAATATGTTTACTTTTAAAAACAATTTGAAAACGATTTTTTTCTGAACACGTGTTTTGGTCAAATATTTTCAAAAAAAATTAATAACTCAAAATCTATTGGCTCAATTTTGAAAAAGAAAAAACAGTTGAACAGACAATTTAAAGCAGTACAAGAAAATCCAAAAATATATAGGGTGAATCATTTAAAAAAATTAAGTTTTGTGCATTTCCGGTGAAACCGGAAATGCGTCAGAGCTTAAAGTATTTTTACAATATGCGCCACAAGCAACCGTGAGTCTTCCACTAATGGTTTTTTCTTTTATTTAAAGTACAAAAGAGCAATCAAAGAAGCGGCTACAAATGACTCACCCTGTATGTGTATAAAAAACAAGTTAATATATTTACCAATCGTTTTTATTAGTATGCCTGACTGAGAATTTGGCATTTACACAGTGAGTACATGATTAACTACTTTTGTTGAACCCAATTAAACATAAATAGGCTTTTGAAGTTTGGGATTCTTAAGGGTAAGATTTCTACACATATTATTATTTCAACACTCACTTGGGCCGAGATACTGACGATAACTGAGAGTATGAAACATGCATGTCTATAGTAGCCACTCACACTTAGTATTTTCCACATTCATTTTTACTTTACATGTTTTCACTTTATTAATATCTACCCTTGTCATTTTTTAATTGGCTTGGCTTTGCTTTTCCTATTTTCCATTTTGTAATTTAGTTTGCTATGTCTGTCAATCAAGTCACTACTGTTATGATGATTTCCATTCTATACATTTCTTAAAGATATTGACTACGAATATTGATCGTTTTTATACCAATTTATTTTACATACTGCAGTGACCTTGAGTTTGGTGGTAAATTGGAAATAAGTATAATCAAGATCACTTCAAGATTTAATTTAAATTAATTGTTATTTTATTTATTTTTATCATGATGTGTATATAAATATTCATTATGTCAATATTTTGCCAAAATTTAATTTTTATTTACGCAAAACAATATTAGAATGTTATCATAATTTTTATAAAAAACTATAATATTACAATAAGCATAAAATGTTACGTGAAGAATAACGAGAAAGTGTTTTCCCGCACGAAGAATACTGTTACCGGGAGAGATCGATAGTGTGGCTCGGCGAAAACAGTATTTTTCGGTAGATGCATCGGATGAGTCATGAACGTGTAAACAAGTTTATATTTACATATTTGTTTACCTTTTTCAAAGATTGTTAATACGCTGCTTTCCTGAGTGGTGCAGCACTGCAGCTATGTATTTCTGGAAGTGGAATCGTATCTGCCGAACTGAACCGGGCGTTTTTGTGAAGAGAAATATCTATATAAGACCGGGACCGTGGAGAAACCGGGAGTTGCTTGGTGTAAACCGCACTCAAAAGAGGAAAAAAGGCGAAGTAGGTGAAAACCTCTTCTTCCTCTTAAATGTTATATTAACATAAAAGTTTATTCATGAATTTGAACTTAGAATATTTTCAAAGAGATTTTTCGATACTTATAAAATTTTCAACAAAAATTAAAACTTGTAATATTTTTCGTAATGACTTTACTGTACTTATAGAATTTTTCTAACTGAGATGGAACTCAGAATAACTTTATGAATTAGATATCGTTTTAATTTGGAGCTCAATTTACATTGAGACTTGTAATTATTTTAGAAATAATTATTTATGTACGGAACAATTTTATTTAATTAGAACTTTGAATTTTTTTTTTTTTATTTTTCTAGAATGTTTTGTTTTATATGTAGGGTTACTACACCATGCATTATCATAAAACATTTTAGTGACTGTAATGATTAAGTTGAATAGCGTAATAATTTTTTTTTTATAAAGATTTTTCTTTACTACTTTATTTATCAGATTAGAGGATTTGTGGTTAATAATTTTGTTTTATGTATATACAGAATAATTGAACAGTGATCGAAATTTAAATAATGGATGAGTTTGAAGTGATGTACGAAGAATTAAGGTGATTTGATAATGTTTGTTATAAATGTGTGTATAGTGTACCATTTTTTTTTGAGTGGTGTTTTGTATTGGAATCTCAAAAGGAGGTAAAGTTTTATTTTAATATATATATATATTTTCCTTTATGTATATCAAGTATATTTTATAGTACTTGTGTGTTTGATATTAACGTGTTGGGTAATAGATCAGGGATGTGTGCGATGAATTAAGTAGTTGTTTAATTCATAGCATGGAGTCCTGGTGAATCCTTAAAACACGAATTAGTCTTGGTAGTACTGTGTTGGGAGCGAGAAAAGGCGCCAGGCAGAACTAATCAGGGCTGAGTTAATTAATTAAATGCACAAAGACTTTTATTTTATTTTATTAAATTTAAAATTTATATATATACCTTAAGGGGTGAGCACATGGTGGTGTATGTTCGGGTTGTGTCCGACGAGTTAAAAAGCATACTCGTAGGGTGGAACTTTGGGGTACCTACCAGTGTGAATTTGTTTTCTGATGGTACTGTCTTGGGAGCGAGCAAAGGCGCCAGGCAGGGCTAATTAGGGCAATGCCACTCCCTTAATGTTTATATTTTCTTTGTAAATAATAAATTGCGTAATTTTTGGTTATTCATATTCCAGTACAATTCATCATATGCGATAAATTTTATTTTATTAAAGATGTTTATTGTTTACATGTATCTATGACAAATATAAATCATGATAATCACGTTTATATTTAAAATATAAAATTTTCTCGACGTTACGCTTTCATTTATTTTAATTTCTTTATTATATTGACTTGTTGATTATGATATGTGTAGTTTTAGATGATGTTTTGAAATATTAATTTTTTTTGTATATATATATTTGTGTAATTTAAAATTTCTCATTCTTTAATATTTATTTTTAATAAATTAGATGATAAGATTTATTTTGCATTTTATTTTCTTTACCTGACCTGGTGATAATTAAAGAGCATTCAAATTGATTGGAGAATTTGTTTATATTTTCTGCCCCTGAGAGAACATTTTCTTTAATCATTCTAAACTGAGCTAGTTAAATGTAAAATTGCCTAACCTACTATCTAGCAGAAAATTTGTTGTATCTTAGTCTAGTATAAGGCCTAGCACTAGGATGCATGCTTGATTCTTACCTACTCATTGATTGAATAATTTAAATTATTTTATATAAACCTCAATTTGTAAGAGTCACAGCAATACGTATTAAAATTAAAGCATAGTGCTGATTTTTCTTCTTTTCATCGTTCTCCCATCTTTGAAATGTCATTTATCCTGTGTTTCCATTACGATAAGTAATCTTTTAAATACCCATTGACACTCTATGAATGTGCGCTTTAGTCACGGGTTGAAGCTAGGCGTTTTAATGCACGAAAATAATTGAAATTCAATAAACTTAATAAAGCTGGTTATTAAAATGAGGTTTATATACCTTGGTACATAATGTAATTGTATACATCTAAATTTACTATTCACAAGTCGATGCACGGTATCGATTAATATGTTTTATTTACTTTCTGCACTTACTATTGCACTGAAGTAAATTGGTACTTTCGACCAACCAACTTGGCTCAAAATCAAAAGAGCTCTTCCGAATAATATCGGAAAAATTTTTTTAGAATTACGAGTGGATAGTTTTAGTTGTTCAGCTGCAATCGAATCATGTGAGAGACAAACTAAAAATAAATATCACCATTATTAAAATATTGTTCCCAAATTATGGCTTGAATATTTTTTTTATTTATAGATTTCAATAGAAATAATATTTTATGATATATTGATTAAAATTTGAAGTCCACTCCCAATTATTACCACAATATTATATTGTACTATATATAAGAAACCGAAAATATTAGATAATTATCTATAGTACCTCACTAGTACTTTTCTGTTACTTTAGACTATTTAAAACCTTAAAACTCCTTTTGTAAAAATACATATTTTTAAATACGCTTTTCTTTCACGTAAATTTGAGAGCATTTAAGAAGAATCTTCAGATTGCAAGCTGTACTACTAACATGAGTGCTGCTACAAAACTGGGTTACGAAATTACGTGATGGTGAAGGCATTCCCTTGTGACTTGTTTCAACACAGTAATTAATCTGCAACTTTGTTCTTGTCCGAATGCTTGTATTACTAAATAATTTTTCAATAACATGCTACTGAATGTTTGAGATAAGATAGTAATCCGAGGGTTAGCTTATAAGAAGTCTTTTTTTTAGTATACGTAAGTAAATACTTCGCAATATTTATTCACCACGCTATAACCTTATTTTAAAAACCTTAGGATCCAAGTTCATTACTTTAGATTCTATTGTGATATGTAATATGCAGTATTCGTCATCACATCTTGTAATGTAGTGTCAAATCTACACCGCACGCAAATCGCACTTGAGTTTTGCTTATACCATGTGTTAATCTAATTGTAATTAATTGCATTTATAGAACGTAATCATAACTAAATTTGAATTTTGATATATTATAGATACGAAAGACGAGAAATACGAGACGTAGATAGACAGATTTATTCTGTGCTAGGTTAAATTTTATCATATAATTTCGCTTTAATTCAGAATTTAATTATAATAATCGAAGTACACCTTCTGTGTATTACAGATGTGAATTGTGTAATTTAGGTCACATTTAGTAATTATTTTAGTCTAATAAATTATTGTGAATATACTATCAGAGGTACCTTTTTGAAAACAAGGATGCAATTAAAAATTTTCATAAACGTTGCGAGTGCAACAACATGTAATGACATCCTATAATACATATTTATTGTTACTTTTTAATTTATTTTAATTTTTTTTTTAATTTTTAATTATACTTTCCAAAGATTTTTTCCCGTTTTAATTCTTGTCATTTTTAATTTTATTCTTTAGGTTAAAATAATAGTAAAAATTTGTATTAACAATTTTATTGAACGACATTTATTATATAATACATGAAAAATTATTGTTCATTAATGAGAAAATTGAGACTGTATTTATTGACATAATTTTTCAAAATCAGGACAGTAATTTGATACTGCTACTCTTAAACTGTAATTCAATTTTCATCCCTAAAACGTGATCTAAAATTATTTTTGATAAATAGCATTGAAAAAAATGTGGCTTCATTTAAGTAAGTCGAAAAAAGATTTTAGTTTCAGGGGTACAATTTTTTTAATAATTGATGGTTATGTGCTTCAACAAATTTACAAAGTTCCATGTCCATGTTAATAACTTTTAAAGCGACGTCATTTCGTAATTCTTCAATTTTAAGTTCAAAATTTTTTAAATTTATTGCATAAAATCCATTTATTTCTGCCCTTAAAGTAGTGTCAACATTAATCATAGGATTTTGAAAGAAAAATAAAATCGATTCCAAGTCATCAATTTGATTAAATCTTTTATTAAATTCATTATTTAATTTTGTTAGCTAATCAACAGACGTTCGAGAATCTAAATGATTTTCTTGAAATACTTTCGACATGTGTGTAAAATGCTTCAAAGAATTATTTTGAAAGTGCGAACTCCAAATGGCTAATTTACCTTTAAATGCTTTAATAGCACTTATCTACTAGATCTTAATTTTTACCTTGCAGTTCAAGATTTAACTGATTTATTTCTGACATATCAGCTAAAAAGCTAAGTCACTTAGCCAATTAGGATCTCCAAGTTCGTTAAAAATTTCCCCTTTATTTGCTCAAGAAATTATTTTATTTCAGTAATAAAATTAAGAAACCGGTCTAATAGTTTGCCTTTGTTAAGCAACCTCAATTCTGAGTTATTAAATCTAAGAACTCACCATCACTATCTTCCAATAGCTTTTTAAAAAGTCTGTGCTGTAATCGAGCAGCTCTTATAGAATTTATAATGTTTGTTATGAGGTCCAAAGCATGGCTAAATGAAAGATCTTTAGTACACAGAACTTGCTGAAATATTATGCAAGGATAAGCAAAAAAAATTGGAAATGATTCATCTTTTCTACATAAAGTTATAAATCCTTTATTTTTACCGTTCATTGCTGGAACTCCGTCAGTTGCAATTGAAGATAATTTATGTAAGGGAAGTTGCTGTTCCAAAACATAATTTTAAAAAACTTGAGAAATACCTTCAATTCTCTTTCTTTCCTTCATTGGAAAATGGTACAGGATTTCTTTTTTCACAGAGTAGTCTTCGAAAATCATTCTTTTTATTACTATTAATTGAAATATCCGCGTTATATCCAAAGAATCGTCCATTTGAAGTGAATACCATGAGCACCTATTCATATCAGCTTCTAGTTGATCTTTAATATGGGTATATTTTGCCACAATTATTCCTTTTATTGTATTGCATGACAACTGTAAATCGTTTATTGCCTTAATTATTTCTGGCTTATTAGAAAAAGTATCAAAGAGAGGATCGGTACCTATAAGTAAAGCTTATTTAAATAATTCCCCATTTTGTTCTTCGCAAAAAAAATATGCTTTTTCAAAATTATCTGTTACCTTTTTGCGCAATAATTGTTAGCTAAACAATTCCTTCTTTAAACTATTTATTTTCTCATTTCGAATAGTACTATGAGGTGTAACTTTTTTTATCAAAGTTCTCATGTCGTATGACACTAACTGTCACTGACTAAGTCACATACATGGCCCATAGATGGCAAAATGAGCAATAGTAATGAAATAAAATATACAAGATGGCTATGATAGAATTAAGGCCAACTGTATCTGCTATCGCTGCACGATGTAAGGCTGCTACATAAGAATGTTTTTCTGATTCCGGTAACCTTAAAATATCTATCCTTAAGTGGTGTCATCTGTCCAAAGTATTATAAAGTAGTTGTTAATCGACGAGCATTTTTAAAATCACGTATTAAAAATATGCAATATGACTGGATTATATCAAATCTACTGTTAAACATTGACATTTATTTTATCTATTTCATATTCTTTCCTACTTAAATTATTCTATTACTACACACACTCAGTCGTTTCATTTAATGTGTGCTACATATTTACTATAATGTATTTTGGAAGTTACGTCGAGTACCAGTAGAAAACTATATCTTGTTTTCTCACGAAAAAAACGTGGCTGTTCTGGATCATTTAGTTCTTACTAAAATAGTCTGAGCTAAAAAAACAAATAATTCGGAAGTACCTTCTTCGGAAAATGAGTTCATTAATCGAAATGTAGTAGATGAAAAATTCTTGTGATTTATAATTTTTTGCATTTTTAGGTTAAATTTATGTCATAGATGTATAAAATACTAATAAAAAAAATTGTCGGGCTAAAGTGAAGCAGCTTTGCTAGACGTTATTTGGTCACTAATATTAACAATAAGTCTGAATATGTGAACGCTAGGGTATTTGAGAGCTGATTTAATACAATTTTAAGATGGATAGAAGTGGGTTTATTATGAATATTTCAAAATTGTCAATTTTTGTACTGTAGTGCTCTAATTATTACCAATTATGCACCTTGTTATCATCGTAAGGTTGAAAAGTCCAACAAGAAACTGATTAGTGTTATAAAGCAAATTTTATCTGTCTTAAAATGTGTACATAGAAATACTAACAGATTTGGTATAGCATGCACTAAAGAGTGCATAACTGTAACTAACTAAATTAGCAAATTGTAATAGTACTAAAATGGAAAAAAACTGCATCAAATACTATATACCGAAATATACAGAAAAGAGAATTTAGTGAATATTATCTTTTTAACCTGTGTTCTTTGGAAATATTCTATATTTCTTTTAATAAGTGTACATGCATGCATATTAGATGATCGTAATATTTGAGTATACTGCATTACAAAATCATTTTCTTTTAACAAGATCATTTAGATGCGATTATGTAGAAGTAATGTTTCTACCTATTAGGCCTAAAGGAGGTGCAAATGATACTACCGGTGCCAGAGTGGCTCAATATTTCATGAGGCAAATATTCCGTTGTGGAATAGTAAAGCATCAAGCTCTTCCAATGCAGTTGAAAGCGTCGATTATATTAGTACCGCAAACTTTTTTAAAATCTAAGAATTTCTGTTTCAGTTTGAATTTTTATGAAAACTTCTAAATGTAAATAAATTTGTTTTGCTTGGCACGACCCAAGAACTTTATTTTTAGCAACATGAAATTGCTTACGAGCGCACTTGCAGCAGCGGGTGCGGGGTTGGCCATCCCTGTACTAGGTGGACTAAAAAACTAATTATTTAGCTAATTTTGTAAGATCTTATCTACGACTAAGAAATCTCACGCCCAATTGTGTAGGGTAATCCCGGGTTAGATGGTGAACAAAATTTTAAAAGGCTGTATTTTATCACTAATGTGTATTTAACATACATAAATTAGGCTTTCTTTCCTAAAATATATAAGGAACATAAACGTAACTTCTAAAGTACAAAAAAAAGTAAAAAACAAATTAAAAAAAATAAAACTTCTTTTTTCCCAATTCACCATCACACCTTCAACCTATGGGTGTGATGGTGACACCTTAACGGGACAGATAGTGGATTGAAAATTGGAAAAGTCACTTTGTTGGCCTTTTCTTTTTGTCCTCGTTTTTGCCACAGAGGTCGCACATGTTGCAAAATTTGGTCCAATCTTCATGTAACCATAAACAGCAAATGGTACACTGAATCCAATCTACTTGTTTTTTGGTGAGTAGGTAGGATTCACCACAACCAACACAGCAATATTCTTCTTCTTCGATCTCTTCTTCGTCGTTTAGTTCAATCTCAATAGATGATTCTGAATCCGAGTCTTTGTAATTTTTTACGGAATTTACTTTTTTTAGTGCTTTTGTTTTTTTTGTTTTGGTATTTTTCTTTGTTTCTCCAGAATTCTTCATTTTCTTCTTGTTTTGTTTAGATTTCAAGGATGCAATTGAATCAGGGGAATTAAGAACCGCTGCCAATTGTCTGGAATTTTTCCTTACGTTTTCGACTTTCTCAACAACTGGAACTGGTGATATTTGGTCCAACATTTTTCCTGGTGTTATTAGCTGATCACCTAATCCTTCCTGATCTGTTGAGCTTTTTCGTGCAACTGAAGCAACAGATATTGAAGTACTGGGTTGAAGCGGCATTTCCTCATCTTCACTTGATCTTTTTCGTCCAACTGAAGCAGAAGACTTCGATGTAGTAGGTTGAGGCGTTACATCTCTTGTTAATCGTTCTTGATTTTCCTCTCTTGTTTGGTGAGTGTTACCTTCTGCTGAAGGATCTTGTGTGGCTAAATAGGCGTATTCGGGAATAGCTCGATGATTAAAGGGGTAAATGCCCGCCGGCCTAAAACCGGACGTAGCATTATCACGCGTAGTGGCTTTCTCCCACGCCTCAGACAGTAGTTTACCAAAAGATAACCTGTTTATTCTTCTGCTTGGGTTCAGTTTCATGTAGGTATTGCAAGCATTGTAGTAAAAACTTTTCAAGGCCTTGAAAAATGATTTATCAAGTGGTATGACTTGGTAAACATAGTAATGTGATGTTTTTCGACTCTGCATATTCCAGGGTCTCTACTGAACTACAATGAGAGCTATGACCGTCGAGTATAAGCAAAACATTGCCTTCTGGCTTTCTTGGTACAAAATGGTTTTTTAGCCAAAGTAAAAAAATATCGGTATTCACATATGGTGATTTTTGTGACATATAAACAGTAGAACCCGTTGGCATGCCGTCTTTATATTCAGCCTTTTCATTTTTACCCTTGAATATACAAGCCGGTGGAAGAAAGTTTCCTTCAGCATTGCAGCAAGAAATGACTGATATCATTTCGCCTTTTTCACCAGAAGTTATGCTTGAAACATTTCGGGATCCCTTTCCAGCTATCACGTAGCCTGGTTTGTTATTGAGCTGTAATCCGGTTTCATCAACATTGAAGATATTAGCTAGCTTGTTCACCAAGTCATTGTTGACCAAAATGTCTTGAAGTAAGTCAAAATATTGTAAAACAGCCTCTTTGTTTAAGTTTCTCACGCGAGCTAGTGAAATGCCTTCAGACTTCCGTACACTAAGCTCAGGGTTTCGGCTCAAAAAAAGACTAAGCCAATCAAAACCAGCCATTTCTTTATCACGGTTAAAAGTGTGCCGTACTCCCAACTGTTCTGCCAATTTGAATGCCATAGAACGCACTTCATTCCGTGTTGGTGAAAATCCAAATCGTTGAAGCTTCAGAATGTGCTTTACAAGCTTCTTTTCAGTTGCTTCGCCTAGATGAGACGATGGACCCATTGATGTTTTCTTAAAACTGCCTTTAACAAGTCTGCGTTTTAACGTTGACCATGGAATGGAGTACGTTTTTGTAGCTTGAAGTATGTTTTGACCCTCCTGAACGGTACGGGCTGCTCTGTTGAGTTGATCTGCACTCCACTGACCCCTTGAAGATCTTGTTTGTCTTTTGTAGAACGTCAGCATTCTTCACAAAACTGAAATAATTTAAATTTACTATTCACCATCTCTACCAAAATTGAGTTCACCGTAGAGTTGGTGAACTCAATTGATATGGGTGAGATGGTGAACGCATCTGCGAATGAACAGATATTTGCCGACGATTGTTTTGAGGTTAAGTAATTTTACAAGACATGAAAAAAGGTAGAAAAGCCAAAACAAGCTGTTGTTTTACTGAAATACATCGGCGCAATTCCGACATTGAATCAGGCGTATAGAAAAGTATTGGTGCTACAAAAACTTACCTTCCAAATTATCCACGTATTTCGACACCGACCGTTATTTTCCTAGACTCAATCACAATAGCTGATCACAAACAACACGCTTATAGGTTACAAGCGCCCTCTGTTAAAAATTAGTAAAACTACAACGATTCACCATCTGACCCAGCTCACCATCTAACCCGGAATTACCCTATAAATTGAATTTTAAATTTTTAACTATACTTATCCTTTTATTTTATTTTAAAATTCTTTACTTAGACCAGAACCGAACATCTGTGGGTTTTTATTATATCTGTCCTGTTTTTTTTTTAAATAACCTGTAAGTACCCACCTGGGATTAAATAAATTATAACCTTCATTTTTATGTCATTATTTGCTCTATTACATACACCTAAAATAAACTTGTTGACGGGTGAATGCTTTATTTGTGAGTGAATTTCGTCTGATTATTATCTCCTGAGTTTTTTTAAAGTCAAGTATAACTTAATAAGCAAGGGGTTGTGTTTTGAGTAATGTTATCCTGCATTTCGATTACTCTATTGTTCCAAAAAGTTAATCAAAGGATGGAGAGGTTTGTTGCATTACTTTACCCTATTAATTAAACAGTAACAAAATAGCTAATCTTACACTTAGAAATATTGGAAGCAAATCATGGAAAGTTAGATATACTTCATCACTTTTGGAGCAGAAAATGAATTTAGGATTTAGATCTATAAATCAAAACAAAATTAATGTAGTCTATCTATCTATCTATTTTAAGGGATGGTCTGTTTTAAAATGGTTTTAAAATGCATTACAAATAGAGAAAGGTCGAATATGTTATTATTACATATTACAGACGTAGATCTATGTAAATAATTGAAAAATAAATATTGAATAAACACAAACGGGTTTGTTCGAATTTCATAAGAATTAACAGATTAATGTTTAGGGACACAAAATGTTTTATTTATTCTAATATTTTTCTATGCAAGCTAATTTCGATAATGGTACAATTAGTATATTAATCTCATGAAGAGCTTACTCCATTCTCCAGCGTAAACAACGTTATTTCAATTAAGTAATTGCAATTAAGCAGAACAATACCTAATTGAAAAAGAACATTACTATTCTCACCTATTTTGTACTACGTATATCAACATTAGGAGACATGTATATAATTAAAATTTATTATAGCAACTTGGTCACTAAGTTCTTATTAAATATCAATACTTCAAGCAAATAGGATTGAGAATAAGAGGTTGGGTAATAATATTAACAATAATGATAATACATGTTAATATTTCCTAAAACCCATACGTCAATTACAGGGAATTTCGACGTCCATAAATTGTTATTAGGCTAGCGCCTGTAGTGCGACAAATGTTGGTCTGTCTCTTCACATTCAAGCGAGGTAATTAATATCGTACAGAAGTTGAAAAATAAAAAATCTATGAATATATATGGTTACACAGTAGCTTTAATGAAAGAAACGTATGTTATAAATGCATTGATAAGGAGTTGTGAGTTTCCAAACGAGTTAAAATTGGCCAAAGTAGTGCCTGTATACAAGAAGAGGGATAAATCGAGTGCGAATAACTACGTATCTATTTCAGTACTACCAGTATATTCAAGGTCTTTGAAATTGTAAATGGTGAAGAAGAATCATGCAGTTTCTAGAAAAACACCAACTGTTTACCGAAACCCAACACGGTTTTCGACCTTGACAGCAATTTTAGACATGGTAGAAGCAATCCTGGAACCGAAAGACCAAGGTGAACAAGCTACAGTGGTAACTTGCTACCTAAGCAAATAGCTGTGTTTCACATAAAACACTGCTGAGAAAACTTTGGCAATATGGACTCTCAGTCCCCATTGCCAAAATTTGTAAGGTAACCCTCTCAGGGTTCGCTAACGAACTATTAGCATCTTATTTGGACAACAAGAAAGAAATGGTATGGTGGCAGAATGGATTCTCGGATGTAGTCATTGTAAATGTTGGAGTGCCACAGGGATCTATTTTGGGACCGCTTATGTTTATTATTTATATAAATAATCTGCCGGTCAGCATTATGCATTGCAAAACAATAATACATACAGATGACAACTCGCTCCTTGTACGGGGGAGCCCCTAGAGAACGGAAGCTCCACTGGAAATGGCAATGGAGGATGCAGAACCTTGGCTCACGGCCAACAAACTCATGTTAGACCGAGAGAAAATACAGATAATACACTTCAAATCAAATAAAGAAAATGAGAAAGTGGTAAATTTCCTAGGCATAAATGTCGACAACCGGCTGACTTGAAACATTCACATAAAAGCACTACGTGAAAGAATAAATATGGCCATATTTGCAATAAGCACAATAAAAAATGTTTCCACGCACCAAACAGCATCAGCTACTATGCAAAATTCCACAGTGTAGCTACCTATGGAATTCACATACGACGCATGTCTGCGAAGATCAAAGATGCAATTCGAACTCTTTGATGGACAAAATACAATAAATCTTGCCAGGAACATTTTAAGAGTGAAAGAATACTTACAAACTTTACAGGAACACTCTCAAGACTAATCTAGAGTTTTGCTGAAAATTTTATCAAAATCGGTTCAGAGGTTTCGTAGTATACACACATACGTACATCCATTTATATATACATATATATAGCTAGAAGATAATAACAGGAAAAGTAATACCAAATGTATTACATAAATGTAAAGAAAACATCTGTAGTAAATGTAATGTCTTCTACCCATGACATTACATATGACGATAAAAGCTGTCAGGTGCGGTAGGAATGTGTAATACTATTTCAAGAATAATTGGAAGTGTGTTACTTCATACTTTATTTTAAAATTTATTGTAATTTCGGAAGGGACCACATCTCCTGCTTACGTCCTATTATCTACTGTTACACTAATGAGATCCTACTGGATTAGAATTGATTTAACTTTACACACTTGACGCGTTTCGTGACGTATATATTCCCTGAAGAATGTCTTTGATAAAAATTTGGCCACAACTTCTTTCATCACATATAAGTGCTTTAGCATTGCACTAATGACAATCTGAAGGATCAAAGTTGCACAAAACGATAACGCCATCACTATTCAAAAAAATCTAGGGAGTAGTATTTGAGAACTATTATAAAACATAAATTTTCAAAAGAGCTGGACGTGGAATACTCATTAACAAATTATAGTATATTCCATTATTTTACTTTATCCGAATATTTTACAAGTGCCTTTCGGTTAAATTAGGGTATATCTAAATATAATTCTTATACAATGGAATTTTCAAATATTTGACAAAAGACATACCTTGATAGTATGTGTTTTAGGGTGGCCCAAAATTTTGGAAAGTTCGAAATTTGAAACGCGTGAAACTGAATGTTCGGAATGGTAAATATCTAAGTCCACATCGGCATGGGTTAATGTCCCCGAATTTGGCTGAAAATTTTTGCACGATGTTTTCAGGTCCTAATGAAAAAAATATTGGTTTCAAATTTTAAAGTTTTCAAAATTTTGGGCCACCCTAATCTATCTATCTTTTTAAACTATACTAATAGCTTCTGCAAATAATTATCTAGAAATAAAAATAAATTGTTTATTAACCGATCTTATTATAAAAAATACCCTATAGTAAAATTAATATATTTTATCAAATAAAAAATATTTTAAATAAAGTAAAGCATCTATATAATGCTATAACACTATTTACTCATTACTCGCTGACAGATAAAACGTATGAAATAGTTTTCTGCTTTTCAGTAGTATGTTTTAATATATAATAATATAGAAAAATATGAGGAAAATATTGGCAAAAGAGTAACCTAACACAAATTGAAATTTCGACAGTGCAAATAATTGGAGTTCAATATTCAATATTTACCAAAGCACGAAATATTTATACGAGTGATACTTTTTGAAATACCTCCATTTGAACAATGGTAAAAGCGATAGGTGCAAATTGCATTTTTGAATACAAATCAATCAACGGTTGCGAGTTTAATTATAAATTTAATTTACTATTCACAACATTAACTATTTATAGTTTCTCTATATATTTATTAAACCATGTAAAATGATTTTTACATAGTATGTGTTATTATAAACATAGTAAAATTATACTAAATAAATTCACATATTTCCCAAATCAGTAGACATAAATGAATTTTATTCGATGACAATTTAAAATTGTGATATTTTGTGACGGTATATTCTAGTTATCTAGGAATAACTTAACAATTTGTTGCAAGATTTAAATAAGCATGAAAAACTATGTACTACAATGTATTGTGGGATTTATTAATTACTTTTGCGAAGATTGGTTCAATAACTTAAAGAATGTTTTAGAGAAATAACAGCCTAAATTATAATCGCATAGATACTGAAATAAATAACTAATTAGTAGTGAGAAAAGTAGGTGATAATAATGCTGAAGCAGCCAAAGTAAACTGTTAAGCTTGCGAAAAGTTTTACTTCAAGACTAATATAACTTATTATGTATTTTGTACTATATTAATATTTGTTAGTAAACTTAATGATAATGTCTACAAACTTCACATGTTCTCCTGAAAATGCGATAAAATATTACGAAAGCTTAGCCACATAAAAAGGAGATAGCTAGCTACTCTTTTTCTTTTACTGTTTTCCCGAGTTTACTTGTTATCTGTCCAAACTGGTACAGCAGTACTTCTACCTCATCGTATTGGTAGTATTGGATATTCAAATTTTCTCTCTTATCAGATCTTGGCGTTAGGAGATTATAAGGCTTCTGACGTTATTATGAAAAACCTACAAATAAAGAGTTTGAATTTCTATGTATAGAGATGAATAATTCGCTTTTTAAAATAATATTCTTGTACATTTCATCGAATATTAGCGATAAATAATTACTAAAGAAATTACATTTTATCATCCAATAGTTGTCTACTAACATATGTCTCAAAAGTTTTCGGAGAAAAGTAAAAGTGATTTTTTTTTATTTTATATTTTATTATTTTACATTTTATCAACAATATTATCCTTATATAGTCATCAGTCAACTAAAAATAGCATTTGCATGACGTAATTTATTTTTTATATGGCCCATCAGTCTTTAGACGGTAGCAACGTCAACACCCGAATTTTCTGGAAGATTCTGCATTTCAACTGCTCATCATTTTGGGCTCCCAACCCCCAGCATATACCTTTCTGCTCAAACAAGAACAAAATTCCTTAACGGGCCTAGCCTGAGAAACAATTGGGAGCATTTTGGAAAATTGATGCCGTTTGTGGCTTACCAGTCTCTTGTTCTTCTGGCGTAATAGCACAAGGCTGAGTCAAGCCAGAACATTATTTGATCGTTGGGATGATGTATATTTATGAAATTTCGAAGGTTAACAAAGCAGCAGCAATATCGGGACATCTTAGATATCCAATATGGAGAAACAAACACCTAAGTACAGAATGCAAATCAAGAATATACAAAGCATGCGTACGACCAGTGATGACATATGGGGCTGAGACGAGAGCGGAAACAACGATAACAAAGAGATTACTAAGGGCAACTGAAATGAAGACCTTAAGAACTATAACGGGACATACATTGAAGGATAGGCAGAGAAACACAGACATAAGAGAGAAGTGCCTAACGGACGACGTGGTCAGATGGTCGAGGAAGAGAAGAAGAGAATGGAACCACCATGTTAGCCGAATGATCCCCGACAGAATGGTCAGGATAGTTCGAAATAACACACCTCATGGAAGAAGACCTATAGGACGACCACCAAAGCGATGGCGTGACAGCTGGCAATCAAAATCGCAAGAATCACCATTGCAAAGAAACCGGAACTAAACAGGCGATACGCCTATTAAAAGAAGAAGAAGAAGGAGAAGGTTTATGAGGCATTTTCGTATGTAAATGTCTGCATTGATGGCTTCACCTCGAATACGTCCATCATACGGCCTTGAAACACCTGGCCTAATATGGCACACCACACCAAAATGTTATCTTCAAAGTTGACTTTGCCTTTCGAGTTGGACAACGTGAAATATTGTTCATCGTCCATGGCCATAACTTTTTCACGAAAATAAATGCGTATCAAAGCACGGCAACACCTGGAAATTCTTTTCAACTGAGCGGCGGTGTATCTTGGGGTCTCTCTTCTTTTTTCAAAAACTTTTGAGACATACGTTATTAATAACATACTCCATAATCCATAGTGCTGCTATAGTTCTAATGTAAGGCTGGATTTTAGTTTTAGCGTCAAAGTGACATTTAACAGCTTACCAACTAGTCTGTTCTAATAATTTGTGTAATAGTAAAAAAAAATTTCAGGTAAATACTTGCGATTCTTTTTTCTTGAGAGCTTTTATATACTAATTATTTAGATAGTACTTGGTATCTTACCTAAGCAATGAAATTCTGACAACATTAATTAGTCATTACATACAACTGAGAGAATTAATCTTGATAATTGAGCACTTGTGAATATTAAACAATTAATTAGAAAGAAAAACTCGTTTCACAAAAATATATATGATTTATTTCATAAACTAAATGTACATTTCGTTTGCCAAGCAAACATCATCGGTAGTATACAGATTCATTCGTGTTTTTACATTATATGTATGTTCGAACGTTTGCAGTGACAAACCCTCTCATTGTAGTAATAGCTATAAAACTAACCGTACTTTTATTACAGTAATATTGTAAAACTATGGTGGGTGTTTACGGAATGTGTAAGGGTGGTATGAATTCTAGGAAACACTGACTAAGTGGAGAAACATCTGTGTTTAATAAATTGTTTTTAAATTTCTTCATATAAATACTTTCCCACATATTTAAATTTTTACATCTAGTTCTTTTGATAACTTGTACATTATATCGATTGAAAATGTATGTCCTGTGTTTACAAAATGATACGCTAAAGCTGATTTATCACTATTGTGATTTTTCAAATGATACAAATGTTCTGATGCCCTAATTTCTGCGTTTCTTTTTGTTTGTCCAATATACACTTTATTGCAATTATTACAATCAATTTTGTATATTCCTGAGTATTTTAACGGGTCTGACTTTTGAATGTTGTTATGTAATAAACTCTTAGTATTCTGTTCATTGACAAATGAAGGAATTATATTGTATCTTTTACACATTCCGTAAACACCCACCATAGTTTTACAATATTACTGTAATACAAGTACGGTTAGTTTTATAGCTATTACTACAATGAGAGGGTTTGTCACTGCAAACGTTCGAACATACATAGAATGTAAAAACACGAATGAATCTGTATACTACCGATGATGTTTGCTTGGCAAACGAAATGTACATTTAGTTTATGAAATAAATCATATATATTTTTGTGAAACGAGTTTTTCTTTCTAATTAACTGAGAGAATATTTGTTTTTCAATTTTCTACTGTTTAATTATCCATGAATCACGATAAATACGCAATACTTACTAATTTACTCATGTATAGACTAAATAAGCAAAATATATGTTTCCTTACAAATGCTATTCTTTTTGAACGAATTTTATTAAAATGTAATTTTCAAAAGTACTTTTTCTACTCCCATACTTTAATTGTATTATTAGATATGTTGAACCTGTACTTTAATGACGTCTATTACGATACAGATTTTCATTAAGATACAAGTTTATATCCAATAGCAATGCGACATTCCAATATTCATCAATATTCAATATGGCCACTTCATATCTGACAGATATAAAAATGAATTAAATTTGACAGTTCTTTGCAATTTACAAGTAAGTAGTTAAAATTTGTACTTTTTTTGAAAATATAAATGGTAAAAATGAGGGATAATGACAGTGAAATGTAAAATTTGACTCCACCGGAAATTATGGAATAAGCCTTAGTAGCCACGAATAATTTATTACCAGCTAAATTCGCAAACACGTACGGAAAATTTTACGCTCAATTTATGAAATGGAATGTCCAAAAAATAATGTTTTATTATTCGGTCGTAGAAAAAATAGTGTATGCAACTCGCATTTAATGGATATTAAGTCACTCGTATTCATTCTCGTGTCTTAATAGCCATCATTAAATCCTCATTGCATAATATACTAAATAAGAAAATCAATTTCAACCAAAACACACGCATGTTTAATGAGCGTAAAAATTACAAAACCCTATGCAAAAAATATAACGTTTTGTATAAATAGGAAAATTATAAAGTCATATTAATAATTTAAAATATATATTACACACAATTATTTAAATTTAGAGTGTTTTAGAAGAGAGTTTATTACTAGCAAAACGTCTGGTATAAATATAGGCGTAATAACTTTGTTAAGATAAATATTTTTATCCTATCTAAAGTATCGGACATACTACATATCTGTTATTATCTTTTCTTCAATTTACAATGACAACTTTTCTTTTCGGTATCTAGAAAAGTCACTATATTCTATTTTGCAAAATATCTCTTTTGCAATTACTAATGCAAAAGTATTTTTTTATTTATTACTTAATTCCTTCACTTCCAAGGAAAGGAATTAGCCAAAAGTTAATGCTTACTATGGAAATATGAATTTATAATTTATGATTTCCACTATATTTAAACTACTATTTTTCAAATATATGGTATAAATGGGCATTTGTCTTTTCTAAAATCTTTTACTAATTCCATTGTCTTTACACCAAAGAAGTAACGTAACATAATAAATATTACTTTTTTCTTATTTCGTGTTTTAGGAATACTATCTAGAAGTTAAAATGTTTCAAAGGACTACGTACGTCGCTTATGTGTTTCGCAAGACTACTCAAATGTGCATATTGATATCAATCGACGAGTTCTGAAATGAGGATTATTTGATAGCATTGCGCTAAGACGCTACATTAACAAATAAAGCGGTAATTTGTAATTGAAAATAGAAATGTTCAATTTACTTTATATTAGTGAGAAAGAGTGCAGTAGAAGCCCGACTTGCTCAAAAAATGGCACCTACCGCACTCTTTCTCACTAATATAAAGTAATGGAATATTTTTAGGCTATTTATAGCAAATTTCTCACGAATATATCTGTTTTCATTATTGGGTTTTTCTACTACATTCGAAAAAATTACATTTGTCCGTAGTGCAAGAATATACTGTAGCATAACCAAAAATTATATGGAGACATAAAGTCAGTCATTTATATGGAAAAGTATAGTCAGCATTTTGAACCACAGCGAAACAACACAATGAACTCCTTGAATGGATATTTCGAAATAATGTAATAAATAACAACATATATTCTTAGAAATTATCACTGTTTAGGCAATTATTGTTGAATAGCATTATCAGATTAAATTTAGCTATTAAACATATATAAAAATTAGGTGAATCAAATTGGTTTTCTTATGTTGAGATACCTCACAGCGAAGGGACTATTAACTTTGATATCGAGGTAGCTCATTATAAAAAAAAACTATTTGGTATAATTTAATTTGTTGTTATCACCATAAGAAAGGTGGAGGCGCCGGATATCCTGTATAAGGCAAGTATAATATTTCGTTGATTTGTTAATAACACAGTACAAATAGAATAAACAGTGAAATATTAAATGTCGATAAGCATCAGAAATATTGTTATTTAGCATTAGTCGAATTGATAATGAACCTAAACCCGAATAAACAACCATAAGAACCTTGCACAAAATCAAAAAAGTTCTAAGATTTTTTTTTCTTTTTGATGAGTTATGAATAATATTTTCTTTGAAAAAATAATTTTCCAATCTTCTTAATTAAAATCGTATTTGTTGTTTGCTTTACCAGTAGCTGCTTTACGTCTTTGGTCTTTTGATACATTACGCAGGGACCGCCAATTTTTGCCCAAGAGATTAGTTGTTGAAATACTTGTTCAAAACCGTCAGGCTAGTAGTGTCAGCAAAACCGTTGTGGATATTACTAGCAGTCTGATTCTCGATATAACACGGTACCATTGGGATTGTAGTCAAGCGTGCTACGCGCTGAACAACGATGACTCCTCCATTCACAATAGTAAAAATAAAATACTATTTCATTCTGTAATGTAATTCTTCCATCTCATGATAAAAGAATGTATTAGCGAAAGTTAACAATCTATATTGATTTGCTAACAAACTTACATTCATTATAAATTATTAATATATAATTCCCTTTACATCTGTCATATTAAAATCTATTATTTTCTATATAAATGATTAAATTAGAATTTGAATTGGTACATTTAAAATGTATATCACAAAATCTAATACAACGAAGGGGTACTATTATCTAAATTTAGTCAATTTTTACTAATTCTACTTTTCTCTTATTTTACGTATTCGCATATTATGGTTCTACGATTTCTTGATATAATTAGTTAATATTAAATTATTTACTAGCAGAATATTTACTCATTTTTTAAGTACCATCACATTTGGTAATTTATTTAAAAATGAAAACAAGTTGTTTATGTTCCTTAAAATATCAAATATAATTAATGTATTAATTAAAGTAAAAGTGAAAAGATCGTCATGCAACAAATGAAGACCATCAAAATACTAAGAATCAACCCAAACACATTAAGAATTTTATAGTTGAATTAGACATGTGAGACGGATTAAGCGAGCTTTTAAATGTTGCGTGTTGAACAGTTTGAATAATTCATTTGAGTACAGTATTATTTCCGGGCGTACTTGTTGAATTCTCCAACGTTGCGGGAATAATAGTGGTGGATCATAATTAGGGAGGTGGACAGTAATCGCCTGCCTTATTATCTACTTTCCTTTATTTTCACGTTACCTTAATCGATGTTATGACAAGAGGAACCGCCCAATCACGCCAATGTATTAACGACAGGAAGAAGTTCATCGCCATTCTCGTTAACAAAAATAATCCTCTCTACTCAACGTTGATTAGAAGTATCTATTTACCTGAAACAAAACAAATCATTGTTTAATTCATGATTGTAAATATTACTAGGTGTGCTTGGTTTTATTTAAAAAATAAATAATACTACTTTAAATACTGTTTATATCGACGTCCATTCCAGGTTCTACATACAAGCGCTTATGACATTAGATAAAGCTTTTAACTGTAAATTACTTGTATGACAACAAAAAATAAAATATTAACTTAGATAAAGCAGTACAGTATTACATAAGACATAAAGTACATTCATACCAATAATGTACTTCAAAAGATAATACGAATCTAGTTGTTCAAAGTTTTAAGCATTATACGTATGCTTCAATAAAAGGATTAAATATATTTAGAAGCATGATATAAATATATAGATTAAGAAGACATTTCGGATTCCAACAGAAATTTGCAATGCTGACATAATCAATTTATATTTTGCGTATAATGTTTCTCTGGTTCTGTTTCAACCAATCTCTGTTGGTTATCTACAATAATAATTTGTTGCATAATTTCAAATCCACGGAATGTGTATTTCTTAGTACTGATGACATAAGCACTAGAAAGATATTGTTTCGCTGTCCTTACGTTTTGCCCAATATATCTTCATAATTGACTTTGGGAAATGGTATTTTTTCTCAATGTTAGAAGGAAGCTGTTGTTATTCCTGTGCTGAATATTAGTAACCCTAAAGTGTATAGGGATTTTGTCCTTCCAGTATTTGACCTATATTTTCTAAAATTCTTGATAAAATTATTAACAATCAAATAACAAGGGTATTTACAACTACTTTAATTTCTGCTTGCTGTTTTCTACTGTTTAGATCTGGCTGTGGGTCTATCACGGCATTGGCACATAGACTTAATGATATTATAGCTTCTAATACCGCAAATAAAGTCAGATATATAAGAATTGATTTAATATCTTCCATTATATTGGTTTTAGTTTAAATGTCATTCAATTTCTCAATAATTTCTTCAATAACTGAAAGCACACAACTAAGATCAATGGAGTAGACCAGGATGATACTCTTGGTTCTCTGTTTTAGACCCTTTATGCTTCTCCTTTTTTAAACTCATTGATAATATTCAGTTGCGTGTGCTGGGTAAAACTCATAAATCTACATTTAGAGATTGTTCAGTTCTTCAGAACATGAATTAACCCTGGTGAGACCGTCGTTACGGTATTTGTCAGATCAAGTACTTGTTAAGAAGTTGCTCATAAAACTAAACTCTTTATAAACGGTACATCATTAAAAGTAGTAGATTCCGTTCAAAGTCTTAGTGCCACTATTGGGGTTGGCTAGATTATCTTTTGGTAAGTTGAAGGTTTTATATGGAAGCAAAGAATGCCTCATCTCTGAGTTGCACAAACCGCTTTGCGAGAGTTTAGTTGTATCTAATTTGAACTTCTGTGATGTTATATATCCAGCAAACAAGCAGAGCGGCGAATTAGCCCATTCACGCTGCAGCTGGTATAACAGATAAAACTGTCTGCTACCATTGGCCTACGTGGTTTAATTAGTGTAGAATGTATACAAGATAATTTTATTATTGGTAATTCTGGGACTATGTCGGACATAGTTCATAATTTTGCCATCGGTGTGTCATCAAAGGATTTTGGTCTTACTTTGGTTATTTGAAGTCCTCAATGGTCAATCGATGTTAAATTATTGTCACTAAGCGATTCACATTTTTGCTTCTTTGCAAATGGGCACTGGTGTTGGTGACGACAATCTCGAGTTAATTGTTTTATTAATCTTATTAAATAGATATGCTACAGAAATAGAAGACGACATGCTCGTGTTCAGTATTACACAATTTTTAGACGGTACAGTGTTCAGCATGTACATTACCTGAGCTTACGAGCAATTGCTGCTTTAATTTGTTATATTCCTCTCTACAAATTTGAACACATTGGATTGTTACACTTTCTTTGCAGTAGTAACATACATCTACATCTACAATCTTGTTGTAAGAATATGAAGACGTATATGTGTACGTTTTCCAATCAATATAATAAATTAAGAGGCCAAAGAAGACAATAATATGAAAATATATAGCTATACTATTTGTTCCAAAAGAAAATGGAACTTGGTATGCAACCAATTTAGCAGGTCTTGAAATACAGTGTGATATATCATTCATGACTGACGTTTCCAAATATTTCAATAACTGTTTATTAATTCATTTTATATTATCTAGAGAACACGCATTATGATTCAAAATTCTATTAAGACAATGACGAAATTTTGATGACTAATCACTAATTTATTGCAAATTTAGGAATTGAGGACTACGAGTCAGAGAGTGTGTCAAATGACGATCACTGATCACTTTAACTAGGAGATAACTTAATGGTAAAAAGCTTAGACAATTTTACCACCGCCTACCAACTACAAGTGGTACTAAAATGGATCAAAACAAAAAACCGGGAAATTAAAATGTTTTATATTTCTATTCCGTTTTGTATTTTCCTTAATAGTTTTCATTCTTAATTTTAAATGTTCGGAGATAAAGTAGTATATGTATTTTCAAATAAAATTTTCTACACATCTTACTATATTTCAAGTCATTTAAAGTGAAGAATAAAAACTATTAAAGTAGGCAATTTCAAATTTATTTATTAAGACATAACAATATATTCATTTGTTACGATTCACAAGAGCGTTTTTTTTTACTTTGTCTTCATCTGAATGAATATTGCATTCTGTGGTGTCAGTAACAGCCTGGGATTATTTTTCTGTCAATAGAAGATAGACATAAAGGCAATAACTGGAGTCAGTAGGACAACGAGCTTCTGTGAGATACTCAAAACGCAAACTATTCTTACTCTCAAGTCATACAACATAATCGCCTGTCTCCTACATGTTCAAGGATGCACGGACCTTATAACACCAGGGGCAGAAGCTGCCTAGTGGTCCCATACCACCAACTTGAGCGAGCCCAAACGGGACCTAACTATACTGCGGTGAAGCTATACAACGTTTTGCCGGAGTCAATCAGGAAGCTGGGAAAATCAAAATTTAAGCAAGTAATGGTTCGGTTTTTGGTGAGAAGAAGCATTTATTCCATCAAAGATTGTTTGGACTTAAAAAAGGCAATACTTTGATTTAGTATGACAACCAATTATTTTATTACGTACTCTATGTATATTTTATGTGTGTATAGGATCATATTTTATATTGTATGTTATATATTTTATTTGTGCGATACGTTTGAATATGTTAATTCAAACGTATGTGCAATATTATACATTGTACTATGTTTTTCTTGAACAAATAGGTAGTATTATTATTATTATCCCTCCACTGCACTATATAATCTGGAAAAAAAAATTTGTTCCTCAAGGAATTTTTACAAGCAGTTAACATGCATCACATTATCACACGATACACTTTCCCTTAAAAACTAGTTCAGAACATGAACTGCAATATACTTGGAAAAATAAAGTAAAGTATACCTATAATACACCTGGATCCTAGGTATATGTCATTGCTATGTTTTACTAGGTAACCAATTCTAGTCCATTTCACTATACATTTTTTGGCATCAGTTTGTAAAAATTTTCCAGTCAGTTGTTAATAAATTCAAACAATATATTTATGACAGTTTTTTTTCTCGGCTGTCACAATTTTTTGTAGAACCTGCTAAATACATTTTGTAATTTACTATTATCATCATTAGGTGTGTTAATTAATATAACATGCTGCTGACCAATAACTTCGCAAACGTTCAATACTATTTTAAACATCTCTTTTGTTTTTTCTTTGTTGATAATAGAATGTTACAATTATTTTGTTGTATTTTATCTCTTAATTGATTATTTTAGTTTATCGTTGAATACGTAATTTATTTTGGATTAAATTAATGTCATCTTCCTACTACTACTGCCACCTGGTGTGGACTTTCATAAGATTCCTATTGCCACGCGATCTGCCTTATCTCAGGTGTGTAACGTATACATGCGTTGACGGGTAGATGGCGTACGATGTTTTATTTAATAGATTTGGTATTTTTAATTATTGCTAATTTAGTTTTAGAGCTTCTTTTTGGGCTTAGAGTTATGTAACAAATTAATTATAATTATTTTCCATTTTTCTATTGTCGTTTGAATCTGCGTTTATGTCGTATATTTAAAATATCAGGTTGGCTCGCTCGGTCTTTAGGGCAAATGTTCGTGTTCCGCTTGAGGTCGGTTTTTGACATGTTAGAATCTTTCTCTTGAACTTTAACGGTCATCGAGGAAGCATTAAACATCACAGAGCAGGTGCAGTTCCTTTGACACTGTTTGAGAAATGAAGAATTTTTGAGTTATATCGTGTGCAATCGCTAGTACAGGCGGATTTTAATGTTGTTTCTCAAGCATTAATGTGATTTGGCGTTATTATAATAAACTTGTTGAGGATATTGTTTGTCGTGGCTTGGGAAATGTTTAAGCTGCTGTAAGTATATCTTCCACGTGTCTAATCGATCTTAATTTGTGTTGTTTCTATATTCAAATATAGCTGCTAGTGTTGGTGCATGGCATAGACCTCATTAGAGCACTTTTGTTGGGTTAAGATTTAAGAACCACGTGCTATGGTTATCTTACGGTTCCAAGGAAATTTATTGCTGGATCTTGCGGTGAAGACATAATTAAGGTGCAGATTAATGGAATACTGCAGCCTTCATACGCTAATTTTTTTGAGATGTCGTTAGCCGAAGATAGGAGAGCAGTTTTCTTGTAACATGTGGATCCGTAGAAGGTATCGAGTTTGGTAGCTGTGGATGTGATTTTCTTTAAGGTACTGTGACTGTGTAAATTTTCCTGATATTATCCAGAGTGTAGAAATTATTGGCCAAACAGTTTTGGTAAAATTTATGTCAATATCGAGTACTTCGAACAGTAAATTTCAATTTTCCGGCCTAGCTAATTAAATAAGTCATCGTAATTTCCTATTTTAACTTCTTGTGGCATGTGAGCCTTTATAATTTGAATTTATTAAATTAACGTAGTTTTATTAATAACAGTGACCCCAATTTGGAGGTTACTTTGTCATTTTTGGAGACGTTACGTAGCCTTTTTATTTTTGGACTTAGAACTTGAACTAAATTTTGGATGTGTATGGGCAGTGTAGCCTCACATCGGTCTTGTGTAAATTCTTAGATGTTACTTAATGCAATTAGTCAACCATTGTAATTTATTTTTGTACAATCTCGTAGAATTTATGAATTTAATTTAATCACATTTCCTTATGTAAAGCATAGTTAACTAGCGCTAATTTTTTATAGAATTAGATACCTTACAACTTAGAGTCTGCACTCTAATGTCGAATAGATTGTCGGTTGCCTCTGGTATACAGAGTGTTTTATTTTAGTGTTACGTGTTGCAAATCACGATCAAACTGTTCGACTTTGGAGGGACTTTCGGCAAGTTGCCTTATAACTGTGTGCTTGTAAGAATATTGTTGGTTAATTATTTTTAACTTTAAGGTTGTTTCATGTGTTCACCATTTTGAATTTCTTTAAATTTTGTAATTGTACGTCATTGATAATTTTAAGTTGTGGAACACCTTGGGTGACCATTTAAGTTTTAATTAATCCTTCAGAAATTTAATACTGGCAACTGAGTTGCGCTTGTGATTTACATTTCATTGTTTTTTTTTGTTTTTGAATATCTCGTGAAAAATCAGAGATTAGATAGTATAGCCGGTTTGTGTACAACTGTTTGTTAAGTTTGAATGAGTGTGTGTTGGTCTTATTTTCTTATCACCTGGGGAGTTTTACATTGGATCTGGTCCGGGGTCTGAATATCTGTTGGGCTTAGCATATTTTTTTTACGGATAGGCGCCTTGACAACTTAACCTTCGACTTAGTACTGTGTTCGAACTCGCCCTTCTCTGACTGTAGCGGGAGGCAGTGCTGACTCCCATATTTAACATCGACCCTTGGGAAGTAAGAGGTAAGACTTGAGTGTTATAAGTAGGTGATTAATTAATAGACAAGCGTCTTCCTAAATTTAAATAGAAGGTTAATTACCGTGGTGGTGTCTGACTTACTACCTTCTTGGAATTTGGGTACCGAATCTGTTTAGGGCCTTAGCCATTTATAATTTTATTACAAGAGGGTAGCAAGAAGTAAAATCTCGTCAAACAGCAATATCTTTAACTTATAAAGTGTCGAAAGAATTGTAATGCTTTATTGACGGGTAGCACCATTTTTCAATAACTTATATCCTCGTAGAAATAATATATTTTTTTATCAAATATTATTCACACTTTAATATAAACCAAAATACCGTTATAAACAATTTCAATTCAATCAGAAGGAATTTTTTTACCATTTTTGATCAGTCATATTCAGCGGCATAAATTTTATTATACATTGGAAGTACAGTTGACATGTTTAAATAATTTTGTGCATTATATATAATAACTAAATAATAAATTAGAAACATGTTTTTTAGTAGTGCTTTATTTTTATATGAAAACATATTTCCATTTCAAACTATTAAAGAAAAATCATACTGAATTATTCCTGCATTTGAAATTATTTATTCCTGTTTCTGCTTTTCCAGTAGACTAAAGCTCTCTAATTTTCAGACATATTTCTTTGCAATTTCAAAATTGGTTGATGTATATTGAACATCCTTTTATATCCCAGGAAATCTGTTGATGGTGGCTCTATTACCTTGCCTTCAAAAACGAGTTACTGTGGTATAAGAAAATGCATGAAATCCGTTTTTATTCTCGTTAAATTGGCAACATAATATTTTTTCACCAGGATTCACTAGGGATTTTAGAAAACGTATCAGCAATTAAATGAATTATTCGAATTTAGGCAAAAAATACACGTATTATTTTAAGAAATAGACAACCAACAATAATAATAATAATATTACAATATTTATAAATGTCATTTAAAGTGTCTGCAAAAACCACTCATTAGAGACACTTCTAGGGTTATATGTCAGATACATGTAAGGCTCCCGACAATTAATTACAGAACTAATTTAGTGTTTGCGCCACCTGCCAGCAACATGCTGAAATAAAACTCTGAACTCTCAATTTAACACTGCTCTACAACAATATGTAGTCGCATAATATTGAATTTCTAATAGAAACACTAAAAATACGCATTTTTCCATGGACATGGTATGTTTTTAACTAAGTTGAAGGCTTTCACGGTGATCGTTGTTGATACCTTCTTTTTGTCCGTGTTGAAACCGCCATGTCTTTATCTTTTCTGCCGACGTTTCGTCCGTTATCCTAAAGAGCACTTACAAAGTTCGCACGGTAAGGCTATCGAGGTTGATAAGTGTTACTACTCTACCTATTCGAATAATAAAATTTGTATAAGTTTTTATTCTCAAATGTACTTACTTGGCATTTTCATATGCCCAAAGTTCAAAATATCTATATTTTCTTTTTTTTTAATTTTTTGTATATATTACAATAATTATTAAATAATATAAATGATTTTATTTTCAATTTACAAAACGTACACGTCTATAAATACATTATACAATCCTAGAAATTAGGTATACAGTTAAAGAAGAGATTCTAGTTAAATACGTGCTGCTTTATCTAATAAGAAAGTGAACCAACAGACATTTCCTCCGATTACACGAAACTTTCTTGTATCTCCCTCGCCTGCGACAATAAAACGTTTCTGTGAAATTGCTTTACTTTATCAATAATTACAGGTATTTTATATTCCCATCATGACTAAAATTAATATTACATGTTCCTCTGGACTACTTGCCCGTCCTTTATATTAATAATCCAACGCTGTGTTCCTAAAAAGTATAACAAGGGTAGATTTTGGCATAGACCCACGCTGCAATTTTTATGTGGGTCTAATGTAGGTGTACAATATAGAAAATATCTTTGAAATGTTGGAGTTTTTCTAATTTGATCTCATCTGTCTTATAATAGGAGAGTTCGTAAGTTATTGTCTGGCAATTGAAATAAACTTGCAAAAGGATTGTAGCAAATACTAAAAAAATATGAACGGTAAATAAAATTTTGTATATTAATAGTAATTGTAATGTCTTTAGAAATTTATTATATGTTTTTTCGAATATTATTTAGGGTTTAGTGATCCCAATTACAAATTTACATGAGATAACACAGATAGTGTATCTTCGATAGCCATAAAATTATAAATAAATGTAAATTAAGAAATATAATTTAGCCAGCACAGTATAACACTATTATCAAAGTGTAAAATAAATTTATCAAAATTAGACCATTAAGGGAGACTGAACTCTAAAAAGGGAAAGTGGAAGTTAAATGTCAAATTAAAGTGTTAAACCAAAACTATTTTTAATCCTACAATTCCTAAAATTGTACCCTCGATATTCAGTTAGAAATAAAGAAAAGAAAACCCTACCTTACCTTTATAACAATCGAACATTTTACAAAACATCTTATTCGTTTCCATTGACTTAAACGACATACACGCACGTTACCTATAAGCATAGAGATTTCATCTTCGTATTCTAGTGCATGAACAAGTAGGTAATTCGTCTGCAAGACTAAATAGGAATTTGTATTTGCAAATGGGTAGTATGATACGTAAATGGAACTCTGAGAAGGAAACAGAAAATATAGCACTAATCACAAATCCAAGAGCATCACATAGGCGAAAACTCATTAACCGTTTATATTAATTGTGCCAAACAATACCAAGAATAAGGCGTGTTGAATTGAATAGTTAATATAAGCAAAATTGTAATATATAAAGGTATTGTACATTCTCAAACATGGCTGAAATTCAATTACCCGTGTTCAAATTAAGACGGTCAACAATCAAATAGGCACCATGCGCACACTGTACTTAGATAAAACAAAACAAAATACAAAACAGGAACGAAAGCGTGATCCAACGGCGATAATAGCTAAAAATGATCAATTAAACAAGTATAACTTTGAATACATTTTAAATTAACATTTAATAGCTTCCTACATTTTTCGATTCTGTAATGTAAATCACTAGCTTGCAATTACCATGAAACTGATACATCTTCAATTAATTGAAATTTAGTTACACAGAACTGTGGCCTACCTGAAATGGAGTTAAAGGAATTGTTTTCAGAATAATTTCATACATGTATAATGTAAAATAAATAATACTGTTTTTGTAAATCTTTTGAAATTTTTAACATTACTATAAAATAAAAATATAAATATTTATTAATATGTACGTATGTTAATAACATTGTCGAATGTTTTAAAATTCCCGACTGTATTTGCATCGTTATGTTCTAATATATACATATTCTTATCGTGTTGCGTATGTAATAAAAAATATAGAGGAATATATTAGCACTTAGTTTTTAAAAAATGTAAGTCTTTATATGTGATATATGCGGAAAGTTATGCGTCTAAGTTATAAAACATTAAGCTTTGTACGTACGTGTATTCCAACTGGTGAAATACTATTGCAAGTGGTGGTGTTTGTGTCATTGTTGAATTATTAGGCGCCGCTTTGTCGTGAACTTAAATAATTTATAGTTTTTATTTCTGCATTTTTTGCTGTATATCGCTTGCCATATGGCCTGCGATCGTCGGAATCTTGTTATTTGTCTTAGAGATAATGTACTACTAGTTCTCAGCTTATAATCGTACGATTTTTTTTTACGTCACTTGGTTAATCAATATGGTGGACCGGTTAGTCACTATAAACAAAAGGTTTATATTATGTGTTTCAAGCGGCTAACTTGTCGAAATAATAAAATGCCACTCCTTAATCCTTTTTACACCATGAGGTATATCTCATTTCACCCAGATGAAATGTTAATATAAAAATATTGTTATCAAAGTTCTCCTGCTTTTTGCACCTACTTCCTATTTTGGTCTTGATAATAATATCTAAACCTGTAAAATTAGCAAATGAAATCTCGTCTTACAGACCTATTCCTTTACACGCTATAATATCAAAACTGTTTAAAAAACTATCTTCTTAAAAAGCTAAAATCAGTTAATCATGAAGAAGATATAATTCCAGACAAGTCCGACTTCAGAAGGAGACGTTCAACTATAGATTAAGTCCACAGGATTATATACTGTGTGAGTCATTAGTAGCCGCTTCTTCGATTGCTCTTTCGTGTTTTAAATAAAAGAAAAAACAATCAGTGGAAGATTCATGGTTGCTTTTGGCGCATATTCTAAAAATACTTTAGGGTCTGACCCACTTCCGGTTTCACCGGAAATTATTTTTTTTAATAAATCACCCTATATATTTTTCGATTTTCTAGAACTGTCTTTAATTGCCTATTCAACTGTTTTTTTCTTTTTCGAAATTGAGCCAACAGTTTTTGAGTTATTATTTTTTTTAAAGCATTTGACCAAAACATGTGTTCGGAAAAAAATTATTTTCACATTGTTTTTAAAACTAAAAACATTAAGTTTGGTGGCGCTTGTAGTCAAGAAAATTCTGCATCATTTGGTAAAAGTTGCACTCAAAATACCTCAAAAAAAAATTGTTTTTTCAAAACCTACTACCAGAAATCTTCACATACTAAAAACTTATTTTTTTTAAATCGAACAGTCGGTATTTTGTACCTTTTTTTATTCTCTTTCATTTTTGTTAACAATGTCCTATACCTAGATTTTGTAATTTCTAAAATAATCAATATAGGAGCAATTAGCGGTCGAATAAAGAACTACGAGCGCTGTTGTTCTATGACCCAAATATTCGTTCAAGCAATGGAAGGCTGGAATGGGGCCCCACTTCCTCAGTCAACTGTCAAACAAAGTAAAAGTTAAATCCAACTATCCCAAAGGTAATAATTTTATAGAACGAAGGACATCGCATTTCAGTTTTTTAATTCCGGCAATGTTCAGTTGCAGTATTTCATGTTTTACACTATTGGTTAACAACTAAATAAAACAAAGATTATGTTTACAGACATATTTGAAGATGCCGCCCTATTAAAAGGTGCATAAAACAATGGTGCTATCTTTAATTTAATTTGCCTAATTGCTGGTATTCTTTCATTGTTGAAGCTCTTCATAAGAGATGGCTGTAGTTTTTCAAAATTATAAATTGATGTCCTAAAACTTTGGCAGAAAAAAATTTAACAACAAAATAACCCGATTTAAATAATCTAAAACTATTGAGCAACGTACAATAATCAAAAGGAAGAAAAACAAATTTCATTAAAGAATATGTTCAACATAACCGCAACTTGTGCAATGCACGTGAGGTATTCTGTTTTCCAAAGAATACTAACGTTGCGTAAAACGTGGCGACATATTCTTATAAACGCTTTTCTGATTTTAATGTTCATGTCTTCAAAAAGTTTTGAAAGTCCTTCAGTAGAAAACGAAGATACTCTTCTCCATTAATATTTTCATCAAAGAAGTAAGGTCCAATTATGTAGCTACCCACTATTCCTCGCCACACATTTAACGATCAACGATTTTGAAAGTTTGCAGTGAGGGTTTTTATGTGTTATAATAACGAAAATTGTGACGATTAACGCATTCATTTTAATATAATGTGGCTTCGTCGGTAAACAGCAAAAATTTAGAAAGTCAGGATAATTTATCTGCTGTCCATTGACAAAAATGTAAGCGATTCTGAAAATTTCTTCTATCTAACCCTGTGCGTAAATATGCTACGGATGAATTGCATATATCCTAATTATTCTAGATTCTGAAATTTGATTTACATCTAACTGACGACTAATTTTCTTAGTAGTATGGGGGTGTTCAACTACATCGCAAGTACCATAAACTTCTTGTCCTCACCAGTTATTGATTTTGTCCGCCCTTTTTTTCATATTCAATACTTTTTGTTCTCTTGAACCGCTCCTTTATACTTTCGAAGCTTTCTGGTTTCGATTGACTTCTAGCAGGGATCGCTGTACATAAGGTCTGGATACTAGCAAAAACGTCAATCATATCTATTAACTCTTCATAAGAATAATTCATTTTGATAACTAATAGCGATGCTTTTATAAATTTGTCATAAATGTTTACCGACTTTCTTTAGTAGTCGACTCAGACAGTCGGCCGCATTCCAGCCTTTATTGGACGAATATTTGGGTGCACAAAACAGCGCTCGTAGTTCTTTACTTGACCGCTGATTGTTAACAAAAATGTAAGAAAATAAAAAAGGAAACAAAACGCCACAATAAAATACTGGGTGCTCCATTTAAAAAAAAATAAGTTTTTGGTAAGTGAAAATTTCGAGAAGTAGGCTTTGAAAAAACAAGGATTTTTGAGGTATTGTCGAGTGCAGCTAATACCAAATGATGCAGAATTTTCTTGGCTACAAGCACCACCAAATCTAATGTTTTTACTTTTAAAAACAATGAAAACTTTCTTTTTCTGAACACGAGTTTTGGTGGAAAATTTTCGAAAAAAAAATAATATCTGAGAAACTATTGGCTCAATTTTGAAAAACAAAAAACAGTTGGATAGACAATTTAAATCAGTACTAGAAAATCTAAATATTTATAGGGTGTCATTTAAAAAAATTAAGTTCCATGCATTACCAGTGAAAACGGAAGTGCATCAGAACTTATGGTATTTTTAGAGTATGCGCCCCAAGCAACCATAAATCTTCCACTCATTGTTTTTTCTTTTATTGAAAAGTTTTTTTTTCTTCATACTTTCTCTGCCATACTTTTAATAAAGTATGGCATGAAGTACTTGACTATAAATTAAACAAACTCCTACCGACAGTTTTTCACAATTATTAAGATAGTAATATGTAAACGTATATGGTACTAACACAGACCAATGATGATCAATCATTGGTCTGTGTTCGTACCACATACACCATATACATATTGCCGTGGTATCTTACATATTAATAAGATGATAGCAGTAGTATTAAGATTTAATTTAAGTGTATAAAATATGAAAGAAACTATATTAATAAGTTTAAGGTAGTTGAAGGAATTTAACATGAGGATGTTGGGTTGCATACACTTTTATGCATACACCAAATTGAATTTATATTTGCAATTTAAATAAGTACTAAAAATAAAACACGAGATAGAATTTAAGATGTATATATTTCTTTTATAGAAAAGAGAAACAAGATGTATGGTTTGTGTACAATGAAAAACAACCTGACTTTATAAAATGTGTGAGAATTGCACTGAACATTTTAAATAATGGACCGTTGTTTAAAAATAAAAAAGAAATGAAAGCAAATAACCGGGAGAGGGTCATGCTAATGGATGGTAGTGTAATACGAACTAGTCATCTTAATGCAGTAAAAATGTATGAGGAAAATAGAATTCGATATGCACGAGACAAAAATAATTGAATAATTAGATAAACTTGAAAACGTGCATAAGGTAATAAATAAAATTTATTAAATAAATCATGCAGAAAGAATAAATATTTACCTTAATTTATTACTAGATAAGTAAATAAATAAAAAAAAGGATATAAATAAAATTATTCTGAGATATCAGTAGTAGTGTTTTTATAAACGACAGCTGGTAATAATAGAATACATTCAGGAATTTGTATATGTAATATCATGTATCACAAACAGTAGAGAGGTACTTGTACGGTTCTTGATAACCTACAAAATAAAAAGAGAATATAATGTAAACTTGGTGTGTAGTTTATTACAGATAGACATATCACCGTTGGAGAAGTCTTGGATAGAAGGAGGTTACGAAGGGGCAAACCAAGTGGACCATGGTGGTGCAAGTAATCTTAGTAAAAGGATATCTGTTGTTTGCAATGTTTTTCCTATATTGCCGAAAGCTGGAAAAAGAAGAAAAATAAGAATTGTACTAGCCAATGGAAAGAGGAAATATGTGAAAAATAATAAAGAAGGTAATAAATTTATAGACAATTATAAAGAAGAGTTATATTAAAACAAGTATACCTACGTTGGAGAAACGCTGTACAATTTATAGGAAGTTTTAAATTGTAAACAGACAATTCTTGGGGTGTTGACCTTTCGCGGTGAAGAACTGTCAAAAAGACAACGAGTGCGTGTGTGTGTGAGTGTTCAAAACATTACGGCAACTTAAAAGTCAGGAGCACTGAAGATGCAGGGTGACAACGTAAATAGTAGTTTCAGAAGATGGCGTTGAAAACGGTCACATGTCTCTTCCGGAGATATAAATTGAAGACAAGAATGACACGATTCATTCATTCATTGATTTTTATTCAGTTAACAAACATTCATTGATTTGATTCATCAACAAGCATTCTTTGACTAATATTAATTCATTTATTATATACAGTTATATAAATCGTAGGGTTAGATACACCACGATTCACATTTATTTCTTTTGTATTAGCGTATTAATTTTATTTTCATTCAAGTTTCACTTATTTTATTTTCTTTGTTTAATTGTTTTGTGTTATAATGGAGATGCAAATGATCGAATTTAAAAAGATTTGCAACGATTCAAAGTAAGTTAGAGGCAAAAACTTATCAATGTAGCTATACGAATATTGAAATATATCGTGCGAACGTATATTCAGTATAACGTTATGCAACAGGGATAATAAATATTTTCCTGGGATAGTAATAAGCATTCTTTAATTTCGAGTTCATAAGAAATAAAATTATTAATGGTATTGAGTGTTAAGAGGATATAGCGTGCAAATGTATATTTTCTGGCACAGTATTTGGCATCATTAATAGTTACAATAAATAAGGAAAATGTTTCTGGGTAGCGGACTCTGAAATGCTAGCTACACGCGTGCGAATGGTTGTAGATAGTAATCAGATTCGAGCTTTTCTCCAAACATTGACTATAAAATAAACAATATACAAAAGTAAATTGGATTTATTTGTTGATAAACAGGAAAATATTTTTAGAGTTTTATTTAATAAAGTATAAGAAAATATATTCGTATCATGAAGAAACGTTACAACCTAGGACGAGGTACAAACGTTTTTCTTATAATTATGTTTCTTTTTAAATAAATAAAGTGAATACAGTATAGCAATGCTATATTTATTTTTATGTAATAAATGTTAAATAAATTCGACAATTATGTGTTATATGATTTCTGATTTTTCATTTTTAATAAGCTATTACCTTATCCCAATCTTAAATAAAAACAAGAGATTAGACGAGAGGGAAGAAATTCTGATACACTGAAGGATTCATAAATACTTATAAAGTACGTGCTGTTAAAAATAAATAAAATACACATCAGGATAATAAAAATTATCATCATTTTAATTATTTATGTTGTTGAAACAGCACACAACATAACTTATTTGGCAAGGCCTAAGGTATGGCAATGATACTATTATCATATTCAAATAATTATGTTGCCACAGCAATATGTTAATATTAAATTTTATATTTTAAAATTATGACAACTATTATTATTTACACCTTTATGTATATCTACAGGCTGTGATTAAAATTTAAATTTGCATTAATCCATTGAAAAAGACTATAACCCTCGAAACATGTTTGGATAGACAACAAATTAAATAGGGGATTCTAAGGAAGGAATTTGTTTCTATTTAGACATTTAAATCGCCCAATAAGAAAAAAAAACAAATTTATATATTCGTACGGATTTTTTTTAATTGCTTGAAATATAATAAATTATTATTATTATTATTATTATTATTATTATTATTATTATTATTACGGACTGATATACAATCAAAACTTCTTTACTATCATACTTAAGTCTCTTCCTATTCATCTATACATAAAAATCGAAACAGATATTTGCAATTTAAGCAAATCTGTACAAGGAAGTTTGTAAACATCTAAATTCAATTTTAGAAATCCTATTATTGATTTCTAAACCTTTCATAAAAGAAATATCGTTAACATATTATAATACATATTGCCGTGAACTCGCATAATTTGTAAAATAAGAATAGTTTTAGAGATTGATTTAAGAATTAGTTTAAGCTTAGAAATAAAAATAAAAACAACAAAAAGTCCTATTTAAATATTATTGAGTAAAACGATGCAACAAAACTTACATGAAGGTATACAAAGTTGCATACTTATAGTCAAATTTTTATTATAACAGTAAATGATGAAATATGCAAGAGAAAATTTATTAAATAAATATATAAACAAAAGATGTAGAATAAAAATTTATTAAATAAAGAAATATATAAAATAAAGACAAAATAAATATAAGTAATATATTTCTTTTGTAGAAAAGATACACAAAAAGCATGGGTTATAAATCATGAAAAGAAATGAAATTTATATGCATAAGGCAATAAAATGTTATGAGAGTTTATGAAATAGATAGTATTAAAGAATAAAATTTACCTTAGCTTAATACTAGATTAATAAAAAAGGATATAAAAATATGTTAAACATAGAAGCAATCAGCAGTGACATATTTTTTGTATTTAAAAGCTGATATCACAAATAAAAAGGTATCTGTGTTCATGGTTTGTTCGTAACACAATACTTCAGGGACTAGAGGCGGACGTGTTCTACAAGGACAAGGCAGTGCGGAATAATGGTTATCTTCGGCGTATTTCCCATTTTGCCAAGGCACAATTCGGCTAAAAGAAAAGTAAAACTAACATTAATAAATGGAAAGAAAAAGTATGTGTCGAACAATGAACAAGGTAATAGGTTCATTGACGAGTACAAGGAAGGATGGTATTAGTAACAAGAATAAACCTACCATTGGGAATCATGTGCAAAGCAGAGGGGACCTTTGAATTGGAAGGTTATGTTGACGTTTAAGTGAATTGTGAACTGTCAGAACAAAATGTGTATGTGTGCGTGAATCAAGGCGGCAACATATGGGCAGCGATTTCACGGGAAAAGTGTATTCCAGTACCAACCTAAACATGGACTAGAGGGCGCAATGGTCAACATAGTTTATTTTTGCCGCTATAAAAAGGAAGACAAGATTCGACAAGACGGACTTTCTGATAACACCTCCGAGAGGTGAACTTCTCAAAACACTTACAAAAGGAAGATCTCTTAAAGAATAGTTTTTTTTTATTGTTATACTGTAGTTTTTTATTATTTCTTTAACACATATAGTCACAGGAATTTATTTTATTTAATACATTTGAATTCATTTGAAGCGTTCATAATGGACATTCAAAATAGATTTATTGATAACAAGTAAGTTTATTATTTCTTTTGAAAATGAAGTTATACGAGTTGTTGGACAGACATTGATTTTTACGTGCGAATGATTAATCAATGTATTGTTGGACAAAAAATAGACAAGTAAATAATTTATCCTGTAAGATTTATTTTAAAATTTATATAGTTGGAATTACAACTAAACAGGATTAATGGTGTTGGTCAGTTGGAGAGATGTTACGTGAAAATGAGCATTTTCTTCATCGTATTGTCTAGACATCATTAATTTCTTTCAAATTAAGCGAATAATAAATTAGAATTTCACAAGGCATAGATTAAGAGCTCGATACAACACGTGCAAATGGTTGTCTAAAGCAATTAATTGAAGCCTATCCATAAATATTATAACGTCGATGAGTATATTCATAAATGTACAATAAAAATTTACATTTGTTCATTTGCAGGATAAATATTTATTTTTGTTTGATAGAATAAATAAATAAACAAAAGATTTACATACATTACAACCGGCATTAGGTATAAATGATATGAGCATTTTTCAATTATGTATCTTGTGTAGAGCATAAAGGTGTGCATATAAAGGAAACTATATTTTTGAATCCATAAATTACAAAATAAAAAAATTCATGATTATGTTGAATAGACATACAGTTTTTTTTTCTTTGAACAAAACTATTACCTTTTTCCCTATAATGAACAAGAGAAAAATCATCAGCAAATAAGAAGGAACCACAAACATTGCCAGGACCCACAATAGTTATAAGGTACACGACAAAACAATGTAAGATAAAACACAAAACCAATTATAAGTCCTTGGTGTGTAAAGAATAACTTAAAGAGTATAAGGTGTACAAAAGACTATACCCTACGTGTGGTAATACACACAAAAGTATGTTGTTACAGCATATAAATTATATGGCAATATTGTTATTTAAAATAAATATTTATATGTCACAGCATAAAATTAAATGGCGCTCAACGTAGTGGGGCAATGTATTCCTTTTCTTGTTGTTTATTAATCATGTATTTATTTAACGCCCAAAATAGAGAGGCAATGCATTATTTTTCATAATTGTTTAAAAGAAAAAAAAATATATATATATAATTAATGTTGCTTAACATAGTGGAGCATTGTATTCATTTTCTCGTTTGTCAATAATTATCTACATAACATTTAACGTTGTGAAGCAATGCAATTTTTGTTTTTTTAAATGTATAAACAAAAAAATAATAATTTATTTTGTACAAATAATGGGTACAAAGTTTGTTTCATTTTTTTTATTTATTAGTAAATAGAATAATTATTCAGTGTCCAAGTTAGAGACAGATTACCTCAATTTTCATTTACTGATGAATTATCAATTTCTCTTGTTTAGAAAGGGATATAAAAAAAAAAAAAAGGAGGAATAGTATTTGATTAGATAAGTTTAGTTATTAATTTATAAGTTAGGAATAAGATAAAAATGGCAGATAAAGATAAGAATAATGGTGAAGGTTCACAATTCACACAATACAGGGACAATCGTCCAGTATCTTCTGATTCAGAGTCAGAAAAACCTGAATCAGAGGATCGAACACTTGATGGTAGCACACAAGCAGAAAGCATCAGTGGCGTAGCTGGTGAACAAAAACTTGAGAATCTTTTTAATAAACTATTCAGCAGAATAGAAGAAAACGATAGAAATATGAACAAGAAATTTGAAGAGAATAATCGAAAATTAGTAGAAAATAATTTAAGTATAAATCAAAAACTAGAACAAAATAATTTGAGGATAAATCAAAAATTAGAACAAAATAAAATAGAAATAAACTCAAAAATAGACGAAGGTTTCGCAGAGTTAAGAAGAGAAACTTTAGAATTAAATGCAAAAGTAGAATTAAAGTTAGAACAGTCAGTTTCAACTCTAAATAAACAAATAAACTTTAACGAAAAGAAATGTGAAAGTAAAGGCACATTCTTAATAAAAGAAATCAACGAAAGATCTGCCAAAACACAAGCTAATTTTGATAAGGTAGATGAGAAAATAAATTCTCTTGAAAATAAAGTGAAAGGGAATAATGTGCAACATCAAGAGCAAATACAAGAACTTTCACACCAAGTGGAAGATTGTAAAATAAAATATGGTGTTTGTACGGACACAATGTTGACCCTACAAAACAAAACCTTAAACTTTGAAAACACTATAAAAGGGTTAGAGAACAAAGTACATGGGGTTAGTACACCTAGTGTATCTTTGACACAAATACCTGGTAGCGCAGAGAATATACCAAAATTCTCAGGATTTTACAAAGATAATCCAATGGCGTTTATGAGAACGATAAAAACATATATGAGGGGAATATCTGATGAGATGTCAAGGCTACATTTCATAAGAGGTTGTTTAAAGGATTATGCACTTCAGTGGTACGATATGATAATAGATGAAGTAGTGGATTTCAAAGAATTTGAGATTCGTTTTGTGAGACAGTACTGGGGACAGACTCAGCAGAGGAAGATTAGACACGATTTAGTGTTTGGCAAATACAGAGCTGGATCTTCTAGAGAAAACTACATCATAAGAAAATATTCTTTTCTTAAATACATCCAACCAACCATTGAAGAAAGTGATATTGTTTCACAGCTAGCAGCACACTTTGACCACAACGTTACACAGGCGGTGGCACTTCAAGGAATAGATAACATTGAAGCACTCCTGGAACTGGTCAAGAGATTAGACGATGTGGATGAGAAGGGAAACAGCAAGAGTTATGGAAGCATCAAATATACAAACGATCCACCCAGAAATGATAATAATAAATACAACAATGGAAATAATCCACATATAAACAAGACACCTCGTTACAATCAAGATAAACAGTACAATAATAATGGGTACAATCAAAATCAGGGTAAAAAGAATTATGGAAACAACCCTTATACATATAATAAGCCAAGCTATGGGAACAATCCATATTCATACAATAAAGCAAGACACTATGAAAATGAGAGGGAGAAAGAACAGAATTATGAGAAGAAAGAAAGAAACCCTGAGAGGGAAAGAAGAGTGATCAATGTTCAAATAAGTGAAGAGAAAAAAGAAATCAGTACTAAGGAAAAAACAGAATCAAAAGGTGCAATACCCAAGGATTCAAGACAATTATCGACAAATAAAGAATGGGTAAATTCTACATACTCAAATGCGACATCGTTGGATTTTTAGAAAGGCCAGTCAAAAAGAAAAAGAAGGTACAAAACGTATATAACTTTGACGATCTAAAGAAAATCACGACGGAATTACCACACATAACAGTAAAAATAGGGAACGAAGAGATAGAAGCATTATTAGACACAGGAGCGCAATTATCCTTATTAGATAGTAGTATTATAGATAAAGACATAGAAAAATTAGGATATTATATGCCTATAAGAAAAGTAAACTTAATAAATGCAAATAAGAAACACATCATTACTATAGATAAAGTTTTTTGTATAAATGTTAGAATAGGTAGTTTAAATTTATTAACAGAATTCATAATAGTGCCTAATTTGAACAGCAATTGTATTTTGGGGATAGACTTTTTAAGTCAATATGGTACAAAAATAAATATGGAAAACAAAACATTTCATATTAAAAATTCAATAATCTCCTGGTGTAAGGAAACACAGGAAGATGAGATATTAATTAATAATTTATATATAAATAATGCTGAACAAAATCTCACAAATAAAATGGATAGTAGTTTATTAGACAATAAGTGTGCACATCCTGTGAAGCATCGTCAAAGTGAGGACTTCACGCAATATAGGGATGGTACGAATTTAAATTGCGATAAACAATACATAAGCCATGTGAGCAATCTTGTCAGCAAGTATAAAGAGTTATTTGATAATAAACCTGGTTTAGCAAAAGGCTATGAACACAGGCTAAAAGTAGATGAAACACAACCTTTTAAAGTTAAAAATTATCCTGTCCCCAATAAATACAGAGAACAAGTCAAATTAGAAATTAAAGAAATGTTAAAAAATAAAATTATAGAAAGAACAGAATCAACATTTATAAATCCAATAGTAGTGGTAGTGAAGAAAAATACAGGCAATCAGAAAGAAACAAAATTACGCTTATGTCTTGATGCAAGGGGCCTTAACTCAAGGACCTCCCCTAATTTTGAAGCTCCGCAGAGTATAGAGACCTTATTAACAAGGTGTACTGATGCAAGGTGGTTCACAAAAATAGATCTGAAGAGTTCTTTTTGGCTGGTACCATTACACAAGGACTCAAGGAAGTATTGTTCCTTTATGTTCAATTCATTAGTTTATTCGTATAAAGTCGTTCCATTTGGCCTATCAACAGCGACAGCCGCTTTGGTTAGAGCCATGCAACAAATTTTAGATCCACACGAGGAGTACGTTTCTCATTATGTGGATGACATACTGATATTTAATAAAGATTTAGAGAATCACAAAGAATCAGTAGAAAAGGTTTTAAATACGTTAGCAGAAAACGATTTAAAAGTTAACATTGAAAAATGTGAATTTTATAAAAATAAAATAAATTATCTAGGGTATATTATAGATGGTAAAACCATCACAATAGAAGAAGAAAAATTGGAAGCAATAAGAAAGTATCCCAGACCAAAGAACATAAAAATGCTCAGAGGATTCTTGGGAATGATAAATTATTATAAACATTTCATTCCGAAAATATCTGATCAAACTTACATGCTTTTCAGAATGATAAAGAAGGGAGTAAAATTTAAATGGACTCCTGAAACTCTCAAAGCATTTGAAGAAGTGAAAGAAAATTTTTGCAAAGCATTAATAGAAAATTTACCCGATATTAATAAAGAATTTGTTTTAAGATGCGACGCATCAAATAATGCAATAGCTATAAGAAATTTAGCATTAAGTATCGTTAATCACATATCTATGCTCTATGATTATATAGACGTAGAAAATTAATAATCATTTGTGCGAGTTGTCACAATGGTTATTATATGTGTCGTTCATGCTATAATAATCTTTGTTGACGATTCACGACAAAATATAATAACCAAGGGATATGCCGTGAACTCGCATAATTTGTAAAATAAGAATAGTTTTAGAGATTGATTTAAGAATTAGTTTAAGCTTAGAAATAAAAATAAAAAGAACAAAAAGTCCTATTTAAATATTATTGAGTAAAACGATGCAACAAAACTTACATGAAGGTATACAAAGTTGCATACTTATAGTCAAATTTTTATTATAACAGTAAATGATGAAATATGCAAGAGAAAATTTATTAAATAAATATATAAACAAAAGATGTAGAATAAAAATTTATTAAATAAAGAAATATATAAAATAAAGACAAAATAAATATAAGTAATATATTTCTTTTGTAGAAAAGATACACAAAAAGCATGGGTTATAAGTCATGAAAAGAAATGAAATTTATATGCATAAGGCAATAAAATGTTATGAGAGTTTATGAAATAGATAGTATTAAAGAATAAAATTTACCTTAGCTTAATACTAGATTAATAAAAAAGGATATAAAAATATGTTAAACATAGAAGCAATCAGCAGTGACATATTTTTTGTATTTAAAAGCTGATATCACAAATAAAAAGGTATCTGTGTTCATGGTTTGTTCGTAACACAATACTTAGAGGCGGACGTGTTCTACAAGGACAAGGCAGTGCGGAATAATGGTTATCTTCGGCGTATTTCCCATTTTGCCAAGGCACAATTCGGCTAAAAGAAAAGTAAAACTAACATTAATAAATGGAAAGAAAAAGTATGTGTCGAACAATGAACAAGGTAATAGGTTCATTGACGAGTACAAGGAAGGATGGTATTAGTAACAAGAACGTTCTCTTGGCTATATTGCACTACCTTGGTTGCGGTGATTCCTGCGTGGAACTTATACGGTCCTATTTGTGTGACAGGTACCAGATGGTTCGGTTGGGTAATCGGAAGTCCTCCCCGTTGCCTATCCACAGGGGTGTACCCCAGGGGTCCATTTTGGGGCCTTTGCTGTTTTCAGTTTATACAAGTATGTTGCCCAAAAATATTGAATTTTGCAAAACGCATATGTATGCGGATGACACACAAATGTATTTGTCTTTTCCTCCTTCCGACATGGCTGATGCCATAGACAAAATGAATGCTGATTTAGCAAATATCAGTACTTATTCCCGCAGGCATTCCATATTTATTAACCCTAACAAAAGTTGTGTTATGTTGTTGGGAAGGGTGGGTGACGTTGAGAGGTGTGGGGGTCGGGTGAACCTTACCTTAAATGATAGCATTATCCCTGTAGTAACGCAAGCAAAAAATTTAGGCGTAATCATGGATAATTCTTTTAGATACAAGTCTTACATCTCTAAAATTATAAGCCGTGCTTACCTCAACTTAAAGATTTTATATCCTTGGAAATCAATCTTCAGTATTAAGTTGAAGAGGATTCTATGCGAATCCATGGTGCTGTCATTATTTAATTATTGCATGCCTGTTTATGGGCCCTGTTTGGATGCAAATGATGTGAGGCGAGTACAGAAAGTTCAAAATGCGTGCATGAGGTACATTTTTGATATCCGCAAGTACGATAGGATTACACACAAGCTCGAATCCTTGCGATGGGTAAATATGCAGAACCGTATTGTCTTACATTGTCTCACCTTGTTTCACAGTATACTTTTGTCTGGGTGCCCGCCGTACTTGTTGAGGAAGATCAGGTTTCGCTGCGACGTGCATAGTATTAATATAAGGAGGAGGGATGCTATTACCTTGCCTAAATACAATACTACTTTCTTTAGGAGATCGTTCACTTATGTTATCTACTCACTTTACAATTCCATGCCGGAACATTTTAAGGCGATGGGTTTGGCGGCGTTCAGGGGTGCTGTTTTTTCTTATTTGTTAAAGCATCAGTAATGCTCGGTTCAGTTCGTTTCTTAATTTTCAGTGTTATAAACAGTATATATTAGGTATATTATATAATATGTATTATTTTGTTTCTTATTTTAATATGTGTAAGGGTGTTACCGAGTTTAATATATATTTTTGGGCAGAGTATTAGGATTAGGATAGGTTAGGCAAGTATTGTTTTCTTTTTTGGCTTTTGTGATTTTAAGGTTTTGGTGGAAGAACAGGGGCTGGAGAACTTCTCCAGCCATCTGAACCATGCCTTAGGGTTTCAACCACATATTTCTGTTGATGTAATGTCACTATGTATATATCATGTGTGTTGAATAAAAGAATTATTATTATTATTATTAATAAACCTACCATTGGGAATCATGTGCAAAGCAGAGGGGACCTTTGAATTGGAAGGTTATGTTGACGTTTAAGTGAATTGTGAACTGTCAGAACAAAATGTGTATGTGTGCGTGAATCAAGGCGGCAACATATGGGCAGCGATTTCACGGGAAAAGTGTATTCCAGTACCAACCTAAACATGGACTAGAGGGCGCAATGGTCAACATAGTTTATTTTTGCCGCTATAAAAAGGAAGACAAGATTCGACAAGACGGACTTTCTGATAACACCTCCGAGAGGTGAACTTCTCAAAACACTTACAAAAGGAAGATCTCTTAAAGAATAGTTTTTTTTTATTGTTATACTGTAGTTTTTTATTATTTCTTTAACACATATAGTCACAGGAATTTATTTTATTTAATACATTTGAATTCATTTGAAGCGTTCATAATGGACATTCAAAATAGATTTATTGATAACAAGTAAGTTTATTATTTCTTTTGAAAATGAAGTTATACGAGTTGTTGGACAGACATTGATTTTTACGTGCGAATGATTAATCAATGTATTGTTGGACAAAAAATAGACAAGTAAATAATTTATCCTGTAAGATTTATTTTAAAATTTATATAGTTGGAATTACAACTAAACAGGATTAATGGTGTTGGTCAGTTGGAGAGATGTTACGTGAAAATGAGCATTTTCTTCATCGTATTGTCTAGACATCATTAATTTCTTTCAAATTAAGCGAATAATAAATTAGAATTTCACAAGGCATAGATTAAGAGCTCGATACAACACGTGCAAATGGTTGTCTAAAGCAATTAATTGAAGCCTATCCATAAATATTATAACGTCGATGAGTATATTCATAAATGTACAATAAAAATTTACATTTGTTCATTTGCAGGATAAATATTTATTTTTGTTTGATAGAATAAATAAATAAACAAAAGATTTACATACATTACAACCGGCATTAGGTATAAATGATATGAGCATTTTTCAATTATGTATCTTGTGTAGAGCATAAAGGTGTGCATATAAAGGAAACTATATTTTTGAATCCATAAATTACAAAATAAAAAAATACATGATTATGTTGAATAGACATACAGTTTTTTTTTCTTTGAACAAAACTATTACCTTTTTCCCTATAATGAACAAGAGAAAAATCATCAGCAAATAAGAAGGAACCACAAACATTGCCAGGACCCACAATAGTTATAAGGTACACGACAAAACAATGTAAGATAAAACACAAAACCAATTATAAGTTCTTGGTGTGTAAAGAATAACTTAAAGAGTATAAGGTGTACAAAAGACTATACCCTACGTGTGGTAATACACACAAAAGTATGTTGTTACAGCATATAAATTATATGGCAATATTGTTATTTAAAATAAATATTTATATGTCACAGCAATATGTACTAAATTATTTTCTAAATAACTATTCTCTCTGGATGTAGCTGTAACACCAGAACATTAAGAATTTTTTATTCATTCCGTAGAAAGGAAACTCGAAATAAGAAAATGATAAATCCATATGCTCTCTTCAAGCTTCCGGGATTTTAGGTATCTAATTTTACTTTGATAAGTTCAACAAAGTTGCCAGTGAAAGGGAAAAAGATTAAGTACTTCGTGTTAGTTGCAGGGTAAAACGATATGCCAATAAATAACATTGACAATTTTAATAAAGGATTGACTGATTTATGTTCAGAAGCGAATCGTATTTAATTTCGAGATTTATTATTTTGCCATGCTATTAGTTCAATAAATCGGAGATAATAAAAACAAAATTTACAATGTGTAAAATTTAATGCAATACATTTACGAATACCAAATATCTTCTAATAAGGCTGTGTTTGTTTTATGACCAATTATGTCCTTTGCCTCATATTTTAAAATTATATTCACTTATATTTGTAGAATTTATATATTTGATTAATCTAGATTTATTAATCAACCCTAAAATGATTTGACATACAGTCAGCGACAAAATTAAGTAAACATTAGGGAATTTATAAATAACCTTTAAATTCAATTATATTTATTTGAAAAATTACAAAATCATATTATTGTGACCCTAGCTACTTCCCATGTAAGGCGGATTGCCCCTTTTTGCTGATATGATACACAATGCACCAGGTCGTACAGACAATACTGCATATGATAAGTTTTGCGGCAGTATAAATTATCTACCTCATTATCGACACAGATCATTATTGTTTGATAAGTTGCCCTGATTTCTTACTCTCAGATGTAGTTCTTATACTTTCTCTATTTGATATATTCGTTGCTTTATGAATTAGGTAAAATAAAACAGATGCTTATTACAGATTTATTGAAAAACTAATGAATTAATTTCAATGTTAAATTATGTACAAAAATAGAAATAATTTTTACATATAAGTTTGTGTGATAGTAGATACATAGTAACTTCCAAAATTTGATACGTATGAAAATATGCAAAAGGTACAATTAGCATATAATATATATCCTAGATGGAAGAAGAAATCGAAGCAATACTAGTTAAAGGAAACAAGTGTGCTGGGATATTAAACGAGTTACTAAGAAATAAGGAAATATCTAGACTAGCCAAAATAAGAATTTATAAGACAATCTATGGTGAAGAAACGTGGACCCTAAGAAAAACGTGCGGAAATAAGGTAGAAGTATGGGAACGAAAAATATTGAGAAGAGTAATGGGGTTAAGACACAAGACCAATGGGGGAGAAGAACAAATGAAGAAGTATATGCGATTTTTGGAGAACCAACAATATTACAGGAGGTCAGAGCAAAGAGATTGAGATGGTTAGGGTATGTGGAAATAATGTCAGAAGGAAGAGTAACGAAACAAGCAATGTGGAGAGCAAGAAATAAAGGGGGGAAAGGGGAGGCCTAAGAGGAACTGGTTAGAAGAGGTGAAGAGCGACTTGAAGAAATTGGTAGTAATATCATGGAGAAGATAAGCAAAAGACATAGAGGTTTGAAAACAAATTGCTAACCGAGCCATGGAACTTGAAGGTCTATAGAGCATTTTGTATATATAGGTTTCAAATTGTTTTTGTTATTTAATACAGCAATAGTTTTAGCCCAGGTGTTACTCGAGTTATCAAGTCATTCTTATTATATGAATAACAGTCTGATCCCTGGTTCAAGTTTACTGATAAGTTGGACGCCTCCCCCGCTCTTTTGTGAATGCAGTAATCATGAATCTTACGCACACAGTCAATTTCCAAAGCCAGATGAATACTCATAACCATCTGCGTGTCCTAGAATTGATTGCGTAACCATGCATTTTCACGCTTGGACAATGACATCCGCAAAACATATAACACACTTATAGATTGCACAAGAGCTATATATATCATCAATCGATTTATTGAACGAGTGCTTGCCCAAAACAATTATGGGTAAATAGTTATTTAATAGAAAATAAATATCTCCCAGTATTAACTAAAATTCTGAAATATTAAATACTTATATAATCATACTAATTGATATATAATTATTCATTTTAAAGAAATAAATACCTTGTATTTTCATACATGTCATCGAACCCTCCTGTATCCATATCGTACACTTCATTCTTACTAATTAAAACACATTAATATGCAATGTATTATACACAATAAAATGTATATGCACATTTGAAATAAATTTGATATTGCTATGAAAATACATTTCGGGTGGTCCCCGTATATACGCTGTATATTATTCGTGTGGTATCATTAATTTAAAATTTCATACATATTCTTTTTATATTAAAGCTCTAATTTGCTATATTGCTATCAGCAAACTCCTCTAAACTCTGACTGCCTGATAGAAATAATGTTTAATATAAAGAAGTCACTCAGTAGGTCACTTACTATATTTAGAGCCTAAAAGTAAATTTTTTTTTTTACTTTCATTTATATCTAGGCTTACTTTCTATTTCTATAAATCCAGTCACTGAACGAATCAAAGTATAACGAATAGCTATATCGTCTTGATTTAAAACCTAAATATAGATTATTGAGTAACTTGTTTTGATATTGTGATCATAAATAAGACTTACTGGAAGTGGGTATGGATTTAGTGATCGACTCATTTTATTAGGAATAATTGTTAGAAAGTACAATACGTCAAAATATATGGGATGATTATAGATGATTCTTAATTTGATTAATTAATACTTGTTAACTTTTTTATAGCATACAATTATAGAACTTTACGCCTTTGAAGCTTTATTAAGTTCTTACTTATTGTATTATTTCATATGGCCTCCATTTGTTGTTAATAATCTGCAAAAACGGGAAGATTTTTACCAAATGTTTTTAGTAACTCTGTCAAACTAATCTGACATGTCGCAACAACAGGGAAGTAATTTTGTATTATTTTGATTATATGCAGCCGTAGAAAAAGAATAGTATGAAACTCGTTAATCATTCATTTTATTAATTACTCGCCACCCTACGCTTGTGATTAATAAATCTCGTGACTAAAATGAAGTTTATGAATCTTGATACATAATATACTATTTATGTTAAAATGTTGATTATTAACTATTTGCGTTTATTCTAATAACTTGAAATCTATATTGTTCTAACATATAAATATTAGAGCATTATTTATATACTCATAATTTATTGATCGCGCAACTTTAATTTCACAAATTGGTACTGCTTTTTATGAAGCGTTACAGTAATAATACTAATTTCTCCACCCTTGCACAGATCATCCTTGTTTCAGACATCATTCTCGTTTCAGGTTTAGACTAAGTACAATGCCTTGCCTTTACATCTCAAGTTGTTGCCGCTGGAGAGATTTAAACGCGAGCTTAAGTTTATGTTGATGTCGCGATAGCTTCACTTGACACATGATCCTTTCGTTTTCCAAATTTTGATCATGTACACATAATCATTCGTAACTTTCAGTTGTATATTGCAATTTATCCCCTGTTTTTCGTCTGCACGGTGCCGAATTTCTGTCTTGATGTAGTTACATTTTTTAATTAAATTTTTAGTTAAGTTTGGGTTAGGACTAGTTTTTTTTTGTTGAGTTTACCATGATCGAGACTCAAGGAAAATAGAACAGCTATTGCTGGATTTTCCTTGTGATTGCATATTAAAGAAAATTAAAGAAAAAATTATTAGGCATTACCATATATCTATTTTTTTCCTCAAAATTACTTGTTTTTTTTTTTTAATAAATATATGTTATATTTCAAGCTTAAGTTGAAAAGCAGCTCTGGTTGAAACTGAGAGTATGACTCTTAAATGTAATTTTTGTGTTTTGTATTTTTCCTTGCCTTTTGTATAGTTTGTATAGTCTAGTTACAATAAAGACATTATTATTATTATTATTATTATTTTTAAAAACATTCAATCCATTCAGGACCGCGTTATAAAGAATGTTGCGTGGGGCCTTGTTGGTGTGGACTCTATAAATGAAATGTACAAGCATCTGTCTATCCTTCCGGTGGACAAACTCTTCCTGTACAGACTGGCAACGCGCACTTTTGCCGTCATGAAGCGCCTGCCAAAGGTGAACCACGAACATGCTACCAGGTTCAGGGAAGGAGAAGGTGTTGCCAGAGGTGAAATTCAAGTCAACAAGTATGGAGCTAGGAAGTGGGATGTTATGCTGCCGCGGCTATTCAATGCGCTGCCGGAAGACCTGAGGAGGCAACATGCTTTGGGTCTATTTAAGCATGGTCTAAAGGTATGGCTGTTGGATCAAGGAAATAGTCATATAGTCAATATTGGATAGGTATATATTGTGGACTCCTTCATTACTGACTGTTTTACTTTTTTAAATAATCGAATACACACGCCACTGTCAAGCTCGTGGAGCTTAGTGGCTTAATGCATATAATTGAATTTTTACATTGTGTTAATTTAGGAATTTGGTGGTGAATTTGGTATTGTTGTTGTTTTTGTTGTTATTATTATGGTTTGTAAAAAAATTACTACAGTGGGGGGTGCGGGCGGTGGTCGTTCGATTAGCATTTGCGTGTTGGTGGGGCGGCCGCTGTCTGCGCCTCGCGTGAGGAACCCCCGGGGCATCTCTTGGCACTCGCTGCTGGGAGATGTCCTGGATTAAGGTGGAGAGTGTGGAGGCAAAAAAAAAATTATTATTATTATTTAAATAAAAATAACTAAATATCAAAGATATAATGTAATAATTGTAAAAAAAAGAATTAAAATAAAAAAAAAAAAAAATTATTATTATTATTATTATTATTATTATTATTATTATTATTATTATTATTATAATTATTATTATTATTATTATTATTATTATTATTATTATTATTATTATTATTATTATTATTATTATTATTATTATTATTATTATTATTATTATTATTATTATTATTATTATTATTATTATTATTATTATTATTATTATTATTATTATTATTACATACTATACTGAACAGAAGAAGCTGGACTACTTCTTGGTATATATTTTATTGTTCAATAGACTTTCTACAATATTTTTCACTGTATATCATTTAGAAATATATAATACGCATCTGCTGTAGTTGCTTTCAACCGACGCTGTCTAAAAAACTTAGTCATAATAAATATTTTATGTGTTTTCATAATATTGTAAGTGTCAAATATAATATATGTAGTTATTTTATGCTCCTCAGTTGTACTAGACAGGATTACAAGATGGGTGTATGTAAATTGGGCACTAACCTAACAGCAATTTAAATCTTTTTGGCACCGTCACTTTTTAAAGCTGCAACTACAAAATTTAAATATTCAGACAGTTTATTTAGAGTCCTAATTTTTTGTTTTGTAAGTGTCTTTAACAGTCGCTGATATTTGTACATGTATTTCTGGTGTTAATGATCGGTGGAGTTGTAGTAGCCCACATATATGAAGAAAAAGGAACATCGTCTCCAATGTATGTCTCCTACAAATAATCGGTTTGTTAACCTCTGTATTTTTTTGGGACACAAGATTAAAGCAAAACAATCGCTTACTTCGTTAGTATACAAATACTTCAACCCAAAAGTATGTCGCAGCCATCTTCTTATTTCGGAACCTTTGGTCCTAAAATAGACTATTAAATTTTAAACTCTGAATTTTCCAGAACAACGGTTGGTGTAAATGAAAACGATAGCCATAGATTAGTGCTGATGACTATATAGCTCGAACTGTTGTGTGAATGCTTTTCTCATAAAGTACAAAAATTTCAGGTGGTCGAAATATTGTAGAGTAACATTCAGTGCTTGTCAGGCAACAAACAAAACACCAAAGGAACATAATGGCGATTATTAAGTACATAAGCAGTACGAAAATGTACCGTCCATGTACACCTTATGCATTTCACATACACAGCTAACATTAGCTCGCAAGAAAACACTATGATACTGGAAAATACTGGGCAGTTCACAAAAGACGAAACTTTCATTTTGGCTTGTTTTAGCAATAGCAAATAACACATTTTTTCCGATATAAGTGACATCTGCTGTAATTGCTCACTAAATTTTTACACTTTGTCAGCACAATTTGATTTTTTTGTACAACGCCCAAAAACAATTCTCATTTAATTACTTTATTAATATATATGGTGCTCGGATTATCTGTAGCATTAAAGAATCCTTTTTGCAGAGCAATTAAATCCATAAATTTGGTGTCCAGTTTACATCCGCTGTACAAAATATATTAAATCCCTTTATAAATGGGTGTATCATAATGTTTTTCGTTTTTGTTTTTACCATTACGCGCCAAACGCAGATAGCAGAGAGAGGGGGAGTGGTGTCAAACGCTTGGCTGACTTGTTTAGTTTAGTTGCGATGGATCGTTTTACGGGACCGCAACGCGCATTTTGTGTGCGAGCATTTTATAGAAACAACGATTCTTGCATTGTTGTTCGACGTCTCTACAGGACACATTATAATTTACCAACCATGAGAAATGTGCCAAGTGCGAATTTGATCAAACATTGGGTGCGCAAATTTGAAGAGACTGGAAACACAATGCCGGACAAATCAGCTGGGCGCAGAAGGACATCAAGAACGAGGATAAACGTCGAGCGTGTGCGCCAGTCTGTAATGGACGATCCACGACAGTCGCTGCGATTGCGCGGAGCTGCTCTAAATTAGAACAAATCCACGGTTCATCGCATTATTCACAAAGATTTGCATTTGCACCCGTATAAAATTGTTATTGTGCAAGAAATGAAGCCCGATGATCCTGCTCAACGAGTCGAATTCTGTAGGACAATGAAGGATCGATTTAGAAGTTTCAATAACATATGGTCTCCGACGAATCCAATTTTCACATAAACGGCCACGTCAATATACAAAATTGTAGATATTGGGATTCCGATAATCCACTGGAACTTCATCATACACCATTACACTCGCCTAAGGTTGTTGTTTGGGCTGCCATATCAAGTCAAGGAATTATCGGCCCGTATGATCAGGACCTTTCTGGCTCCACAAATGCGAAACCAAATGACCTACAACCGCAACACATTTTTTCAGTAAGATGGAGCCACGTCCCACGTCACAAATGACTCGTTAGTTGCGCTTCACGATTTATTCCCTGAAAGAGTAATTAGTCGCCGAGGAGTTTGAATTAATTCTAGTGTTCTTTATTTAAGAATCAAAAACGAAAAACATTTTGAAACACCCTTTATTTCAAATTTCGTTTAAAGGTTTTTACCCATATAATTACAAATAATTAATTATTCCTGTGATCGACATTACAGTTAGTTTAAAACAGAGGTTCCCAAACTCGTTTTTCTCGTGACCACTTTTAAAGTTTTACTATTTTCGGTAGACCCCCTGCTGCTACATTTCTACTGTATTCCCAAAACTCCTAAAAAATATCACCCTAAATTGGGGGTGTTAAGAAGAAAGAAAAAGTAGCACATTTTCTTGTGTCCTATTTATTAAAATAATACTTGTGGTTATACAAAATTATAAACATTTATTATTATAAACAATCAACAATTGACAAAAAATCAACAATGAACTCTGAAATGTAAATCAACAATAAAAAATAGTCATACTTTTAATGAGACGAATGTACTTGATGAATTGACAGCAAATTATCAATATTTGGCTTCAGTTTTGTAAGAAGTAATCTCAAATCTCCCCGTTCTGTGATGTTCAATTTGCTCCTTTTTTTTTGTTAACAGGTTGGTAACGCCACTAAAACTTCTTTCGATAAGATATGACGAGGGAAACGCTATCAAAAATTTTCATGCAATTTCCCACAGCCCAGGATATTTTTCGGGGATTTCTGCCTGCAGCCAAAATGTTTGATAGCCTTTTTTAAATTTCACTTTAAGTTCCTCGTTAGTGCTGAGCTCAAGTAGATCCTCTTGTAATACCACATTCGCCTCTTCCGTTTCATCAAATGGGGTTATGATCCATGGTGGTATTTCCATCGTCAGAATATCTTCAAATCTATTTTTGAAGTCATCATGTACGGTATTTAAATGTTGAGCGTATGTCTGAATATCCTCATCAAGACATTCTATGTGTGATAAGTGCGAAAACTGGGAGAATTCGCGCCGACTAATATTTTGCTTCATTAATTTCAATTTACCAAGAAAAGCCGAAATTACACCCTTCGTTTTTATTAAATTAAGGCTGTCCCCTTGTAACTGCAAGTTAACGTCATTGAATTTTATGAACAAATCTGTTAAGTAAGCAATGTCCGCTTTATATTTGATCAGATTTTCTTTTAAATCTGGTGCTTTAGTTTCTAGACACTCTATCACTGATTCGAAAAGTGAGTAAAATCTCGATAAGCATGCACCTTTCGACAACCAACGTACTTCAGTATGTAAGAGTAGTCGGAAATCTTCATCATTTTCATCGCAAAATAGTGCAAATAAACGGGTATTCAAAGCATTGCTTCTTATTTTGTTAACTGCGTTAATCACAAATTGAAGCGATTGGTGCAATCTATCACTCAAATTTTTCGCTACAAGGTGTTGTCGGTGGATGACACAGTGAATTGCAATTAGTCCTGGTGTTATTCTTTTAAGATAGCTTATAAACCCACGATATCGCCCGATCATGGCAGGAGCTCCATCTGCTGCCACCGAAATAATGTTTGTAGATGGAATAGATTTTTCTGTAAAAAAATCACTCAGGACATTAAATATCGATTCGCCTTTAGTGTCCGACTTCAAAGTTTTTGCGAATAGCAGCTCTACATGGATTTCTTCGTCCATAACAAATCGAACATATGCCAATAATAATGCTTCATTACCCGGCAAAGTAGACTCGTCCATTGAATAGAAAAATGAGTGGTTTGCAGATAATTACACAAGAAGCTTTCTAAATTAATAATAATGAAAACAGCTTGTTTTAGATTTACACTGTGTTTATTAAAAATATATATGACAATTGTTTCGCTACCTTGTAGCTTCTTCGGATAAATGTTACAGAATGAAGTGTACAACGTAAACTTATTATATTGAAAATATTACTGACTACACTACGGTTTTCCCCGCAATAAACTTTAATTGTATTATAATGTACTTTATGTATCTATTTTAAATATACTCCGTGACAAATGAGTATCTTTACAACTACTTATAAATTATACATATTTAATAAAGGTGAAGAATTTAAATCTAATTTGTCATTCAATAATATATCTAAATTTTTTAGTCTGTTAATTTCTAGTGATTCTAAGAGATCACTAGAAATTAACAGACTAAAAAATTTAGATATATTATTGAATGACAAATTAGATTTAAATTCTTCACCTTTATTAAATATGTATAATTTATAAGTAGTTGTAAAGATACTCATTTGTCACGGAGTATATTTAAAATAGATACATAAAGTACATTATAATACAATTAAAGTTTATTGCGGGGAAAACCGTAGTGTAGTCAGTAATATTTTCAATATAATAAGTTTACGTTGTACACTTCATTCTGTAACATTTATCCGAAGAAGCTACAAGGTAGCGAAACAATTGTCATATATATTTTTAATAAACACAGTGTAAATCTAAAACAAGCTGTTTTCATTATTATTAATTTGATAATGGATTTACATCAAGTAAAAGGCGAATCTATCAAACAGAAGAAGCTTTCTATATCAGAGCTCATTTCATCAATACGTCTTTGTACAGTGTTGTTACTTAAAGGAATTCTTTTGAGTACGTCAAATGGAGGTTTGTGCAGAACAGTTTTTAAAACCTCTTCAATAGCGGGTAAAATTCACTCTTCTCCGATGGTGTGCGGTTTTCCAGATTTTGCTATAAGCAACGAAATATTGTAAGATGCCCGCAAGCCATCATCGTTACTTTGAGACGTTGAAGCAAACATACTATTTACGGTAGGTCTCTCTTCATATTTTTCCTTCAATGTTTGAAAGAATTTCAGATCTTTACCTATTTTTTCAGGATGACACCTTCTTAGATGGTCTTCGAGCTTCGATGGTTTCATAGAGTCATTGGCTCAGAACTTTGTTGCATAAAAGACACATGGGCAATCGTTTTTCTACCGTTGATGGAAAAAAAACCAAATTTCAAATAATCAACACTGTACTGTCGACATTTCTTCTTAGATTCAGCCATTTTCCGTATCAGTTGTGACCTGTAAAAAAATGTTTATTTTTGAGGCGATTTTACCAGAATATGGCTATTATAACACAACAGAATAGAATAATTGCAATAAAAAAAAAACAAAATGCCCGCGGAAACACCGCTCTTTTAATTAATCGCCGTCGTCGCGTAAATAAATATGATTAAACAAAAAAGTACCTAGGTACCTAAAATTTAATCTTCCCTGGCTTTTTGTTCTTTTATAGAAGTTTTGAATATCTCTGGTATTTAATTTTTACTACATAACTACCTACTACACTCAAATAGTAAAACAAATATAATATGATTGATAAATTACAATATAGGTACAATAAAAATATGTATAACAAATAGGCAGATACTTACTTTTTCCGGCACTGCAAACACTGACATCGATTCACTCGCAGTCACACTTTTATGTTCAAAATCCCGGAAACAAATGAGTAACGTTTTGTTCTTGGCATTCGTAATTATACTAATGTAGATTGCAAGCACAGCGCAAGTCGCATTTCATCCCTTTGCAGGTCTAAACAAGCATCCCGGACGAGCGGGCGCACGGGCGGCACTTTGCAAGTCTCGACATGCGGTGTACACTTGCACTATTATCTATTGTTCTATTCAATTCTGTGTTTGAACTGAGTCTCGAATATTTTTGAGTACCTACTTAGGTACCTACGTTGATAGGTAAATCCAAGCCAAAATTTTTGTTCTTTATTATGAAAACCAGAAAATCTTTCGTGGACCCCCACTTACAACTTGTGAACCCCTGTTTTCTTTTCACGTCTACGTGGACCCCTGTGTGGTCTCCCATGGACCCCTGGGGGTCCACCTGGACCACTTTGGGAACCACTGGTTTAAAACTTACATGCATAAATGTTTACCTACAATTAGAATTATTAGCAAAAACATTGCAATAAGCAATTATTTCTATATTTATAGTAATCAAATCTTAAGCAAACATTAACTTTTCTTTAGAAAATAGATTGAACAGAATAAAAATAATTACACAGTAAAACTCTGGAAAGCAATGCTTTTCCACCACAAAGTTAAATTTATTCGTAATGAAGTAATGTCGGAAACAGAACCTGAACATATCCCTTGCTGTGAATGATCCCGGAATAAAGAGATTATGAAACCGAAAATGCGAAATAATACATACTAGTACTTTAATGGAGATTAGTGAATTATAGTGCCGTTTCTATATAATTTACCACTCCCGTATTTGAAGATTACTCGAACACCTTCAGCTAGGTAAGGTACATAACATCAAAAGGAATTTGTTACGTCATTAGAGGTAGTTAACAGATGGTCAGTTTAAATGTAATTTCAGAAATTATACACTCTCTTTATGTAAGATCGATTAATTGTGGCGGCTGGACACTTAAAGGCAACACAACCGATTCTCATAAATAGGTAATTCGTTACAGCATTTCTTGAAATAATGTTTTGTTAATTATTATTAATAAAAATAAGTATAAATAAAATAAAAATTAAATATAACAAAACAAATTTAATTGTTAGTGACGTTGCCTGTATAAGATATTTTTTAATAGATAAACTATATCTTTATTTTGTTGTACTAAGTACGAGGGGTGTTACCAAAGTTCTGGGAATTGTGATCTGATTAAATTACGCAGAGTTTATAGGCAATACTATTGGTGAGCACGTCGGTAAATGAAAGTAACATTACTGCAGTAGAGAACCTACTTAAAGAGTATCTACGAAAGACTATTTCTCAAATTGGTGTACGCCTAGGAATAGGTACACGACAAGTTCATGAGATCTTACACGACTGTTTGGGTGTAAGCAAGGTTTCAGTCCCCTGGCTGCCAAGGCTGTTGGGACCGGAACATAAATTGAATAGGTCTCACACTTGTCAACCTCAAGAGCTGTTAGCCCGTTACGGTGATGAATTTTAATAACGGATAATAACCAATGACGAAAAGTGGATTCTCTGTTTCAATCCTGAGACCAAAAGTCTATTCAAAGAATGGCGTAAGCCCTAAGCAGGCGCATGCAGTTACGCCTGTTGCAAAAATAATGCTTACTGTATTCTAACATTGCGAAGGGCATAGTTTTATGGATTATGTTGGATAAGCGTCCGTAATTGCAACAAAATAATGCAATACTGCACACTGCAAGAGAAACGAACGATGTTTTGAACGATCTACGATGCGACCTTATTCATCGGGTAACGCACAGAGTGATTTTCATCTGATGCCATATTTGAAAGAACCTTTACTTTCGTTTTGAGGGTTTAACTGACGTAAAACGTGCCATACAAAGGTAGACACCGAAGAAGTTATTTGAGGACGGCTTAAAAAAATAATTTATCGTATGGATAAATGTATTCAATTGAGAGGCGATTATGTTAAAAAAGTACATTGTAATAATGTTAAAAATTCACAAAATACAAAAATTGTAGCGAAAATCCCAGAACTTTGGAAACATCCCTCGTACTAATTTATTTGCAGGAGCAGACTTAGAGCTACACTTTTCACGAAATGAAATATAAAATATATTTTGTCACCGCGTAATGGGTGAATGACCGGCTTAGCAGGTACATGAAGCTCGTCAGATTGTTGGACAGGTACTATTGGCATGTTTTAGACTATCCCAATATATAGAAAGTGTTTGTGTGCATGAGATCTATAACTTGCAAAATCTTCATTTATTTCACAAAACGCTGATCGTATTAACATTGCTCCGTCTCTGTTCTTTTAGTACTCTGGTCTACACTCAAACAGTAATTAAAGTGGTCAACATTAAAAATAGCACATACACTAAATCTAATCTCTGGCATAGTATTTTAAGAGCTATCTAATAAACGCATGAAACTAATAACTTTTATATTAACTGCAACATTACGAATAAACCACATCCCAATAACTTGGAAGCTGGATAAAATCACAATGATGATAAAGATATTTGTGCCACCCATGCTCTCCAAAGCTTTTGAGAAGTTGTAAGTTAGAAATATAGTTGACAAATAATATAAACAAAAGGCAAACAATCCCAGTTCACCATAATTGATTCCATAATAAGGAGCATACAGAGTGATTGGTTTTTCATTGTACAGCCTATATCAGCTTTATTATCAAAAATTCAAAAAAATGTTAGAGGAAAATGTTTTTTATCTCGAAATGGTCTATCATATTACATCATTAGTAATCTTTCATAGCCTACTGATCTTTAGCAGCGATAATCAACTTTAATTTCTTAAATGGAACACCCTGTATATTTTTGCGGGATATGATTCTAAATACATTTCTCTTTATAACGATGTATAACAAGTAGGGAGCTGTCTTTAAATTATGCCTAATAATAGGAAAAACGAAAATATAGTTCGTTTCGTAAAAATCTTACATTTCGCCGAGAAGAGTAAGAAATTAAACCTCTTAGAGGCCCTAGAAATATTCAAATCCTCCCGCAATTTAGATATTATATTGCTTAACGATCAGACTGATTTGATATAACACCTCTGTTTACCTGATGTACTTAGGTTATTTCATTTTACCATTTTACTGTGGTCAAATTTCTATTTTCTGGTTTTCCCTATAATTATCATTTTATTGTCGCCAAATTTCTAATTTCTGGTTTTCCCTATAATTAACTAATAGTTATTACAATGTATTGTATATTATTCCTTGTATCCCCCCTACTTTATAATTACCGCCTAACGCCAAATTTTTAGCATACATTTTGTGTGTCATTTGTAGTACAGTGTTCGTTAATGGCCATGTTGGTCGAAACCGCGGTCACACATTTGGATTAATATAGTGATATAACAAAGTATAAGTGTTTTGTTATTTTGAAATTATAGTAGTCGACTGTGATATTCTGTTGTTTATACCTGTAAATATTTGACATAAGTCAGTTAGAAGTGTTTAATAGTGACAAAGGTATTGCGGTTCTTATTTAACTAAGAAAACGTTAGTGCTTTGTATAAGAAAAATGAACATGGGCTTCACAAACAGTGAAAAAGTTGATATGCTGTGCTATTTTCACAGATCAAACAACAATAAACGTCAGGCTGCTATCTTGTATTAAAATTTATATCCTGACAGAAGACAACCTCACGTAAATACTTTACAAAATTTAGAAAATTCTCTGCGGTTAACTGGCTCCTTTTCAAGGCGTATAAATAATATTCAAAATGGACGAGGAAACAACCACGGTAATGAAGTTGTTATTTAAGCTTACTTTAGAGCAAATCCAAAAACTTCTACAAGACAAGCAGCGTTTGATTTGAATATTCCAAGACACGAAATTATGAATATTTTAAAATTGCACAAACTAACGCCTTTTAAATTAAATTTAGTCCAAACATTACATGCTAATGATCCCAACAACAGAATAATATTTTGTGAATGGCTCGTGAATGTGGGAAGACATTATTTAAGTAATATCATTTGGACAGACGAATCTAATTTTCACAGAAATGGAATTTTTAATAAAAAGAATACACATTACTGGGACGATGTAAACCCCGCGTAATTGTTGAAGCTCGTGCGCAAGTGCGATTTTCAATTAATGTATGGGTAGGGATAGTCGGCAATGAAATTTTGGGGCCATATTTTTACGATGGAACATTGACTCAGAACCGATATTTATTATTTTTACAAAATGAATTTCAAGACTACATGAACAATCTCCCATTAACTTTAAGACGAAACTTATGGTTCCAACATGACGGCGCCCCACGTCATAATGGAGCTGCAGTAGCAAATTATCTACAAAATGAATTTGGTCAAAACTGGATCGGCAACCGAGTACCAATTTTGTGGCCTGCCAGATCGCCTGATTTATCAATTCTTGATTTTTTTGTATAGGCTTTTTGAAAAACCAAGTTTATAATACTCCTCAAAATCTTCAAGAACTGAAGAATAAAATTACCACAGCTTGCTTGCTAATTACACCTGCAATGATGCAAAACGCAAGGAGGAACATAATTACGCGAGCGGACAAATGTTTAGAATGTAATGGTGGACAATTTCAACAATTATTATAAGACACATTACTTACTATTTAGTATTTAATTTTTTTTTATTTATAATAGAAATAGCAAATTTTTGTTTTCCATACTTTTTCTTATTATTTCGTTTCCGTAGACAATTGCTACACATATGCCAACTTGTGACGTATCATAATAAACAGAATTTAATAAGGATTCATTTTTATAGAAAATATACAGGGTGTTCCATTTAAGAAATTAAAGTTGATTATCGCTGCTAAAGATCAGTAGGCTATGAAAGATTACTAATGATGCAATATGATAGACCATTTCGAGATAAAAAACATTTTCCTCTAACATTTTTTTGAATTTTTGATAATAAAGCTGATATAGGCTGTACAATGAAAAACCAACCACTCTGTATATATTCCAGGAACTATATATTCCAGATATTTAATAAGGTGTGACAAATTGGATTGCAAGTTAAATTAAAGAAAATGCTTACATTTTATACTGTAAATAATGTGATAACTATTAGGATATTCGGGTACTTACTTTATTGAAAGTGGAGGTGTCAATAACTCACTATTTATCACACTTATAGATTGGTATTTTCTTGAATTTTATGTATTAAATTGACACGTCAATATTTAAGACGCATTTATTTGTTTACATTTTTCAAGTAAGTGATGTATAGACAAGCCGCTAGGGGCGGTATTGATGACACGCATCTTTAAGAGAGGGAATAATAGTCAGTTTGGTGCATGGCCGGACTTTTTGTCAAAAATAATTACTATAAAAGACCGTGTAGGGCGATTTTAGATAGATTTGATTGCAGGTGAAGACCGCTTTAAATATAAAAATAAACATTAGGTGTCTGTATCAACAAATTTAATTTGAACTTATAAAAATTTCAAGAAATATTGAAAGGGACTTAGAAAAGTTTCAATAATTTTGAACTTGTCAATATTTTAAGAAATATTTAAGGGTACAGAAAAATTTTAACAATATTGAACCTGTAAGATTTATCAAGACATAATTTGGTTTTTTTCGATAATATTTGAATTTTAGATTTTTCTTTTAAGAAAAGACTTACAAAAGACTATAAATATTTATATATATTTATTTGAATTTAATTTAATAACCTTCAAATCAAATACATGCATTTTATTAATAATTAGAAGCTAGCTGAATAACAGTTAGGAACTGGAATGTTTTTATTTTAAAACACGATGATCATACGCTACGTGTCATAGTAAAACATTCCAGAACTTGTAATAGTTTTTGTTTTAAGATAGGATAAGTAATTTATTTTATTTTCTATATAAAATACAGACGCGTGATGTTTGGTTTTATGTAGAATAATCAGAATTACATTTCATTTATGCGTATTTGTCTTTGTAGAATTAAGATTGCGAAAAGTATAAAGATTTATTTGTGGTGTGGAAGAATTCAATGAATCGTATGAAGAACTGAGGTAGTTTATATGTGTTTATTTTTTATTTATTTTTTTTTTGTATAAAGTGTTTAATCATTTAAGTGTGGTGATTTATATTGGAGATAAACGAGATTGGTAAATTTTCCTTTTGTTTGAAGTCAATGAATATATTCAAAAGATTGTCTTTTGTGTGTTTGTGCATTGAAACCTGACGTGTTCCGTACGTTGAATTGGGGATGTGTACAACGAATTATGTAATTAATTAACTCGTAGTATGGAGCCCTGATTGATCCTATGACACGAATTTGTGCTGAGAATCTCATTTAGAAGCGAGAAAAGGTATTTGAGTGAAATTAACATCAGCGCAAAGTCAGCATTTTGATGCATATTTAAGCACTTGAATTTGAGTTTTTTTTTATATATACCATTAGAGATTGGACGCGTTACTACGTAGGTTAGGGGTGTGTTCAATGAGTTAAAAGATGAACCCATAGAATGGAACTGTGATTGACTAATTGACGTGAATTTCTTTTGGGAATATTGTCTAGAAGCTAAAAAAGGCATTTGGACAGTATTAATATCAGAGCAAAGTCCATGTTCTAATGAATATACAATCATAACAGATAGGATTTATTTTATTTTATTTGACACATCTGGTGGTCACTATACTCTATAAATTTTTATTTAAGAAATTTATTTTCTTTTTGTTGATTGCACTCTAATTATAAGCAGAATAAATACAAGTGCGTTAGTCAGGATATAGATTTTCTATATATTTTCCTTGTTTTATATTTTTACGTGAGTATATAAAATGATCTCTCATATTAATCAAAATGAATGTACAATCCCCATTAAAGAATCATCAACGTTTCGACTACTTTTATTGACAAAATATCTTTTATTTTCGTAATTCAATTATTTACATAGTCCTATTTAATAAACTTCATGCTACGAGGTAACTTTCTCATAATTTTATCAAAACCTTGTGAAATATAATAAGTTTATTACGACGATTGTATATTCTAAAGTTAAAACGCCTTTCGGTGTTGAACCAGCCGATCCCCAACAATTTATGCGATATTTCGTTATAGTACTTCGAAATACCACAAATATATCACGAACTTGAGTTTCCAACTTTGGAAATACATTTTCAGAAGACGAAGTTTAAACAAGGAGAAAAGGGTGTGTTACAGCGGTTGAACAGCGATGGAACACACGTTCCACAAAACAATATTTTAGTACTTTTCTATACACAACTACATCGTAAAGCTTAATACGTATAAGTCATCAGTTTCAAAAATAATTGTATTGAATTTCTCTGAATTGCTTCTACTATATTTCGATGTTATTTATATAGGGTATTTTCATTTTAGTGTACCTGAAATTTAATAATTGTGTAAATATTAATAGATTTCAATACAATTTTCTGTATTTTAAACTTATTACTTTTTTTTGTGCTTATATTTTTTTCTTTTCCTTCACTTATTTATTAGAATACAAACCATATTATTAAAATATAGTCAAAAAATTATAAATGTCTAAATCAAACCCACAAATGTATAAATAAATCAAACTCTACGATAGTGTAACAGGCAAATGCAAATATTTGCTTTTTCAGTTCTATTTTTGTAAAATTGAGAATTATGAGGCTCTGCTATTCGCGTGCTATTATTTCGAGTACTATATTGATGCTGGACCGTATCAAATTTATTTTTATCTCAGAAATTACAGCAGATGATATTATAAATGTACAGAAACGGATTAGGGTAAAGTACGGATAGTTTCCCCGGTGGGATGGTTGCCTCTCTTCTCACAACTCCATGACGAAATCATCTGCCGCGGTAACAACAACTGGCAACCTGTAGTGCCCCAAACACCTTCACGTCTCAGTATCAAAGCGACCTTGGTGAAACGTTCATGCCCGTTTTATCAGGATTTATAAAACTACGTTGTGTAAAAATCAGTGGAAATTTTTTTTACAGTTCGAGTAGTCTGCTAGATTATGAAGAATCTTTGAGGTGAGATGATGTTTTTCGATTTCTTTTGGTAAAATACCTTTCAAATTTGTGCAATACAGCATTATGTAAACCTAATTCTCTAAGAGGTTATAAAATCGAAGCGAGGCATGTATCCGTACCAAAAAGTATAGTTGCCCCAGGTCAGCGCCCGGATAGATGCCCATAGAGGATAGATGCCCAAATGGTTTTGTATGGGTACGGATAGATGACTTTGCTCGTATTTTGTCAGTGCAGTCATGTTCTTTAGTACTTAATAATTGATTTTTTTATTACAGGATGCCGAGACGTTATATACGAAAACGGTGAGCTCCTGAAAGAGCAACCTGGACAGAACAGGCGTTAAAAAATGCTACAGACGCTGTTGGTGCATGGACAATTAGTTTGAATGAAGCGGCTCGGACTTATGGTATTCCACCCCGTACATTTCGAAGACGCATCCAAAAAAATTAGTTTACGAAACGTGGTATCTCTCTCTCTCTCTCTCTCTCTCTCTCTCTCTTGGGTTATGAAAGTGAAGAAAAACTGGTTCGCCACATACAAAAATTAGAAAAATCTGGATTTCCTTACACACATGTGGATATCAGAAGAATGGCTTATCAAGTCGCTGAAACATTCAATGTCAAGCATAACTTCGATACCATGAAAGAAATGGCAGGGAAGCAGTGGCTGCAGAGCTTTTTAGAACGACATACGAGTCTCAGCGTCAGGCAAGCGGAGGGAATGTTACGTGCACGAGCGTTAGGATTTAATAGAGAAGAAATAGACGGTTTTTTGAAACTTCTACAAACAACTCTTGAAGGAAATAACCTTTCTGGAAAACCGGGCCATATTTTTAATATGGATGAGAGTGGGGTACAAATGAATAATAAGTCAGGGAAAGTTATTGCCACCAAAGGTAGTAAGTTAGTACAACAAATAACATTTGGCGAGAAAGGGGAAACCCGAGGGGGAAACCACTACTGGATATTTTTGTACAGACCTGTGGAAATGCTTGGAAATATTAAAAGAGAGTTTATATTTTATGGGCCAGTCAAGTTAAGAGGATCTCATCCCTATTACTTAAGTAGGGTCGAAAAAGTCACAATTACACAAAAATATAAATACATCAAAGAAAATTAAGGATTTCATATAGCCTTCCGCTGTAGCTAGAAGACGCTAATTATGTTTTGGTTTGTTATATATAAGTATATTTAACTTTAGAATATATACTATGATTTCGAGGAGTACCTGTTATTTTTTTTATTTTGAAATGTATTTTTATGTTTATTATACCTTACTATATATGTTTATACACCTTTGTGTTTTATTTTGGATATGTCGTACACCATCAGTGGTAGTGGTTTCCCCCTCGGGGAAACCATTTCCATAATCGCCTGTAACAATGCTGAGGGTCTCCAGTTTTTGTAATGAAAGGTGTCAATAAAAAGGCCGAATTTGTGGATTGGTTACCTCCAGGCTCAAATGTTTACATGAACAAGAAGTCTGCGTACATAAATTCAGAATTGTTCCTAAAATGGCTAACTGAACATTTCATTCCGCGAAAGCCCCAATGAAAGGTTTTATTACTCTTGGATGGACATGGGTCTCATACTAACGACATGGACATGTTACAAACGGCAGCTGATAATGACGTGATTCTGCTCGATTCTGGATAAGACCTTCTTTAAACCCATGGAGACTCATTTTTCTAGTGAACTTCGTCATTGGATATTAACCAACAAAGAAAGAAAGGTTACCAGGTACCAAACTGGTAAGTTAATTGGAGCTGCTTGGGGTCGTGCAGCAACTGCTTCGAATGCTTTGAAGCCTGTGGGATATACCCTTTTAACCCCAACATTATTCCCGAATACTATTTTCGTATTTCTGACACGGCGGCTGATGCACCTACAACTTCCAATACACCATCCACTCTCTCTACTAGTGTACACCTAGAGTTAAATTCTTCTATTGGTGAGCAACGTGTGGTAACTCCTTCCACTGATGAACAACAAGAGACAACACCCTCAACTAGCCGACAACGTGACCCAACACCCTCAAGCAGTCGACGACGTAGCCCACCATCCACAACCGTTGAGCAACTTGCCCCGACACCCGCAACCAGTGACCTACATGATTCACCTACTTGCACTGAAGACAATATAACTCCCTCAAAATTCTTATCAGACATATCACCTGTACCAGTTGTGTCCAAGGCAGAACTTAAGCGTTTAAAACAATCTGCTAAGCTTTTGAATTCGTCAATAGAAATATAAAAAAAGCGAAACAAAACACTGGAAGCTCTGAAATTGAAACAAGAAAAAGAAAATAGGAACAGGAAAATGGCACACAATAAAAAAGAGAAAGAACAAGGAAAAATTAGTGAAAAATGGAAGATAAGAAACGATGAGGATTGTGCGTGTTGTGAGCGCAAAGAAACATAAGCTACGACCAGAAGAGCTGTTGATTGGATTCAGTGCGTCTCTTGCAAGGCATGGCTTCATGAAGACTGCACCGATTGCGGAGATTTTTGCAACAAATGTGGTCGCAGCGATAGATCGGACGATGATTAGTTGGCCATAAAATATTTTTTGTATGACCAAAAAGATTCAAAGAAATTTTTTTTGTTGTTCGGAAGAATATGTTCATTTTTCTCAATAAATCATGTTTAGTAAAAGAATGTAAGTTTTCTCTTCATCCGAGTTGGCTGTTGTCCTGCTCTGCTTATTTGTTGTTAAGGGTTACTCCAAATGATTGCCACGACGAAGTGATAGCCAGCACGACAACAATGTGCTATTAGTCAGGTTTTATAATATTGGCATCTATCCGTACTTTACCCTAGCATTGTTCAGAGTTGTTTGAAAACGTCTTTGTACAAATCCCTCAGTTATGCACAGACTATGGCTCGAATAACTTACTTATACTACAAAAGATTATGTAATATGTTGTTAATCAATACGTCCCCAATGGGTGATACTGAAAGCCTAAATTGTCTAGAAATACACACAGTACAAAATGTTGGCTATATCGAGGCTTCAATATCTTGCAAGAGATAAGGGGAAAACAAGTCGCTTTTGACAAACATTGTCGCCCCAAGACAATTCACCATCAATAACCAAGCTCACTTTGTCACCGACATATACACTGTAATTAATGGGCTCCTTCCATGGATTTGGTTGTTGCGAGCCATTTCATTTTTTTAAACTTTTCATGATTGATATTCAATTTATTTATTCGAGGCGATTATAACTTTACACTTGTTTTGTTTAAATTTACTGTTTCAGTTCGTGTTTAGGTAATCTTTGGCTGAATTCTGATGATACGAAGTTTTAGCAGACAGCCTTCTGCTGTCTTCAGAGTAGTCTTATAAAGGGCTGCTCCTTACCAATAACCAGATTACTATACTCAAATGGTTTCTTGGAACACTATGACGCTTGAAACTGTCAGAGTGACAAGTTATGCCATTTTTAATTTTAATCTGTTCTATACAGTGTTGTATTAAATTATGTGCTTAAGCTGTGACAAAGAATTGGAATTTAAACCCTTTTGATGTCTAGGCTCGGTGTGCTTCGTGATAGCATAAATACAAAATTTAATATTACACTACTACTACTGGGACAGATTAAGAATGTCATATCACAGACTAAACAATCCAGACCGGCAACTTAATCCTAGATTTTATCCAGAGTATTCATCCTTGTTTAGCAAACGTAAATTTGAATACTCTACCATCTCTGTCAAATTCAGTGAACTTGGAGATGAGATGGCGCTAGCGTCAATTGAAATGTTTGTATATGTCATTCAAAACTACATTTCAAATTTGACACGTTTGACATATTTTTGCAATCGTTTCTGGTACATCGTATTAATTATATGTTGATACAAATAACCAGTCCAAGTGTTTAGTGTGCGGGTTTGGACAGGATGAAGTTAACAAAAAGCATAGGTTTAAGATAAGATTGGCATTTCCTTTGTTTAAGAAGCGCATTTTTGACATGCTCTTTGCCTTGCAGGTTTGATACCTTTTGATTTATGTATTAGTATTATTATTACTATGCTGAATTTGTTCCTTTTGGTACATATTAGTGTTTTTATTTGTCATATTACACAAGATTTGTATTATTATTATTGTCTTCTCATTATTGGTTGTGTAATTTAATTTTATTATGTCTTATTGTATAAGTATATGTATCAATAAAAACTATTATTATTATATCCCTATGTTTTCCTTGACAGTTTTCACTTATTAGATTATTATATTTCTCTTAATCTTATATAGAGTAGTAGTTTATTGTGTCTAATAGGTCACCGTAAGAGGGATGTTATAATACATGTAAGTAAAAGATTAATATTTATATTTCGTATCACATATTTAATATGTAACACCACAAAATTACACATAAGATGCTCAAACTATGGCTATAATTGTTACTGTAACTAATATTTATTACCATAGTTTTAGTAACTTTTGTGTATGGTTTTGTTACATAAATAACGTATTTAATAAATTTAATAAGCGTATATTAAAAACAAACTCATTTAAAATTTCGCGCCAATATGCTGCTAGCGCCATCTTCGTACCAAGTTCACTGATGTGTAACAAGGATAGAAGATCTTGGATATTTTTTTTTCAAGTAGTTGCCGGTCTGGGTTGTTTAGTCTGTGGTCATATTTAATCACTTTGACACTTGAAAATGTCATAAGTGTGTTAAATATACCATGACAAATTTTGTGATATTATTTGGCAAGAAACACACCTCATAGGGATTTCTTGAAGACGGCTGAATGCTGTTTGCCTAAACGTCGTATCTTTAAAATCCTACCAATGATGGAAATAGCCTAAACAGCAACTAAAATTACTCGTCATTATAAATAATTATATGTCATTAGTTAGACTTACAGTGTCATCTATTTCTGTCAACTTAGCACAGTAGACCAAATTACTTATGTACAACAGGAATAATGCGGAACCCAACACCAATTCTCTCATCATCAGAGAAGATTGCATATACTTTAACGTACTGGATCAGTTCGCCAAGATTTTTCTTGAAACAATGCACTGCAATAGCCCTCACACAGTATGTTTGCAAGATAGAATTATCTACATATTCAATGATCCCCAAAGTCTATAAAAAGTTCGAGATAAGCAATTTTTTTCTTTTGCTGATGTAATAGTATTTACATATGCTTTGTAAGCAGCATTAAAACTTTCAACTTAGATAAAGCCCTGTTGAAATGGCTGCAGAATACTGTATTTGACTTAAATAGTAAACAAATTTTTAATAGGTAAATATTACATTCGAACTTACTAATGAATACTGTGTTTTAAAAAGTGGAATGACTTTAGTATATTTCAAACCACCTGAAAACTCCCCTTTCACGAAAAACAGATCAATATCAGGCACCAGAAGCTGTGTAATAAATGGTTTTACTTTTTTTTATTAAATACTTAGAAATTTGATCGTGACAAGTAGAATGACTATTTTTTAGTTTATTAATCACTTCCTCCAGATTGAGTTCAGTAACTAAACAAAAGAATGACAATAATGACAAGGTATTCGCTTTAAATTTGAACGTGTTCTGACAGCCGTTGTTATATTTGGAGGAGTCAATAAAAGTGTTGTCTACTGTGGAGAAATAAGTATAGAATGCACTAGGTGAAATATTTTTATTCAGATATATCAAACCACGACGTGACATATCTTTTTCTTAGATGTAATAATTACGATAGGAAAAGAAATCTTACCGAAACAGATACATCACCAAGTAACTATTTCGATATATATTTAATATAAATGGAATAAAACATGGTTTGAACTCTATTATTTTGATTAAAAGTAATTTATATAGATTATGTCCAGTGTATGTCTATATAGCATTCATTTAAATAATATCGGAAACATAACTTAAATTCTTTATGTGCATACATATTGCTGTGACCCTTTCAAATTAATAATAGAATGAAATTATTAAAACTCTACATTCCTAAAAGTACAAAGGTTCACGCATATATCTCAAAAAATCAGCCTTATGCTAATCTCAGGTCTTGCTACGTCTGCAAAAATGTGGGTTAGGCGATGTCGCACTTCACTAGCTCAGTTAATGGTATCTCTAATTATCTTTTATCTCAGGGGCAAAAATATTCTTTCTCCAAAGAATTATAATCTTAAGTTTTTAACAGGTCAGATACATTAAATAAAAATACAGAAATATCTTACAATATAATTTATTAAACATACTACGAGAAATAATGATAATAAAAAAAATTATTTACAAACGAAACGACCTATTCTAAATAATTTATTTAGAAGCCACCATACAGGACATTAGCATCTAATAATGTATGTATATAAACCAAAGTATAAATTAAAATAATGTATAACACATAGGTAGGTGCTTAGTTTAAAATATTTGTGCATTCAACAAAACAAAAGAAAATTACTCATAATTAATCTATAATGTGTAACATTGGTTATGATTATGAAACAAAATATTTTTCTTATTATTGTGCACACACTAGAAAATAGACTTTGCTTTGATTCTACTCCTACCCAAATGCCTTTTCTCGCTTCTAGACAACATTCCCAAAGCACATTCACGTTAAAAAGTCAGTCAAGGCCCCATGCTACGAGTTTAATCTTTAACTAATTAACCCTTAACTCACGTAATAAGGTGTCTAATCTCTAATGTTTATAAGAAGGAATGAAAATCATTCACGATTAAATTTAAAAAAAAAACTTAATAACAAGTGTTTAGATATGCATTAAAATGCTGACTTTGTGCTGATATTAATTTCACTCAAATGGCTTTTCTCGCTTCTGAATGATATTCTCATCACAAATTCATGTCAGAGAATCAATTAGGGCTCCATTCTACAAGTTCATTAATTATATAACTTGTTTAATGCTTCCTTTATTCATAGCGTCCCAACATGTCAGATTTCAATGCACAAACACAGAAAATCAAAAAAGAAATTATAAACTCTAAACAATAAAATATAAATTTACCAACCTTACTAACTTTCAATATGTCACCACACAAAACCAATAAAACACTTTATATACAAAAAGAAAACTCTATACAAACTATCTTAGCTCTTCATATAAAGCATTAAACTCTTACATATTCAATTTTAATTGCTTTATTTTACATCAATTCTACAATAAATAACGAATGAGATATAATAAATATTATATAATAAAGAAAAATATAAAGTGTCTATACTCCAATTCAAAGAAAAATAAACTTTTTACAAATTACGCTTATTCAAAAAAAAATATTATAATTGTCAAAATCTTTTATCCTGACATGTAGGGTATAGCCCTCATGTTTTAAAATAAAATGTTCTGGTTCCTAAGAACCATCCTAATATCTCTTAACTATAATCGAAAAAAAAATCCAATTAGAAATTATTACAAGTCCATAAAATTATTTCTTTAACATTTTACAAGTAAAAATAAAGTTTAAACTTAAACATTTTACAAGTTTAAATTTAAAATTATTAATACAGACACCGAATGTTTATTTGTATTTTAGAGCGGTTTTTACCTGCATAAAAAATCCATTGAAAATCATCGTGCAGCTTGATTTATAAAGAATATCTTTAACAAAAAATTCAGACATGTCAATTCAAGAGATTCTTCCCACTCTTTAAGATGTACAATACTGGCATCGCCCCTAGCGGCGTGTAAATACATTACAGCTTGAAAAATGTAAACAAACAACTGCATTTTAAATCGACGTGATTGTATCAATTTAAAATACGAAATTAAAAGAAAAACCAGTATATAAATGCGAAAAAATGTGAATAACTGATACATCTACATTCTGAAAGGTGAGTACAATAATATTCTTATAATTATTACATCATTTACAGTATAAAACTCAAATGCATTACTGCCACTTACAGGTAAAGTTGTAACTATTCTTATTAATGTTTTCATATCTAGTCTGATTTTTACTTTCTTATACGTAGTATAAGAAGTATTGTGATGAAGAAAATTTTCGACCTCGAGATTTTTGCAGATGTTCACGTTTTGAAGTCCCCTGATACCGAAAAAGTGGTTTTTAAAAAATGTCTGTGTGGCTGTGTGTGACCACGATAGCTTTGGTCAAACCGCTACAGATATCAATTGCAAATTTTGTATTTACGAATATAATCTCCCTCTTGAGATCTGATTAGATTTTCAGTAAAATCGGCAGACCGGAAGTAGTAGTTTACTTCAATGAAAAAATTGAATTTTGCCAATATACTAAGTTTAAACAAATTTATAAAGAATTCATATGTACTCAAAATTAAATTTCAGAAAAATTTGATTAAAAAAGTTTTTCGAAACTCGTACCGGAAGTAGGTCTTTTACTCTTATCGAAAATCAGTTTTGCGAATATTTCGCAAGCCATTCTTTTTAGACAGGTACGTTACGAGTATAAAAGTATTTAGAACTTAATTTTCAATACCTTTTGTATAAAAAAAAAATCAAAATTCGGGCCGGAAGTAACACTTTTACTCGTATAGATTAGCGATTTTTTGCAAATATATCGTAAATTATGCATTCTATATATATTTGTCAAGAGTACAAAAGTATTTAGAACTGGATTTGGAATATTTTTTGTATAAATGAAATTTCAAAATTCGGACCGGAAGTAAAACGTCTACTCTTAGCGAGCAGCCTTTTTTCAAATATCTTGCAAAGTATGTAAGTATTATATAGAGATTTATTAAGAGAATAGATGTATTTAGAGTAGGATTTTGAATATTTTTTGTACAAGAAAATTCTTAAAATTTGAACAGGAAGTAACACATTTACACGTTTATTTTTCTAAGATAAAACTATTTGAAACAATTCAGAACAACTTGTGTAGAATTTGAAACGCTCATACGTATGAGAAAGTCGTGTGGTGGCCACACCCCATTTTTCCCCTTTAATTACAGACTGAACTTTGACAAAATAAATATCATTGCATATCTACTTCCCTGGATATTTCTGAATACTACTTTCGTTTATGAACTGGCCTCAGATATTTTATCTTGTGTAACTTTAGGGTTTCAATTTTATTAATTCTGAATAGTACACGTTTTGTTTTAGTACAGTAATTGCTTTCATGTTATAAATAGTATTTTTCTATTGTGAAAGAATTTCTTCATGTGAGTTGATTTCGTAATTGCTCTTAATTTAAATGTAATTTTCGTATTTTTAATTAACTAGTGAATTCTTCGCGAGGTAGTACATACATTAATATTTTAAGTCTTCCTCCTTAATTTATTTATAACACATAATAAATTCTAATCGGTGCCATATTCAGAGTTCGCTTTCATCTGCTTATTACATTCATTTCTCTCTTTTCTTTTATTTATTATTTAGTTCTATTTTAAATGAAATTAGTCACATTTCAATTCTCATAATGTACACTCACATTCCTAATTATTTATGCAGCTTGAAAAAGTAATGGGTTTTGTATTTATGTTTACAATTGATTTATTTATATTTATTTCTAATACTGTTTTCTATCATTCTTGTTACTTACATAAATAACATTAAAATATATTATTTACTTTTAATTTTACGCTGTTATCAGAGTTAGTCGAACGACCCAAGTTTTCATTTTTTTAGTTCGTTTAATTTACATATATATTGTTGTTCAGGTTCATATACTAGAAATAAATTGGCTATTTGAATCTGCAACCAAAAAAAAAGTCTTTTCAATTCATATACTTATTACTAGCGTTAATTTACAACGAATATTTGCTCTAATAAATCGTCTATTAAATGGAATTAAAAACTGAAAGTTATTTCGCAAAATATGCATGAATTCTTCAACTGCTACATTTGGGAGATGGTTCATTTTAAAGAGACATCGCGAATGTGGCGGGGAAGTCCGAGTTGGGTCATAATCCTACCAGGTATATTTACTTATGGTTCAATTGGGTCCGACCTAGGGCTAAATTGGGTCCCCGTAAATATTAAAATAATTAGTTATAACTAAATTTTAATCCAACATTTTGCCGTTATGGTACTCAGCTAATAAATTAGGGGGTAGGTATTGTTAATATAAGGTGTACTCCATCGTTATTAAGTTTAGTTGCTATTCAAATTTGTTAGTTGTTTAGTTGCATTGTTTAAAGTGTTGTTAGTGAGAGTAAGCTAGAAAAATGGAATGTACACAAATTTAAAGTGAAAAAGAAAAATCGCTGTTACTGATTAATGGTTGCAGATTTTTTTTTCAAAAAGACTTGAAAGGTGGTGTAAAAAGGTGGATGTGTACATAAATTTCTTTTTTTGCGAAGCCTTTGTGAAAACAACTAGAGAAAACCTCATCATCGATGCAACATTGGAACATAATCATGAAAAACAACCAAATCATCTCTTATCTTATCTTACTCAAGAGAGAGCTGCTGTGGATAACCCTACGGAGAAAAACCTATGAAACTGATACGTCAAGAATTATATAAATCCGATCTTGAATCAGTAACAACACTTGACATTACGAGAGCAAGAAAAAACGCTTATCATGCCAGAACATCGATTCTGTGTAAACTTCCCAAAAACGTCCAAGAGTTTCAAGAAGTGCTTAAGGGCAACGAGATAAAGACAAACCAAGATGTATATTTTATTTTGCTAAATAACAAAGTCAATTATATTGTTATTTTTACGAGCACTAACATAAAATTTCTAACCGGTGTTTTAGATTGGTATGTTGATGGAACCTTTCAATATTGTCCAAAAACTTTTTACAATCCACGGTTTATAGAATGGTTATTACATTCCACTAATATTTTGCTCATTGCCGAATAAGTCACAAAGCACCTACAAATTAATCTTTAAATTCTTAAAAAATACTTTATGTACCCAAATACCACACTTCTATCCACGAAACATTACTGTATATTTTGAGTATCCTATTCATTTTTACCACCAGAGGATGTAGGTGATTGTTCTAGTATTGATTTTGCCTCAGTTTGACCACAAAATGAGCTAATTATTAAGTTTTCGGATTATTTAGTCGATAATTATATTGATGAAAATTCCACGTTTCCATCCCAAGTGTGGGCTGAACACTCGTCATCCATTCAGCAGACGACTAATGCTTGCAAGTCTTTTCGTATCCAATTTAATTCATTCTTTTATGCAGCCCACCCAAATATTCACCAGTTATTAAATTTTCAACTGGAATAGTGTTGCCAGAGTAGTACAAAACCAAAAAACTAAATTAAAAAGGCAGTTTATTGATGCAAAAATTCTGGAACTACGTGAAAATAAGATAAACAAATTTGAATTTGTTAAAGCGATATCACATCGTTTTAAAGCCAAGTGTATGAAGTAATGCTATTTTTACATTTATATGTTTTATGTAATTTTATTTTTGGATTTTTGGGTTGCTTTTTAGTTTTAAATTAATTAGTACCTACTGGTTTTATAGGTTATAAAGAATACAATAAAGTTTTGAATTTGTATAGGTAATTTTTTTGTACTCCTACATACGTCCCTATACTTTGTTACCAATTTGAAAGTGCGGCAACAAGGCCAAATTTTTTCAATTTTCAACATATACTTCGGGGCCCAATTCAGCCCTCACCCTTTTTAAAAAGGCAGGTGAGTGAATATGGATTGGGATCCAACTCCGATCAGTCCAATGTGGCAATATTTCGTTTAGAAGGGTTTCTGCACGTTTAATAGATGTTTACTTTTAAGCGGTTTATGTTTAAATTGTACTAAACGGTCGATGTAATGAAACAAGTTTGTTTTTCGAATCTGAACGCTACAAATACACATAAGGATTATTGAGAAAAACCTGTCAATAGTGGCATTACTCCGAGAAATTAGATTAGGAAAGTGTATAAAAATTAAAAGTATGTATCATTATCCGTCCAGTTATGTATAAATATTTGATATAAATTTTCAAATGATAATTCAACGCATTATACGATTGGTAAAGTGACGTGCTGAATAATCAATTTATACATCCCTATTGCAAAAATTATATTCTCCGCAAATATTAATCAATATCAATCTTATCAATCAACAAACATCAAAATGCATGAATTATGATAAAGTAAATTAAATGGAATCAGATATTATTGACGGCTTGTCAGTTGCTCGCAATTAATATTTTCCAATAATCACTTTTGCAACGCTTTGTTTATTGAATTTACTTTAATTCGTGTTGAACGCATAAAACGCTTCAATAAATATATTATTTACTTTGTTTTCATTTTTCAAACTAAATCATAGAAAATTCTTAATGACGGGATTCGATTATTTTGTTATTCATATTACAGAAAATTTTGGTGTGATTGTGATGGTATACTGACGTATAAGTGGCGAATTTTATTCATTGATCTGATTGTAGGTCAATATCCGGCAAGATTAAGGCTTCCTTAACTTTACTTAAATCTACAGCCATTTATAAAATATTAACTGCATTTTTGTTCAATGAATTCTTTATTATGTTTTTCTAATTTTCATTTAGGATCGCCAAATAGTCTGTTTTCTAAAGGAATGATGTGCACTAATACATAAAACAGAATTATCCTTAAATTAATGATTCAAAAATTAAAGAAGACGTTTTTGTACGATCAGTTATACATGTTTGAGGAACCATCAAATCTACTGAAGAAAGCAGCTTGGCAACCATCCAAAAGTGTTACTTACAGTTTTTTAGGAATCGAAAGGAGGAAATTTACCGTGGCATTGTCAACGATCTTATAACATCTTAATAAATTTTGTGTTGTAATATGTCTTTAAAAGTAGACCTTCTGCACTCGCACTTAGATTTATTCCCTAAAAATCTTAGCGCAGAGAGCTATAAGTATCGACAACAATTTCATCAGATGGAGGTTCAGGACGAAAAACAAATCCCGAAAAACCCTGGAAAGATAAATGGAAACCTGGGCCTTCATATCAATAGAAACGTCATAAGAAATGTACCTGTACCGTGATAAAAACAGGTTCCGACATAAAAAAAACGAAGAAGAAGAAGAAGAAGAAGGAAAAGAAGAAGAAGAAGAAGAAGAAGAAGAAGAAGAAGAAGAAGAAGAGTAAGAAGATGATGAAGAAGAAGAAGAAGATGAAGAAGAAAATGGAGATGAAGAAGAAGAAGAAGAAGAAGTTGAAGAAGAAGAAGAAGAAGGAGAAGAAGAAGAAGAAGAAGAAGAAGAAGAAGCAGAAGAAGAAGAAGAAGAAGAAGAAGAAGAAGAAGGAGAAGAAGATGGAGAGGAAGAAGAAGAAATGAATTACAATTGAAATATAAACATGAATGTTACTAGATATGAATTATAAGTTTTCTTTATATTTATTCTAAAAAATAATTTTAGTAGGAGAATAGATCTTCCAAATATTGATGTTTTACCGAAAGAAGTCTCTAAGACCAATAGTATTATTTATTTTTTAGATTTATAGTTATACATGTATAACTTATATATATATATATATATATATATATATTATATATAATATATTTTAAATTTATTTATTAAACTCTAAATAAATTTTTGCAAAAGCTAATATTTCTTTTCAAAATGTGACTGTTGTATAACTTTTTTATTGATAAAAAAAAAGGATAAATTTGAGTTCATATACAAAAGCTTATAAAATATTTTTTTCTTGAAAACAACTCAAGAAATAGTATGGTAAAAATAGAATACTATAAAAGCAAGAAAATACTTTTTCTTGAATATAAATGTGAATCGTCGTATTTTATTTTATAATCTCAATTTGTATAATAGCATTTTCTGGGATACGAAATTCAGTTCTATGCAGAAGAACTCTCAAAATATAGTTTTATACCTAAAGTGTGTCACGTTTCTGGCTTCGTCACGTGTGCCATGAGCGACGACTCACGTTGACTTTTCCCCTGAGCTTTCCATTGATAAACATTGTGCCGCTTAAAGTGTCGAGAAAAAACTAAAAAAAAGAGACTGGGACTTATTTTCGCGTCAGTTATTGAATTATAAGTTCTTCTAGGAGCTGTTGTTTAATATTTACCAACGAGAACTCACGTATAGATAGAAATGGTTTCCCATTTACGGTCATGTCTTTTCAAACGTATTTTTCGCATTGTCTATTACAATAAAGAATGAAATCATGGAGTGGCAGTATGAACTTTCAAGCTGTTTATTGTTAATAGAATAGATATTGCCTTCTATTACCGAGGCAGTGACAAGATAAATTCACATCAGGTCCATTTACGTATGCAAAAGCAGAAAACATCTCTTTTTATTAGTTATATGACGAGTTTCCATTAATTTAATTATTCTAAAATACTATTTGAATGTAATCTAATAATACTCTTCCTGGACTAATTTAAAGATTAATTAAGTACATGTGTACGTATTTGTGTTGGATATACAGGGTTGTTATAAAGTAAGGGATATACTTTAACTTATTATAACTTTTTAACAAATTAAGTTAATATCAAAAACTAAACGAAATTTAATTGTTTAAATAATGGGATTTTGTATGCCCAAACCCAGTTACCGCAAATGTTCAATATGTCCTCCATTTTGATCTTGTAAAATCAGCAACCGTTCCTCTAAATTGTACACTGCATTACTTAATATTTCTGGTTGAATTGCACCAATTTGCTCCGTAATATTGTCTTTTAATTCTTGTAGCGTTGTTGGTCTTCTTCTAAACACTACATTTTTTAAATGACCCCACAGCCAGTAGTCCGCTGGGTTAAGATCAGGTGATCTTGGTGGCCATGAATTTGCAAAATGTCTGCTTAAAACGCGATCTTGAAAAACGTTAGTTAAAAATTCTTTAGCTGGTCGGAAAATGTGCGGAGGTGCTCCATCCTGCATAAAAATCATGTTTTCAATTCTGTGGTGCTCGTCTTGCAGCTGTGGAATAACATAATCTCTTAACATTTGCTATCGTTCACCGTTAACAGTTACAGATACGGCTTCTCCATTCTGTAGCTCTTCGAAGAAATACGGACCAATGATAAAATCAGCTGTAAAACCGCACCAAACGGTGACTTTCTTGTCATGAAGACCTTCTTGAACAATTACTTGTGGATCTTCTGCAGACCAGATTCTACAGTTTTGAGTATTGACTCCACCATTCAGAGAAAAATGTGCCTCATCTGTCCATAAAATACGGGATAACCATTCGGGTTCAATTTCCATCTGAGCCAATAATCGCAAAGAAAAATCGTACCTACTAGCCAAATCTGCCTCCTTTAATTCAAACATTACCTCCGGCTATGTCCTGATTTTCGTGAAGAACCTCTGCAACTTGGACATCACTAATGCTTGGTCTTCCTGATCTCGGAAGGTCAATTACCGAACCTGTTATTTCAAATTTTTGTATCAAATTGCGGTACGCTTTCATACGACAGGGCCCCGCTCTCAAACCCATTCTCGTGCGAAACCTTCGTAATCCAGCTGTGTAATTTCTGCCGCATTCATAATAACACTGAACTAAACCAATTCTTGTTCGTAGGTCCATGCTATTACAGTTTGAGTCGTTAAAACTTTACGTTTACTTGAGTTTTAATTTGAAAATAAACTCCAAATTGAATGATTTACTTTTAACACTTATGTCAACAACTGTCATGACAACGCTTTTGTTTTCCATAGATACAACAAATCCCATTCCTTAGGCAACTAGATTTCGTTTACTTTTTGTTGTTAGCTTGATTTGTTAAAAAGTTATAATAAGTTAAAGTATATCCCTTACTTTATGATAACCCCATATTTTGATATACAGGGTCAGGCAAATGTGTGGGAAGACCAGATTTCTGGCAAAATTATGGGTTCTATTAAAAAATAATTTTTATAACAGTTTTTGTAGTATTTTTATTCTTCTCTATGACATACTTTGATTTTCTACAACTTTCACTTGTTTCGCGATATGGCGTCATCAATATTAATCAATATCATCTTATCAATCAACAAACATCAAAATGCATGAATTATGAAAAAGTAAATTAAATGGAATCAGATATTATTGACGCCTTGTTAGTTTCTCGCAATTAATATTTTCCAATAATCACTTTTGCAACGCTTTGTTTATTGAATTTACATTAATTCGTCGTATTGAACACATAAAACGTTTCAATGAATATATTATTTACTTTGTTTTCATTTTTCAAACTAAATCATAGAAAATTTTTAATGACGCGATTCGATTATTTTGTTATTGATATCACAGAAAATTTTGGTGTGATTGTGATGGTATACTGACATATAAGTGGGGAATTTTATTCATTGATCTGATTGTAGGTCAATTTCAGGCAAGATTAAGGCTTCCTTAACTTTACTTAAATCTACAGGCATTTATAAAATATTAACTGCATTTTTGTTCTATGAATTCTTTATTATGTTTTCCTAGTTTTCTTTTATGATCGCCAAATAGTCTATTTTCTAAAGTATTGTTGTGCACTAAATATTTATAGTAAATAATTATTTAGATATGGCAAAAATTATGGTATCATCATGGTTGACGCACGTTTAAGACACAACATGGCATCCTGCATCTAAAATGTGTTCTGTTGTCATAAATTTCACAATACATTCGCATCCGCGTGTGTTAATAAGAGTAAGACTTTAATTGACAAAAAGAGTTGTCAGCCACGATCTATTTTCAGTTTATTTAACATTTCTTGAAATGCATTTGCATTTAGTTCGACAATCACTTGTTCATTGATTCCTCTAAAATTAGTTTGAAAGCTGTGCTTCTGCATAACGTCAATAAAAACATACACATACCTGTGGCTCACTCTGCTAGTATGAAAGAAACATATGAAACCTTCAAATTTGTATTGGAAAAGCTTCAATATTGCTGTGTATGAATGGAATATTTGTGGTGATTTTAAAGTTATTGCTGTTATTCTTGGTTTACAGATTGACTATACTAAGTACATACTATTGCTTTTTATGTGAATGGGATAGTAGCAAGAGAAAAAATCAGTATTTTAGAAAATAATGGCCTAAGCGCAAATTATTCACTTCTGGCCAGAAAATGTGGAACATGCTCATTGTATAAATTAGGAAATGTTTATCTACCTCCGTTATTTATATATCAACGTACAATTAATTATGAGTTTCGTAAAATTGGACCATACTCCTGGTTTCATATACATAAAACAAAATTATCCTAAAATTAGTGATTCAAAAATTAAAGAAGGCGTTTTTGTACGTCCACAAATACGATCAGTTATGCATGATAAGTTTGAGGAACCATTAAATCTACTGAAGAAAGCAGCTTGGCAACCATTCGAAAGTGTTGCTTGCAGTTTTTTAGGAATCTAAAGGCAAATTATAGAATTTTCAGATTTTTTATACAAAAATTATTTAAAATCCTATTCTAAGTATTTCTATTCTCTTAATAAAAGTAAAAGTGATACTTCCGCTCCGAATTTTGAAATTTCACGTATACAAAAAAATTTGCAAATCCAGCTCTACATACATTTGTACTCTTGACAAATATTAATAAAATGCACAATTTACGACATACTGTAGTCGACAAATTTTAATTTCCGGTACGAAAGTAGAAGAGAAAAAGAACACGGCAAAATAAAGTAAAGACAAACATATAGCGAGGCTGCCAAGTACACCTGGCAAACGTTTGCTATCAAATGTGAAAATCCACGGACTGCGTTGCTTCTCCCACCACTGTTGGAAAGCAGGCATCGCTGCATATTATGTCATCTTCTGCATGGGATAGATAGCTAACAGAAATTAAAATCTGTCGACTGCGGCATATGCAAAAACCGTTATTCGATAAGAAAAAAAGTGTTACTTCCGGTCCGAATTTTGAAATTGTTTTATACAAAACGTATTGAAAATTAAGTTCTAAATATTTTATACTCGTAACGTACGTGTCTAAAAAGCATAACTTGCGAAATATTCGCAAAAAACTGATTTTCGATAAGAGTAAAAGACCTATATCCGGTAGGAGTTTCGAAAATTTTTTTTATAAAATTCTTCTCAGATTTAATTTTGAGTACATTTAAATTCTTTATAAATGTGTTTAAACATAGTAGACGAAATATTGGCAAAATTCAATTTTTTCACTGAAGTAAACTACTTCTTCCGGCCTACTGATTTTACTGAAAAACTAATCAGATCACAAAAGGGAGATTATACACGTAAACACAGAATATGGAATTGATATCTTTAGCGGTTTGACCGCTATCGTGGTCACACACAGACACACACAGAGAGAGACACACAGACATTTTTTAAAAATTACTTTTTCTGTATCAGGGGACGTCAAAACGTGGACATCTGCAAAAATATCGAGGTCGAAAATTTTCGTCATCACAATACTTCTTTATACTACGTATAAGAAAGTAAAAATCCAAAAGAAGCAAATTTTAGGTATACTATACTATGCAGGTATAAGAAAAAATAGTAATTACAAAAAACTTCTTTTTGTGTATACCATGTAAATAACTTAAGTACGTAAATAGCGTATTCCTAATAAAGATATTATTATTATGTAGTATTGCAGCTCTTTTACCAGTAATAAATTAAAACTTCAAAGATTTTCTTGCTAACATGATCGCTTATGTTCTAAAAATCTTCGTAAACGCAAGATACAATTTTCCAGCACAAGTTTCGAGTAAATCTAGGTATAAGACGCCTTTTTTTAATATAATGTATCAAATTTGCATCGCCCTTTAAGTCTGATTTTGAAACTGTTGTAATTTACTCCTTTATTAGCTATCTTGTAAGTTGTTTGGTCTAATGTTCACTTCTAAACTATTGAACAAATAAACCTAATTCGAATGTCGATATCTATTAAATTACTACATTAGAAAGTTACATTAAACTGTTAGTATAATTACTTAACTTCTCCAGTTCTAGAATATTAATGTTAATCTTCACTTAATCTATTTAAGATTCAAATCGCAACTCCACTTCTAAGAATTATCTTACCCTCCCAAAATTAGGCTAAATTTCTATTTCCAATTTTATCTAATGGCTTTTCACTACTATATGAAGGATTTATTATATTCCTACACATTTGCGTCACGTAAACTTTAGTAAATTTGTCATTCTATAGTTTAAGAACACTTTTATCGATCATCATTGCATGAATTAATAGGCATATAAATAGTTTTTGTTACAGATCTTTCAAATTATATAAAAATATATACTTACGTTTAATGCCTAATAAAACCATATGAGCAAACATTATTTAGATAAGGGATGGCCATTGTTAAAAAAATCAATGTCTTTGATATGTTTAGCTTGTTGTGGGTTCTACATGTTAAATAAATGTCAGTTTTGATTTGAAGTTCTATTTGACATAAATTAAATATCAGTTACTGACGAATCAAAGATGCAAGGTACGTTCAGAATTCTAAAGCAAGCCTTTATCTGAATAATTTATGCTCATATTGTGTTTTTGTATTAGGGTTAAAATTGAAAAAAATGTAAGCAAATTTTGCCTTAAAGCGTCTTGGTGAGGTTTGTATTATGTAAAAAACTATCTATATATTAATTTCCATCAATTTTTCGCGCCATTTCATTAGTTTCAAGGCCAACAACGAAAATCGAGTTCCGAGTAATCACATTCATATTTAGCCAATCATGTATATCCATGATATATTTATACAGGCTGTTACAGAATAAATGTTATAAAAATTTTTTTATTCAAGTGCCTTCTCTTGAATAAACATTTTTTTTATTAATAAACTAGTGTTTGGAAATTTCTCGGTGTCAAGATAAACTAGAAGTCTTTAATAACAATCTCAATTACAACAGGAAAGAGTTGAGTTAAGGAACATTTTATTAGAAATAATACTGCATTAAACTTTATAAAAATTGTTCAAAGCTATAAACACCATTTTCGATACACAAGTTGTAACGATTTGCAACGAATGCCTGATTCTACAAAATAGCTAATGACGAGCCACTGACTCTTATTCTGTATTAACAGATTTCTCATAAACAAATGATTTAATATGACTACTAACACAAAAATCAACTGAAGTCGTATCTGGTAAACGTGCAGGCCAAGACTGTGCATTTAGATAATTTTGGCAATTGAATACGAAGTGTGTTGGTGCACCATCATTCTGGAAAACAATATTTCTTCGAATATTATGTGGGACATTTTCAAGCAATTCCAGTAGATGTATGAAAAATGCTGTATACATGAGCATCTACGTGCTGGCAGGAAATATAGTCCCACCGCATAATAGTCAACAATTCCAGCCCAAATGTTAACAGGAAACTTGATGTAACTTGCAAATCGCGTGACGACTTCCTTCGCCTCAAATGTGACTATTGTGTGTATTAAAATAACCATCTCTTGTAAAACATGCTCCGTCAGTTCATAATATACTCCTAAGAAAACTTGGTCCGTCATTAATTTTATTAAATACCATTCGGCAAATTGAACTCTATTGGGATAATCTGCTGAAATTAACGTATCCACTTTCTGAATAGGAAACGGATGTTTTTGGTATATCTTCCATACCCTCCATACAGTTCTGTAACTTGTATGCATCGCTTGGGCAATGGTACGAGTGTTTTTTTTTCAGGTTATTCTCAAATTATTGCAAAACTTAGTCGTCAAAGTCAACATTTTGGACAGTACGATGGGCTCCCAAATCTATATTCTTTACTTGGAATTCACCTGTCTCTCGAATACGCTGATCCAATCTTGAAAATGATGTATGATAGGGAATGTGATGCTGAGGATGTCGCTCCGCATAAATTCACCGCGCTTCGATAGCATTAGTGTAAGCTGCTCCGTAGGCAAGATGCATGTCTGCTAACTCAATATTTGTAAAATAATGCTTTCTCAATCAAATACTAATTTTTCTAATAAAGATTAATTTGTGCGACAAATACGCAAACGGTTGTCGTTTTTCAAAGGTTTCTATAATTCAATTTTTCTCATCTGGATACTGAATAATTGCCGGACACTAGTTTATTAATGAGAAATGATTATTTAGGTGACCTCTATGATTTCTGAAAATTAGGAATAGTTATTCTGTGACAGTTTGGATAAATATTTGTAATCCGCGTTGTTTATATAGTATTGGGGCAATATTCCCTTCAAAGACGCGGAATTCGATAGTTCTTGATATGCAATGCAAAATATATATTCAATTTGTCCAAGAATGCTCTATACTTGCAAATAAGTGAATCAGTTTGTTTTTGGCAGAAATTCAATCCATTAAAAGACTACTTAACTCGTACATAGAAATGGAAAGTGTACGATTTAGCTTTGTGGTATCCATTTCTTTTCTAAAACATCTGAGAAAATCGTTACATTTGTCAACCTTGAAAATCAAACTATGTATACCGGTCATTTTATTAGAAGATCTTCAGAAATTTTGCTTGTTCACACCGGTGGGAACATTTTAGATTTGCAAAAACTGCGTGGATGGAAGTCAATCAAAACTGCCAGAGGGTATTTACAAGAAAACCTGATTAAGAAAGTTTCAATGTCGCAAAAGATCCAGGTCGGAAACGTTTCAATAAGCAACGTGTCAAATACTAAAAAATCAAAGGAATGTTCACTATATGCAAATAGTAAATAAAATGAAGATCTAGCGATTACACACACAAAAGGCATATGTTTTACATTTAATAAGTGCAACAAAATAGATATTCATGTTCGAAAATAAACTTCTATTATAATTTTGCATCTACCTAATATATTATGAGTTTGTATCTAACATAATACAAGTAATCAGGATAACCTAGTAATATTATAGTCTCAATAATTACCAAAGAATGTTTAACATAAAGTGAACTTAATAATGATACGATAAAATTACGAATATTGAAACATAAAAATGGGCCTCAGAATTAAGGGTGAACTATATGTGCAGACAAAATGCTTCGTGTTTATTTTAGTCGTTATAATCCAGTGAATCTGTTAAACTTCCGCAGGTATTTATAATGTATGTATTATAACCAAAACTGTCTTGTAAGTGACATATGACATCATAAAATTATTTGTAAATCAAATCTTGAGGAATTACAATCACAAATCGGTATACCGAAAAATACCGTAAACAGGTAAGGATTGTACAAAATCCAATTCACTTCTTTGTTTACCAGATTTTCGACATAAGGTTTCCGAGCTTCTGCCCAACTTTGACACGATGTTGTTTCATTTTATTGGCGGCAGTAACGTTCTCAAGAAGAGAGTTACAAAGTCAGCTGAGCCAATTTTGAAATAGTGGACTATTCAATTTGTGTTGATACCATAATTAATACTATTATACAATCATATTTGTTTAACTTATTTTGCTACTATCTCACCTAAAATTACAAGAGTAAGAGCACATTCTCGAAGGAAAAGTATGGGTCGAAAAGTGAAAAATATGCGAGAAGGCCGTGGGCCTTCTGCAGTAATGGCAGAAAACATTAATGTAACTTCACAACCTAGCTGTTTACATATATGTTCAAATTCCATTCGAAAACAACATTGATCAAAATAGTATAAGTTTTGCTGGTTCTGAAGAAAATACCTAGAATATGGAATTAGCAGAAAGTAATAACTACGATCCAATCGAAGGTAATCCTAATACAAGTTTTCCAACAATAAACTTACACGGAAGAAAAATTGTTGATATCAAAATGTTTTTCGATAATGTAATACATTTCAAGCATTTGGAACTTTTCGCTTGTGCCAATGAACATTTCAATGTGATAATCCAGTGGTTCCCAAAGTGGTCCAGGTGGACCCCCAGGGGTCCATAGGAGACCACACGGGGGTCCACGTAGACGTGAAAAGAAAACAGGGGTTCACAAGTTGCAAGTGGGGGTCCATGAAAAATTTTCTGGTTTTCATAATAAAGAATAAACATTTTGGCTTGGATTTACCTATCAACGTAGGCAGGTAGCATCATTCACTAGGTAGATACTCAAAAATATTCGAGACTCAGTTCAAACACAGAATTGAATAGAACAATAGATAATAGTACAAGTGTACACCACATGTCGAGGCTTGCAAAGTGCCGCCTGTGCGCCCGCTCGTCAGGGATGCTTGTTTAGACCTGCAAAGGGATGTAATACGACTTCCGCTGTGCTTGCAATCTACATTAGTATAAATACGAATGCCAAGTACAAAACGTTACTCATTTGTTTCCGGGATTTTGAAGATAAAAGTGTGACTGTGAGTAAATCGATGTCATGTATATTTGTTATACATATTTTTATTGTATATTGTAATTTATCAATCATATTATATTTGTTTTACTATTTGAGTGTAGTAGGTAGTTATGTAGTAAAAATTAAATACTAGAGATTACTCAAAACTTCTATAAAAGAACAAAAAGCCAGGGAATATTAAACTTTAGGTACCTAGGTACTTTTTTGTTTAAAAATATTTATTTACGCGACGACGGCGACTAATTAAAAGCGGTGTTTCTCCAGGCATTTTTTTTTATTGCGATAATTCTATTCTGCTGTGTTATAATAGCCATATTCTGGTAAAATCACCTCAAAAACAAACATTTTTTTACAGGTCACAACTGACACGGAAAATGGCTAAATCTAAGAAGAAATGTCGACAGTACAGTGTTGATTATTTTAAATTTGGTTTTCTTCCATCAACGGCAGACAAACGCTTGCCCATGTGTCTTTTATGCACCAAAGTTCTGAGCAATGACTCTATGAAACCATCGAAGCTTGAAGACCATCTAAGAAGATGTCATCCTGAAAAAATCGGTAAAGATCTGAAATACTTTCACACATTGAAAAAAAAATATGAAAAGAGACCTACCGTAAATAGTATGTTTGTTTCAACGTCTCAAAGTAACGATGATGGCTTGCGGGCATCTTACAATATTTCGTTGCTTATAGCGAAATCTGGAAAACCGCACACCATCGGAGAAGAGTTAATTTTGCCCACTATTGAAGAGGTTTTAAAAACTGTTCTGCACAAACCTCCATATGACGTACTCAAAAGAATTCCTTTAAGTAACAACACTGTACAAAGACGTATTGATGAAATGAGCTCTGATATAGAAAGCTTCTTGTGTAATTATCTGCAAACCACTCATTTTTCTATTCAATTGAACGAGTCTACTTTGCCTGGTAATGAAGCATTATTATAGGCATATGTTCGATTTGTTATGGACGAAGAAATCCATGAAGAGCTGCTATTCGCAAAATCTTTGAAGTCGGATACTAAAGGCGAATCGATATTTAATGTCCTGAGTGATTTTTTTATAGAAAAATTTATTCCATTTACAAACATTATTTCGGTGGCAGCAGATGGAGCTCCTGCCATGTTCGGGCGATATCGTCGGTTTATAAGCCATCTTAAAAGAATAATACCAGGACTAATTGCAATTTACTGTCATCCACCGACAACACCTTGTAGCGAAAAATTTGAGTGATAGATTGCACCAATCGCTTCAATTTGTGATTAACGCAGTTAATAAAACAAGAAACAGTGCTTTGAATACCCGTTTATTTGCACTATTGCGCGATGAAAATGATGAAGATTTCCAACGACTGCTCTTACATACTGAAGTACGCTGGTTGTCGAAAGGTGCATGCTTATCGAGATTTTACTCACTTTTCGAATCAGTGATAGAATGTCTGGAAACTAAAGCACCAAATTTAAAAGAAAATCTGATCAAATATAAAGCGGACATTGCGTACTTAACAGATTTGTTCATAAAATTCAATGACGTTAACTTGCAGTTACAAGGAGACAGCCTTAATTTAATAATAAACGAGGGTGTAATTTCGGCTTTTCTTGGTAAATTGAAATTAATGAAGCAAAATATTAGTCGGCGCGAATTCTCCCAGTTTCCGCACTTGTCACAGATAGAATGTCTTGATGAGAATATTCAAACATACGCTCAACATTTAAATACCCTGCATGATGACTTCAAAAATAGATTTGAAGATATTCTGATGATGGAAATACTACCATGGATCATAACCCCATTTGAAGAAACGGAAGAGGCGAATGTGGTATTACAAGAGGAGCTACTTGAGCTCAGCACCAACGAGGAACTGAAGGTGAAATTTAAAAAAGGCTATCAAACATTTTGGCTGCAGGCAGAAATCCCCGAAAAATATCCTGGGCTGTGGGAAATTGCGAGAAAATTTTTGATAGCGTTTTCCTCGTCATATCTTGTCGAAAGAAGTTTTAGTGCCGTTACCAACCTGTTAACAAAAAAAAAGGAGCAGATTGAACATCACAGAATGGGGAGATTTGAGATTACTTCTTACAAAACTGAAGCCAAATATTGATAATTTGCTGTCAATTCATCAAGTACATTCGTCTCATTAAAAGTATGACTATCTTTTATTGTTGATTTACATTTCAGAGTTCATTGTTGATTTTTTGTCAATAGTTGATTGTTTGTTAATAATAAATGTTTATAATTTTGTATAACCACAAGTATTATTTTAATAAATAGGACACAAGAAAATGTGCTACTTTTTTTTTCTTCTTAACACCCCCAATTTAGGGTGATATTTTTTAGGAGTTTTGGGAATACAGTAGAAATGTAGCAGCAGGGGGTCTACCGAAAACAGTAAAACTTTGAAAGTGGTCCAGGAGGAAAAAAAGTTTGGGAACCTCTGTGATAAGCGAACAAAGAATCGGACTTCTGATAAAATGTAAAACGTGTAATGGGTCTAAAATTATTGACTCTGACAAAGATTCAAAAGCACTGGACGTAAATAAAGCTGCAGTTTTGGGAAGTATATTTCCTGGAAATGGATACACACAGTTGAAAAAATTCCTTTCAAAGTGTGATATAGCTTCATTGGGACCCCATGTTTTTACAAAAAAATATCTTTATCGAAATTTATTCATGAAACGGCTTGGGAATTAATAGAGATTTCTGGAAAAGAAAAAGCAAAGCTAGCAATAGAAGAAGGTGGAGTTGATTCAGACAATATACCATTAATTACAGTTATAGCTGATGGTGCCCAGAGTAAGCTTTCTTACCGAGTAAATTACAACGCATCTTCCGATGTTGTTGTTTATTTTGAAAAGCAATAAAGCACTTCTATCTGTTCAATCATCATATTTTATTTATGATTTTCTCGAAATTTTTAGTGTGCCCCACGTACTATAGTCATACACGAAGGGCGTTTTTAATTTTTTTAAATTTAAATTCATATACTCTTTCTTTAACTAGCTAATTCTGCCAAGAAAATGTCAATTGTCAATTAACGTTAATTAGACACTCTTTACAGTTTGCTTTATCCTTCATCGATCAAGGTGTTCTCATTACCCAATTCACCATCCAATCTGGTTTAGAGTATGTTTTGGATTTATGTAACACATCCTTCCGTAAAGCGGTCTTTTTAATTTTACAGGTGAATAGACGAAAATTATTTTATACATCCTGTATTTTATATTAGATTCGATAAATTCATTGATAACTAGATCAAACATAAAATCTGTATATTATTAAACATATGAACATTGCTTTTATTGAGACCTACTGTGGGACTGTAAATAAGTAAATAAAGCGGATGACGACTAGATCTGTATAAGGATATCTATCTACTGCAACGCCTGAAACGTAGGCTATGTGTATTGAGACATAAGGTAAAACTGATATTTCTAATTCCAGTTTCCTCAATAACTATTTTGTAAATGAAGTTGAATTAAGGCTGTACGTTTACAGTAATATTCATTGAAGGTACCTAAAGAAAGCTTTCTTCCCTTTGTGGAAAAATAATATAGAAAATATGTGGTAAAGTTGAGTAACTTTCTAGGCTCCATCTATAAATATTTTAATAAATTTTATAAAATTTAATTCGTTATGTACCTCAGAAAAACGGAGAAAAACTTGAATTTCTAACTTATTGATTTCGTTATTCGGCAGTTCCCCCTTAATTTGCGTGCACATTTTTGTTAATTAATAAACTATATGCATCAAGAATTATTATGGATTAGACTAATTTCAGTTTCTGCCACTGTAAATTCAAATACTGTTACTAAAGCACGTCTTCCCGTATCCAAGTTTCTTCGCAACAATTGAAATACTTGACAGTGTATATCAGGAATGCTATATATATGTTACTAAGGCAATTTCCCTTAATTAAACATCCACGTCTACCTCATCTTAGGGTAAATGTGTGATAATCAAGATGCCATTAAAATCCCTCATAGTCTGTATAACATTTACATTCCCTGTAATTGCCGAAAATGCGCGGATAGGAACATTCAATTATGAGTTAGAGATGGCTCTTTTCGAGCCAGAGTTCAATCTCGAAATGTTAAAATGTGATTTAGCAATGGATTATATAAATTTACCCGGGCTTTATATACGTATTTCTGTTATCTTTCGCGCTATTGTAAAATGTAATGTTAATTTTGAAAGGCTTTTATCATCGAAATTCGCAAATGTATTTATAATTCTATAGGAGTGAATTACTAAAATAAAATATTTATATCCGCCGAGTTCGTAATTGATTTTTAATGGAACGCTTTCACTTGATTCGAATAATAATTGTTTTATCAAATAATTGATTTCAGTTCACTTAAAAACTTAAACGATGCGATTCAACATGACACAGAATTTTCTAGCCTTCACTATTACTGAATAGATTTTGTTCTTGTTCATACAAAGGTTTAGAGAAAGAAACTGACTTATTATAAACGAAGTGAGATTGTTAGAATCAATTAGGATAGGTATAAATATTCTCGACTTCCAAGTTAAATAATACTTTGTGAGCAAACGATGGAAGTCAATTTTCTCAAATTTATTACGAATGTCATCATTACACAAGTCCGCTTTTCTGTAAATTGTAAATGATGAAAGCCAGACAACTATTCCTTCTTTACACTGAAAGCATAAATTTATTATCGACCAATACAGCATTTTATCATTTTATGTCAGAATTCATCGTATAATAAATTTTTATTGTAAAATTACAATGTGTGTCATATACGAGGTAGGTGCCATAAGTTCTCGACCTGACAAGCTTATGCAGGTTCAAACGTGTCCACACTACGGCACGTCATGCATGCACATACGCGAGGTGTACACTATAAATATGACGGTTCGAAGACTAGTAGTTTTTAGTAACCAGCCAACCAACTTGACTAGCGCACGAAAATGTCTGAAGTAACGGAAATTTAGTACTGCGAGGTCATTAAATTTTTAACAAAAGAAGGGCATACACCTTACCACAATAAACAACGTTTAGACAGCGTTTACGCTGATTCGTCTCCTTCGTATTCAACTGTAGAAAAGTTGGCAAAATGTTTCCGTTTGGGACAAGAATCCCTGGAAGATGCTGATCGGTCGGGTCGACCAATTGAAGTGATAACGCCGCAACAACTTTCATTTATTGAACATTTAGTGCTAGAAGAGCGCTGTTTGAAAGTGAAGGAATTGGCAGTGATAACAAACATTTCCGAAACAAGTGTTCGCCGAATTCTTCATGATCATTTGGGTATGAATAAAAGTAGTGCTAGATGGGTACCGCGACTTCTTTCTGCTCTTCAACGTGAACGTCGAGTCGAACGTGCACAGTCGTTTTTAAACATATGTGGAGACGACCCAAAACCGATTTTTGAGTCCACTGTCACAGGAGATGAAACAATGGCTCTGTTTTACGATCGTCTATCAAAAAGGGAGTTCACGGAATTGCGGTGACCTGATGAACCTCGTCACAGAAAGGCTAAAGTCATTCAATCAACGAAAAAGGTGATGGCCACAATATTCTGGGATTGTAAGGGCATTTTGCTAATTGACTTTAAAGAGCGCAATGCAAGTGTGAACGGCACATATTATGCGTCTTTATTGCATAAATTAAGGGACCCGTCCATACTGCCGCCATTTCATAAGTTGCCATACGCGTATTGAAAGCCGCATTCGCGGATAGCAGCTTGGCAAATTGGAACATCCAACGTATAGTCCGGATATGACTCCTTGTGATGTTTTTTTGTTTTCTAATTTAAAAAAAGACCTTGGGGGACGGAGTTTTCAGGCACGCCTTTAACATCTTCCTCTCTCTTCGTTGATCGTTGTTCTCTGTTTATACTAACACGTATGTGTATTGGTATATCTGTATTAGGTACATATAATTATAATAAAATACGATACCTTATGTATTATAAAATGAAACACCTTTCTCAAAGTCAAAATTATCATTTAATGTCTATGCAATTTATTATATTTATACAATATCATTTGACACTTATATAATCTATATATCGATACCATAAATATTTTCATTTTTTCTCTAATATAAACAAAAACAAAAATAAAAATCTTTATTTTATACTGTTCTTTCTCTGCAGCATATAACACTCATTTTAATAACGCGCATATGTTACAATTTATCTTTAAATTACATCTATTATGCAACTCTAATCTGCGTTACAATAATTCAGTTTAAAAATTTGTACATTCAGCTTTACCACAAAACCGTATTGATATGCAATAAAAAAAGATGGTAATAATATATTGTAATATGTTATCCACAAATGACAGCTGTGCGATTGCACTTGCAAAAATCAGAATGTATTCTCTTTTAAATATTTCGGACATATATGGTATTTTTGAACGGTTATCATAATTGATCTTGTATGGTTTTTAGAATGTAATGCTAATGTAAAAATATCATTTGCATAAATTCCATATTCTAAGAATTAAATGGTAATACAATATGAGGTAAAAAGCGAATCACCCAGTAATATACAGGCTTAGTTTTAAATAACGTAATTAAACAAAGGAGGTGAAAGAAATATATGAGTATGCCCGTACAAAAAAAAATCGCTGTCCAATGTTCACGCAGGGAGGATAAATTGATTTTTCCTCAAGTCCGAACCTGTCGCAGTTAATATACAAACTTAATAATTTTCATATAGAGGAATTTAAGTTTCAAAATAATATACGTCCTTCTATTTACCGAAAAAAAAACAAGGTACTGCACCGAGGTTGCCGAACTTTTCCACAAGAAGGCGTGTTATTCACAAAAAAAAAAAAACCTAGAATATCTTTTCAAATGCCATTCATTTCTCACAAAGGTTGTAACTATTTGCATTTTATTGTTTTTTTTAAAAGAACCGTAACTGAAATTACTTGTGGGATTTAAATAAATGCGTATAGGATAAACAATGTTATGGACTGACTTTAACTACATTTTGGCCCTAAAATTTAGAAATGTTTGATGAGTTACAAATAAATTTCTTTTTTGATTTCGAGTTAGACATTTATGCGTATTCTTCAGATTCGCATAGCCTGGTACCTATTTAGCGATAACCCTGTATATTGGCTAACAAAATTCTGTAAAAATGTTCCCTGTGTTCAGAATAATAATTATACAGTATATGGGTGATCTTTCAAAAGTAGTTTGTGAAGGAGTTTTTGCTTATTTATTACAGTGGCTGTGTCTATGGGATGAATTTTCATTATCATGTCCACGGATTTACACCAAAACGCCGTTAAGTTTTACATGAAATGGAAAAAACCGAGTAGTTTCACATTTTTCTTTTCAATTTTGAACATTAATGAAAATATGCCGCAACAAGAAGACCATTAAATCATGAATTCTGCCACAGCGTCATATATGGCCAAAGTAACTAATTCTATGAACACACCAAGCGTGGAGGTCAAAGACGTCACAATTCCAATTCTTCGAGACAACATAAAAACAACATCTAACACTACACCATATAAATCAGATTAATATTAAGAAACACATAATTTGTTACTTTGAAACTTTAAAATGTAGTAAGTGTTATTTTTACGAAATCATTTTAAACAGAAGTAAATTTTAATTTTTTCTTGTGGTAAGAAGCATCTCAACAGAAGTTACCCAGAAGATGGAAGAATATTGTCAGCCGAAACTACCGATCTTCAAAATTTAACGCAACGATGAAAGTAACCAAAATCCATCAACTAAAGATACCAAGGGAGTCCCATTTGATATTCTAATTCCACTCAAACCATTAATGATCTTGCAATACTGCATCATGTTCATACGAAGGATACAAATTCTGCTCTTCTCCTCTTTAGCGTCCGACTAGTCTACAAACATCGTGGTTTATCAACCAAAACGTGGTTTGTGTGAAAAAAACGATACTTTTATTATTCTAAAAAAGGAGAAATTTTCTGAAGGGCCAGAGGCAATACTAGCCTTTTACAACAGAAAATGAATTCGAATGAACAAATACGGAGATAAATGGAAAGCATTGTTAAACTATGGCCAATCTCTTAAAAAGAAACATTTCCAACAGACTTGGGTTGCTAAGCCACTCACTAAAAACAAGCACTCTCTCACATATATCGCCATTTGACTGTTGTCCTTGGTCGTCCATAACTTCATCAGCTGTATTTTCTAGCATCCTGAGATCAATCTGCTGAATAACTAACGGCTCCAACAATATTTCTCTTCAGAGCCTTAGTGGTTTCACGAAATGCAATACCGGATTGCCATAATCCAAAAATTCGACTGTTAAAATACAATAACCAACTGAACTAATATTAAAGCATTACAATAAGCATCTATTCAAAATTAATACACATGCGATGAGTTTAAGGAACAAATTAATTGTATATTATTATTTTTATCAATTGAACATTAAGAACATTTACTTAAGAATAATCTTAGTAATTGTCATATACATTTTCTTCATTACCGTAAAACTTTTAATCCCACAACATGCAGTGTTAGCATATTCATCTTTCTTTCATTAACCTCTATCATCGTATATGTAAGTAAATTTTTAAAGTATTTTTTTATACTTTTTAGCATATTGAATACCATAGTAAACGCCACTAATTTCCGATATGACCTGTTCCAGTATATTTGTACAGAATTACATATATCGCTGGACTACATTGTCCGATGTGTTAATAGAATGGGCTAGAAGTTTCAAGTTTATAGTATTCGATTGTTCAAAGCAATATCGAATGCATCGCGCTCCTTCATTTTTCAACTATTTGAAGTGGATAAAAATAGGAAATTAGAGAGAATTGTAATAGGAAGTGAAACAATTGTCGTTTACAATGAGGTGTGTATAAAACAAGAAATCACGCACTGCTAATGACAGTGAATTCCGACTAAAGAGAGGTATCGTCATTCGCGAAAAAAATTGCCACATTATTATGAAGTCGTATTCTAAACAAAGATAGAGAGTATCAATGGGGAATACAGTACTTCCTTATTGTACAGATTGCGAGATTGTATTCGTAAGAGACCTAGAACAAAATTAAGGAAAAGCGTTCGACTATTGCATGACAATCAGCTGATGTATATTCCGTCGCCGTTTCTTGAGATGCAATTCGCGAATGTAGCTCTTAACGAAATGCGAATTGCTCCGACTTGGCTCCCAGTGATTACTTTCTGTTTAGTAACCAAAAAATAGCTTCAAGGAAACGTTTTCAAGACGATAACGAAGTAGAGACAACTGTGGCCTATATTGAGAGAAAAACTCGTGATTATTTTGTGCAGACAAGGAATTAAAAGGGATGATAAGTGTATAGAAGTAGTGATTATGTTGAGAAACTAGAAATATATATTTTTAATAGTTAGTCTGGGAATTTAATACTCTAACCAGTATTTCTTCCTTACTTTATATTGAAAATGTTAATATATAAGTATATAAATACATAGTCACATGATTAGGCTATCATAATTGTATGAATATTAGAATAATTCCCTATAATACACGCCTTGTATAAAATTATTTTTAACAATTTTATACATACCTATTTTAATAATTTTATATTCATATTTTCTATTATTAAATATATTGTTTATTACAACCTTCTAATCATCTTTGAATAGTAGCAGCTCATCTGAGTTTTACTTGTGATTACCATTAGTTAAACAAACGCAGTTCATATTAAACAAAATGAGATTGATAAGTGATAAGTTCAAAATAACTTTAATAGCGAAAAATCGATAAGTGAAATTTATTTATTATAATGTTAATATTTTAATATTTTAATAAAACTTAACCTTACCCAAATTTAAACAATTATGTATGAACGTGTATAAACTTTAATCTTATAAGTTTAAAATAGAAATTATTTTTTAGGCTTTTAAAAATGTTCAAATGTTATATTTTTTAAAAATATAATTTTTAGAATAACTAAATATCTTGAAGGGAGCAATTATCTGAGGTCAGCATCGGATATCATGGCTTCAGCAGAAAGCGCTCTATAACAAGTGGCATATTACACATAGTAGAGCATATCTGCAAGGCTTTTGTTGAGGGTAAAAGTACAGAGATGCTTATACTACACTCAGTGTGCGTGGAGACTGTCGGCAATGGCTTCAAGACTTAAAAAGCTGCTTATGTCATTTTTGCGTGTTAAATGCAGTGAGAGTATCACAGCGACATCTAACACCTAAAATATGACACAGAAAAAGCGTCTCCACGCACACTGACGAGACCTCAAAAGTCGAAACACCGTTGTCTGTGCGTTCGATTGTCGGCAATGGCACTTAATGTATGTGTGTATCTCAAACACATGCATATATGCATATACGTTTTACGTATAAATGTATATATGTAAGTCACAGTATTTATTTACTGCTTGATGTTAGTTTTAACATCCATGTGTTTACACTATTAATTTCCGTTTTAAAAAAATTATCTTCTGCTCTATTCGCTATAAGAAGAAACATTTAACGGCCATAAAGCAGATAAATTGGCAAACATTTCAAACGTCTGTTCATTTCTGTGTTACAGAATACTCCTTTGGAGAGCGACGACAGAGGTATATAGAATCTTTATTATACAAAAAATGAGGTGTGGCCACCACACGACTTTCTTATACGTATGAGCATTGCAAACTATAATACAATTTTAAGAATTTTTTTATACAAAAATTATTCAAAATCCTATTCTAAGTACTTTCAGTTTCTTAATAAATCGCTATAGAATGCATAGTTTGGAAGATATTCGAAAAAAAGTGCTACTAGCTAAGAGTAAAAGTGCTACTTTCGGTCCGAATTTTGAAATTTCATTTATACAAAAAATATTGAAAATCCAACTCTAAATACTTTTGTACCTTTAAAAACATATATAGAATGCATAATTTACGACATATTTGCAAAAAATCGCTATTCGGTAAGAGTAAAAGTGGTACTTCCGATCCGAATCTTGAATTTTTTTTATACAAAAGATATTTAAAATTATTATTTAAATACATTTATACTCGTAATGTACCTGCCTAGAAAGCATGACTTGCGAGATATTCGCAAAAAACTGATTTCCTATAAGAGTAAAAGACCTACTTCAGGTAGGAATTTCAAAAATCTTTTTAAGACAATTTGTCTCAAATTTAATTTTGAGTACATTTGAATTCTTTATAAATTTGTTTAAACTTAGTAATTGACGAAATATTTGCAAAATTCAATTTTTTCACTGAAGTAAACTACTACTTCCGGTATACCAATTTTACTGAAAAACTAATCGGATTTTAAGAGGGAGATTATATACATAAATACAAAATTTGGAATAGATATCTACTGCGGTTTGACCGCTATCGTGGTCACAGACAGACAGACACACAGACATACAAACATTTTTTGGAAACCATTTTTTTGGTATTAGGGGACTTCAAAACGTGGACATCTGCAAAAATCTCGTGGTCGAAAATTTTCGTCATCACAATACTTCCTTATACTACGTATAAGAAAGTAAAAAATGAGGTGTGGCCACCACACAACTTTCTTATACCTATGAAAGTGTTACTTCCGGTCCGAATTTTGAAATTTCACATATACAAAAAATATTACAAATCCAACTCTAAATACTTTTGTACTCTTCATAAATGTATATAGAATGCATAATTTACGACATATTTGCAAAAAATCGTTATTCGGTAAGAGTAAAAGTGATACTTCCGGTCCGAATTTTGAAATTTCTTTCATATAAAAGATATTGGAAATTAAGTTCTAAATACTTATGAATTCTTTATAAATTAGTCTAAACTTAGTAATTCACGAAATATTTGCAAATTTCAATTTTTTCACTGAAGTAAACTACTACTTCCGGTCGGCCGATTTTGCTCAAAATCTAATCAGTTCTCAAGAGGGAGATTATATTTGTAAGTACAAAATTTGGAATTGATATGTCCAGCGGTTTGACCGCTATCGTGGTCACAAGCACACACACAGAGAGAGAGAATTTTTTTTAAAAACCACTTTTTCTGTATCAGGGGACTTCAAAACGTGGACATCTGCAAAAATCTCGAAGTCGAAAATTTTCATCATCACAATACTTCCTTATACTACGTATAAGAAAGTAAAAGGACACGTGGATAAAGTTAAATGAAAGTTGAAGAATTTACTTAATGAAAAAAAATGAGGTGTGGCCACCACACGACTTTCTTATACGTATGAGCGCTTCAAACTATACAATTTTAAGAATTTTTTTATACAAAACTTATTCAAAATCCTATTCTAGATACTTTCATTCGCTTAATAAATCGGTATAGAATGCATACTTTGCAAGATATTATCAAAAAAGTGCTCCTCGCTAAGAGTAAAAGTGCTACTTCCGGTCCGAATTTTGAAATTTCATATATACAAAAAATATTGCAAATCCAGTTCTAAATACTTTTGTACTCTTGATAAATATATATAGAATGCATAACTTACGACATATTTGCAAAAAATCGCTATTCGATAAGAGTAAAAGTGGTACTTCCTGTCTGAATTTTGAAATTTTTTTTATACAAAAGATATTGAAAATTATGTTTTAAATACTTTTGTACCCATAACGTACTTGTCTAAAAAGCATGACTTGCGAAATATTCGCCAAAAACTGATTTTCGATAAGAGTAAAAGACCTACTTCCGGTTGGAATTTCAAAAAACTTTTTAAATAAAATTATTCTCAATTTTAATTTTAAGTATATATTAATTCTTTATAAATTTGCTTAAACTTAGTAGTTGACGAAATATTCGCAACATTCGATTTTTTCGCTGAAGTAAACTGCTAATTGCGGTCTACCGATTTTACTGAAAAACTAATCAGATCTCAAGAGGGAGATTATACACGTAAATACAAAATTTGGAATTGATATCTACAGCGGTTTGGCCGCTATCGTGGTCACACACACAGAGAGAGACAGACACACAGACACACAGACACACAGACACACAGACACACAGACACACAGACACACAGACATTTTTTAAAAACCACTTTTTCGGTATCAGGGGACATCAAAACGTGGATATCTGCAAAAATCTCGAGGTCGAAAATATTCATCATCACAATACTTCCTTATACTACGTATAAGAAAGTAAAATATACATACTAAAACTGCTTTCAATGTTCATTTAAGCCGCAGTCACATATGTTCACCATATTAAAGAGGCGCTTCATATAAATGTAGATCATCATCAATACTCCACACGCGCACGTGATGAAATCGTAGCACCATACAACATGTTGAATTTTGAAAATTCTATTTATACAATAATTATTCAATATCCAGAACAATAATTATATTCTTTATCGTAGACTTGCATGGAACGCATAATTTACGAGACATATGAAAAAAATTGCTATAAGATGAAAGTGTAAGTGCTACATCCTGTGAGAATTTTTAAATTTTTTTATACAAAAATTATTCATAATCAAGCTCTAAATATTTTTATGCTCTTATTCTACCGATATTTGCAAGAAACTTCGTTTTCTATAAGAGTAAAAGACGTTCTTCATTAAATTCACTTTTGAGTACCATTATATTCTTTAGAAATTTATTTGAACTTAGTAGTTTACGAGATTGGTGAAATAGATTTTTTCACTGAAGTAAACTACTACTTCCGATCTACTGATGACACTGACAATCTAATCTGATGTAAAGAAGGAGACTATACTAGTAAAAACGTTTGGTATAGATAGTTATAGCCGTTTGTCTTCTATCGTGGTCAGAGGAAGAGAAAGAGGGAGAGTGAGAGGGAGAGAGAGAGAGAAGGAGAAGAGGACATTTTTCAGAAACCACTTTTTGAGTATCATGTGACTTGAAAACCTCGACATTTTTGTCATCACAAAACTTTTAAGAAAGTAAAAGGAGTTAAAATTAAATTAAAAATACAGGATCTGCAAAATTGATTGAAGTTAAATACGTATTTCGACATCTATGTTGTCATCATCAGTAGCACTGATTAAAACTGCGTATACAGAACAACACTGATTTAAAATATACAGAGATGGCTTTTTTATGCCTAGACTTAAGCTGTTACTTTGTTAACCTAAGTTGTAAACTATTCAATTCGATTATACAATAGTAAGAGCAGGAGAATAGGAATTTCTTGTTCTTACTACACTGATATTTAATTTCCAAGAGTTGGAGTTCATTATGTTAAATATAACGTCATTTTTTTGACGTTATATTTAACATCACAAGTAAATATACTTACAACATGAAAATAATAAAATTATTAGAATATATACAAAAGTATATGACAAATGATGTTAATATAAAAAGAAATTACTGTTATTTTGGTTCAATAAATAACCTTGAAAAAGGCAAGGATAATTGCCGAAACGATGGTGTAAATAAAAAAAATGGTGTAATTTATTTACTATTCCCTTATGGCCGCTAATCACAAGAAAAAGAAATTTTGAATTATATATAATATATATATATATACGAATACAAATACATACTACCTAATATGTTAATCACTAAAAATGGATGTTTATAAATAATCAGCAATTAATATATTATTGCTCTTTTAAAAGTAAACCTGATATTTTACACATAACATACAAATTGTCGCAATATGTACCTTGGGAGGCGAAAGACGAAGAAATTGACATAGTTACGCTTACTCTAATTAGACTTAATACAGAAGCAGTTCACGATGTACTATGTGCAGTTTCTCTGTATATGTAAAACAGATACAGCTAATGAGATACTTAAACATCACAAAGCATGTCATTCTGCATAATATTGTAATTTGAGGCTGTCAGATCTCAAATTAAACCCAGACTCGTTTATAAATTTGTTGGCGCGATTGTTGTTGCATTAACAAACATAACTATGCATTACGGATTTCACTACTTAACACATGCAATAGTCGGAAAATCCTGATTTATCACTTCAAGCGGGAATAAATGGTTTTTACATGCGAAATAATTCCATAGAAAGGAAAAGCAAGTAATAAATTTGATAAATCAAAAGCTAATGAAATTTGAATCTAGAAAGCGGTAGTTTTATATATACCTATACATATTTTTTTTAACATAGCAATTTAATTTTTTGACATGCAGAAACCTATATATTCCCTCTTTAAGTGATAAATCAGTAACTTGCGGCTTCTTTACGCCTAAAATAGTGAAAACCTTAATATTACAGGTTTGTTAATGCAAGGACAATAGAGTCAGTTTTTTATGAGGAAGTACCTCTAATTTATTTAAAAGGCAGCCTCTATTAGTACATAAGTTTTGATAATTTATACCTATAAGAAAATATTTCCGAAAAAAGGCTTTTTACTTAATTAATATTGTGTTCTAGCATGTAGGTATTTTATAGCACCATAGCAGCTTGTTTACGATGCAGCCATATTTTGTATTATTTAGTCTCCCTTTTGCTACCTGTAGAATAATTGCTCTGGTCTATATTAATATCATATTAAATATTTATTAAAGTATAGTAATTGCTAAACTTTGCAGGAGACTGGTGTAAAAGATATCTTTTTATATGGTATTTATTGTTTATATTGGGAACAGTAACACTAGCCGACACGATTTTTATTACTGACTTAATAGTCTAAAATTTTAGTATTTTGCGTTCTTTTAAACATAAAACCGTATTCTAACATAGGGTATGAGATTACATTTCAAAATAAAATCTTCATCTATTTTCATTAAGATTGACGTAAAATTTAAAACACAAAACCATTGTAACAAGCTAGAGCATGCTTGCAGCTTTACCATGATGGGCAGCAGACCAGTCGCGGACCTGAAAAATTTAATATAAAATTTGAGCCGTTAATGGATTCTAATTTGGTGATTCAGCCCCTTCTACACATTAAATTAGGATTCGAAGCACTAGAAAAAGAAGACACCTGTCTTAAATATTTAAGGGATAAATTTCCAAAGTTGTCTAATGCGAAAGTTCGCGAAGGAATATTTGTTGGTCCACAAATTAGAAAGCTGTTCGAAGATGAAAATTTTGAACTAAATGATTTAGAGCTGGCTGTATGGACTTTTTTTTTAAAATGTTTCCAAATATTTTTTGAGAAATCAAAGGTGTGAAAACTACCAAGATATCGTGGCTAATTTGCTAGAAAACTTAAAAAATTTAGAGTGCCAAATGTCGCTCAAAGTTCATTGTTTGCATTCACATTTAGGGGAGAGTGGGGTATAATGATCCCTCTACGACAAAACACGTCGTAGGGGAAGTACGGTACGAGCAAAAAAAGAGAGCATTCTTTTCTTAGCACTTTGGTATGGTCATCAAGGTTGAATCATTAAAAAATATTAATAGAATTGGATACAATGTATACTTCGCATAAGGATCATTTTGCCCCAAAGGTAGAGGTAAAATGGTCCCATGAGGCGGGTAAAGCGATCCCATCTGCAGTAATAGCATTTTTGATTGATACACTTACTATAAGTATAGCAACACATAAGCTAAAGATTTTTAATAAATAAAGTTGTGTTTTCTGGAAATTCAAAAATAATATATTTTCTCAAAAAAAAAAATTAAATATTCTTTAGGAACTCAAAAACTTTGGCATAAAATAATGGTTAAACGAAAATTTAATTTGTAATTTAGCAGGCGCTACTTGAGTATGGAATACACATCAGGTACATATATAATCTTCATCATCGTCGCTAAGTCCTGCACATTCATCATGTGCCCATCCGCAACACGTAGTGCATTGGATCCAACCGTCTCCACTGACAGACCCTATAAAAACTTCTACCGCACAATATGCATTCAGTATCATCTGAATCGTCACTATTACTCCCATTACTCTCTCAGAGTTTCTCTTTTTTTTTTCGGTTCTTGCTGGCAAGATGTTTTATACTACTTGTGGCAATTTTGTTTTTATGTTTGGCTTGGCGTTTTAATGACATAATAGGAACATTAAAGATTTTTACTGCGGTTTTGATAGGAATTTCATTTTTAAACTCATCCAGAGCATTTTGCATACTCTCTGGATCCCAACATTGCCCTTGCGTTTTTCATTGGTAGTGACGTGGCATTCTGAAAAAGTAAAAATTCTAGATAACAATAACTGAAATAAAACTAAAACAATAAATGGGGGTAAAATTGTCCCGGGATCATTTTGAACGATCCATTAGGGATCGTTTTACCGAAAACGCACATTCTGACTTTCACATAACCTAACAATTTTCATTGAGAAAATAGGCCCTACCTACTTGAGGATTTTAAAGTCCAACTATACCACTACAAGTTGTGCACAAACTCGACGCGATAAAGAACAATACATAGATTTAATACTGATACTAGGAAGCGCTTACCTTATTTCGGAAAGTCACACAACACCGAAATGCAAACCACGAGTTTTTAAACAGGTTTGAACTGATCGCATGGCGTATTCGTGTGTATAGAACACTTAAATTTCTACATTCTGTCACTGTAAACCAGATGGCACCAACAGTTTTTGCAAAATTAGGTGCGATCATTTCACCTCCAGAGATCATTATACCCCGCTCTCCCCTAGATTACTTTCCTGCTAATTTAGGAAAACGAATGATAAACAGGGGGAATGCGCTGGAGCATTGTCGTGATGCAGCAACCAATTCTTGTTGGCCCACAACTCAGGTCTTTTTCGTGCAATCTGGCGCCGCAATGTTTTCAGGACCTCGACACAGTAGGCAGCAGTTACAGTTTGCTCCTTAGGCACCCAGTGTTTCAAAATTATGCCTTTGGAGTCGACAAAGGTGATAATCATGGCCTTCACCTGCGATTTGGACATGCGCATCTTTTTGGTTCTTGGCTCTCCATGTTTCTTCCATTCACAACTCTATGACGTTTGGTTTCTGAACAGTATTAGAATATCCAACTCTCATCACCAGTAATCACACGATCGAACATTCTCCAGTTGTCGAGCCAGTCCTGACAAATGCGTTGTCGAGTTTCCTTTTGGTCGGAAGTCGGCTATCTGCGAACCAATTTGGCGCACACTTTCGTCATGCCTAAATCGCCACATAAAATCAACCGAACTGTCTCACGATTGAAACCAGTAACTTCCGATATGTGTCTAATCGAGTATCGACAATCATCCTTCAACACTTGCTCGACTTTTTGCAGAGAGGTGGCGGTGTTAATTTCAGCTGGTCGACCAGAGCGGGAGCGTCATTGCACTCCTCTAGCCCCTCCTCAAACTTCATGTACCACTCACAGAATGACGATTTTGGTATTAAATTGTCGCCATACTCTTCTTTCAACGCTGTTAACGTTTCAATTCTCGATTTCCTCCACTTAACGAAAAATTTCAACGTCACCGTTTGCTCAAAATATTCTGTCGTAGACATCATGTACAGAATTGCGAAACACACGTTCACTCCTCCGGCATAACACGCAGACAGCCGCGTGAAACCAGATGAAACTTGGGTGGCATTTAGTTCAAGGTCCCCTTTACCATCCCCGACCATGTGGCTGATCGCAGTGTTGCCACCTGGACCGCAAAAAACTTTCCCGGATACTTAATTGTCAGACCTGGTATATCACTTTCATTAAGTATCCTCCTTTATAACTCATCTACTCTCAAATTTTTTTCTCTTGTCTCAAGTTTAATACATTTCTAGTTTCTAAAACAGCTCTTCTTAACTTCTTTATTGAATGCCGGATATTATCTCAATGTTGTTACTTCCTTATATTGTAAAATTCATGTCATAAAATTCTTACTTCTGCCACTGAGTACGCTGATTTAACAGCACGAAACTCGAAATTACTTTGTGATATAATTAGGAGTTTCTAGTTTTACCTTACTGCATTCTTAATTAGAAAATTGCCATTTAATATAGCATCCTTATTAACCAAGCTAGAAGCGTCAAGTGAAAATGATTTCTTTTAAAATTACTAAATTAATAGGATTTCCCCCCAAAAAAATATGTATGAGCTTATATTGATTTAGCAACTCGCATTGTCTTCTCCACAATTTATAAACGCGAATATTTTATTTATGTCTCTTTATATAAATCCTTCTACTCTTATCTCTAAAACTGGTGATAGGAAAACAAAATTTTTATCGCGATTTAATTTTTCTATTTTACGACAAAATTTAAACTAATGCATGTCTCATATCAGAAAGATAATGAAAAGAAATGACATATCTAAGGGAATAGTAAATATATTTTATTAAAAGGAAATGTTATAAAAAGTATAGAAGTGGATAAGAAACATAGATAAATAGATAAGTAGATAAGTAGATAGATAAGAAAGTAACGCTAATGTTGAACATAAAGAATAGTAGAAAATTAAATGAAAAACACGAGGAGTTCGAAAAGAGAAGACGCCATATTACACGTGACATCTACCTCATACTACAAGATGCGAAGTAATCAAAATTATAATAAACTTTTTCTACTCCAGTGTTTAAAATGCCATCGAATATGTTTCCTTGGCGGTAAGTGATCTTTTAAACACACAAGATGTCTTCGTGCACTTTAATCACGGGCTGAACTTAGTAACGGACACTTTAGTCACGGGCTGGAGTTAGCTTTAGATTTTTTTAATTCGAAAATTATTTGAAATTTAATCAAGTTGTTGACACTTGTCATCAATTTGTCACAATAAACAGACATAGTGCGACAACACACTTGTAATTTTGTATTATGAATTTTTATTTATGAAAATGGCGTTTATAAAACTTGATACACTTTACATATACAAACTATGACACTAAGTGACCTTTTAAACACGCCTTGACAAGTTGTGACTTCGTGTACTTTAATCACGAACTGAACTTAGTAGTCACGGGCTGAAGTTAGCTCTAGATCTTTAAATGCGAAAATTATGTGAAATTTATTCAAGATGGTTGACATTTGCCATCAATCTGTCACAATAATCCGAATATAAAAATTATAAAAAAAACACAACTAATCATGCAGTTAGCATCACGCTAAACAAAGAAAAAATTGCAATGTGTTATCTGTATAAAAGGAATTTAAACACTCGCTCCGCTATGCTTAGCTCATAATTAATAAAACTCGTGACTAAAAGGAGGTTTATAAAACTCTATACATACTATACTCTTAAAAAACTGTAGTTCTTGAGTTATAGAAATCGAATTCGTTATTACTCTTTCTATTATTATTATAAATATCCAGAATACCTAGAAATGACATTTCAAGCGATCGTTAAATAATTGCGCTTGGCATCTGAACTTAATGAAATCATAAATAACCGGTATTAATGTGACTTGCTAATAGTAAAACGAGTAAACAAAATAACCCTTTAATATAATTTCGTCGAGAATACAATCTAAATGACTTTGATATGTATGCATTTCGTGTCTCGTAATGTATTAATCGTAGACTGTTGAACCCTGAATAGAATTGGTTACATTTAGCTGGGGAAGTAATGTACTGCCGCTAATGGGATACAGATTTAAAAGAGAAGTGGAATAGAGAGAGCTTTTCACGCTCGAGCGAACGGATTGTTTCTGATTGGACGTCAATGTCGGATATCATTTTTGGATGACTGACTCGAGAGTGTTGTTGAAAGATGATAGAATATAGGTTAGCATTCCTCCGACAGTTAATTAGAAATGAAGAGAGTGCTAACATGCGATAGACTGCATAGAATAATTATGTGTGTTCGGAAATCGCGTAAATCAAATTTAAATATTACGTTTGGTCGGCGCTTTTTGCATTACTTTTTATTGCCTTTGTGAAGCAAAAAAGATATGACGAACGATCTCGCAGCCACTCACGTCAAGTGTAATGTTCTTCTGCCATGCCGTCACGAAATAAAAGAAAAATCACCAGTTTAACAAGAACTGAATATATTGTTGTGAAAAATTTTTGCGCAACGAATGTTATTAACTCGACTAACTAATATTAATAACTTTCACTAACAAACCTTTCGAAACAATTTTGACAATTGATAAATGAGAAGAAATTGTAATTTTAAGAGAAATACAAATGAGTTTTAACTTTAACATTATTATATTTTGTATTAAATGCATACGACAAACGAGGTATAGAGGCTGTCCCAGATAGTGTGCTCACCATTGGGATCTCGTGAACGGTAAGAGATAGAGAGTTGGTTAAATGAGACAAAATGTACGTGACACCTGGGTTTATTTTTTTAAGCAAAAAAACTTTTAAAAAAATGAACGATACGTGCGCTATAGGGGAAAAACTAAAAATCGGCAATTTTAATTTCGTCGTTTAACTTATTTCATGTAAAAGATACCGAAATACTATTTTGACATTATGAAGGTACTTTTTTACGCAGAATTCAAATTTGGTATTGCAACCTCTGAAGCTTTTATACGTTTCGAGATTTTTATACAAACTTTCTTATTTTAAATACAAATCGTAGGCGGCTTTGACTGTATCAAAAAGAGCATAATTTGCTGATTTCAATGATGTATAACACTTTGGGTTTATTTGTAGAAATAACAAAGTTATAATGATATTTGTGCAATTTTTGGTATCCTTATGAATGCATAGGCTATACATCAGTGGCAGCATTGAATTATTAAGACAATAAGTAGTATCTGTCAAAATTTATTTACAAGCAAGTTACGTATACGTTTATTTTTGTGTTATTTAGTCTGCTATTTTGTTCGTTTATTTAAAAATCACCGCATTTGTTGTTTTGGTTCGTTTTATTACTTGTTTATTGTTGTTCACGTTATGGAGACATTTAATAATGAAGAGAAATATGATATGCTTCAAAGTTACATATTGGCTCACAAAAATTCAAGGAATGCAGCTAATCATTATTTGGAGTTGTACCCAGATCGACGGCAACCACACGAAACTTTATTTCGAAGATTAGAAGTAAATCTAAAAACATACGGTGCCTTTAGTAAACCGAAAAGAAATAGAAAAAGATTCGATGAGGAAACCCAAGTTATTGTATTAAATCAGGTGCGTGAAAATCCAAAAGTTTCCACAAGAGAAATAGAAAACAACACCGGAATCCCTAGAACATCAGCCCATAGAATATTAAAAAAGCATCGATATCATCCTTACAAAGTCCACATTAGCCAAGGACTCCAACCAGGAGACGCAGAGAGGCGGACTCTGTCATTGGTACAGTAATCAGAATAACAACAATGTTACATTTCTGTTTAATGTGTTGTGGTCAGATGAATCTCGATTTACGAACAATGGGTTATTTACAGAAATAATATTCACTATTGGGGGACAGAAAATCCCCATGCTCTACATGAAGCTCGACATCAAGAACGTTTTGGGTTCAATGTGTGGTGCGGTATTATCGGCAGAAGAATAGTTGGACCTATTATCTTCAATAACAATTTAACGACTGAACGCTATTTGAACTTACTTCAAGGTGAAATAGAAGATCTTCTAGACGATATTCCTCTTAATCTAACTGGGAATATGTATTTCCAACAGGATGGGGCACCAGCACATAATGCTCACATTATTACGAATTAACTATATAATAGATTTGGTAATCGGTGGATTGGTAATAATCGAGGACCCATTTCATGGCCTGCACGTTCCCCAGACTTAACCGCAATGGATTTTTTCCTTTGGGGTTACATAAAAAATAAGGTGTATAAAACACAATTTAATAATGTGGAGGAACTGCAAGCTTGTGTTTTAAGAGAGTTTCATCGGATAAATGGACGTATTTTAGAAAAAGTGATTAATTCCACACTAAGAAGAGCTCAGTTATGTATCAATAACAATGGAGGATTTTTTGAGCATTTAATGTAATTTATCTATTTACTAGTAGTAAATAAATAGTTAGGTATGTGAAGTTAGTGTTTTATTTACTTTTCAGTCATTTTTGTATTTTGTTTCCAGGAATAGGTAAGTATAAAACAAAAAAATATGCTAATTATTCTTGTAACTTTGTTATTTCTACAAATAAACCCAAAGTGTTATACATCATTGAAATCAGCAAATTATGCTCTTTTTGATACAGTCAAAGCCGCCTACGATTTGTATTTAAAATAAGAAAGTTTGTATAAAAATCTCGAAACGTATAAAAGCTTCAGAGGTTGCAATACCAAATTTGAATTCTGCGTAAAAAAGTACCTTCATAATGTCAAAATAGTATTTCGGTATCTTTTACATGAAATAAGTTAAACGACGAAATTAAAATTGCCAATTTTTAGTTTTTCCCCTATAGCGCACGTATCGTTAATTTTTTTAAAAGTTTTTTTATTTAAAAAAGTAAACCCAGGTGTCACGTACATTTTGTCTCATTTAACCAACTCTCCATCTCTTACCGTTTACGAGATCCCAATGGTGAGCACACTATCTGGGACACCTGTATACTAGATTGGTATAGAAATCCTAGAACGGTCAAACAACTTTCTTTTTTGTAATATAGTATTGTTATACACCGTGTCCAGGTTTTTTTGTCGTCTACTTGAAATGTAAAATGCATAAAAGTCGATAAAATAATTTTCAACAATAAATTAGAAGAAAGAATAGTTGAAGAAATCGATCATATTTCTCCAGAAAAAATACAGAATTCGACAAGATTTTTCATGATAGATTACATCATTGCCGAGTTGTATATGATGCATTATTTCAAAATTTATTGTAGGCTCAGCAAAATTTAAAACATAGTTTCTATTGATCTCGATTTTGGGTTATCAATTTTTTTCGAAATCATCGTGTTATTTCCGTTGAATAAAACGATGCTTTAAATTTTTAGAAGGTAATGTATCATTCATTAAAAAAATCGGGCTGCTAACATTAAACGTATACTTTAAATAATAAGTGAAAGTTAACTAGGTATATAATCAAACTAAATTACTTAGCCCGGGACATTATACCAACCTTTATATCTATCAATATATTAGTGAATGCTTTAACGAAATATTTAATTCATATAAAACAACACATAGATTTATAATTTTTTTTTGTAATTTTTTTTATTATTCATTATTATCAACTCTATCATTTTTTAAAAGCGAATCAAACTTTCATTCACAACGCATTGCTGTCGGATGTTCTATTATAACTTCTGATAACAGCAGGCAATGTATTGTGAGTTTAGCTGTTGAGGCAGAAATGACAGTAAAAGAGAGTTAATAGGTGGCTATTTGCAAATTAGCGGTTTTGGGTTAAACTTCCACTCGTCTTATTCGGCAATCCCCTTTTTTGTTTCTCGCATGGTTTCATTTAGTATAAAATATAAACGGATTCAATTTTCTTTTTAGGGAATCTATTTTCATGATCAGTGTATTAGGGTGCATCCACTTACTGCTTTTGCGTAGATTTGTATGTTTGAAAATGTCTGTTGTATAAATCCAAACTTGCTTTATTGTTCTCATATATGAATTAGTATAATAATATTCTATGTTATTAACTAGCTGTTCAAAAAATTGGTTCATAACATAATAGCTTTAATGAACGCTATCGATATGATCGCACTGCATCTTCGTAGATCACCCCAACAAGCCTAGCTATCAACACAAGTGCCATTATATATTGTTCATGTTAAGACTATATGTCGATTTATAATGTCGAGTTGTATATGAGATTTGTTAAGAGGCAAAATGATAATCAATATTATTGTATCGATATTTATTTTAATATTATGCATTCCATATTACTGGCAGATGAATAAATATATACTCTAGTCGTATTTTTATATATTCAAATATGCAAATTAATGCACTCTATACGTTATAAGTTTAATAATTGCAAATAAAATTTGCCTTTAACCTCTATATGTGGGGCTTGGCAGTTATTATTATAAAATTAATATCTCATGTTACGATATGCTTTTATAAATTCAACATGGTTTTTTAACAGATATATAATACGTTTTATGAAAATAATACTTTAATGTTTGCTATCATTAATATTGTATAAATAGAGTGTAATTTATCTAGAATATGTAATATAGCTATACCGTATGTGTCAATTTTCATTAGGTATATGGATTCAATGTTTACATGCGATTTATACGTATACAAATAATATGTGGCAACGTATGTCACCCCTACCATCCGTCACCAATCCCGACAACAATCGACATCACAACGACTTTCTCCGATCTTCCCACTTCTACATTAAATGTTTAGCTGCGAACACGTTGCGATCTAGTCTGCAATAAAAGCCGTCATCATCAAATGGCCGCCGCGATCTAGTAGTTTATTATTATTTTCAGAATCCTTTTTTATTTACCTTATTTTTAATTTTATTAGAATTACGCTTTTGTTAATGACATGCAGCGTGAACGCAGCTTAATTATTCTCTGCATTTACTGAAAGGAAAAAGAAAAATCCTTGCAATGCGTAAATATTATTTCTGAGCGCAGTACAAACACCCTAGTCAATAGTCCAACAGCTACTGCTAACTTGAGCTTGTATCGGTCGCGCTCGCATTGAAGAGGAAAGGTGGGGTGCCATGTTGTCACGTATTGCATGAATTAATCGCCTATGGCTAATGAAAATTGACACGTGCTGTATGCTAAAGAAATAATGGTTTTTAATATTACATTATAAATGCGTGTATAACATACTTTGTTTTCTAACCAAATATATTTTATTTACAAAAGAAACAATATGCAAATAATAAAAAATGAAAATGAATAATGAAGTAAGTAAACATTGAGTCCAGAAGAGAAAGCAAATAATTCCTAAATTTTAATAGAATATAGTCCTTTTCAAAAAGAATTTAGAGATTTGGCGATAAGGACCATATGATTCGTATAGCAGATTCTGAACATTGCAATTGAATCTGGAATTCAATTACAATGTTCAGTTACTTACAGAGTTGGCAGATTTTCAGGAGGCTATGCTTCCTCAGAAGTACAAATTACTTTTGAGCATTACTTAAAATGCATATTTGTTTATTTTAACTGTATTTTATGAAACGCTTTTACTTTCTTATATGTAGCCACCCAATGAATTTATATGATTTAATAACATACATTCCAGTCGAAGTGGTTTTCTTGCCGCCTAACACAACTGCATTAATCCAACCAACCGATCAAGTTGTTACATCAAATTGTTAAGCTTACTACCTGCGGCAAACATTTGGACAAATGTTTGGAAAGACAGATGTAAATGATAAAAAATCAATAAAAGATTTTTGGAAGAACTATAATATCATGATTGCTACAGAAAACATAAATCTTTATGGGAATGAGGTAGCGGGTAAATGTTCGAAAGGAGTGTGGAAAAACATTTGGCCAGATCTATACAAGGACGATGACACTAGAGACCCTGTTGTTGATATGAACGAAATAGTTAAATTAGCGAAACAAAGGTTTAGATGAAGTAAATGTGGAAGATCTCGAAGAAATTTTACAAGAAGCAGCAGAAAGTCTTTCTAATGATGAGCTCAAGGAATTAGTGGATCAAGAGAACACAAAAATATTGGAAACAGCAAACTTTCAACGGCTTTTCTAAAAACCAGTTTAGCCACTATAACGGAAATTATAGACCAATTTATTGAAAATTACGCAGATGTTGATAAGAGTTTAAAGCACGACGACATTAGATACCTTCTTGATAAAAAAAAGCAGAAAATTGGAAATGCAGAAGAATTTGAATGATATCAAACATAAATGGTGCCTCATTTGTTATGTTTCTATATTTGTAAGAAATAAGTTTTTTTGTTGTTGTATTGTTATAAAAAACATATTTTGAAAATAAATGACAAAATGCCTGGATTTTTTTAAATTTTATACCGGTTTTGCTCTAACCTTATTATTTACATGATGAGATGACCTCGTTTAACACTATTTTGTATAACGCCCTACTCTGATGGAACGTAAAAGTAAAAAAAAAGTGTTATTATATTTAATATTAACTATTTAGATATTTTTATACACGGACAAAAGGAAGTTCGTTACAATCGCTCTAATACAAAAGCAATTTTACTCATCTATGACTTCATGTACTAAATTTATTTATGGCATGTTTTTTATCTAATAGAAGTTTGCAATTTCTTCATTAGTAAATTAAAATTGCTATATTTTCTATTATTTTAGTTATGTGCAATTCAAGTTAGAAAGAAAGAAGTGAAATTGCTAGCTAATTCTAGTAAATAAAACAGTATGCATACAATTCCCATTTCTATTTAACATTAATTTAGTATGTATTGTATATAATTCTAATACTTCACGTAATTATATGTTTTCAGAGAATTCCATTGTTGTTGTCCAAATGATTAACGCAGCGCACAGATTACAAGACACACCAATTTACTCTAATTACTCTAAGCGTTTAAACTGTATCGTAAGGAAAATGTATGTTTGTAAATTAAATGTATGCAACGGTCAGTATTTTACTATTGATTCTACTTAGCAAATTAATTCCCCTTGCGTATTCAATCGTGTAGTATATATTTAAGTATCCAAGACATAAGTATTAAGGTGGCCATCTCGCCCATCTAAATTACATTGCAAACATGTTGCGAACATATTGCACCAGAATCCATTAGTAAGCCACGAAATTACAAAAAAAAAATACGAGCATAATCTACAAACTTATCTCCAGGGGACTGGGTAGTTTTAATAACGGAAGTTTGTTCGAATAATGTGGGAAAAAATGTTAAAAAACAGGAAGTTTTTATACCAAAAATCTGCTAGTTTATTTCATAATTACTTGGAATATATAGATAATTGCCAGATATTAGATAGCTTACCCCCTGGAGAAATAAATTCTCTTTCTTTTGATGCTTGATACAAAGCAATTAAGCGTATTTTATAGCTGTCTTGTGCTTTTAAATGTTTTCACCCCTAAATTCCCATTGATTTGTATCTAAGAGACATATTCTTATGGGAAAAGTAGATTTCGTTTATTATAATCAGAGTGGTAGGTGCAGCAATTCTTAAACAGAGGGCGCTGCCAACGATCAGTTATTGTTAGGCAAGTTGACTACGGGAAATATAGACTCGACAAACTTGTATGTTGCTTACTCAGTCATACTCAGTTACGTTATATATGTGTTTGTCAGGCATCAAAAGAGTATCAAGAGTCAAGTAAACGAATGTTTCATTCATATATCGGCTTTATTTTGTAATTATTTTAAGGATATTTGCCAGAATGTATTAGATATTAATTTTTCGCCTGGAATAAATATATGTTATTATTATTATAATAATAAGTATACACTAAACATATTTGTAAAAGAAACTACATGCGGTTGGTATATACAAGCAAATTGTAATATATTTCAGATATTTTTCGGTGTTCATTTATGATTGATTACGTGATAACATTGATGCGTCTACTTTGTTAGACATTTTTTTCTGTTCGTTAATATTCTTCTCACTTTCAAAATGCATTTTATTTTTCAAGGACAAGGTTCCAGCTTTATGGCATTTCAGAAATGTAGTTTTCTTCGGCAATAAATATACATTATTATTATTAATTATAAAGTTGCAGGAAGCTTTTTAATAATATGAACAATTTAATGTTTGTAGAAAACTAAAATCTGACAAAAACAACTTTATGTCTTTATAAGATACGAACTTAGAAGTTTGCCGGACTCTTTAAACTAAGTGGCAGGAAGTTACACAATTTTCAGTTTTCTAGATGGTAAAAGCATTTATTTTAATATCTGAATTTGTTATGCCTTCATGTTTTTATTTTATTTATACTTTGTATTTTGACTCCAGGACAGTTTTTTTAGATTTTTTTTGTATATGTGAGTCAGTAAAAGAGCATGGGCCAAACGAGCTTATAAGTTTAATTGCAGCGGTTTATCAGGAGTGGCAGCAATTATTGGATGGCGAACGAAAAATAAAATTGTATGTAGGCGTAAAAAACAAATTTTGATTAATTTGTGCAAAATTTGGTAAATCTAAAGATCAGATATGCTACAAAAATTAGTCTTCGTCGTCAACAGTCATGGAGTCGACAATTATTGCGGGAGGTTTTTCGTGAAATGCACGGTGTATTTATGGTAGATTAATAGGGGACGATGATAGCATCGTTCTTAGAAAACTAAGTGAAACGGCCCCTTACGGTCTCCAAAAAATTATTGAAAAAATCGAGTGCCGAAATCATATATTACGTAATTATATAAATAAAATTAGGGACTGTTTGAAAAAAACTTAAATTCAATTCGGCCGTGACAAAAGCAATTGAACATTACAAAAGTTCGAACTTAACAATAACAAATTATAGATAGTGAAATTGCAGTGTGACATTATAAATGGACCAAGATATATTTTTTGTGAACACTCGGATTGTGCTTCTTACTTTTGTCAAGGATCTAAAGAAGGATACTTGGTATGAGACAATACACATAGGTAGATGTAGAACTCTGACCAGAAATGGTAATTAAGTTAGAGGAATTTTATTTTCTCGCTTTATTATCTCAAATTATGGATCCTCGTATTTTGAGAAATCGAGAAATTAGAAACGTCAAATTGGAGAATTAATATGTACCTACTGATAGTGATACGTTTAGACAAAACGCTACTTGGCCATACTTGTTTATTTTCTACACCGTCTATACTTTTGTAAAAAAAATTTGTTGTAGAAAACATGAATTAGGCCTACTGGAAATACCATGACAAAAAACACCCTTTGCACTCTACCTCTAAGGTGGTGCGGAAAGGATTGCGTTTGACGTTTGTCTGCCACATAACGGTTATTTAAAAATTTTACCGAAGCTTTACTGAAAAAAAATTAAACAGGCAAGATATAAATAAAAAAAATGATAATATCAATAACATTCGATTTCAAGTTGTGATATTAACATTGTCTTCTAACAATGATTAGTTCGGAGTCCGCACAGTTCGTATCGTACCCACGTACCCGTGAAATTTTTATAATTTATTTTCGCTAACTAACAATATCAGTGTCGATTGTGAAGAATATAAATATTTTTTGCATTTTATATGAAACACCGGCACTGTTGTAACAATAGATTTTTTTTATCAGATTTTAGTTTTCTCTAAAACATTACTCATATTTCAAAGCCTCAACATATAAAGTAAATACAAATCATAGTGGGAAATAATATGAAATACAACTTAAATAATTAATAATCATAAATAATAGTAATAAAATTATATACTTATTGCAGAATAAGATTTAATGTCTAATTAATTCAGGCAAATATCATTAAAATAATTACAAATTACATAAAACGGGTGTCTTAATAAAACTAAATAAATACAAGCCAAAAGAATATTCAGAAATAGCAAAAACAAATTTCGAACAAAGGAGATGCACCAATATTTTCATGCAATAAATGCAAGAGACAAATATCCCAAATTTATTTGCTTTCCAGTTGACCAGGCATTGCTTCATGTTGCTGGTCATATACCTGTATCGTGTAAAAGGTACAGGCATATCAAACTCCGTAAAATTATTCAATATATTTCAGGCAACCCGACATACGCCGTTCGAGAATTTTTCTTAGAGAAAGCCCACCCTTAAGAAATTTATATAAAAAGCAAATTTGCGAGATATTTCAAAAAGCTGCTATTCGATAAGAGTGAAGGTCAGTTGCAGACTGTTGAGTTCGTTTAGGTGACGCAATTACATAGACAAGACTGATTCGTTTATTATTGCTGATATACTCCCAGTAGCCGAACATATCACCGATAATAAACGAATCAGTCTTGTCTGTCTAATTGCTTCTCTAAATCGTTCTCACCAGCCGTCACTGTCGAAAGTGTTATTTCCGGTCCGAATTTTGAATTTTTTTTTACAAAAATATTCCAAATCCATGTTTAAATACTTTTATACTGTATAAAATGCATAATTATCGAGATATTTTCAAAAAATTGATATTCGATTAGAATAAAATTGCTAGGTACTTTCAGTTCGAATTTTGGAAATTTCTTATTACAAAAATATTCAAAATTGAGCTTTCAATATTTTCATACACTCGATATGTTTGTCTAGAATGCATGACTTGCGATATATTCGCAAAAACCTGTTTTACGATCAGAGTAAACACCTACTTCCGGTAGGAATTCTTTTATAAAATTGTTTTCTAATTTACTCTTGATCACTTTGTTATACTTTAGATATTTGCCTAAAATTAGTAATTGACGAGATATTGCTATTATTTGTTTTCTTCACTGAAATGAAGTACTACTCCCGATTTATCGATTTCACTGAAAATATAATCAGATTTCCGAGGGAGATTATATTTCTAAATATACACTTCGGTATTGATGACTTTTACCGTTTGGCCGCTATCATGGTCAAACAGTGAGAGAATTTTTTTTTTGCAAACAAATACATTAATTAATTAACTCGAAAATTAATGCATAATGACGTATTTCTACACGCTCGCAGCTGACGTAATAGAAAATTGAAAAAAAATGTATGTAATGGTCATACAAGTATACTTTTTGACAAAAGAACCTCAATAACTCAAACTTAAAAATTTAATGAATTAAGATCAAATTTCGGCCACTGGTCGACCAGTAGTATTAATTATAAGGCAAGTTATTTAGGTACCTATACAAAATTTTTAATCTATTTTCTTCAATCCTGTAATAAAAATTACTTACATATGTAAGAAATGTAATTCAATATTCTGCAGATCTCGTTTTTAATTATATTTTAGTAAATTATTATGAACGTGGGAAATCCACACTGTCGGATAAATTTTAGGGTGGTCTTTCAAATTTTTTTCCAACTGAATCGGGCATTCTAATAGCTGATACGGTATCAAAAGTAATACAAAGGAGGCATTTTATAATATCCAAAACTACTTTCTGAGCACACATGTAGATTTAACCAATTTAATTAGAGTGTTATAGGTATGTGAAACATATTGATTGTTTCTCTTTTTCTTACTTTTACACACACAATAGGCCTTGTGTTTCTTACATTGACAGGTTCACTACTTACGGGTTTCTTAAATAAACAGTTCATTTTTTAGTCAAATTTGAATAAATACTTGGCGAGATACTTCTATAAAAAAACTATTTATCTATAAGAATAAAAATGTGAAAGTAGATTTTTTTATACAAAAGTTGTTCCAAACTTACTTCTGAATACTTTTGTATTCATTACACATTTTGAAAAAACTAACCATTGACAACATACTCGGTAACTATGTATTTCGCGCTCAAGTGTTACTTCTCATCTACTAATCTAATTCTTCCCACTAAGACATGGTACATGTTCAAGTTACATAACAAAACACAAAATTTACCAACTTTGCCAAACTCAAACCTACTCTCTATTCCAAATAATAAGAGAAATACCCATGGTGACCATCAAAATGGAATCAGCCTATATATTCCTTTTTCAAAAATGCAATAATCACTAAAAAATACCTGTTTATTATCTAAATCAAATAGATAAAGGACAGATCTACATAGGTATTTACAAAACAAACATTATATGTAACAGTATGTTCCTATTATTCTTGTAAGGACGCAATTTGCATTTTTACAATTTAGAGTAAATATCAATGATTTCAAAATAGACACATATTCCATTAAATCGTGTATGAGACAAAAACTCTGTTTTTTGTCTCATACACAAAAAAAACAACGGTCTGGTCTGCTAGTCTCTGTATAATTTGGTTCAATCTAAGAGAGACGTTGCGTTAGTACTGGCATCTTTTATCCAATAAATTTGTTTTACAAATAATATCGCTGCTACTGGCAACCAGATGGCTAATTAAAATACAGTCACGTATGCAACACATAATACACGCCTAATGGTTAGAAAAGGATAGAGCAATGGGACGATTGTCTTTCTATTAAACGGCCACCTTAAGGAAAGTTTATTACATAGAAATTAAACGATTTTCAATTGTAGAAACGCCTGGAAATAATTTTTCCATGATCCGATAAAGAAAATTCTTAAGAGGGTCGCTAAAATAAATTAGCGTTTCGGGTGCTTTTTTAAATTTTCATATCTAATTAACCTAAACTGAAATATATTGAGTTAGCGGATGTGATTTTGCTTAATGGCCATAACTTCATTCCGGTCAGACGTAAATAAATGCGAAGGATTAGGGGTAGAGAATAATTGCCAACAATTGGCTCTTTTTAAAAAGAGCTTTCATGTTCGCAAAATGTTTCAGTTATTTATTTTAAAATCAAGTATATATTAGTTTGCCCCTTCATTGTAATCGAAATTATATTTTCATAACATCATCTTAGTAGGAATTAATATGAAAGTGACACAATATTAATAATGAAAAATATTATTCAAATTGTCATAATAAAGCATCACGAATGAATTTATATTAAAAGTTGTATATTAATGTAAATAATGACCTCTTGTGCTAGGATAATCTATGACTAAAAAAGAGAGTGGGGGGCATACTTTCAAACATGTTGTTCATCATTCATACAGCATTACTAAAAAATAATGTTGGATAACTTAATCATTCGGGAATTCCGATCATTACTCGGTTGTAAATTTAGTTCATAATCAAATCTAAAAGTGCGTTTGATTTATAAAATGCAACAGAACAACATTTTCTTCAATCTACGAGAAAAACGAATTGTTCCTTTAAACCAGGAGGGAGGCAAAACAGTGTCAACCAGTATTATCACAAGTACTCAATATATCATAATACTTTATTTTATTTTTTAGTGTGTCCATGTAAGGTTAGTCATTCCACACTTTCCGTAAATTAATAATAATGAAGTGAGTGTAGATACAAATAGTAAGGTAAAAGTAGCGTTTAGTTCTCTGTTTTTAATTACTTACATTTACTTTGGGTAAGGAAGTAGGTAAGAAATCATTACCAGTTTTCTTATTAAAAAATAAGCAGAATGGGTAATAGGCAACACAAAAGATTCATAAAAATAACGGAAGAAGAAGGGTTTCTTGAGTTACATTACGTATTTACCAAGAACAGCACAGAAAACCCAACAAGAAACTAAACTGACCACGCTGGGATTTGATAATTACGGTAAATATGAAAATTTAATTTCATTTGGACCATCATGCTCTTCAGTGAGAAATAGTATGCGTGAGGGTTTTTTTTAGATAATATAAACCGAGATTTTGACCCTCGGAGTCCGCAAAGTTCATACCTTACCCACGGTAAAATTTTTATAATTTCGCTAACTACCGTAACATGGGGCGACTTTAGTAATTGTAAAAAGTTTTTTGTTTGTAATTTCTTTCCCAATTTTGTTACAAATATACAAAAAAACTTGTTGTAATCAATAATTCTCAGAGAATAGACTAATGCCATCACTTTTAAAGAATTTTAACTAATTGCAACAAAAAAAAATAAAAACCACCCGATCAAATTTACACTAGAAATGGGGCGTCTTTGATCCATGCTCCGAAAGTGACTTATATGAAGCATTACTGCTATAGATGGGCCAAACTCGCCCCATTTTCAAATCGGTTCTGCCGATTTTGTCAATTAATAATTTTTATTATGCGGGGTGACTTTGATAACTTTGTAGAGAGTACCTAACTCATTCGTCACAAATAATTTTATTATTATTTTTATTACAAATGTTTAAAAAAAGTTACAATAATTCAACCACATCAACTTTACGCTCAAATGTAAAAGTTTGGTTGTCTTCTTGGGTCGGAGTTGGCAGAACAGCAATAATATCTGCAATGGGAACTGTGGAGATATCCTTCACAACCAGTTTGAAATTTGTTTTTTTTGCATCAGTAGATTTTAGGCCAACAACAGTCCATTCGTCTTTTGAAAATTGTTCTCGAATTCTGCACACGTATCTGTAAATACAAGAGGTTCTTTTTCCGGACACATACTTTATGAGAACAAATGCTTCTGGAAGAAGTAGTTCTCGTTCTGGATAACGGTAGTCCACTTCCTCAACTATTTCTTCCATGACTTCATCAACTCCCTGATCTTCGACTTCCTCCTCTTCGCTATAGTCATTATCTTCGGAGCTGCTACTATCTGTATTTGTAGCAATACTTCTTCCAGGAACAACATTCAGTCTCGTTTTCTTTCGACGCACTCTCTCATTTCTTTGACCATACCTTTTCTCGCGAAGTAGGTTGGATAATGTGTCGTTAATTTCTTGGGTCGGATCATGTTGTATTTCTGGTAGTTTGTCTAATACTTTGTTTCGATTTCCTGGATAAATGCCAGTAGCAAAAAATCCATTTATTAAATTTCGCTTGACACCAGACTCTTCATTATCGCCTGGTTTGTTCTTGCTTTGGGCAGTTACATTATCCATTTTTTCCAAAGCAAGTTTTAACAATGACGGGAATTGATCTTTGGGTATTCCAGAAGTTGATGTATGTTTCAACTTGAAATTTAACAACACTGTACGCCAAGCTACTTTAAAGGGCTTAAAGAAAGCGACATCTAAGGGCTGTAAAAGGTGTGTCGAATGTGGAACAAGACAAACAAAAGATATGTCATTTTCTTCACACGTTCGTAAAACATCGTCGTTAAAATGTGACGCTAAGTTGTCTCCTATTAACACCTTTCTACCTTCTAGTTTTCTGGCATGAGGCAAAAACAAAGTCCGAAACCAGTCTTCAAACGTAAGGCTATCCATCCAACCATGAGAAGTACGATTAAATCGACACCCTAACGAACAGCATGATTTTTGACAACAGGGTTTACCATGAATGCCCCCTTCCTTCCAGGTGTTATACAAATGTTCACTTTTATATATGATGTATGGTGGAAGAAGCGTTCCATCGGCTGTTCCACATACCATAATTGTGGTACACGACTTTGAATGATTTACAATATTTTCTGGATATTTAACCCCTCTACGATAAATTAGTCGCCTTGCTCCAGGATCGTCGCCAACGTTGGTTTCGTCATAATTGAAAATATTAGAGGGAGGAATTCCCTCCAATGTATTCTCTAAGTTAACAAAGTACTCCTCTATGGATAGTCTGGACACACTTGCTCTAGCTTTATTAATGTTACGGGAGACACGTTGTGAAACGTCAGTTTTGTGTCGTAGAAGAAGACTTAAAGCCCAATCTTTACCAGGAAGATTATTTGAAAATTTTTGTACTACCCGTCCTTTTCTGTCTAAATAATTTTTTGCTAACATTCGTATTTCCATCAAATCAAGAGGAAAACCCCAATCGGCACATTTCAGTGCAGCCGCTAAAAAAGCATTTTCTTCTTGTTGCGAAAAGATACATTGACCACCAACCGTTTTACCGTGTCGACCGTGATATTTATTATTAATTGTCCCATACGGTATTTTATATCTTGCAGCTGCAGCTTTCATTGTAAGTTCTCCATCAGCCACCTTTTCAATTGCTTCATTTAGTTGATCTTGTGTATAATTTTTATAATTTCGAGATCCAAGTGGCTTCACATATTTTCTCACCATCTGAATGATTATAAAAGATGATTATTAGATAAAATGATTAATTAATTCATATTGTTAATAGTTATGGGGTTAGTGGTATCACTAGCGAGGCGAGATTGATCGGATGGTAGTAGATCAAATTCGCCCCGACGTGTGTATCAAAGTCACCCCTCGGCAAAGAACATTTAATTACGAAAAAATTATACAGTTTCAATGCAAATATTTGAGGTTATGGATTGACAACACATGTACTTGTATGGCTCAACACTTAAAAGTAGCTCACATATCACACTTACTTTTGTGTACTCGAAGTTATCTGACTACATCCAAGTCGTTGAAAAAGAGGGTGTGGAGGAAATCACCTCAAAAGTAAAAATTCTTTAAGGTAACAGAGCGTGATGCACACACACAACAATCTTATGCACTCTAGTAAGTGTTCCGCGCACAAAATTGCCATACACTTCCCGCCTCGCCCTAATGGCATCAAAACAAATGCGCGCTGAAGCAAATATCAAAGTTGCCTCCAGAAATCAATGTCACCCCATTTTACGGTAACAATATCAGTGTCGATTGTGAAGAATATAAATATTTTTTACACTTTGTAAGAAACACGGGCACTGTTGTTACTATACAAATTTTTTTAAATGAGATTTTAGTTTTCTCTAAAATATTGCTCATATTATTAAAAAGCCTCAACATGTAAAGAAAATACAAATCATTGTGAGAAATAATAAGAAGTACAACTTAAATAATTAATAATCATAATAATAAAACTATATATTTATTGCAGAATAAAACTTAATTTCCAATTAATTCCGGCAAATATCATTAAAATAATTACAAATTACATAAAACGGGAGTCTTAATAAAACTAAATAAATACAAGCCAGAAGAATGTTCAGCATGAGCAAAAAAAAAATGTCGAATAATGTAGAGGCACCAATATTTTCATACAATAAATACAGGAGACAAATATCCCAAATTTATTTGCTTTCCAGTTGACCAGGCATTGCTTCATATCGTTGGTCGTGTATCTGCATCGCATAAAAGGTACAGGCATTCAAAACTCGGTAAATATATTCAATATATTTCAGGCAACCCGATATGTGGCGTTCGATATTTTTTCTTAAGGAAAGCCCCCGCTTAAGTTTAGGAGCATAAGATTGGCGCGATCGCAAAAATGACTATAATACTATACTACTTTTTACTGAAAGTATCTTGTGTTTGCGTCGAACTAACTAATGCCCTACCTGTATCCCAAGAAATTTTATGGCTCACCTTCCAGTTACCAATACAACAATAATGTACAAGACAGACTAGCCTAATTCCCCATAGTCTTTAGTCGAACACAGAGTGGATTCCAGATTTGAAAAAACACACAGATTCTTGAATAGAGACCAGTACTTAAAACAGAATACTACATCTACATCTAGTCTCTTTCATTAAATTCAACCTTAGTCTTGGTTACAAGAAACACATGACCATCGGATAAAGAAGTAAAGAGGGGAAAGGAAAATCGAAATACATGGTATCTTGTTGCTGTAATTAACAAACAAAATAATAGTATTGCAATTTAAAACAAATCAAAAGAATTGATAAGAACATTCCTCTCATACGTCAATGAAGAAAGCAGAAAGTCGTTGTTTTCTATGATGCTCGACAAAAAGAAGTCAACAGAAATCGTACAGCGTGGGATTCTTAATCGAAAAATAAATCAAACAAAATAAAGCAAGATAATGAATGGTACACTAAATCCGCTTTTAGCGATAATTACACAAAATTAAAATATTATATAGCCAAAATGTCAGTACACCAGGGAATCAGGATCGATGTTAAGATCACATTAAGAATGTCAACGATTTATGTGAATCGACGACATTTTTTCGATCATCGCGTATACTCAAGGGGAAATATCCAACACTGACGATTCCAACGAGCCCTTCTAAATAACATGGAACGTCGAACAGTGAGTATTTCATAGATAACTCTATGGGAATCAAAATAAACCATAACAGAACATCAGGCAATAGAAAGGTATTTTGTAGCTTCAGGTAGGAAGACAACACATTAACACAGTCACTGAGCAATCTTGAGCAATTATGTCCAGGCAACCTACACAACAATATATCAGCTCTAGTTTCTTCTATTTTTATATAATACCAACAAATGCTATGTTACGCATACTTGTACAACCATCATCGTTCAGCTCTGCCAACATATCTCAGTATTGAATGATGTGTTAAAGTGAAAATCCAACGCTTTAAAACTAGTACACTTCGGCTTTAGTAAAAGTGGCTCATATAAAACCTGTTAGTCCTCTGAGTTACGCGTTAGGCGCTAGGCCAAGAAGATGCCTATGAAGAAAAGGTTTTCTTCTTCCTCTAAAGGAGGGAGGGACGGATGACTTGAAAAGGACTTAAGCAGAGGAATATGCATAACATCTGAATCAACAGGCTCTTTAACAAGGCGAGAATTGAGATATTCTTCGAGCTCAAAAGAAAAAAATGCTATAAGGATGCGCGAAACATTAAACAAAAAAGAGTTCTTTAGAGAATAATTTAAGGGACGACATTTATGGGAAGAGGTTTATTATAATCACGTTGTTATCTTAATGCTAAATGAATTCTAACCATATTAATGTCTCATAATGTGATCGATTCTTCTTATTATTATTGTTTAACAGAATATGAATCAAACCATATTTTATTCAGTTCATTTTTACATTTTGAATAATTTTTGAAGTAAATATTTTGTTGCTCCTTATTACACAAATAGCAAGCGAACTGGTATTTATTATACTACTGGATTATTAGTAGCATTCATACTCTACGTTGCCTTTGTGCTTCTTCGTCGAAAGTCATGTTGTTAATATTTCTCTCAATAATATTTTAACCATATTTTTAAGTTTGCTATAAACAAGTTCTTTCATTCTTACTCAGGATGAAATATATTACTTTTATTTCAATTTTTATCAGTCCTGAATTACTTTTCTTGCACCCACCTGTATCTTTAATTATTATTAATGTAGCATATAAATTTGTAAATTATAATACATAAATAATATTATCAGTTAACATTTCCATTATTACGGTGAAATGTGCTGCGTCAAAATTTGACTTATTTTTAATTACGATATTATTGATATTAATGTACATTAATTTATATTCAAACGAGGTAATAAGTCTAGCGCATAGTGTTTTTTCGGGAAAGGAATGAAAGAAATTTTTCAATTAAGACGTGAATTGAGGACTCATGCATTAATATAAATTAAACCCAAAGATTTGTGTTCCAGAGAAAAAGAAAATGAAATACCAAATGAGTTGTAAAGTAGGCCGCAAAATATTTCAGTCATTTCCGCTTAACATCCACATAAAGACCAGGGACTGCGATCCAAATCGGCAGAAATGTAAGGATACATAAAAAATAATACCGTAATACAAAAAATATATTAAGGAAAATAAATTTCGTGTATTGCTCCAGAATAAATTCATTCATAAATCTTTCTTGTGTCTGAAGTTTTTTTTTTCTACGATAATGAAAAATAAGATAAATCGAAATGTAAGTTGTTGACGTATCATAATCTGTAATGTTATTTTTGATTACCATTGCTTTTTCATTTGCCCATGAACTAGGATTCATTATTCTCTATAAAGATTTAATGTAAGTAATTCGAATTTATTGGAGAAAGATTTTTATAGATGATGTTCCCATTATACCGTTCCACAAGACTAAATGTAGGTTGTGCACAATCTCTCTCAATTCATTTTCTGTAGTTAGTAGATTATTATTTATGTCCATTCCAATACAAGTAACCCGGAAACCAGCTATATAAGAAAATAAAAATTGAAAAATAAACTGTTGCCGCAGACTGCATTATTTTTTATAAACGTAGTATGATAACAAACAAAAACACACTATCATAATTGTGGAATAGTTATTTACGAACAAAGTGTGGGAAAACATATTTCGCGAATGAGTGGTCATTTTTAAAGCGCGAGCCGAAAGGCGAGAGCTTTATGGACACGAATTCTCGAAATGTTTTACGCACGAAGTTTGTACAATATTTTTTGTACGCAGACTTAAATAATACCCACTGTTAAATACATTATCATTTATGACGCACTACAAATTTGCTCATGTTATTTCAAAAATTTTGAGTTGGCAGTACTTATTATTTGAATTGACATTTAATTTAAAGTTAGTCAAATTCCAAAAATTGAATACAAAATTAAAATCTCCTCTTAAACATGCACTCTGATGAAGAAATACAATGTACACCTCCTGAAATTTGTGAAGCTGCCAATCAACAAAAGACAGACACAACACTATTTACGGTAAATTCGTAACTTGGGCTTGATTTAAAAATATAAAAACTTACTCAGAAAATAGTGTAGAGTCAATAAATGATTGCCACGACTGCAGCATGATCTAGACAGCATAGAAGCTTGGTGCAAAAGTAATTTTTTAAAGTTTAATATCAATAAGTGTAAAGTCGTGTGCTGTTAGATATGATTATTCAATAAACAATATTACTCTGGAACGCTGCAATAGTATAAAGGATTTGAGCGTATATTTCGATACGGGACTTTCTTTTGTATGTCATACTAATGAAATGATCGGCAGCGCATATAGATTGTATGGTTTTATATATAGAAATTGTAGAAACTTCACTAACACTAACTGCCTAATTTTATTATATAACTCATATGTGAGATCTAAACTTGAGTACGTATCACTAATCTGGTACCCCGTCTACGCTGCACATTCTAATATTATTCAGAACGTCCAGCGTAGATTTCTGAAATACTTAGTGTTCATGTCGGATGGCGTCCCTCCTCCTAGAGAAGTGATTCTCAACCTTTTTTTTTTGCGGCACACTTTTAACGATTTCAAAATTTGCCGGCACACAAAGAAAACGATAAGTTTAAAAATTATTTACTTACCTATAAGAAACTGCGTAAAATAGTTCATGATAATAATTTTAAATTTGCGAAATAAAATAATATGTTCTACAAAAATAACAGTACGTTTATTATTAAGGGATTAATTACAAGTTAATAATAAGAATACTTTTGATGCGAAATTTGAGCTTTATGTTTTTTGATAATGTCATTTATATTTGGTCGTAAAAATGACAATGCTACTCTCATATCGTCTTCTACATTTAACAATCTTGATCTTTTTTTAGTTTTAATGTTGGTTAAGGCTGAAAATCCGAAATCACACAAATAAGAAAATTGTAATAATATGTTTAAAGCTTTCTTGGCTATCATTGGATAATGACATCTAATGTTAATCCAAAATGAATTAATTGATTCTTCTGAATGTTTTAAAATTAAATGCAAAATGACTTCTTCCTCTTTATTCAAAGTTAAGTCAAATACAGACGTATCCGTTATGAGAAATGGATTACGAACCCAATCAAATTTCTTTATATCTAATTTTGGGAAATAATGAATAATTCTCTCCTCTAATGTTGTCAAATGGTCAATAACAATTAATTCAATAGTTTTATAACAGTCTTTTGGGACTGACTCAAACTTTTCTATATTGCCTTTCTGAGCTTTATTCTTCCATAAAGTTATTTGTTTTGGGAATCCAACCAGCTTATCGGTTGAGTTTAAGATATTTTCATTAGGCCCTTGTATACTTGAATTTATGTTATTAAAAATAACAAAAATGTCTGATAAGTAAGACAATTTAGTACACCATATTTTATCTTCCAACAAATGAACAAAACATAATTTTTATCTTGTTCAAAAAACATTTTCAGTCCGCCTTTTAATACCAGCACACGATATAAAACTTTTCCTCTGGGCAACCACCTTACTTCCGTATGCAGTAACAAGGATTCGTACCTTGGCTTCCATAGCTTGGTATAATTTACTAAATAAGCGGCTTTTTAATGGTCCTGATTTTATATAATTAATCATTTTAACACATTGTTCCAGAACTATTTTCAATTCTGATTCAAATATTTTGTAACAAGTGCTTCTAATGCAAAAAACAATGGGTAACTAATATATCCCCAGTCAGTTCTTTAACATGTGCTACAAATCGTTTTAGATGTCCAGTCATAGCTGGAGCACCATCTGTACAAATGCCAATACATGACTTCCATGCAACTTTAATTTCTTCTAAATATGAACTAATTACATCAAAAATATGTTTGCCAGTTGTAAAATCAGGTAACTCCCGACAACATAAAAATTGATTAATTATATCATTTTCGTGAATAAATCTAAGGAATGCAATTAATTGAGCTTTTCCTGTAATATCTGTTGTTTCCTCGATTTGTAGAGCAAAATTTGAATTTGCCAGAGTTTTTGCAGTATTTTGCTCAATATTTTGCGACATATCTTTAATTCTGCGATGGATTGTGTCATTCGAAAGTGGTATGATTCAATGTGGATATCAATATCTGCTGATTCTTCTTTTCAAATCTATTATTTAATTATATTGCGGCACCCTTTTAGAATTTCGCGGCACACAAAAGTGCCGCGGCACAGTGGTTGAGAATCACTGTCCTAGAGGATATGATCATCTTGCACTGCTCAGCAGAACTGCCCTGCTTTTGTAACACATGTGTTTACTGTAAACTTTGGTTTATAATGACCTTTCGTTTGTTTCCAACTGTTCGGTTGTTTTTTCCTCATACTTTTCAAATGACTTTCATACTGGTAATTTTTTACGATATTTAACTGTATATTATTTGACTTAACAATCGGTAGTAAGTTAGGTTGGTGACCTTACGCAGAAGTGTAGTTTAAGTAATTGTAAAAGACATACTTTGTAACATTTGAGTAATTTATTGCACGCTTTGTTTTAGAGAATAATATACATCTGTGTGAACGTATATTATTATCATCTATTTTTAACAATTTGAGCAAGGAAACCTAAAATCAAATTAAAAAATATAAATACTCCATACGCTCTTTTAATTCAAACAAACAGACTGACGAACATCATCGTGTTAAAGATTTCTTTGTAATATTTAAAATATTTTTCTCAGGCGCTGTTAGAAAACATAAATATTCCCGGATACGCGATAAGTGACAAGTGCCAAAACATCAACAAAATCCATTATCTACTTAAAGCAAGATATTTTAGTAAAAGTATGTCTACCGAGGCAACTCCTCAATATTTCATTATTAAAAAAAGCGGAATATATGACGTCCGTGTTAAAAGGAAGTCAAGAATAATATACTATTCCACCACCCAAGATTTCAGAGATATCATTTTGGAATTAATCTTAGTACAGTAGGTAATACAAAATTTATCACAGTTTTAATTTTGAAAACAAAATTTAATTGAACTAGTTTTACCGATACAATTATTATTATTGTTAGGTTAATAATACACACATAATCAGAGTAAACGAATTCAATAGCCCTCTATTTGACTTGTCTTATAATGAAAAAGCCATTAGTTGTCAATCTGTTCTTACGGAATCCTTCGAGAATGCTTTTGACAATGCTGCTGAACAGTTCTATGGTCATGCAGAGCAGAGTTATTCCCCTGTATTTCTCCGGGTTGGTATTTGTTCTTTTTGGGAATTGGTATGGTTATACTCCTGTGCTATTCTGTTGGTATGCAGGATGTGGTTATTATTTTATTGACCAATTCTGTTAATCCCTTTGCTTCGCCATATTTTATGAACACATTAGGGATATCGTCTACTCCTGGAGTTTTTCTGTTTTTTATGTTGCTCATCTTCAACTTACCCGATTCCTTCGTGACTGTTATTTCATTAACCATCATCTCTTCCTTCGCGTCCTGTGTTTGAACTTCCAGGTTATCAATGTCTTCATATATGTGTCTAAAATATGTGTTCCACTCGTTCAATCGGACATTTTTGGTCTGGATATACTTGTTTACTGGTTTGTTTCTATTTTTCAAGCATCTTCCATACTTTTCTCTGGGCTCCATAAAGACCGCACTCCATGTCTGTGGTGAATTCAATTTTTTAATTGCCGAATTGACTCCAACTTTCCTTTTTTTCTTTTGCCACGGAAGATTATTTAATAAAACCGGAGTTGGGTCGTATTTTGCGAGTTTATATTTATATTTCTTATTTCCATTGACTGCCTCATATACGAGTATTTTAAGTTTTCCAGTTAGTCTGCTTTCGTACAACTATTTGGTTCAGTCGTTATCTATGGATTCTAAGTTGTATTTTGCAATAATTTTTTATTCTTGCCTTCTTCTCCGATGCTTCTCCATATTGAATTTTCCGAGTACTTGGTTGTAGTCTGTATCAGTGGTAGCAAATGTTTTTTTGTATTTCATCAGTTGTGGTACATCTATTTGTTATTATATAATTGATGATTGATTTCTGACTTCTGTTGTTGTAGGAAGTGTTTTTAAGTTGATCCTTGTGAGTAAAGTATATGTTATTTGTAAGTAACTTGTTTCTTGCGCAGAAATCGTTCAATAAGTCTCTGAATCTTTGTCTCCAAATAATATCACTTTTCTATTATTGTTGTTCGTTTGGTCAACGGTGTTTTGTAGATCTCTATAAAATCTATCTGATTTCTCTTTTGGTTTGAATATATCCACAACGTATATGCTTACAAGGTGCAGTGGGCCCCAGGGAAAGATTAGTGCTACTTTCTGTATTCTATAGCGTACGTATTCAACCTTTTCTATTATGTTAGATTATCTTTCATGGTAATAGAATGCCAACTCCCGAGAGGGCTTGTCCTCATAGATTTTATACTTTGTCATGCACTGATCTTTACGTTTTGCACAGAGAGTTCACATAATCTATTTTATGTTAATTTACCTCTATGAATATTTTTTGATATTTTGCGTTCTATGAGATGACATCCCAGCATGTGACCCTAGTAATTCTCTGTTTTTGCATAATCCTTTTCTCCCCGTAGGTCATTTCCGTAGAGATCCGTTCGTTTCCCGACGCTTGGCTTTCTTCTCTGAGAGCCTTAGGTGTTTCTTCTTTACCATAAAGAGGAGGTAACCTAATCCCCGATCATCTACTGAAATATAAATATAAAAAGCAGGGCACAAGGGATCTTCAATCAACAATCAACTTCTTCATAATGAATAAAAGAAATCTGTCATAGATTAATGATGTGACCCAACATAGGAAGTTATCATAATTTAGTGCTTCGGAAAATACATTTAAGAATGTGTACGGTTTAGAAACATAATTAACTGGAGTACTGCAATAAATTAAAAGTAAAATCCTTAGAAAATATTGGGTCAAACAATATTAAACTGAAGATGCGGAGAATATCGAAATAAACTTGCAAACATTTAAATTAAATATATTGGAGCAGCAAATGCAGCAGTCGGCCAGCAAAAACAAATTTGGTATATCAGTGCGCTACGGTGAGAAAAAAAAGAAGATAGCAAGCACAAAACTAAAGGTGTACTTGAATTTTATGGAAAACAGATCATACCAGGTGTCCCAATAGTACGGTGTCGGTCGGTACTTCTACACCGTTTGAAGGTACAAAAAAACTTTTCAAACAAATTTTGTTTAATTCTTAAAGGAGAATTGCCTAAAAATACGTTAGTTTATACAGGTTGTCTCAGAATAGCCAGTACTGATCCTGATATTATTTTTTCAAACGAAACACCCTATATTTTACTTCAATTTTATATTCTGCTTCAAAATCGAGATGCTTCTCATATACCATTGTCTATACCTAACCGTAATACTTTTTGAAATATCTAACTTTTTCGCTAATAAATGTCATGTGCAGGTAGGTACTATTTTGCTAAGTGATGTCTTGCTTATGTTTGATCCCAGAATTGAAATTGTTGGTATGTGAGTAGTTTATACTTGCGACAACTTTTACGAATTGCTAAAAAAAATTTTTATATATAATAAAACACAAGTGTATAGTTTCAAAATTATTATAATGTTTAACACACTACATATGTTTCGCCACACTGTGGCTTCATCAGGTGGATGAAAATACAATTTCAAAATACAAATTAGCTCCTATATATATCAATACAAATTACAAACATAATCTCATTCTAAGAGGAGGTGGACATGTTTAAATTTTAGATTTATTTATTTAAATCTAAAATTTAAACATGTCAAATAGGATTACAGGATACATGATAAGCTTTAGTTTTAAAAATATATTATTTCCATTATTATTATTATTACTTTTATAAGTATTATTATTATTGTTATTATTCATTTTCTGTTAACTTTATATAACTTTAAATATTTTTTCTTGAAATAAATACATTATCCGATTTTGGTTTTTTGGCAGTTTAAAATTGTGACGGTAGAAACTTGAAGGAGAAAAGCGATGGATATCCAAGTATATGTGTATGTTTTAAATTTTTTATGTTCTCCACACTTATCCGAATTGAAAATTGCTCTCACAAAGCTTTAGATATATATATATATAAGACGTTTAGCGTCTACATATCGAAAGGTACAATTCTATTATAAATCTTTTATTGAATCCTAAACGTGGAGCGGAGGAAACTAGTGCTTCCTTGGTATTTGAATTATTATTTTTTCGACGACTGGATCGATTTAAACATTTCTTTGTAGTATTACTCACGATGCAGGGCATTTTCATCTTAAAACCATTAATATCTCCGCATGTAAACATGGTAATAATGAAATACTACTTTTCAAATTTATGGTGTAGTAATGCTTAATGTCTTTTCCTCTGAAATGAAAGAGAATATTAACGGAATCGTTTATTATGGAAGCAATAATATTGTTAATTTGTCCACTCATTAATGTTTAAAAATGTAATTTCTTAGATTCCTCTTATTAATCAAATACGCCGGTTTCATCTTAGACGCAAGTATATTTGATTAATATCAGTTTTTACAAAATCAAACACAGGTCACTATAATATATTATTCATTATTGTAACTGTTTAACTAAATTATTTGTACCTTACCGGGTGTCTGTGTAAGCTCGGCCACCGGCCATATCTCCGGTGGATATCTCGACAACCGTTTATCATACAACCTAGCGGATAGTAAAATGGAGCATGAGAATTACAATAAAAATATTTTTGAGTTACCAAAATGATGGCAAGGGGACGCAATTCTCAAGAACAATTAAAAATTTGATAATTTTTTATTAAATACACTATATTACACTGTACTATATTAAGATAGATTAAAATTTTTACTAGCAACATTCTTAGACGTTTTTATACATTTTCATTTGAAGCTTTTCGATCTAACTCTCTTACGAAGGGGGGTCTGCGTACAAAAGTAGGTATAATTTCGGTTTACATCAACGGATTTTAATGGTTCTGGGCTTATTAGACAGAGAATTTTACAAAGAATTGAAGGATATGTAGTACGAAATTACGTGATTGTCAAAAAAATTACAGGGGGCGCTGTTCTCAATTTATGTATATTACTTGTTTTTTCTTTAAAATTTTAAATGGAACAGTATATTTTTATTATCGTAATATTGAAGCAAATAAAAAACAAAAGGGTGTGGTGAAACCCGCAAGATGCTACCTTCTTTCTTCACAAATATATAGTCATACGAAAATAATCCAGGAAAGTAAAAAATTTTAAATACATATTTATTTATTTATTGGGAGTAATGATTTTATTTTAATTTTAAGAAGGTCTCTAGACAGTGTATATTTTATTTGTTATGTGCTTTAATATTACGATATTAAAAATATACCGTTTAATTTAAAATTTTAAAGAAAAAACAAGTAATATTCATAAATTGAGAACAGAGCCCCCTGTTATTTTTTTTGACAACCACGTAATTTCGTAATTTCGTACTACATATCATTCAATTCTTTGAAAAATTTTCTATCTAATGAGCCCAGAAACATTAAAATCCGTTGAGGCAAACCAAAATTATAACTACTTTTGTACGCAGTCATACCCCCCCCCCCCCCCCCCCCGTTCGTATGGGATTCAGACCAAAAAGTTTCAAATGAAAATTGTATAAAACCGTCTGAAAATGTTGCTAGTAAAAATTTTAATCCATCTTAATCTAGAATTTAATGAAAAATTATCGAATTTTTAATTGATCTTGGGAATTGCGCCCCCTTGCGATCATTTTGGAAACTTAAAAATATTTGAGTCAAAATTGCCGTGATCCATTTTATCATCAAGATTTTTTCCGCCAGGTTGTACGATAAACGGTTGCCGAGATATTGCCGGTGGCCGAGCTTAAACATATATATATATACATAATTATAAATAAAGTGTCACTTTCATTTTTATGCATATCCGATTGAATTTCCTATATTTCAAACATAAAAAATTCACTAAATTTTGAACATTTCAGCTCATATAAAAAAAACATTGTAGTTCACAGTAACAATTGAACAAAATAGCTCTTTTTGTCTATTCGAAAAACAGTTTTTTTGCAAATGTATCTCACTTCATACATTTTGTACAAATTTATTTCAAGGACAAAAGTATTTAGAGCTCGGGTTGGAAAAAATGTATATACAAAACTCTTAAAATCGTACTGTAAGTAACACTTTTACTCTTATCGAATAGGAGTTTACTGCAAATACCTCGCACATTAGGCACGATATACAGGTTTATTACAAGTGCACAAATGTTTAGAGTTTGATTTGGAATAATTCTTGTATAATAGAAATGCTAAAATTGGGACCGGAAGTAATACTTTTACTCTTATCAAATGGCAATTTTTGGAAATTATGCATTCTCTGCAGGTATGTTAAAAACAGAAAAGTGTTTAGAGCTGCATATAAACAAATTTTAAAATTCGGACAGAAAGTAAAAGGTTACTATTATCGAATAGCAGTATCTTACAAATATAACGCCGATTATGCATTCTATACAGATTTTTTAATACAAAAGTATTTGCAGCTTGCGTTGGAACAAGTTCTGTATATACAAATTTCAAGATTTGGATCAGAAATTACACTGTTACTCACATATTTATTAACAAGAACAATTTAAAACTTAGCTTAGAATAGCTTTCGTATAAAAAATTTGAAATGCACATACATGAAAGTCGTGTGATGTCTACACCTCATGATTAGTTTTATTCTATCTTCGATAATTACGTAGATATATATGACTTAAAACTTCAACAATTTTCAGTTTTTTTTAATCTCCAAAGTTGAGCGTAAATGACCACGTGCTCTAGTTGCAGGTCTCAACAAGTTTAGGTTATGCTGGGCATATTATTTAAGAAAAAAAGCTTGAATAAAATAGCGAATTATAATGAATCGTCACAGTGAAAGTGAGTTAAGTGAACCTTTTGAAAGTTCGGATAGTGATTATAAACCATCAAATGAAGACAGACCTAGCTCATCTGATTCTGATGCCCAAGTGATGGTAGAAACATATTAATAGCTGTTGAGGATAATGGTGAAATTAGTGTCAAACGTGTGCGGAAAAGAATAAGAAAAATAGCAGAGTGGGCTAGGAATGTACAAAAATTTAAAAAGGCCAGAGGTGAAACTTACATAACTACCTCAACAGGAAAATTAGTATTAGAAAGGAAGCAAGATAGTGATTGTAAATGTGCCAAAGAATGTATAAAAAAGTTATCAGAGGATGAGAAACGAGAGATATTTATGGCGTTCAATAATCTATCAGAGCAAGACAAGCAAGACTCCTATTTATCAAGTTTAATTAAAGTTTGTCCAATCGGCAAACGCAGCAAGACTGAAACATCGCCAAAATTATTGCGAAATCGTACATACGAATATAAGGTGACTTTACAAAACTAAATTATTATTTTTATTTACTGACACTCATTTTTTTTGCTAAGAAAAGGTGCTTTTGAGTTGGAGGTTTGTAAACTGGCTGTGTGTTGTCTACATGGTATTGGCAAAAAACGACTTCAGCACATTGTAAGGCATCTTACGGCTAACGTAACGCCTGTACAGGACAAACAAGGACGGCATTCAAATAGACCTAACTTAATTTCCGAAAAATTGAAAACGCAGGTACACGATTCCATTAGCAGTTTTCCAAAACGCATTTCTCATTACAGTCGTAACAAAAGCACGAAACATAATTTATTAAGCGATATAAATGTTTCAATAATGCATGATTTGTATCTTAAAAAGTTTGAATTGGAAGTTCATAAATTGAAACAAGATGTGCTTCCATATAAACCACAAATATCATACGATATTTACGGAAGGTATTTTCGCGAAAATTTTAACATGAATTTTAGAACTGCCCGTTAAGACACCTGTAAAAGATGCGACATATTAAAAAATAAAATTCCGTGTGCAGACTCCCAAGAAGAAATGAAAACATTTGAAATGGGAAAAAAGCTACATCTTCAAAAAGCTGAATGGTTCTACAAAGAGTTGAACGGAAAATCTAAGGAAGCGGAAGAAAAGGACGAAATTGACGTTTTATGTTTTGACTACCAATAAAATATGCCTCTTCCAAAGGTTCCATCTGGGGATGCATTTTACTTACGACAATTATGGGTACATAACTTTTGTATTTATTCTTCAAAAAATAAGAGCGGACATTTTTTTATGTATGATGAAACAGTTGCGAAGAAAAGGGCACCAATGATGTATTTTTTAAAATATTACGTTGACAATATTATAAACCAAAACGTCAAAACTCTTTATTTATTTAGTGCAACTGCTGCGCACAAAACAAAAACAATACACTGATCAGATTATTGGTTACATCATGTTATACAGGGAGGTTTGAAACAATAATCCATCGTTATCCTGAGCCAGGACAATATTTCTTGCCTTGCGATCGCTACTTTGGAATAATACAAAAAAAGAAAAAGGGTTTTGACAGAGTTTTTACCACAGGATTATACAGTGAAATCAGCGTCTAAAAGCTTTCATATAATGCCTATCTATCAGATAAAGCTATATCAGAGGACATAAATTCCGATTCAGACTCCTAAAAAATATTTTGTTCTAACTCTTTCCTTAGTGCTTTCCTTTTGCTTAAAATATATTATTAATATATAGATAGTATAGAATAATATTTAATTTGTTCTCTACTGTTGCTAATTAATTGCTATACCGAATTGTTTCATATGATAACTAGGTAAAGGATTTGATTAATTAAACATTTAGCAATTAGCAACTGTACTGGATGCAAGAACAGAGTAATTCGCCCAGTAGCACAATCCGCATCCAGTAATCCCAGGGTCGTTCAATATTTATTATTGTAATTGAATTTATACCACTAATAATTGAATTAACAAAGAGTGAATAAATGCGTATATTTAATTTAATGACAAAACTCACCTACCTTAATCTTATAAGTTGTAATTTTGTAAAGAAGTTCCTCAGGTAACCGGTGTTGATTCTTTTCGATAGCTAAATACTTTCCTGAATGATCTTGTGATTATTTACGAAGGAATTAATGAGCGCCACTTACTTTGATAAACATGATTCAAATTTTATTATCACTAGAATTAGCATATCGTGGCTCTAGATATGTCAGTGAAAGAAAGTAAGAAATTTTCACTAAGCTTATGAATTACCACAAGGAACGAGGAGTAATTGATTTAAAACACAAGTGTCGTAAACTTAACAATATTTATTACCTAAGACAATTTAAAGCAAAGTACAATAAACATTTAATACCAATACATTGATGTTTCACTTCCACATTTTACATTAGATTAAACAATCCCTAACTTAATACTCTGGCCAGATAAAATAAATTGTGGTTACACAAAGATGAACACAAATAACATATGACAATATCTTGGTTGCAAATACAAATGGTAAATTAAAATCGGATATTAACTTTTGAACAAAGTGCAACAACTAATGTATGTATGAATTTGACAAAGTGAATAATTCGTACTGGAACTTTTAAAAGATTAACTTAAAGTTACGATAACATGGGCAATAGTACAAAGATTCTAACAATGAACTCGAAATTTCAGATTAATACTATTGTTTACAGTAGTGTAATGATTCAAACAACAACGTGAACAGAAAGATACAGATTAATCCTATTTTAAAAGTTATCCGACGGACTAAATATTACAGTTTTATTGTTACAAAACTAGAAGCAATGGCCGTAGATTTTATTATAGCGACGGTACAATAATTTCCAAGCCGCTCTGAGACCTAATTAATACGGTAATTACCTTGATGTGTGCAGACACGATGCGACGGTCGATGACTTCGGCGGGGGTAGATGTTTTCCCTCTTAGTTTGACGAAAGTCGGTATCCGACGGCAAGGGTTCAGTGTTAAGACCGTTTCAAATCCCCATAAGGTACATCATCTGGATCTGCCAAGACTTCTTTCAGGTTGGACTAACGATCGTTAGATAATTTTGCACTCACTACGTACGTTAAATCGTCACTCGACTAGCTTTTGACACGGCTATTTTACGTACACTGTGATAACAATCTTAACATTAAAAATTACTGCCAGATCATGCGTCAACCATTAGATAGCCATCGACCAGCAAGGGTCTATATAAAATTACTTCGATGTGTCTACAGTCACTTGGCGGATAACAATCATTAATAATCCTAATTTTTAAGCGATCTTGCCTTTTTATTCGTACTGTTGGAGAGGGGTGAAACACGCCTGTTTTTGGATTCTAGAAGGTTCTCGACTTTTCCAAGAAGGAATTTTTGCACACGACGCATACGATGTAATAGATTTAATGGCTCGGTTCCCAGAGTATTGTTAAATAAAGGGCTATTGATAAAAACATGCATATTCGTGACGCCGAACCTTTTAGTTATCGTCGTCATACAAAAGGGTATTTAAGAAAAAATTGTTGTACGTGACTCTAATATTTGCTTTGTAAGAAGAATTTTACTTTAGATTATAAATGTTGTTATTCAGATGTTATTTTTAAGAAATGTTAGATGTAGAAGTTATTTTAACAGAAATTGATACGTAGTTGAAAAATATAAAGAAATGTTTATTCAAGAAGGTTAAACAAGCTTAGCTGTAGAATTGCAATACATATTTAAGTTTTGAATATATTTTGGGTATTGAAAATAATAAATAGTATACAGTATGAGCCAAAAGAAGGATATTATAATTAATTTGGAATTCTTAAGTAATTTAATAATTGCTAGGTTAAGTAAACAGATATTATTTAATATTTTGAAATGAAATTAGTCAGAAGTGCCAAAAGCACGCAACAAATCCCCCCTTAAGTGCCTTAGGAAAGTTACTTCAGTAACTTTCCGATTAAGTAAAAGAAAGCATCAGGGTATTATGATATGAACAAAATTTTTCAAGCATAATGTTAGACTGAAGGTCCCAAATAAATTCGTATGTAGACACGACGAGTAAACACATAATTTCCAACGGTACACAAAAGAGCAGACGGTAATTCACAACTGAAGGTTAAGTGAAGTTAAACAACAGGTTAGGTGAATTTTGAAGAAATGATGAAAAAGAGAAAAAAAGTTTCTTACAACTAATGACACAGGCTGACCTGAACAGAAACTATCAATGTAGACAATGCTACAATGAGAGTTAATAAAAATATCCAAACGGCGTTACATAAATTTTGATACAGGGTACATATTAAAATGCAACCGAAGTTACAGAGAAAATTGAAAATATCCTAAAGGCGTTATACTAATTTTGATACAAGGTTATATTAAAATGTAGGCAATGCACTACAATAAAAGTTAATAATTTAGGTCGAAAAAGGTTCAATGAATTTTGACAAAAGAAAACAAATAAACCAACTCCCACGTGAAATTCCTTAACTAATTAAAGTTATACTATCGACCATAAACAAAATGAGTTCCCTATAAAAGTTGAACAAAAGTAAAGATAAAATTTACAAAAGCATCGTGCACGAGGGTCATCACAAACCAAAACCAGTAGCTAAACTACAACACTAAGTAACAAGTGAGTGGCACAAAGTAGCTAAACTACAACACAATAGAGGGGAAGGGGACTTTATACCCCGACAACACCTCACCAAAAAGTCATCTTAAATGACAAATCAAAACGCCATGCATACATGACAAAACCAAACACTTGTACACAAATTTCAACAACAGCAAGATGACACTCTCGCACACAAAGTTACATTTAGGGACCAAATTGAGAAAAGTCAAATATTAAAGGTCATAAGCAATTCACTCCACCAGATAAATTTAATCAAAACCAATAGGCATATTAAGTAACAAATTCAACAGAAGTATTAAAAAGAAAACGTGGAATGAACAGCAGGTCGAAAATTTTCTTAATATGAAAAGATTGCATTAAGATGGTGGTTGCGCAATATATTGATCCATTTAGGGGACTTTTACCCCACGCTGGTTACACGGCTGCGGAATTCTTATAGCCCCAGCAGCAGGCCCAAAATCCAAAGATGAAAAGATTGTACTAAGATGGTGAATGTACAGTATAATGATCCATTTAGGGGACTTTTACCCCACGCTGGTTACACGGCTGCGGAATTCTTATAGCCCCAACAGCAGGCCAAAAATTTTTTGTCTAGTCTGGCGGGTGTGCCTTTAGGTCTTGGATATGCCAAGTAGAAATTCGACCTTGGTCATCAATAAGTTCATATGCCCAGGTCGACACAATACGAACTATCTCAAAGGGTCCTGAATATTTAGGAGCAAGTTTGGCAGCAAACTGCTTAGTAGCATCCGATAAAACTTTATTCTTTCTCCAAACTTGCTGTCCTACCACAAACTTAAGAGGTCGTCGTCTGAGATTGTAATCATGAGCACTGCGCAGATGCGCTTTCTTAATACGGGCCTGTATGTCTTTATACAGCGCGGCAAAAGCTAACTTTTTATTATCAATATTCAAAATAGGTGTTTCAGCTTCATTCGGAACAAAATTCTCATCATTGCCATTTAAAGTGACTTCCCTACCAATGTTAATGAAATTTGGAGTTACCTTAGTGACTTCGTGTTCAGATGATCTGATGGCATAACCGATTTTTGCTAAATACTGATCCCAGGTTTTGTGATTATTTTTAATATAAGCAGTTAACATTGTTTTAATTATCCTGTTGACGCGTTCTGTAGGATTGGCTTGTGCATGGTAAAGCGCAGTGTAGGCTATTCGGATATTATAATTCTGGGTCATTTTTTGAAAAACTTTACTTTTAAACTGAACACCGTTGTCAACTATTAAGTGAGAAGGGGCTCCAAAAAGAAGTATCACATGATCTTCAATAACTTTAGTGACACTAGCGCCGGTAGCAGTTCGCAGGGGAAACACTAAGGTGGCCTTACTAAAAATATCACAAACAGCTAAAATATATGAATATCCCTTAGTGGAACGGGGCAGGGGTCCCATTAAATCCGCAGAAATTATCTGCCATGGTCTGGTGGCAGTGGGTGCTTTACTACGCAGATGTCCTGCAGGTGGTTTATCTTCCGATTTAATACTGAGACAGGTCCCACATTTCCTGACATATTTGGCAACGCTGCTGGCCATTTTGGGCCAAAAATACTTTTGGGAAACACGGGACATGGTCTTAGAAATTCCTGGATGTCCACAAGTGGGATCGTCATGACAAGATTGAATGATTGAGGTGCGGCGTTCTCGTGGAGGAACTAATTTCCACTCCTGACTGGGATGACTAAGTTCGGAGTAACGAGGTTTGATATATTTAAACAATTTATTGTTTTCCACACGCCATAAGGGATAACGATGGGGTTTATCCTGCACTTCTTGAATCATCTTCAGATACCAACGATCGATGGGAGGCAAGGGATCTTCAGCCTGAACTAAATCAACAGTGGTACTGACGGAGCGTGACAAAAAATCAGGGACGGCATTTTCCGAACCCTTTCTGTGAATCATTTTAAAGTCATAGGGCTGCAGTCGCAATGACCACCTGGCCAGGCAACCATGAGGGTCCTTTAAATTATGCAACAATAATAAAGAGTGGCAATCCGTAATTACCTGAAAGTGATACCCCTCTACGTAGTGACGCACATGCTCAATAGCCCAAATAACACCCAAGCATTCACGCTCAGTAGCACTGTACTTACGTTCCTGAGCAGTCAGAGAACGAGACATATAACAAATAACTTTCTCCCCATCGTCATATTGTTGGGTGAGAACGGCCCCAAGGCCATAAGCTGAAGCATCAGTTTGAAGAATAAAGGTCTTAGAGAAATCAGGACAAACCAGTAGTGGAGATGAAACAAGTTTTTCCTTTAGCTGTTTGAATGCCTCTTCGCATTCATTGGTCCAAGACCATGGAGTCTTTTTTCTAGTAAGATTGGTCAAAGGTGCAATGATGGTGGAGAATTGTGGTACGAAACGTCTGTACCAAGAAGCAGTTCCGATAAATCTTCGTACTTCCTTGACATTCTTAGGTGGTGGGATGTCTAAAATGGATTGTACTTTTTCAGGATCTGGGCGCAATCCCAGTTCATCAACTACATAACCCAAGTATTTTAATTGAGGACGGCAAAATTGACTCTTGGCAAAATTCACGGTAAGTCCTGCATTATGAAGACGGTCAAAAACTTCATTTAGAGTGGCCATATGGGATTCAAAAGTTTGCGAAATAATAACGATAACATCAAAATACACAAAAACAGAAGGTTGGAGGTCCGCTCCAAGAACAGAATCCATAAGACGCAGCCATGTGGCAGGCGCTCCAGTAAGACCATACGGCATGCGTACAAAACGGTATAAGCCGCCACGCACACAAAAGGCAGTGCAATCACGAGAATCTTCCGCTACAGGAATTTGCCAATATGCACTCTTAATATCTAACGAACTCAAATATTTAGCATCTCTTAACTGATCCAAAATGGTAGAAATATAGGGCAAGGGATACGAATCTTTTTGAGTGACAGAGTTTGGTTTACGATAATCAACACAAAAACGATAGCTATTATCTTTCTTTTGCACTAAACAAACAGGTGAAGCCCAAGGACTGTTACTAGGTTCTATGATTCCCTGCTCCAACATTTTTTTAATTTCCTGGTCAATAGCTTGTTGTTTGATTGGTGACGCAGGATAATATCGTTGTTTAATGGGTTTAATATTTGGCAATAATTGAATTTCGTGAGATACTAAATGAGTTTTACTTAATGATTTGCTCATGAGTACAGTTTTCTCAGCGACTAATTGATCTAATAGGTTTTTTTGATCAACGCTCAACGAAGTAGCACTAGCTATACTATTAATATTAATTACAGGGTCATGTTTACTAAAGTGCCAAATGTTCTGACGTAAGTCAGGTACTATGTTCATGGCCATCCAAAAATCTACTCCTAAAATTAATGTGTGTGGCAAGTCAGGCACAACTAAAACATCAATTAAACAAACTTTGCCCTCTAGGCAAAAAGGTACAGTAATAAATCCTGTACTCACACACCTGTCCGTTCGCAACCGTACACTCAACAGCTTGCGGTTTCAGACAAAAACCCAAATTACTCAAAATTTGATAGCCGCGCGAGCCAACCAGTGTTCTAGAGGCTCCGGAATCTAATAAACCTATTACAGGATAACCCTTTACTTGAACTTCTAAATATGGGCGTTGATCTCCGGAAACACGAGAAATGACATAATCGAGAAAAATTTTACCGGTACTGATAACACAGAGGCTGGGGTCGAGGAAACAGCGACGGGGACGACCTCTCGACCTACGATCGTCTCCCCCTTGCGTTTTCCGAGCATCGAGGGCATGTGCCTACGGTCACGTTAGGTTGACCACATTTATAACAAAATTTCTTTCGAGCTTTCTTACAATCATTGAATCCATGCCCTCGGTCTCCGCAATTGTAACACCGAAAATCTCTAGACACTTTGTCTGAAGATGCTTTAACTGAATTTACTGCAGGTTTATTCACTGCTTCGCGCTCAACACCAGATGTCGACACGAAAGCAAAATCTGGCTCTACATAGGTGTTACGCCTGCGTGCCGGTGGACGAAAACTATCTGCCCTAAATTTCTTTTTCTCGAGCTTGAGGCATTCATCCTCAAGCTCCGCCAATGTCGTTACTGTTGGCAATTGCATAATATAAAAAGGTGATAAATTTCTAGATATAATTCCCAATTGCACATCCTCCGATGCTTCCCCATAACGTCTAAACATTGATAACATGCATGAAAAATAGTCTAAGAATGACTCAGATGGATCTTGAGTTCTTGACAAAATATCTTGAAACAATCTAGATTGATAATCTGGTGGCTCATAATGCTTACACAATAATGCCGATAAAGTCGGCCAACTGTCAAACCTATGTCTGTTTGACCTAAACCACAGCAAAGCTTTTCCATCAAATAAATCAATGGCGGATTCAAACAAATCGCTTTCTGAAATTCCGCGTGCAATTCTTAATTCATTAACTCTTTCTAAAAATTGATGCACTGAAAATTGTCTAGAATCCCCATTAAATTTCAAATTCCATTTTCTAACTGGCGAAAAATTACGCGACGCGCGCGATACTGTAATTGGACTAGATGCCTGTGCTGTTATTCCGCTAGCATTACTTGCTGCACCCGTACTTCCTAATGTGACACCCTGTAGATCATCAGTGACCTGACCCACTTCAATAGTATCTAGGTGTTGTAATAATTCTAATAAAATTTGAGTACGTTTCTGAGATTGTTCCGCGTTTAACTGTGCAAGAGGTAACCGATTGATTCTATTCATACAATGATGAAGGCGAGTTTGAATAGCCGCAGAACTACCACCCGGTGACAATGCGTATTTTTCCATTGTTGGTTTAAGATCTTTGAGCTTAGCTTCAAGCTCCGTTAATTCCTTGTCAATATCTACCTGATACTCTGGATATGACAAAGATTCTTTATGTTTTTCTAGTTTTAACAATGGTCTCAAAGCCTTTCGCAATTGTTCTACCGTATCATCGTTCGTTGTAGGTAACCCTATTAAGCTCAGTTCGTAGACTAATTCGTCTTTACGTAAGTAGCTTACATTAATAGTTAATGATGCCATGTTTACAAAATTAACAACCACTGAACAATCAGACTACAATATTTACAAAATCAAAATGAATTAATTCAATTAATATTAACTGAATATCAAAATTAAATGTCAAAACAGTTCCACAAAATTATTAAAATTGAAAGAAAAGCAAAGCGTACCTTCCCCAGCCAATCCAAAATGAAATAAAATTTTTAAGAAATTTTTATTTTCAAATAATGTTTAATAAAATTATTAAAATTGAAAGAAATGACAAAACAAGCAAAATAATTTAATTTGATTATAAGTAAGTGTTGTCACCAAACACACGCATCACTCTGTATATATATATATAAAAATTAAAAAAGAAAAATTTTTTAAATAATCAGAAAAAAATTTATTTTAAAAAAGTGGGTGGTAATTTCACAACAGCCTGTATACGTATATTGATATTAAAATTTAAACAATTCACGTTGGGCGCCAAATTGTTGCTAATTAATTGCTATACCGAATTGTTTCATATGATAACTAGGTAAAGGATTTGATTAATTAAACATTTAGCAATTAGCAACTGTACTGGATGCAAGAACAGAGTAATTCGCCCAGTAGCACAGTCCGCATCCAGTAATCCCAGGGTCGTTCAATATTTATTATTGTAATTGAATTTATACCACTAATAATTGAATTAACAAAGATTGAATAAATGCGTATATTTAATTAAATGACAAAGCTCACCTACCTTAATCTTATAAGTTGTAATTTTGTAAAGAAGTTCCTCAGGTAACCGGTGTTGATTCTTTTCCATAGCTAATTACTTTCCTGAATGATCTTGTGATTATTTACGAAGGAATTAATGAGCGCCACTTACTTTGATAAACATGATTCAAATTTTATTATCACTAGAATTAGCATATCGTGGCTCTAGATATGTCAGTGAAAGAAAGTAAGAAATTTTCACTAAGCTTATGAATTACCACAAGGAACGAGGAGTAATTGATTTAAAACACAAGTGTCGTAAACTTAACAATATTTATTACCTAAGACAATTTAAAGCAAAGTACAATAAACATTTAACACCAATACATTGATGTTTCACTTCCACATTTTACATTAGATTAAACAATTCCTAACTTAATACTCTGGCCAGATAAAATAAATTGTGGTTACACAAAGATGAACACAAATAACATACGACAATATCTTGGTTGCAAATACAAATGGTAAATTAAAATCGGATATTAACTTTTGAACAAAATGCAACAACTAATGTATGTATGAATTTGACAAAGTGAATAATTCGTACTGGAACTTTTAAAAGATTAACTTAAAGTTACGATAACATGGGCAATAGTACAAAGATTCTAACAATGAACTCGAAATTTCAGATTAATACTATTGTTTACAGTAGTGTAATGATTCAAACAACAACGTGAACAGAAAGATACAGATTAATCCTATTTTAAAAGTTATCCGACGGACTAAATATTACAGTTTTATTGTTACAAAACTAGAAGCAATGGCCGTAGATTTTATTATAGCGACGGTACAATAATTTCCAAGCCGCTCTGAGACCTAATTAATACGGTAATTACCTTGATGTGTGCAGACACGATGCGACGGTCGATGACTTCGGCGGGGGTAGATGTTTTCCCTCTTAGTTTGACGAAAGCCGGTATCCGACGGCAAGGGTTCAGTGTTAAGACCGTTTCAAATCCCCATAAGGTACATCATCTGGATCTGCCAAGACTTCTTTCAGGTTGGACTAACGATCGTTAGATAATTTTGCACTCACTACGTACGTTAAATCGTCACTCGACTAGCTTTTGACACGGCTATTTTACGTACACTGTGATAACAATCTTAACATTTAAAATTACTGCCAGATCATGCGTCAACCATTAGATAGCCATCGACCAGCAAGGGTCTATATAAAATTACTTCGATGTGTCTACAGTCACTTGGCGGATAACAATCATTAATAATCCTAATTTTTAAGTGATCTTGCCTTTTTATTCGTACTGTTGGAGAGGGATGAAACACGCCTGTTTTTGGATTCTAGAAGGTTCTCGACTTTTCCAAGAAGGAATTTTTGCACACGACGCATACGATGTAATAGATTTAATGGCTCGGTTCCCAGAGTATTGTTAAATAAAGGGCTTTTGATAAAAACATGCATATTCGTGATGCCGAACCTTTTAGTTATCGTCGTCATACAAAAGGGTATTTAAGAAAAAATTGTTGTACGTGACTCTAATATTTGCTTTGTAAGAAGAATTTTACTTTAGATTATAAATGTTGTTATTCAGATGTTATTTTTAAGAAATGTTAGATGTAGAAATTATTTTAACAGAAATTGATACGTAGTTGAAAAATATAAAGAACTGTTTATTCAAGAAGGTTAAACAAGCTTAGCTGTAGAATTGCAATACATATTTAAGTTTTGAATATATTTTGGGTATTGAAAATAATAAATAGTATACAGTATGAGCCAAAAGAAGGATATTATAATTAATTTGGAATTCTTAAGTAATTTAATAATTGCTAGGTTAAGTAAACAGATATTATTTAATATTTTGAAATGAAATTAGTCAGAAGTGCCAAAAGCACGCAACACTACTATATGTATTTTTTGTTGATAAGAATAATTATTTACTGTCAAGTGATGCCTAATAAATACTGTTGTAAAAAAAAACTGTTAATGTTACTTATCCCCTTGTTGCATCTATTGAAAATAAAGTGAGCAGTCGGTGGTGTATCTTATCCCATTCTTGCACCACATATGAATTTTTGGCCCTATTATCATAAATTACATATACTCATATGTTACTGTAACTTAGATATAAACTTTCTCCACAAAAAAATTTTTTTTGTCTCTCCTGTAAAATTTACATTTTGTTACTTAACCCCTTCTTGCACCGAGGTCTTTAAATATGAAAATTCTGTGAGATACTAATTTAAGCGATCTCTTACCTTCCATAGTAAGAAATTTACAAAATGGGCTCCTATGTATTACAAAATTTGTTTCCATATTTACTATAAAATGTTGTCAATAAATCCTTTTACAAATTACTATTATTAAATAATACAATTCTCAACTTTAAATAATGACAATTTATTTTGTTAATAAATACTTGTTCTTTATTACTATACAGGCTGTGTATTCGTCATCAGTGACTTCAAAAACCCTCAGAAACAAAATTTTACGAATATACATCAATTTTCGAGAAACCTCCCCACCATATTTGGCCGCCATTTTCTTTTTTAAAAATTTCCACTTCGGATTCGTGATCAGTGACTCCAAAAACCTTCACAAACAACATTTCACGAACGTACATCAATTTTCGAGAAACCTCCCCCACCATATTTGGCCGCCATTTTGTTTTTTAAAACTTTCGACTTCGGATTCGTGATCAGTGACTTTAAAAACCCTCAGAAACAAAGATTTCACAAACATATATCAATTTTTGAGAAACCTCACAACCATGTTTGGCCGCCATTTTGTTTTTTTTAAAATTTCCACTTTGGATTGGTGATCAGTGGCTTGAAGAACTCCCAGAAACAATATTTCACGAACATACATTAATTTTCAAAAAAGAAGATGTTGGCTAGCTTTTGGGGATTTGACCACGCCCACTGTGCATAAATAGTTACTTCGTAGGGGTACATAAATGTTAAAAGCAATATTTTTTCCCTTAAGAAAACGGCATACCCGTTTTAGAATTATTGTATTTTAAATGGAATTTATAATAATTAAGAAAAAATCATGCTGTATATATGAATCATTAGTTCATCGACCGGGAAAATTATATCGAGAAGCCCGGCGTCTGGTCTTATAAATCCCCGATAAAATATCCGAAATAAATACACAATATCGCATTTGAAAAAAAATGTTTTGCCCCTGCCTAGATTCGATCCCGACCCGACAAAGTCCTTGTATTAAGTAGCCGTCAATCTTGTCATTCGGCTATTGACCCAGTTGTAGATAATTTGTTCAACTGCCATATTTATATGTAGGCTTGACTCTATGTTGAAATTGAAATTTTTTTTAAATTCTAGAGAAAATACAGTGTAATCTTCAAAAGAATATAAAAAAACGTTTAAATTCCGATGTGACAAATTCTTCTGATTCAGACTCCTAAAAAATATTTTGTTCTACCTGTTTCCTTAGTGCTTTCCTTTTGCTTAAAATATATTATTAATATATAGATAGTATAGAATAATATTTAATTTGTTCTCTACTGAATGTATTTTTTGTTGATAATAATAATTATTTACTGTCAAGTGATGCCCAATAAATACTGTTGTAAAAAAAACTGTTAATGTTACTTATCCCCTTGTTGCATCTATTGAAAATAAAGTGAGCATTCGGTGGTGTATCTTATCCCATTCTTGCACCACATATGAATTTTTGGCCCTATTATCATAAATTATATATACTCATATGTTACCGTATGTTACTGTAACTTAGATATAAAAGTTCTACACAAAAAAATATTTTTGTCTCTCCTGTAAAATTTACATTTTGTTACTTAACCCCTTCTTGCACCGAGGTCTTTAAATATGAAAATTCTGTGAGCTACTAATTTAACCCATCTCAAATTTACAAAATGGGCTCCCATGTATTACAAAATTTGTTTCCATATTTACTATAAAATGTTGTCAATAAATCCTTTTACAAATTACTATTATTAAATAATACAATTCTCAACTTTAAATAATGACAATTTATTTTGTTAATAAATACTTGTTCTTTATTACTATACAGGCAGTCCCAGTTGAGACTTTCGGGTTATATATCTGCATTATTATTGAATGAATTTTTTTGAAATTCAAAATATAGATACTTTATTGAATAAGGTGTTACTTTTGAAATTCGTGAAAGTTAAAAAATGTAATTTTTACTCATCGTTTTTTTTTCAAATTCCAAATCAGGAAATAAAAGCTAGTTGAATTCACGTTTTAAAGACTATGGTTGTATATCGCAACGGTTCTTCACTTGATAAATTGTCTATATTTCAAGTTTTATAAAAATTCGTTCAATAATAATGGATATATATGACCCGAAAGTCTTAGCTGGGACAAACTGTACAGTATGAGGAATGTGATTTAATTTCATAGTGTCTTGCAAAAATAGCTTTTCCTTATACATGAGCCGATTGTATTCGGGTATTGCAGAACATGAACTTTTTAATACTAAAATTTCTTTAATAAATTATGTAAATTAAGTATCCATCTTTTTATAAATATTTGCATATTATCATCTATAAATAAAATTATAGAAAGGTTTGAAATGTACTAGAGTTTTCCTTTGCCAATATATTTAGGCATATATTAATATTAACACAATAATTCAAAAAAAAACAAAAATGCATTTATAAATATGTTCCTCGACGGAACTAATTTATTCCATAAAATGTTCCCCATTTTCTCGCTTTGATATATGGTCCTGGACACTCTCACCCTTTTGTATTGACTGCTAGTGGTTTTTGTGTTTGAAGGCATGCGATAAACACGCAAAAAATTCATAAAGAAATTTCATCAGTTTATTTATTGCCCTATCCATTCCTTTATATTCGACAGGTATCAATTTATAATGTGAGCAGTTGACAGTTATAATTTATCTGAGAGATTTCCGGAGTATATTTAAATATTTATCAATAGACCGGCAATTACCCTTGCTGTCTAACCCAAAACAAATTACTTTCCATCGTCAGAATCAGTAGCCATATAATGTAATTCAAACAAACACTCAGATTTATGAACGATGATTGCGAACAATGTGTTTTATTCTCGTATCAACGGATTAACGTAAACATCGGTTATAATTGTAGTTACTCATATATTTAATATAGAAGGATGAAGGTTGTATTTAAAATAAAACTCAGGAAATGTTTTCATATTTGTGGCGTCGAAAATTAATCCCATAAAACTAATTTCAATACACTTTTAGTTTATTTTAAAATAGCTGGAACATTTTTACGATCAATCAATTTGTTTTTTTATTATAAATATTATATATATTTTCAAGTTCAACAAGCGTATACAAATACTATTACATGACTATACAGTTTTGTAAAAACTGCTTTCCATTTCCACGCAATTGCACAGAGTATAGGTAGATTTTCTGTAAGGAATTCATACGAGTAGGTATATAGTACTAATATATTAAATGAAATAAAATAAAACATTCATTGTTAAGAGGAGCGTTTACCTATCCAAAACTATATCTTGTAATTTTCGAATTTCAAATTTCGGTTAGCGATGCAATTTATTATGTCAAGGATAGTTTATGTATTAATTTATTTTGTTAAAAAAAGTTGTGTTTTAGAAATAACCACAAAAATGCATACATTTGAATAATGTCTACTAACTAAGGCTGCTATACAAAAGAAAATAATGAGTTGTGGGCACCACACGACTTTCTTAAACATATGTGCCTTTCAAATTATGCAAAGTTGTTCTAAAGTAAGCTTTAAATACTTTTATCCTTTTAAAAAAATAATCCTTTGCGTAAATGTGTTACTTCAAGTCCGAACTTTGAAAATTGTTTTAAACAAAAGTTTTTAAAATCATATTCTAAGTATTTCTAGTCTACTAATAAATCTCATCATAATCAAATGCATACTTTGTGAGGTATTTACAAAAAACTGCTACTGGCAGAAAGATTCGTTATACAAAAGGTATTGAAAATTAAGTTCTAAATACTTTTATACACCTAACATACCTGTCCAAAAAGCATGACTTGCGAAATATTCGCAAAAAACTGCTTTTCGATAAGAGTAATTAGACACAAAAAGTCATAGCTTCAATAATAACAAAGTTAGCAATAGTGCCGAGTTAGTTTGAAACAGGGTGTATATATGAATAATGTGGATATATAAAGTACACTATAATTAATAATAGTAGACGGAGTAAAACACAATTTACAACAAATCCAGTATATTAAAACAACTTATTATAAAGTATATGACATGTTTTGCTACCACTGTAGCTTCTTCGGAGACCGAAACATGTCATATACTTTTTAAGTCCTTTGTAAGTAGTTTTAATATACTGGATTTGTGGAAAATTGTGTTTTACTCCGTCTACTATTATTAATTAATATGGACAGCCAGCAAATACCGGCAAACTCAATTAATATTACACTATAATTGTTTATATTATACTTATTGCATAACAATTACATATTAACCAAAATATGGTTGAATGAGGTTCTCTCAAAAATTCATGTCTTGCTCAAAGTCAAATAGTTTTAGATGATGCTCCTGTACATTGGTTCTTTTAAATGAATTTTTTTACATCATTCTTGTTCACTAGCACATATGTTTAGTCAATTGTCTCCTATAATATGATTACAAGAAAACCTGTAATATAATTACTGTAATAATAATAATATAATATTAATATGCAAATTCCCTTTACCCCGTCATAAACCGATAATATTGCATATTTACAAGCACACGCATACGTAAACGTTTTCAAAGAAATGGCTTCCTGGAGTTTCGTTAGATGCCCAAGGTTTTGTTTTGGCCACCCTGTGTACCACCCGCCCGGTGCTTGATGTTATATTACAAACCACAGCGGTGTCGTCAAAACAAACATTACCACCTTTAGCGCCTTGAGCTGGATTTATAAATCTGGAGATTGAATTGCAAGTCAGTTCGTCTAAGGTTTCTTTTCAGATGGTCTCACCTGATCATAAACGCCTCTTTTAATTGCTTTGTTGAACAACTCCTCTACTTTCGCCGATATAATTCGCTATCAGCACAACACAATTTTTCAACAACAACTAACATAACAGTTTTGGAGGGGGGCAGCCAATTATGAACATGTGGATAATCTCCAAGGATTTGTCTGAAACTAAAAATTTTTCCGTCCGTTTTTGTATGGCCGAAAATAATGTTCTACAATAAGCTATTATAAGAATCATTTCTGAAAAACTTGCATCTGCAGTTACAATAGAAAATATGATGCGATATATTATTAATTATACGTATTCTAACCATACATTCTTCTTCTTTTCAATAATAACCTGTATAGAGTTGCTCGAGAAGATCGAAATTGCTTTCGCAATTCTTAAATATGTATATATGTAAATATCATTAATAAAACCGACGCTATATTCTCAGAAAGCATTATAAATATAAATTTTAGTACGGTATTAGATGAATACCTCACCTGGCAAAATTAAATTTTTGATTACTGTCGGCGTATTTTTAAAGTAGGACAATGAAATTTTAAAAAAATGAAGCACATTCACTTCCATTCGTGTCCGTTCCGGGAGCTGTGTAATTAAATTGACGTCTACAAAAGCTTAAGTGTTTAAAGTACTTGTTTTTATATGTAGTTTAGTTGCAAACATGTTTGTGCAAGTTCAGTAAATTGAATTCGCTTTGATACCACTCCAGAGGACAAACTTTTCTAGTGAATGCGCGGCAATTGTTTCGTTAACATTGATGAAACTGATTACGTAAAATAATCGTGCAGTGAGAATACGACTACGAGAATATTTGCTTTCGTTCGTACATAAATTTTTTAGATTTTTAGATTGAGAGGTTTATAGTTTTGTAAAAAGAAATGCTGAATTAAAACCAAGGAAAAGCCTATAATACATTTTTTAGGTTACACACCACTAATATATCAAATAAGTCTATACTATATGAAAAAATAATTAAAACAAAGCCTTATGCATATCTCAGCAAAGTATATAGAACACTATTTTTATAGATAAGGGTACAGCATAGGTCTATTGCAATCCCTATTATCTTTTATAAGTTTTGGGATTTATAAATAAAGGAAAACAAATATTACACATACATGATAAAGTTATACTGAATTTGGACGACCTATTTTGAGTAAGCAATATACAATTGACATTAGAAGATAAAGACACCAGACACGCAATCGTGAAAATATTTTTTATCTTACAATATAAGCAAACTGCAGTAACCACCTGAGATCAATCTCAAGTGAAGTGTGTTAGTATCTTAAAACTCCCTAGATAAAGGAATTTTCTTTTTAGACAGATACCTATTCAGAATACGTACAATCGTTGTCATTTTCTTTCAATTTGTTGTCGTTTTATTGTCACATTTTACTTGCTTTTTATGTCTGTGTCCCTACGTTTTTCGAAATCTGTCTTTAAAGACAATATTGTGAATTAAATATTTAGCTGTTTGGTGTGTGTTGTATGATTTTTAAGCCAAATTAAATTATTAAATAATATTTACAAAACTCGATTGCGAGTCTGTTCACTGTCCAGAAGGACAGGTTTATTATTATGGCGGACTTTCGTAGTGGTATTGATGGTTCCTGAACTCCAACAATTGTATGCTCGGCATTTTGATCAGAGAATAAGTTATTGTCAGTGGTTCAAAATAGTTATTTACGAACCAAGTGCGGGAAGACGCATAAGCGCACTTTGAAAGCACGAGCGACCGCAAGAAGCGAGTGCTTTTAATTGCGCGAATGCGTGGAAGATGTCTTCACGCAAGTCATTTGTACAGTAATTTTTTTACGAACATTAAATTAAAAAAAATATTATTAATTAATGTCAATAGTATCATACCTAACCTAAAATAGATTACCTAATTAATTTAAGCATTTCATGGACGTAACTATTACTGATCTTTCCCTAAAATTAATTTATATTCTTACACATGGCAAACATGAGGTATTTATTCTTATATTTATAAATTTATAGTACTACATTTATTGCGTTTTTTGGTTTAATTACAATTTATTATGAACTGCCAATATGAATGTCGATGTGGTCAAATAGATGAATAGATTGAAAAGGCTAATTTATCTGCTGCCCATTGACAAAAAATGTAAGGGATTCTGAAAATTTCTTTTATCTAACCCTGTGTATGAATATGTTACCGATGAGTTACATATTTTCTAATTATTCTGGATTCTCATATTTGACTTACATCTAACTGACGACTAATTTTCGTAGTACTAGTATGGGGGGTGTTCAAGTACCATAAACTTATTATCCTCACCAGTTAATAGTCTGCTTTTTTTTCATATTTAATACTTTCTGTTCACTCGAACCTTTCCTTTATACTTTCGAAGGTTTCTGGCTTCGGTTGATTTCTACCAGGGATCGCTGTGCATAAGATCTGGATGCTAGCAAAGAGTGTCTTTCAGATTCATCCAAAACGTCAATCATATCTATTAACTCTTCATAAGAATAACTATTAGCGATGCTTTCATAAATTTGACATAAATGTTTACCGACTTTCTTTAACAGTTGACTCAGGCAGTCGGTCGCATTCCAGCATTTATTGGACAAATATTTGAGTGCATATCACAGCGCTCGTAGTACTTTATTTTACCGCTGATTGCTTCTATAGTGATTATCTCAGAAATTACAAAAGATATAGGACATTGTTAACAAAAAAGAATGAGAATAAAAAGGGAACAAAATTCCACAATAAAATAATGGGTGTTCCATTTAAAAAAAAGTCAGTTTTTGGTATGTGAAAATTTCGGGAAGTAGGTTTTGAAAAAAGTTTCTTGAGGTATTGTCGACTGCAACTAATACCAAATGATGCAAATTTTCTTGGCTACAAGCACCACCAAAGTTAATGTTGTTACTTTTAAAAACAATGAGAAAATGATTTTGTTCTGAACACGTGTTTTGGTCAAATATTTTCACAAAAAATTAATAACTCAAAAACTATTGGCTCAATTTTGAAAAAGAGAAAACAGTTGAATAGGTAATTTAAAGCAATAGTAGAAAATCGAAAAATATATAGGGCGATTCGTTTAAAAAAAATAAGTTTCATGCATTTCCGGTGAAACCGGAAGTGCGTCAGAGGTTAAAATACCTTTAGAATATCCGCCCCAAGCAACCATGAGTTTGCCACCAATTGTTTATTCTTTTCTTACAAACACAAAAGAGCAATCGAAGAAGAGGCTACTAATGACTCACCCTGTATATATAAACATTGACAATCTTATTAGTTTTCCTTCCTTTATTTTTATTAATACAATGTATACAATAAGTTTTGCCCTAATCCTGATATTTGCTTTAGTGATTTGTTGTATCTGTTTCAGCTAGACACATATATTTTTCAATTTATTTCAAACATCCCGTTCTCAATGTTATCAGCTAGTCAGTGTTGCCGTCTTAAAAATTTAGAACAAATCCGTATTATTAATAACTAGAACTTAGTTTTGTGTATTTCATACAATTATAACAACATTATTTGGTAATTTATATAATAATCTTCAAGAACTTTTATTTGTGAAGTACATATTTAATTCACCATAAGATATAAGTCTGTATAAGTTTTAGCGTTTACTGTCTTTTTTAGAATAAAATAATGTTTATGACAACATTCACTTTTAAAGTACAAATTGATTAAGTAATTTTGTTCAGTTAATTATTTAATATATGAATTATTATTCTCATATTTTATTTACCACGATATAACCTATATCCTGTAAATTATAGTAGTGCTGTTTTGTATATAGAAAAGTATGTTAATGAAGTAGTTATGAAGTAAAGTATACTAAATCAAAGAAGTAAATTCCCGTCTGCTAAAATTTATTACGAAATATATATTCTGTTATTTATTAGCATAAACAAGCGTCACAACAATATGTCATTGAGAAATCCATAATCCTTCGGGAGATGAATTAGTTAGAATTGTATTACATAAACATTAGGTGGATATATGGAAACGTTGACAAATATACATTCTTACAATGAAATATTGCCCAAAACTAGTGTTTACAATAATGCCATTGGTATAACGTGTCGATAGAGTCCGTTCCCAAAAGAAATATCTAAATAAAATAATAATTGCAAATGCAATTTAAAAATGTAGTTATACGAGAATAAAACGAATAGAAGTTTAAATATTCTATTAATATTTATAAAATCGGAAAATACACAATCTACATTTTCACTGTTAAAGAGGATTGTCTTGTCAATTCTGTAGAAAAGTATATCTCTGTATTTATGCTTTTTCTAATTTGATTTGTTGATAATCACACTATATTCTATTTCATTATGATTTTGCTTAATTAACCGACTAAACGACTTCAGATATGTAATTAATATTTAATCGAACATAGGACAGGAAATAAATACGCGATTAAAAAGTAATATATTATGCTGTTTTTATGACCCATACAAGAATTTCTATGATATTAGTTAACAGCATGTATGGGTTCTGAAATTTAAGGCTCATTGCTGGACAGGGTGCTATTAAAAAAATTTGATAGTTTAGGTACTATATTATGTTCGTTAATTGTTTAAACATCAAAAATATATTTCATATAAAATATAATTCTTTTAAAATTGGTAGAAACTAGTAGAGTAAAGTCGGGGATTATGAAATAGACCCGGTAATATGGAATACCATGTGTTTGTCAAAACTACCAGCGCTATCTATTCTCATTTGTTATAATAACACTCGATAAAGTTCAAAATTGCTCCACAAGAGTACCTTAGTCTATGAACATTCACCATTTAGTGGTTGTAAGAGTTCAACTGATTTCGACGTTCTTAATATTTTTTGGTAAGTACACTAAAATTTTATTTTAAACACTTTCGAAAGTAATTTTGTTTAATGTTATTGGTTCATTAAGTAGACGAATGATGTAGGAATGCTTTAGTACAGAGATATTGCTCATTTGAACTACCTTTCATTTTTTTATCCGTTTTAACCTCTAAACTTATATGGGCGGGAATTATGAAATAGTATTCCATATTACCTGACTCTATAAATTAAAATCTTAAAATTGGATTTCTTTTGTAGAAATGCCTAAAGCGGTCAAAAAGACCCAAGGAAAAGCTAAAACAGGTTCGCCACAACGTAAAATGTGGGATGAGGAAAACATGAAAAAGGCAATAATAGCAGTTAGAAGCAAAAGAATGGGTTATTTAAAAGCATGTAAAACATTCAATGTGCCTCGTGCCACCCTTTACAGACTTTGTAAGAAGGATGGAGCTGCTAGTAAGGTATGCCAAACGAAACTGGGAAGGAAACCAGTTTTGCCGGATCATTTGGAAAATGAATTAGTAAAGCATTGCCTAGCTATGGAGAAAACCTTTTATGGATTAACTAGGCGGGATGTCCGTAATCTTGCGTTCCAGTTAGCAAGAAGCAATAACGTTCCACATCCTTTCTCATTACTGAAAAAATCTGCTGGTAAGGACTGGCTAAATCGTTTCAGATTAAGGCATAAGGATGTGTTAAGCCTAAGAAAGCCGACGGGAACGTCGTTTGCACGAGCAGTGGGCTTTAACAAGCAAAACGTTAACGAGTTTTTTGATCTGTTAGAGACAGAAATAGCAAAAATAAACTTTTCAGCTAATCAGATTTTCAACGTCGATGAAAGTGGTCTTAGCATTGTACAATCAAAATGCCCTGAGGTTTTTTCACAAAGGGGAAAACGACAAATCGGTGCACTAACATCTGCAGAGCGGGGCTCTCTGGTGACTTGTGTTTTGTGTATGAGTGCGAGTGACAATTTTGTGCCCCCTTTGCTCATATTTCCTCGTAAAAATTCAAGCGAATTAATAAAGAAGGGAGCTCCACCAGGAAGTGTTTTTGCCTTCCATCCATCTGGGTGGATTCAGACAGATATATTTACGCAGTGGTTCAACCATTTTATAGAATATGTAAGACCAAGTACCGAAAACCCTGTGCTTTTGATTTTGGATGGCCATCATACCCACACTCGAAACTTGGATGTTATTGTCGCTGCAAGGCAAAATCACGTAACTTTGTTGTGCTTACCGCCTCACACAACGCACAAGATGCAGCCACTCGATAAATCTGTAATGGGGGCATTGAAAACCTATTACAATGAAGAAATTCGCTAATTTTTACGGCAAAATAATCGGCCAATATCTCATTTTGACATAAGTGAACTCTTTGGTGAAGCATATCTGAAAATACAAACTGGCGAAAGAGCAATCAATGGATTTCGACAAACAGGTCTGTTTCCAGTAAACAGAAATATTTTTACCGAAGAAGATTTCCTAGAGGAGGCACACAGAAATCCAGAAGTGCCTAGACGACTAGAGGAACAACCAGTTTTACCGAAAGATATAGTTCCTATTCGTGTTCTTAAAAAACGACGAGTCACAAGAGGTCGAATATCGGGGACCGCCAAACTTTTGACTTCAACTCCAAACAAGGATGAACTGGAAGAGTCACTTACATCAAAAAATGAAAAAAAACAAAGTTAAAAGAAACATTGGGTTTGAAGGAAATAGAAAACCAACCAATGACGCAAAACCTGGAACCAGCAAAATGGAAGATGACACCAAAGTAATTTTGAGTAGTGTGAGGAAAAAAACGAGAAAGCAACTGGTAGAAAACGATGAATCGTCGGATGATTTAGATGAAGATATCCCAATCTTAGATGACTACTGATTATGAAGATTTCCCAAGCAACAACAATAACCCACAAGATGATGCAGAATGTCTTTTCTGTTCAGAACGTTTTACGACTGACTCGAGAGGAGAAATTTGGATACAGTGCCTAAGATGCGAACTTTGGGCTCATGAACTGTGCGCCGATTCCGAACAGGATTGTTATGTTTGCGATTTTTGTCGTTAGAATTTTTTATATCGAAAATAACAGTATTCCATATTCCCTCATACATCTATTCCATATTACCCGACCATTGTTCTCGGTGGAAAGAAATGCTTTTTTTCATTATTTGTAATATTTTTTGTTTATGTATATTATTTGTAACTTAGCCACAGTGGTCTCATATAATAAACCCTTTGGCGCTGTCATTGATATTTTTTATTTATATTTTACTCAATACACTTCAAATTAATTAAATAAAATAAAAATGGTATTCCATAATCCCCTACTTTACTCTACTTTTGTACTTATTATCCTACATCCAAAACATCGTTATGATATATATCCTTAGATACTAGTCTGTACAGTGGGGTCCGTCATATAAACAAAAATATCAACACCATAAACTAAGTTGCACATATAAACAATAAAATGGCGATTACAAAAGAAATTGTACAACGGTTTCTACTTTAATATATTTCTATACGACAACATAAACATATAATACATAATTTCGCTATCTATCACTTTAATAACTGAGTATGTTTTTATTAATTTTTCTATACGTAGTCGTCAAATATTAATTTCGGTTTACACTTCTATCGCATGCAGAATATGAATTTATAAAATGCAGCGATGCTGCTTGCTAACAGTGGTGGGAGAGCAACGCAGTGTGGATGTCGGGGGACCCTCACGCGAGTGTACTGTCTTGGCAGTCTCGCTTATGTTTATCTTTAGTTTATTTCGTCGCGCTCTTTTCCGCTTTCTACTTTCGTATCAGAAATTAAAATATGTCGACTACGGTATGAGCTGAAGTTTATTCTATAATTCGTATAATTACGGCCTGCTCTTGGACAATATCTCTTAGGCCTGTATGAGACGATGCTAAATTTTACAAAAAAATTTTATGTAAATTTTATTTTTGAAATTTAGCAACGTGTAAAACAGAAAAGTGCTCGTAATATTTCATGCGAAATTTAGCAGCTAAATTATTTAGTGTTGGTTCTAATTTCTGTGTAAAATCTGCGTGAAAAACTGCGCAATAGAATAAAATGGGGATAAAATTGCAATTGACGACAAAGTTGCCTAAACTAAAGTAATTTAAAAAAAAATTGCGGTTTCAGAGGTTGTGTGTGAATGATCATAGTGTTTTTTAAGTTCTTATTGCATAAATTAAAAGATGTCCTGGTCACGTGAACAGGTGTCTGTGTTAATAGAGGAATATAAAAAATATCCTTGTTTATATGCAGTTAAAGATGCAAGATATAAAAAGAAACATGCTCGTGCCACAGCATTAGAGGCAATTAAAAATATAGTGACAAAAATAAAACCAGGAGTGTCCATATCAAATATTAAAGCTAAATTTCATGGTCTAAGAACTAATTTCTTAAATGAACATACAAAATATAAGGAGTCTAAAAAAAGTGGTGCAGGAGAAGATGATTATAAAGGCTAACTGTGTATCCTAATGAATCAAAGAATTTAAAACTAACTTCTCGAAGAGCAGCCAACCTTTCAATTATGATAACACTAAAATTACGTCACTACATCATTATTACGCATGTGCGTGTGCTAAATTTTATATGTAATAATGTATACGTGTCATACAGGAATATATAATGCAATAATAGCAAAATTGTATGCAGAAAATTTTCGTAATAATTTACATGTAAATTTTCTGCAAAATTTAGCATCGTCTCATACAGGCCTAGAACTAATTTTGCTTGCCAAATGTATACAGTGTGCACGCGATTCACCTGCGGATGAATATACTAGACAAGCTGGTCGACTATAAGTGGGAGACTAAGGGGGGTAGACTATGTTACTAACATTAGAGCTACGTTAAAGGCGACACCGCTGAAAGCGTTAATGCGTTAGTTCGTAAAAATTGCTACTGTTACTGTTTGTTCATAACAAATTCTTTAATCAAGAATAAAGTCATTTACTACTGTAGCTAACGGATTTTATCACAGCTTCCCAAATTGTATGAGTAAATAAAAGAAGTGATCGTCGGTTCTAAAAACTTAAAAATAATAATCTTTTTCTTAAAATATCAAAGATAAGAAATATAGCTGATATAAAAAATGAAAACGTAACAATAGCAAAACTCTTATTAAGACAAAAAGTAAATAATTCCGTAGTATTATAAAATAGGAAAGTAAACAAACTAAAACTCTGAAAGTAAGCAATAAACTTGTATGAAACTAAACAAAATGTTTCAGTAAGTATAAACGCAAAAACACGGAATTTAATTGGAAGTTTAGAATGGAGTTATTAAAGAAAAATAAATTTTTACAAGTACGTAATTATTTATTAAATGCTCAAATAAGCCTCCCTCTTGAGCTGAGCAGTAACCCAGCTGATTATAAAAATTTCAACGGACATTTGTTAACATTTCTGGGATAACATGATTCGAATATACAATAATTTTGGTGGGTAATTGTTCTAAATTAGATGGATGAAACGCGATTTAAAAATGTGCTATAATATAGTCGACTAGACATCCACCGTTAACAAAATTCAAATGAAATGCGCAAGTACTGCTGCTATCCTTGTTGCACTGATTAAACGAGAGTCAGTCTAGCCTCAACGCAAATATACTCGAATCCCCTCTTTTCCAACACTGCACTCGACCAAAAAACAGTTTGTATACTGCTTTCTGGTACTAACTCAACAAACTCTGGATGTCGTCGTTTTATCACACAGTAAATGCATCCGCAACTTGAAGGCAATCAATAGGTAAATCCTTTTTAGGTTTACTGATGTTTTACAAGTGATTATAGTACTTATTCACTATATTTTGAATTTTTTTACTGATTTATTATTGAGTTAGATTTTTGCTAATGTTTTTGCCTTTGCACAATCTTTTTTCTTCTAGTTCCGTGCTTTCGTCGTGTTTTTGTTTCTTAATTCACATAGCTTATTTTTACAAACATATTTAAAAGTATCTAATAGAATCATATTACATTTCCTTTATATTTCTCATATTTGAACTACCTATATTACTCTTTAAACACATTACGATTGACAGAAAACCATTTTGTAATTAATATTCTTTATCTCATTTAAATTCACTTAAAAACCAAAACATAATAAATATATTTTCTGTTCCAAAAATTGCCTATTTCAGGGTTGTTATTATTTTCATTTATACTATCGATACATTTTATATTTTCATTTTTGTCTTCTGTCCCTATTTAATTATTTTTTCCTAATGTGTGAATTTTAGTATTACAGTTATCTTCCACTTGATATTATTATTAGTTATCAATTTAAAATCTTTCAAGTTCTGTAATAATGGTGTATTTAGTATTTGGCATACTATTTGATGTAAATGTACATATTTAGATTAATTATGATGGCTAGATAGGACCATGATGGTTTTACTACTTCACAATTGCCTCCAAGATGTATACTACCCTTGGAAAAGCTAATTGAAAAGTTAAGTATAAAGTAATTATCACAGCCATTGATCTAAATTTTATAGTATTCACATTATAATTGACATTACCTACGATTGTTTGAGTACAAAGAATCTTAAGTTAGTATTATTCCCTATAATACAAGTTTATCTGTGTAATGCAAAACTGTACGACGTGATGAATTTCAAACACTGGAAAGCTCCTTTTCTTAGGTTAACATGATTTCTTCTTTATGTACCAATAAATATGTTACAAATGATCCACATTGACAGGCGAGCGTTAAAAGTAATAGATCTGAAAGATATCAATGTTTATAATCTTTTTTCTAAAGTGGTTGCATTTTAAAAAAAAAGGAGTGATATATTTAACCTCACACATTTGCGCTATAACTGTTGCTAACCTATTGATTTCTTACGTATTTTATTTTTACAATGAAATCTATCTACAATAAATATATTACAGACCCATGACAATATATATGTATAAATAGTATATAAATCTAATTGGGCTGCTGGAGTCTCTCATATTTTATGCATGCTATTGTATTCGAAAAACAAGCCGCTCTATAAAAACTCACGGATGGATAAATAATTTGAGATAACTTGCTAATAAAAGAGAAACCGATACTTTATTGTTTGCTGAGTTCCCTATATATAAATTGTTTCTTCTATACATAATGACCAGTACAGTTCAATACTCGTAAAAACTAAGATTAATTTTATTAGTTCTGACTGTGGGAATCTCTATATGGTTCTCGAGGAAATGACATTTTATTGTAAACATTTTTAGCGATCAATAAGTTATTTTCCAGAAAACACGTCTTCTGTCGAAGTATAGCACGTTTATGAAAAAATGTATTAAAATTCTTTGCCGAAATATATAAGAATTGTATTAAAAGTAATTAGTTATCTTGGCGTAGCTGCAATGTAATGACAATTAATAATAAAATGACAATTTCATCTAAAAAGTTTCATTGTCTCACAAAATATAATGCAAACGAGAAATGTGTGAAAGTGAAAATATGAACAATTAACCATAGGAAATCGCTAGTATCTATGTAGTTCCTTAAACTACAGTCGTTATATGCAGCTAAATTTTAACCATTTTGTTCTATTATCATAATTAAACGAGAATATTCCATCTATGTATATTCTGCTTTGTACTTTGTCTAATAAATGTTTTTATAAATGTGGTATACTTCTTATATGTTATTAAAAAGAAAGAAGTACCGGTATATATACAGGGTGTTACTTCACAGGTTCTAAAACATTAACACTAATGTCGTCACTAGGCAGACATTGTCAAACATACAAACCAACGAATAAATCAAAAACAACGAGAAATTGCGGATACAGGATACAGAAAAAAAGAGTAATTCTCTCTCCTGCGTTATTGTTCATCGTCAGTACGGTGTAGTCAACAAATAAAGTGGAATATTCTGGCGAAGTAGAAGCATAACCGGATACCACCATGGAATCACTAGGAGTCACGCAGATTGAGAATGTTTACTTCGCGGCATTTCACGGTTGTTCCTTATCTGCAAAATTAGGACCCCATTGTGTCAGTTATTTATCTATTGTGTGTTAATGTTATTATTAATCTATTGTGTGTTAATGTTATTATTAAAAAGAAATGCGTAATACAACTTGTTTATTGAAAAATATTGCGAGTATCGTAAACGCTAAATTAAGGAGCAATTTGATCAAATATTAGTTAACTAAAGGAAGCAAAAACAAACTCATGAGTGAGTTTTAAATGAGTTTTGCAATTGAAGATATTTCTTGGATGACTCGGCACTTGTACTTTTATTGAAAGTTTTAAATATACCGCATGTGGCAAATATCATTAGGCATAGGAAATACGTATACTTATGTACGATGTATACGTCGCCAGCATTGGGACGGACAGTAGATATAGGATTGCCATACATATACAAAAGTATACATCGTACGTATACATTGATTCCTACGCCTAATGATATTTGACACAACCGGTATATAGTAAGCATATTTACTAAACATTATTATTAAAATTATGAAATGTCAAAGAATAAAAAGATCCGCATTACTTGACACAATTCACTTGTACAAATACAAAACGAGCAAAAGAGAGAATATCTAAATTTTGAAAAGTTAAAACCAAAAGCTTTAAATTTCATATACAAGAAAATAATTTAAGAAAGTAGATAGTGTACAGAGTAAATAAATGGTTTTATTTGAATTACAATGACAAATCTATTTCATTCTTTTAAAAGAACATCGATATTTACATACCACAGAACAAAATAAATATCTTATATGGCGGCAGAGAAAAAATCGGAATCGAATCGTTATTGTCTTAAAATAAATGGTCCTTTATCAAACGCTTGATTAAGCTTAACAAGCAACCCGCTTGTTTGAATGAAGAAATAGGTGAAATCATGTTTCCCTTTTGTGCTGCTGAAGCGGAATTTTGTTAGATCTCAGAAGAAATTAATTATTGTATACGAATAAATATTCTTTTATAGAAATTTAGTGGTATGAAGAAATTCTATAAGGTTTATTAATAAATTTCAATTAAGTGGTGAAATCATACGGTTTAATATTAGTTACTTTCTTACATATGCGTAAAAATTTACTTAAAAGTAAACAGATATTAGCAAATTTAAACTTTAAAATACCTCTATTATTTATTATGAATTATAGACGCTAATGTTGTATAATAATAATAATCTTTATTGGTGCTGATGCACATAATTTTTACATACGACAACAAAAAAAGGAAACTTTACAAATAAGATTTCAAATCATTAGAAATACTTTCAACAAATTCATTAAATGAAGTTTAGAACTTGAACGTTTTTTAATAAACGTTCTTAAAACAACGTTGCTTTTCTGTTTGCGTGTTCCTGAGAGATGAATTTAAAAATACATTTTTCATTAATTTTAGAATTAAAGTGGGTTCCTCGAGTCAACCATGAGGAAAACACGAAAAAGCTGTACTTGATTAGCTCAATTTTTGTTTGTGACTTGACGCAATGTTAGTGATTGCCTTTATATTTGGATATGCTTTTCCTCATTTTATTGGAATTAAATTAATTATAGTTCTGCATATTCGTAGTTTTTGAATTAATATTTAGGTTTGAGATTGATGATTGAGGATATATGGCTGTTATGGCATCCTCAAATTGATTTAAGCTTGCTTTTTGTGCACAAATTTCCAAATTCTCAGTATATAAAGAAATAGGCAGGATCCAAGAGGAGAACCCTATGACGCCTCATGTTTAATCATCCCCGTGTGGTGGGGATGATTATTTTCATTCATTTCTTGAACTACTTGTATATTTACATCCTATAATAACCACAATCTTGATTATTTTTGCAAAATAAAGAATAATCGTTAAAAACTGTATCTTAAACAATTTCGGGGGCGCACTTTTAAATTCGCGGAATGGGGGAAATCAAGGAAAAATAAAAATACAAATTATTCCCCATTCCGCGAACTTAAAAACGGTCAGTCATATGTATATCGTCAGTACCGAAATAGTATAGCATTGATGGACTGTCAAAATAAAGTTCACTGGAGATAAGTTTAAATTTAAAAACCATTAAGATATTACTTTAAATAATTTAAAAAATTTTCATTATCATACAAACTGAGTATGCTTGACAGGTTGCATACATAGTATTCATACACTCTCTGCAGTATTCTATCTATTGGTCCACAAAGTGACTATATTATCTCTATATTATAATGGTATAAAGCCTCACATGTCGTGCAATATAAAATATTTTAACCATTTCTTATAATAAAAAAACATTAATAATAATAAGCATATTAATTCTGGCAGAAAATTGTATATCTTGCTTAGACAAACACTGACATTATTAGATTATTATTAAATTACACACTACATTGACATATATGACGTTAGGTTAGAGTGGTATGATTTTAATTTTATTATGATCTTTCCTATAAATGTAATGATAATTTTACTATTAAATCAAATGTAATGAAAGTTTAATTACCTTAAAAAGTATAAATGTATATATATGTATGTACATATATAATCAAAAAAGGAATCCATATAAAACAAGAAGTAGATGAATATTGGGTAAATTATGCTGTAAAGTAGTGTAAAGCAAACGTTGACACGTATTTCTTGCTCATTGGTCATCATCAGTACGGTGTAGCCAAAGAATAAGGTGGGATAACCTTGGATGTGTAAGCATACACGGAAGACCATCAGGTGATAGACAGCCATATGTAGCTTTAATTAGAAGATTCTCGGTTTTGAGGACAACAACCAACATTAAGGTTATCCCACCTTATTCCTTGGCTATACCGTACTGATGATGATCAGTGAGTCAGAAACACGTGTCTTGCTATACAGCTGGATTTCTTGCTATACAGCTGGATTTACTGCTATATTCTTCTATTTCTTGTGTTTTATGTATCCGCGATAATTCCTTTTTTGATTATCTTTCCTGGCTTCGGATAGCACGCAGATTGACAATGTCTTCTTCATGGCGATGTTGGTTGTTGTCCTCAAAACCGAGGAACTTCTAACTGACGCTACAAATGGTTGTCTGTCATCTGATGGTGACCAGTGAGTCAGAAGCACGTGTCTACTGTTTTTATTTTTATTTAGGAATACGGTAAGTATTTCTAAATTGAATTTATGTGTAGTATTGGTGTTAAAATGTTCGCGCTTTATATTCAAAACGTTAAGTGTATGAGTAGTTTTTCCGTGTTATATAAGACACTTACATATATTTGCAGAGGTTCAATCGAATTTTAAAGTACATATTAAATTTAATGCTAAAGTTTTGTTGTGCAGTAAAGAACCTACTTCAACTTCAATGTAAAACATAAAACTTTGTTTAAACAGTTAAAATGAACACATAGAGTTAGCGACCGCATTCCTCTTTAAGTAACTATATATTTTAAATATAATTATATTTTAAAAATAGTCTCGCTGGCTCTAAATTATTTTGAAGATATACGTTAGTAAATTTTTTTTGTTAGTTCTAGAAGACTAATAAATTCGAACAAATTATACTGTAAATTTATTTTCACATTTCCGCCAATAACACCAAACGTACGCAACATATTTCAAAAGTCCCAAGTCAACCATGACGCAGTTACATATTGCATGGGCTGACGTAAAATATTACGGGGGCCGTATATATCTCCCTCCTGTCGCATTTCATTTCGAGAAAAATACTGAAACAGGGAAACGCAATTATCACGGGTATGATTGCTCAATCTCCCCAACGATTTATCAACTGTCATTTAGCACAGAATTCTGCAAAACTCTACTTGTTAAACTGTTTGTATGTTATACCAATCGAATCACTTCCGATTAAATTTAATAATATATATACACCTCAGTCATACATTTGTTTCACATATATTTTTGTCAAGCTTATTTTCACACCATTACCTAGGGAATATGTATAGAAAATTAATAAAAACCTTAAACCAGAGAATCTTAAATTCAAATTTCTAGCTGGCTTCAGAAAATTAAAATTATTCATGCTGAGATATAAAAATATTGTTTGGAATTAACTCTAAAGGTACATTAAAATGGATGGAATCATAGTAATATTAATATTTTCATTTCGCAATACATTCAAAAGCGTGAAAACTGTCGAAGAATATAAAATATACAAAACTAATTACTGAAAAGTCTTCCACCTTATACGGAGTTTTAGAGACCAATAGTTCTTACTTAAATATTATGTAAATAAAGAATTCTTCAATTCAGATCTTCTGCGGTGTTATGACTTAGTGACTATCACAGAAGTTTAACTGTTTGGCCAAAAGGTGATTCATACAATGCTTCTAATACAGACGAAAATCCATGAATATCGCTTTGTTTGCAGATATCTTGTCTTTTCTACATTAAAACCAACGCTCATTCATTGTGTTATCTCAAGATTTAAGTACAAATTGTGAGTTGAGAAGCAATTATTTAAAATATAAAAATTTGAGAGGAATTTGGTAGTAAGTTGTTCAATCAGTTTTGTTCACTATAACCAGTCATCACCAAATGAAATTATTAAGGTGCCAGCCACTCCAGAAAGATAATTAATACATAATCAGAATAGTAGTGATCCTAAAAAGGATTGTGACTGAACATTATATTATACGTCGACATACTAGCAAAGCTTGAAAAAACTTTTGTCAAAGTAAACGTAATCGATAATTTCGTTAAAGCAGTATATTGCGATTGAACTGAATTTTAGTTTCTAGACAAATTACCTAATATAAGTAATGGTAAAACAACGGGAGGTGTATTTGTTGGATCTTAAATTATATTATATGTACATCAAAACAGTTTGAATGAATGTTACGTTACTGGGTAGGTATAGTTTAAAAAGGTTGTAAATAGATTCTTTTGTAAATCATAAAGCAGTTGTCAACAAAGACGTTATAGCTGAGCTTCTAAAACACTATAAATCACTTGAATGTAATATTTCACTAAATATCCACTAATCCGGTACTTGTCTAGCTTTTTTCGTACTAAGCTTCGAGTTGTAAGTGATAATCCTGGAGAACCTATATTGTATGACTTACAACTGCAATCTCAAAACTAATATACCTGCAGTAAACTTCACTTGAAAATTCAAATGAAGCAGATTTTAATCATGCATTATTCTTATAACAAATAATGACCAAAATCCAGTGCTAAATACTTTAGTACTCTTGATAAATATATATAGAATGCATAATTTACGACATATTGCAAAAAGTTGATTTTGGGTAAGAGTAAAATGCCGAAGTCGAATTTTGAAAAAATTTTTTAAAAAATCTTCTTAAATTTAATTTTGGGTACATTTGAATTCTTTATAAATTTGTTTAAACTTAATAATTGACAAAATATTGTGAAAACTCAATTTTTTGACTGAAATAAACTACTACTTCCTATCTACCGATTTTACTGTCTAATTAGATATCAAGAGGGAGATTACACTCGTACATTAAAAATTTGGAATTAGTAGCTATAGCCGTCTGACTGCTATCGTGATCACACACACACATACTGACAGATATTTTTAAAAACCACTTTTTCGGAATCAGGGGCTTTCAAAACGTGGGCATCTGCAAAAATCTCGAGGTCGACAATTTTCATCATCACAATACTTCTTTATACTACGTATAAGAAAGTAAAACAAAATATTCTTGTCCAGTGTACTTTTAAAATAATAATTAACCGTTGAAACGCTTTCAAAGATCCTCATTACTGTCTGATGAGTTATAATTTAAATGTATTTACTTAAATGCTAGTCGATTTCACGTAGCTTTAATCGTAGTATAAAAACATATAAATTTACGAATTGGGCATCGAGAACGGTAAGGTCTTTTGAGAGTGAGTGGTGTCTTTAATTTTGCCTGAGACCGATTAAACTCTCAATATTCGAAATCGAAATGCATTAGATACTTTTTACAAAACTTACATACATTTTTTTGTAATTAAGGTAAATTATACAAAATAAAAATATAAAATTGTCGTTTGTACCAATTGAACTAATATTTATACTTTTCTCAGAATTATTTTTATTACAAAAAAAAGTATATAAAAATATTTTTAATGAGCACTGCACATATGAGTATGCAAGATATATCGTTACCAATTAATATCATTATTTTGCTAGAATGCATACACTGATTGGAAATAGGTCAACTACTCACCCGCAAACTGCTAGATCACATGATTGATTTTATGCACAGAAGGTTAATGCACCTATGCATATATTAATACTGCGATATAAAATCCCTCAACAACCCAATTAACCTTGGTAATAATGTAATTTTTGAAGAACTTGTATTTCTTATATGAATAAGACATTCCTAATTTTCTATCGCCAAGATAATTGGTTGCATATTATTTGGTTTTCTCCAAATTCCTCTTTACTATATTTATAAATTAATCGGGAAGTTCTTCGCAACCATCTATTTCACCGTCAATAATTTCTTCGTTTGATGTAACAGTACTTCTATCATTTTGAAAAATATTTTTAAAAAACTGCAGGTTGTCAACTGTTGTCAAGTGTTTAACCAGCAATTTTTTAACATCTCGTAATTTTAAATTGTTCACCGACACACCCATTTCTATAACATCTGGATTTATCATTGTTCTTCTACATACTCTACTGGGCTCGCTATTACTTCTTTTCTTTTTAATTGTTGTTCGATACTACCAAAAACTCGATCACTAGGCAGAAAGGAATGTCCTGTGACTGGGTATACAATTACAATCGAATTCAATTGGTTAGGAGCCATTAAAAACGATCTAGCACAGGTAGTCACTATTATGCAATTTTTGTTTTGTCCACCACACCCATCGCATACTATTCTCAGGGTTGTTACACCTTCGAGTTTAGTTTGGGACAGACGATGAAGCAGTGCTCAGCTAATTACGCTAGAACCTTTATAAAATTGATTTTCATTCCAGACGTACATAAATAGGTATACATATTTCCTTTAGTTCGTTTTTCTTTTGATGAACCTTCTACATAGAAGTCACGATGAAATTTAGCTATATCAGATATTTTAAATGTTGCACATATATATGACTTGGTAATATGATTGTATTTAGGAAAATCCGGGGGTTGTAGAAGTGCATATCGGCAAAAAAAAAAAAAGAAAACATACAGCCCTTTTCTAGTGAAAACGCAAGTTATTGTGTTATAAGCTTATTACTGAGAAAAAAAGCAAATTTTTACTTTACAGTCTTTGCTTTTCTATATTCCTTTTCCATTTATGCACTTCGTTTGTGAGCCTTTGCAGATGTAACCGGCATTGTGTCTCCATTGTTACTCAAACAAGAATATTTTCACAAACTAAACTAACATAAAAGCACATGATTGTTGATTGTGAAAATGTTAACCGTCTGAACAATTATGTGAATGTTAAAAGACAATTTCCCACGTGGTCGTTAGCTGATTGGTCAAAATGGAGATTGCCGTTTTTGCTTCTACACCCCTCAATTAGACTGCAATTCTACAAATTGTATAAGAACTCTATATAGAAAATTAGTTCCGTATTTACCAAACAATAACAATTTGAAGACACGTTAGTATGGCTTTTTGCAAGTGTGAAATACAGAGACAGTTTTATATTTTTTAATTAAAGAAATATCTATGTGTTCATTAACTATTAATTCCTTACTAGCCAGGTTGCCGATTGTATAGAACACAAAATACAATATGCAAATGGTTTAGAATTTATTATAGTAATAAATTAATATATCTAAATATTAATATTGTTCTTCCTCTTGGTTAGTGAATTCTCCAGTTAACAAATTGTTTTTCTGATCATCATAAAATGCTTTTCTTTTATTATAAACTTTGTACGTTAGCGGTGTGTCGACTATTATATTAAATTTTTATTTATTAAAAATTATTAAATATTAGTATGTAATATCCCTTGGCTCTTATTTGCGGGCTAATCCGCAGAAATAACTCCTAACTAATTAAGCAATTAACTTGAGTAGCAAGCGAATACAAAAATTAAATCTTTTGGAACATCTATGGTCGGGACGCACTTTCATTTTCCTATATACAAGGCGACTCGTCGCTATAATATATCCTCGGCATCAACTTCTGTGGAATATGTGCGACGTTTTCCCGCCGAGTTCAGAACGGGGCGTGTTTGAATTATAATGACATATAACCTCTGATTTCTAGTTGATGGTGAAGGTGATGTGCTTATTAATTGTGCCAAAAGAAAACCTTTACTACGGACAGCTTTATAGTGGTAGAATGGAAAACATGCTTATTGGGTAAGTATTTACTTTTAACAATTCATTGCATCTTAACCCTACTTATCAACAATGAAAATAGAAACGCACGTGTATTTTAAATTAGTTTTATTTAACAATGTTCCATGAAAGGTAAAATGTACACACACAATTTATACAGTTACATATACTGAACACACATTTATTTTGCCATGAAATATATTTACAAATAAAATTGTCCTACAAAGAAAAGAAAAATACGATTCGGAAGATGACACGTATTATCAGAACATAGCCTGTTATGACAGGTCGAAGAATAACAAATTTTATTTTATTAAAATTAGTTTTAATACAACCAAGTTTAGCTTAACAAGAATTAGCTTTATTTTATCGAAACTTAGACTTCCTTTTCCAAAATTAATTTAACCAAGTCTGATTTTAATTTATCAGAAATTAATTTTATTTTAACAACGTCTGACCTTATTTTATCAAAACTTGATCTTATTGTAACAGTGTTTGATTTTGCTTTTATCATAAATTAAATTTTACTTTAACAAAGTTTAGTTTTACTGTACATTGCATGAACGTTACTTTTAAAACAACATCTTTAAATAATCAAGTAAATTTAGTATTATAATTTCGAGAAACATTTAACAATTCATGTATACGGATATCAGATTTTATTCGATTTGTTAATTGATCTGTTTCGGAAAAATACTATTAATGACTGTTTAACTCTAGCCTTGTAATTTTAAATAACGGATCAAATATTTAACATACTCCAACGCCAAGATTGGGGGTTTTGTTAAATATAAGGAAATTCACCATTCGTACCAAGACAAGCGGACGAAGATTTGGACGGACAGAGCCCCAAAGTGTCTGAACTTGGTGCTCCGCTGTGGGAAAGAACCTTCTACCAGGGGACGGTTCTTTTAAGATAAGAAGAATGCCAAACTTCCACCAAGAGAAGACTAGAAGACTCTAGGAAAACAACTGACTTTAAAATTTTGAGTCGCCGGCTTATATAGAGGTCTGGGGGCCTCCCACTAGAACAATAGTAAGCACGAGCATCTCTGGCGTATTAAAAAATGCGGTGTTATTATGGCTTGAAGTTCCTTTCCAGCTTGTGAACTAAAATCATTTTGCGGCTTGTGCTTTTTATATTTAATTTGAAAGTAAATTCTATAAAACAATTTTCACTTTATATACATTCTTGACATTTTACCATGTTTCTTGCCTTTTCTGATCTTTTCACATAAATATTTTTTTCATTTTATTGAAAGTTTAATGGTACAAGAATGCAAAACAATATATAATATTTAATGGGTAATTTATAGATAGGCCGAAAACGATTATTTAAATAAGCTCACAATGAACCTTTAAATAAAAGGGAAAATATTAGTATAATAATATATAATGTATTTACGATGAACCTATATCAATACAAAAATTATAATTAAGTAAGAACTGTTACAAACTCATTTACTGGTTTATCTTATTTACACCCCTCGTACGATTCAAATTGTATTTTTTAATAATTTGTAATTATTTTCCTCTTTCTGTCAATTAAATAGAAATTATAACTAGTACTATTATTATTATTACATGAACATAATGTGCAGATTATTCATTATGTGCGGTGTTAGGAATTTGCTGATTTATATTTGGGAAAACTGAAGAAAGTTTTTGCTACTGCACTCAAATTTCTTAGGTTGGTTTGGCGACATTTTAATTAGAACTTTCACCGTATATGTTTCGTTAATAGCAAGAAGTGAAATTTAACATAGATTTCCATAAAATTTTCGTCTTCATGTTATGTACATTTGAAATAAGGAATGGTCACTTTCTAAGGGTGTTAATGTTCAAAAGGGCATCCATAAGGAAAACGCAATGACATCTTATAATATATGTACTTTCTCTCAAATGCAGTTTTGTATGTGATGCGCTATTGCATTTACACTATTCCAACACTTTGGGACATCACACAGTCGCGGTGACTGTGTGATTTAACTTTTTTTGCCGACAGAGACAAAAAAAAGTTATATCGTCAATATTTTTAGTGTAAATAAGTGATTATTAGGACAATTGATATTATAAATGTGGTTAAAAATAGTAAAACTAGTAATGGGGCCCAATACATGCCCCTGAAGAACATCCCTATCAATGTTCAACGCACTAGAGCTAATTGTTTTAGTTTAACCGTTGATTGAAGGAATATATAAAGATGCGCAACGCTATAGCAAAATAGCGTGTCTTTCCGTTAAGTCGTCCCGCAAACCCCTTGCCGAGAAACATCATCGCTGTCTCGGGCTGTTTCGAATCTCGGATCCAAACGACTGATGTAGTCGCTATAGATCTCGGATCCAGTTTTGGCTACGCTCAGTGCTGTGTAGTGGCGCATCTTTATGTATTCCTTCAATCAAGGGTTTAAAAGCGTAACTGCGTAATTTATTTCGTATTTACTAAATAGAACTTAAACCAGGACGTAGAAGTTCCCGTAATTCCGTAACGTCTGAGTTTTTTAATTAATCTTCTATGTTCAATGATATGAAAAGTATTTTGTATGTCATAAGCCTGGCGTCCACTGTATGCGAGGCTGTGCTAAGCGGTGGTGTGCGGTGGCTTGCGGAGCATGTGTTTTCGACCATGTATGTTTTAAATAGGCAACCGTCCACTTGTGCTATACTATGCGGTGTAGAGAAGCGGTGTATTGCTGAGCCAGCTTGACTGCGCACAGTGACCGATTTCAACCGAGCTGTTTGCGGTGTTGTACTTTATATATATACAGCAAAATGGAAGAATTTATTGAAGTTATTAGGAGGTATTTTGTTTTGTGGAAAACGGATGAAAAAGATTACAAGAACCAGGAAAGAAAGACATTATATGGGAAGATAGCGCAAACAAATTGAAGTACTTTTATTTTCTTGTCAAAAATGTAAATTATAGGTTAGTTTTAATTTATAACCTCTCTAGCAAAATTAAGCAAAACATAGTTGTTATAAGATAATTTAGGCAGTCATTTTAAAATTAAAATTACTATTATCTGAAAAACGTACATACAATTTACTAACTTTGTTATGGTTGTTTTAAGGAAAATAATATTTTTAAAGTGTTTATTAAAATAAAATTTAATGATTTCTAAAACAATGAATATTTAACATTTTAACTTAAATAATAATTCTATACACCAGTTTCACTGCATTAATGCACAATTGCATTATTTTGCCAGGGAACTCTCCCCACATCAGAAATAAAGTACCTAATTCACAAATTTATTACGATCTTCGAACGCTTCAATATCAAAGCGTATCAACTCATGAATTTCTAAAAATTGCTCCTTTGTTACTCTAAAATAATTACTAAAATCTTTGTCGCTCAAAGAGGGTATTAAAGTGTTGTATTCGCCAAATATATTTCTATCTAATATATGACTTGCAATCCAAAATCTGTATTTTCTTTTATTAACTATATTGTTTAAAATAAAATTACACTCAAATCCATCAAATTATGTTCTATTTCTACACTTGAAATCATCGCATATCAGAGTAAATTCTCTTGCAAAACACAGTAGCAATGGGCGGTCCCGCCACGGCTTCAAAGAAACTCGCACGGCACAGCATAGAACAGCACAGCACAGCCTCGTATGCAGAGGACGCCAGGTTTAATAGTGTACCACAGGGTATCTTACTGTCTTCTAGAATTTCAAAAGCAGCTTCTACGAAGTAAAAAAATGGTATCAATACATTTTCTCTTCCAGAGATCTTATTGAGCGTTTTTTTAATGTTATGTTTTAGTAATGAAGTCATAAAGGCAGTTGTATAAAACTTTTCCAAAGAATTTTAAAAATCCTGTTAAGACAATCAGTTCTGTAGTCATTCCTATTGATTGAAGATTCCTTCTTGTAGATAGGAACTGTGATGGAAGTTTTTAAATAATCCGGATTTAGTTAAAATACAGTATTGTAAGGTATATATTATGCTTGTTTTACTAAATTACCATTACACTAAACCTGTAGATTCTTATTTCTGAACTTTAATTACATATCCTAAAATAAGTTTAAACAGAAGCTTTGAATTTAGCCACGTTGTATATACTTTAACATTAATATTTGTTAGCCTTCACTAGCCTTTTTCTTATTTTCTGTTTGTATCTTCTAACAAATTACTACAAAAATAAACTTTAGTTTGTATTAACATATATATAAATGTTATTCTTTAATTGAAATAACATGCATTGAACTCATATAGTACAGACAATAAAGGCTATAGCACATTAATCGGTGGTTAAATCCAAAGTTGGTTAGCATACCGTATTGCGGACATGAGGTTTTCCTATGTTCTGCACATTATGCGCTACCGTGCTAAACACACAATATTCTCATCTATTTGTAACTTCCAGAGCAAACTTAGGAAAGTTTATGAATTGCTGGAAATCGCACCGGGGCTCTATTTTATTTGCTCTTTCTTTTCTCTCAACATCAAACATCAATGAATGTAAAGTTTACAGCGCAATTTATATTTTTGTACTGTTTCGTATGTAATAACAACAACTAGATTATTGAAATGCGGAACTTTCCAAGTTTTTTGTTTTCGTTTGAATAATAAACTAAGCTAATAGTGCTAACTGAAATATAAAAGACACGATTCCTATATAAAAACGACAAACAACATTTGTTAAGTTCATATATATATATATATATATATATATATATATATATATTTAATCTTTCTTGGTCATTTGTTAATGTATTAAATCATTTTTTTCTTGGTATTAGCGACCATTACTTTACCAGCTAATTAAACATTAATAAAACACATTTTTTTAGACGTTTCGACAAAATTTTTTAATTGTCTTCTTCAGTATTTTTTTTTTTTGATGTATAACACATACAAACATATTAAAAATTCTTTCGAATATTAATTAATAATCCACACATATCAGGACTTCGTCAATACAACTTTTTCTTAAAAAGGAATTTAAAATACTCGGTATGAGTACCATTTTAATTTTATTTGTTTTGTGTCACCTTATTTATGAACAATTAGATTTTTATTTTTAAAGTGTAACAATTATGCATACATAGTCATAGTTTTATTATAATAATAATAATTAGATTTTTATTTTTAAAGTGTAACAATTATGCATACATAGTCATAGTTTAAATATTGCATGTCAATGAAAACGATTTTTTTTTAAAATCGTTTTCATTGACATGCAATATTTAAACTATGACTATGTATGCATAATTGTTACACTTTAAAAATAAAAATCTAATTGTTCATAAATAAGGTGACACAAAACAAATAAAATTAAAATGGTACTCATACCGAGTATTTTAAATTCCTTTTTAAGAAAAAGTTGTATTGACGAAGTCCTGATATGTGTGGATTATTAATTAATATTCGAAAGAATTTTTAATATGTTTGTATGTGTTATACATCAAAAAAAAAAATACTGAAGAAGACAATTAAAAATTTTTGTCGAAACGTCTAAAAAAATGTGTTTTATTAATGTTTAATTAGCTGGTAAAGTAATGGTCGCTAATACCAAGAAAAAAATGAATTAATATATATACATATATATATAAACACAATTATTTCATCGGAAAAAAGTTAACTTATTTAAAAAAATTATATCTTTCTCTTTTTTTTTCTTCTAATAAAGCAAGTACAAGAAATTTATATAGACCTTTTAAAATTTAATAAAGGTCAAGAAAGTGTTCATTTAAATAAATATGGATCTTAGTTTTCTACTTTCGTTTTGTATTTATTATTTATAGAGATCAATGCTTTAACAAGAAGAACTTAAATCTTTATGCAACGTAGCCCAGATTATATATTCGCAGATTCTTTAGTTATTCATAGTGTTTTTATTAGGCCGCTTGCGTCTAAACCCGGTTCGATGGTGTGTTTTACTTCAGAAATGTATGTAGTTTTTATATTATGTATGCGCTAACATTCTCCTGCTTTTATTCGATGTAATTACGAGGTAGGCGCCATAAATTCTCAGCCTGACAAGCTTATACAGGTTCAAACGTGTTTAAACTCCGTCACGTCATGCATGCACATACGCGAAGTGTACGGTGATTCATCTCCTTCTTATCCAACTGTCAAAAAGTGGACAAAATGTTTCCGTTTGGGAGAAGAATGCTGATCGGTAGGGTTGACCAGTTGAAGTGATAACGCCTCAACAAATTTCAATTATTGAACATTTAGTGATACAATATCGCCGTTTGAAAGTAAAGGAATTAGCAGTGATAACAAACATTTCCCAAACAAGTGTTTTCCATGACCATTTGGGTATGAATAAAATTAGTGCTAGATGGGTACCGCGACTTCCTTCTGCTCTTCAACGTGAACGTCGAGTCGAATGTGCGGAGTCGTTTCTAAACATGCGTGAAGACCACCCAAAACCAATTTTGGAGTCCATTGTCACAGGGGATGAAACAATGGTTCTGTTTTACGATCCTTTATCGAAAAGGGAGTCCATGGAATGGCGACAACCTGATGAACCTTGTCCCAGAAAGGCGAAAGTCGTTCAATCAACGAAAAAGGTGATGGCCACAATATTCTGGGATTGTGAGGGCATTTTACTAATTGACTTTAAAGAGCGCAATGCAAGTGTGAACGGCACATATTATGCGTTTTTATTGCATAAGGGACAGTATTCGTGCAAAACGTCGTGGAAAATTGACAAATGGTGTGCGATTATTGCACGACAATGCTGCCGTCCATACTGCCGCTATTTCACAAGCTGCCATCAGCGAATGCGGTTTTCAAGAATTGGAATATCCACCTTATATTTGGATATGGCGCCTTGTAATTTTTTTTGTTTTCCAATTTAAAAAAGGACATTAGGGGACGTAGCTTTAAGGACGACAGTGAGTTGCAAGGAGCTGATATAGAACATTTTGACGGAAAAACTTCAGATTATTTTTACAAGGGTATGGAATTATTAATTAATCGTTGTAATAAATGTATAAAAGTTAGGGGAGATTACATTGAAAAATAAAAATTCTGATATTGTCCCAAGTGTCTTTTTTGTATATCAGGCCGAGAATTTATGGCGCCTACCTCGTATATACAGAGAGTTTCTCAACGATTTCTGTGGTTTTTGATCATTTGTACAGTATTTTCATAAAATATAATCTTATAAACTGTCGTCAATAAGTAACGTAGAAATATAGAAACAGCCCTGTTTCCCTGTTTGACTTTCTGAACTTTATTTTTACCGGTTAGATTAGTAAATGCGATTGAATTTAATGAAGATGGTTGGCAATATAGACCTGTCTAATTTGAACTATAAGTTTGAGTGTTACTTCATCAGAAGCGTAGCTTTACTTGGTTTTTATTCCACGAATATAAACCTCAAATTGCCAAAATTGGTTTCATTTGCAAATACTAGATACTGCAAATTCTATCAAATTAGTATCAGCATTGTTGCCCCTGTGCAGCCTTTACTTTTTGCCATATATTCTAATTTTAATTTTTTATACTGTTGAAGGCACTTTGGTAAGGTGAAACTATGCTCACGACACTTCTTTGATGAGTATTAGCGTTAGGTTCTTGGTAGCTGTCTTCAGTGACTGACTGCAGGTATCTAGCATATCTTAAACTATGGTTACAGTTGAATCGTTTAACCATTAATTTTAGCAAAATAGAGATAATTTTATTCAGTTCTAAAGATATTGTCTACCCCGCTACTTTGTCTTTTAACCAGAAGTATTCAGTACAAAGTTTTGTCCGTATCTTGGGTAATGCTGACCGACGAGTGCCTAATGTAAAGCCACCATTTTTGTTAGGGTACATAGAGTAAGTGATACAATTATTGGCCACTTAAGAGAATTCTTGGTTTTCCTACTTTTATTTAGGAACTGAAAACATTACGTTGCTGCTGTACCTAAAGAAAAAGAAAACTTCAAATTTTAAAATGATATATATATATATCGTTATATTTCTTTTAAAATATTTTTTGCACTTTAAATTGATGATTAATATGAATTTTGCAAAAATATAGTTATTGGCCAGAAAGAGGTAGTAATTTATAATTCGCATCTCATACTACACTAATTGGCCACCGAATAGTTTTGCATGTTAATTACATATGTAGTTACTTAGATAGAAAGGTAATTCATGTTTATTGGTTAAGAATAAAAATTCTTTCCAAAAATTTATTATTTTTTTTATAAAACATTGGAAATACAATGATTTTCTAAATATTCTTGTTTGATGTTTTTCAAAACGCATTTTACATGGAATGGTCTCGTGCAATGTATACATTTAACACCATATTGACTACGAGTTATATTTAGTACGCATGAAGTAAAAGGCTTTATTCTGGAATGGGTTGAGTGCAGATGGTTTAGAAATGGCCATACTTATAATATTTATTGCTTTCGGAACATTTTCTATTTCGTTCTAGTTAAACAGTTGTCTCTTAGTTTTCTCCGGGACTGCAATTCTGTTTCCGGGTTCTTTGTCAGACTTATATGTACAGCCATTCTCAAGTGTAGTTAAAGTGTTTGTACAGAATTCACGTATTTTAGAAATTCCGTGTAGTTCATGTATCATTTGTGATATTTATCTTAAATTTGTCATGGTTTAAATTAGTATCTTTAACAGCATAATTTAATTCCAATTGCCCATTTGATAAGTCCTGAACTTGAGACTCTTCAGATTGATTTGGCTTTGAAAATCTTTGGATGTTATTAGTGTAATGTTCTGGTGGCGTTTTAAAAAAGCTGCATACCATCCCCGCCCTGGAAGATTGTTTCTGAATCGATTTTCTCTGGGAGTTGCATTAAGAAAATGTTTTACTGAAGCTTGTACATGTTCAATTCTGAGCGGAAAAGTTTTTCTGTGGCAAGCTAAAATCCAGTTTTCTAACAGTGTTTCTTCTTCAGAAGAGAGCACTGGTTTGGGTCCATGAGAAATTTTATTGCTGAATTTTGCACTCGATCGAAACTGAAGAGTAGCTCGTGGAATTTGATAGTTTCTAGATGCTTCTCTTTGACTAAATCCATTTTCAAGTTGAGAAGAAAAATAGAACATGTTCTTAGCCACCACGTTCTTGGCCAAGAAATTGATCAAAGCGATTTGACAAGTGTAATACACGACTTGTCGTCAATTTTAACTTGATCAAGTTCTTGGTCAATAACTTGGTCAAGAAATTGGTAAGTGTAATACAGCTATAAGACAATTATTGGCCCCCGACCAACCACTGCCTATACTTTCATTGTATAAAAAATATAGTTAAAAAAAGTAACAGAAGCTTTTTGTATATCACCTAGTCAAAATCTCTATTAAGAACAGTTTTGCAATTAATTATTGTGATTGGCCGGCCGGCCAATAACTATTTTTTCGCCAATTTTGTAAGATATTTATTGGTATGTTAAATTGGCGGTTTTATTTATAACCTATCAAGTTTTAACGTGAAAGCACTGCTGACCAATGATTCTTAATTAAATATAAATTCCGTAATTTGAAGAATCATTACATAATATAAGCTTGTGTAATGAAAACCGTCATGAGATTGCTTAGTCAATTCGTAAGACTTACCTAAATTATGAACAGGGCTGACACACAGCATAACATATGCAGTTGGCGCGCGCTTGGACAAACATAAACACACGAAATTATGATCTATAGCAAAGCAATGTTGCCAATATTTAGTGGTAAAAGTAACGTATTCTATGCATAAACGAGATGCTTAAAATCATTATGTATAAATCAAGTGGCCAATAACTATCTCCTGACCAACAACTGTATCACTTACCCTATAAGAAATTGAGTCCGTTTTGATATTTTGTCTGGGTTCTTTGCAATATTGTTACTGATGAATTGCTGCGGGTGCCTGTTGTACACACCCAATATTTGGTATTCTTTCTTGAGTTGGTAAGAGTTGGCTTGGTCGAGTATCCGTTGTTTAGATTTAGATTCTTGATTTGAAACAGTCATATAGAAGTTACCTTAGGTGCAACAATATTTTAACTTAAAATGAAATATATATTTGAAACTTTAGTGTTTCTTTCCAAGCACAGACACCTATTTGAAAGTAATACCTATATATATACGTTGACTATTTGTATCATTGTTAAGATTACTCAAGGAATTTCCATCGGATTTGGAGCACAATCGTAATTAAATCTGCTTCTAGAATGCAGTTTATTATTTATTATTACGCAATCTTTAACCCACAGGTCTAGGCTATTATATTAAATTTTTGATCTAGATCATACCTAAATATTGGTAGCATTAGTATTCATTGTGTTTATCATTTGCTTTTGTTTTACTTTTACAAAACTGTGTTAGTTATTATTATTATGCTTTTCAATAACTAAACCTTCACCATCATCTGCTAAAGACTTTTGGCGCTTGGATCATTATCAACTAGTAGAGATACTATAAATATTTCTAAAGATGATGTGTAATTCGTCTTAAGTGAACAGTGCAGATGAGGTTTTAGACCATTTGCTCAAAGAACAGAATGTTATGAGATCAAACTTCACAAATTTTGCAAACAAATATGCCTTAAAATACTATGTCGCTGATATAAATAATCATAAGACCATTAATCCAAGTTCAGTTTAAAAATGAATACAATATCCAGTTTTATTGTTAAACATCGGAATTTCCATATGTAACGATCAATTTTGCTGCTAAAGTATCCATAAAACCCCCACTAAATGTTATGCATGTACATTAAAAACACATGCATCCTTGATAAATGCAAATTGTTATAGTTCTGAAAAGTTCCATACATTCCAAACTTCACTTCAATTTTATGAAAGACAAGGTTGGGAATGCTGTCGTAAAGTGCTTACATGCATACATTCAAAAAGATTTCTTACTATTATATTCTATGTTCTCCATTTTTTATTACAGTCGTTTTCAATACATTTTGTTTACATGGGGTAGAAATGTAGTCATGAAATTCGATAACCATTAAATATTGAAACATATTTTCTAATATCGAAATTATAGGAAGCAATAAACTTTTCTGTATACATATTGCTGTGGTATTTTCTGCACAAATAAATAAATAGATAAATAAAGAAATCAAACAAATAAAAAGTCAACAAAAATAAAATACCAGCACATTTATTTTAGATAAATATAAATTTACATATTTGATATAAATTATAATTTAATATTTCAACAGATAAATACAGAATAATCCACTAAATTATATAAATATATATATAATTTAAATTATCGCATAACAGTGGGCATTCAAATTGATGACTATGCAGTAGAATACACATCAATGCAATGTGGGTTGCATACCCGTAAAAATGAAAGCACTAGCAATTAAAAATAAAATGGTATTGAATATTATATAAAACAATGTTAAATAAATTAGAGCACAAAATTGTGTTAAATATCATACAAAAAATGATGCTTAAATACTGACCTCAGTCTAAAAAAGGATATGTAATGATTTAAACATTATTATTAGTAATTGATAGAAAGTAGGTCATTCGGTAACACATTCTTTAGTAGCAATAATAATCAGTGAATAGAAGCCTGCATTCAGCATATTGCGATAATAATAAACACTACGGCTAGAACAAAGTCTCTATACATAAATAAATATTCCACTCATTTCACAGTCACTAAGATCAATTGTATTTTCTTCCGTATGGGACATGGAAATGCATACAAAGGTATATGACTTATTTGTTTTCGATATACACCAACACATCCAGAATGTAAATATTGTGGCCTGGTTCACTATTAAAAATAAAACATTATGTTGGGTATGCGATTTTTCACTGATATCCAGAATAAAAGATATTATTGAATGCACATCCAAACATGCGATTGGTACACAATTTCCTTATATATATATATGCTTCAAGAGATTCCAAGCTAAAAATAAATAAAACATTAGTCAGTATATAATATAGTACAGCTTAAGAAAACCTACCAATAGATAAAATCAATCGATGTCCATTGAATATGCAAGTATAGAATATGTAAACAACGACAATGGTAACATGGCGGAAGAAAGGTCACATGACCACGTGACATCGATAGTTACCATAACAAACACGGAGGGCGCAGTAGATGAAAATTTAAACTGAACAAAAATAATTTGAAACAAAATAAAGCGTTTGTCAAATGTTGAATGGTATATAAAGGCGTGCATCTGCAAAATAGAGGAAGTCCATCCGAAGATCTCCAATACTCAAGAAGAAAAGAAAAGTTAAACCAGTGCTCCAAGTGTTATAAAGAAATAAATAAAATAAAAATCTAAAAAGGCATAAACGCCTTTAAGATCCAGACGTCGCAAGAACAAAACGTGTGATACGCTTCACAGACGATAAGTGCGCGCTATATACAGTAAAAGCGCGGAATATTATTATTCGACTTTACAAAGTCCGCCATAATAAAGTTTCCAGAAGGATGGAAGGCCCGGATTATCAAGAAGAGTTCGAAATGACATACAATCAAGAAAAGTAAGTACAAGCACTATCAAATAAAACTCCATCTTGCAATCCTATAAATAAATAAATAAAGGAATCTTCATGTGTGTGATATAAAATTACCGGATAGCAACAATTTTTAGAATATTATTTTAAATATTTAAGAAATTCTTCTTTGAGTAAGCCTTAGGTTGACGTGCGAATCTCAAGTTAAGGCGATTCAACGGAGTATCAATAATTTTACCTGAATAGCAACAATTTTTGGAAGATTATTTAAATATTTAATAAATCCTTCTTTGAGTAAGCCTTGGGTTGACGTGCGAATCTCAAGTTAAGGCGATTCAACGGAGTATCAATAATTTTACCTGAATAGCAACAATTTTTGGAAGATTATTTAAATATTTAATAAATCCTTCTTTGAGTAAGCCTTAGGTTGACGTGCGAATCTCAAGTTAAGGCGATTCAACGGAGTATCAATAATTTTACCCGGATAGCAACAAATTTTAGAATATTATTTAAATATCTAATAAATCCTTCTTTGAGTAAGCCTTGGGTTGACGTGCGAATCTCAAGTTAGGGCGACTCAACGAGGCGTTAACGCTCTCATTTGAATAACAATAATCTTGAAATATTATGGGAAACATCTAATAGTTCCTCATTGTTTAAATCTCGATTTTGACGTGAGAATCTCAGGTCGAGATGATCCAATGGGGATACATCGGTAAAAAGTAAAGAAAGTGAATTTAGTAATTTCCTTGATTTGTAAGCATACATGAAGAATCAATTCAGTAAATTTTCACAATTTTCTTAAGGAACAAAGGATTTGCAAGGTGCTTGTACTATTGATGAAAAGAGAACACATAAAAATAAAAATAAAATATTGTATCGTATGATAATAAAATATTATTCTCCATTTTTTTTGTAAATTTATATTGAAAATAAAAATAAGTTGTGCTGACATTCAATATTTACTTATTTATACCCATCCCAAAGGAGAACACAAGGAAAGTAAACATCACTATCACAGCTAGAACTCACAATAAGCAAAAGGCTGCGACACATTCCCCGTTATAGAAAAACAAAGAAATTCACCTTTAGACCCTGAGATTATTAGAGAATATCAATTTATTAATTTAACTATTGGTTACCAACCATAGTAGAGAAGGTCACAGCAATATGAAGTGATTTAATAGGTACTAGACCAGAACTGTATAATTTTATAGCTTCGGAGGAGTAAACAGAAAAATATTATTAATAATTATATTATATGAGCGGGCTTTTAATGAATGTTTTCGAGATGGTTGGAATTAAAATGTTTTATATAAAATTTCATATCTTTCATCAGTAATTGTCAGTCGACAGAAATGCCAAAGTACGAACTAAAATTTGTTAGAGGTAAGTAAATGTTTTTGACATATTTTATAAATTTTTAGGAAGAATATTCTAACACTCGACAGAATATAAATAATAATTTGTATCACGTCCTGATTGTCAGATTTCTAATATATTCATAAATTTATTGGTTACTCAGCCAACGTCAATTCGTTATGTAAACTGTTAGAGTGTGTGTACTTTTCTATAGTAAAGTATATTATATTATCAATCATATAAAAAAAATCAAAGATAGTTATTGTGAAAATAATCAATATATTCACTTTCAACAAGCTTTTCTTTGTTTGTTCATGTGACCTTATTGTTGTTTTACTTTAGAATTTATTACTGTTTCTAAATATAGTACGAGAAGATAATTTTTTTTATATCAGTTAGAAGAGAACTACCTCTTAGTAAGGTACTGACAAAGAAATTTCGGAGAGGATATAGTTGTGCTATTGCGATTACTGCTATTTCTGATATTATTTCTGCTACAGATAGGGGTCTTGTAACGCTATTAGTCCTTCTGGATTTCTCTAAGGCCTTCGATAGCATTAACCATAAAATTTTGATCTCCATTTTGCACTATATAGGTCTTGGAGAGGGAACTGTAGATCTCTTTCAGAGCTACTTGTCTGATAGAAGTCAGCGGGTGGTTGTCAACGCTGATGTGTTTAATGTCACTTTTCTGAAATGCGGTGTTCCACAGGGTTCTATATTGGGTCCTTTGCTGTTCTCAATCTATACTTCACATTTGCTTTACTTTCATCCATTTAGTAGTTCTTTTTATTTATATGCGGACGACACTCAGTTGATAAATCGATGTGAATGATGTGGAGGTTGTTGCGAGCATTAATCAAGATTTGAATAATATATTTGATATTGCCAAAAAGCATTCTTTATTGATTAATGAGACGAAATCTTCTTTTGTTGTTTTTGGCCATTCTAGAAGAGTCTGTCGAATGTTCTACAAACATCGAGAGGAAGATGGAGTTTACGCAAATGCTTCCAGATGTTTCGTACGTGTATATAAAAAGGCAGTTGAATCGATGGATGAATAATTCCGAAATAAGAGCTTCCTTAAGTAGTAGTCTCGCGGAACAGATCAAAGTAAAAATAAATAAATAGTTCTTTGAGTGGTAGTCGAAGAATAAACATAAATATAGTGTAATAAGGACATAAATATTACCGTGTTATATAAATAGAAGTGATTTAAATATACGGACATAAATATTAGAGTGTTATATAGAAATAAATACCTGTGTTAATCTATTCTAGTAGTTTAAGTGTGATACATTAGTTTTATATTTTTATATTGTAATTAATTTTACGTGTATGAATATACAGACTGTTTTAAATAAATAAATTGCACGAGTTGTTTATTGCGAACCCGAAAACGTTACGTACATTACATACATGAAAATCTCAACTAAAATTCAGAAATAGGCAAGAAAAAACGTGCAAGATATTCAACTTCTAGAGAATAGATACCTAATCAAGACTCTCTGTTACTTCTCCTCTATGCCTTTAGAAGGAAAGGACTGATAAATTATATTTGTAGTAGTTCAGACGACCAGGAATGTTATCATCAAAGCCTAATTGAACCAACTAGAAACGATTCGTATATTGTCTCACTCCTTTTTGATTGATCGTATATTATTAGATGCTGCTTAATGAATTATTTCTAGAAATAATCATCGTTGATATGCTTTTCAAAACTATAACTGTCATACTATACCCTATAGCGGTATTCATCGCTAATATCAACTACTATAATAATTTATTTAATTTGTCTATGATCCTGATAAATTTATTACCAAATTTTTATATGTTTCCTTTTGTGTGGTTGTTTGTACAGCACACTATCTTTCATATTTTCAGGATAGCTTGATCAATAAGAGATTTGTAATTCCACGGGTTCTGAAAGTTTATTACCATGAACTATTGTTTTCCTGTAACTAAAGAGTATTTTGACGCATATGAACATACACGTTCGCATTTTAAAATTCATTATCATCTATGTCTTTAGAAGAATGAAATATGAAGTAAATTATTATGAAATATAACTAGAACATGTAAAAATAAATTGACTATGCAAATTATAAGTATATATGCACGTACGCAAACGACACAAAATTATGTGTCGAGCCAAGAATAAATTTGAAATTAAATCTAAAAATAATACAAATTTTCATTATAGAGCTCCATTTTTTTGCGTAATTCTTTGCTAATTTTCTAGTATATTTTAATTTAATGCAAGCTGGAGGTCATTTCGCATAAAATGCACAAGTGCTGCATGCAGAATGTATATAAATTATTAAAAGGGTTTCAGTTCTGCTTTTACTCACATACTACTCTTCTGCATGTGTATACAGCACTGTGGTAATCAACATTTCGGTGTATGTGTAATTAATCCCGCACTTAATTTATATTATAATGCAATTTTTTGTCTGTCCCTGCTTACTTCTGTAATTGGATATTGTGTAAATATTCCGTCTATTTAAAAATGTTAATTGACGTTTTCCGATTTAGGATTAAGTGTACAAGCAAAAAATAACGCCAACCCTTTTCTCTGCCCACATGGTTTTCCTTTGTCGTCCTCGAAAAATGAATGTTTACAGAACCGGAAAAAAACGGCGCTAAAAATTAACGAAGGTCGATATGTGGAAAATATGCGAGAAATTCAAAAAGAGCTGTGTGTAAAAAATTTTTGCAGCAGTAATTTAAAAAGTAGAATTAAAAAACAGTAGCGATATGGATAAAGTTTTGGTTTGAGAAGATCAAAATGACCCATGTATTGTAATAAGTAACACTGAATAAAATATAAATAGCGGCTAAATTTAATTAAATACAATTTCTAATTGTATATGATATAAGAAATAATTTTGGAGAAAATGTGTATATTTTGTGAATGTATACATGCATTTCAATATGTCGCACTAATTATTACTGTGGTTCGTAACATTATAAAATTTATTTGTAAATATTTTCATGTACATGTTTTGAAAATTTGGTATTATTTAAAAATTAAGATATTTTTAATATCTTAATTTTATGTTTATTTTGTAAAATAGTAATTAGTTTTGCTGGTATGTGGTTAGAGTACAACCATTATACTTCAAAAATGATATTGGGTGGTTTCCAAATTGATTAAAGAGTATAAATATTAAGATTTTACCGTGTGAAAAATGCTATATCTTTTGTCATATATAATAATAGGTAATGTAATAAGTAGAGCTCTTACTATCCGGATATTCGAGTATCCGGGTTACTCATTATAACTCGAAATCCGGATCAAGATCCGGATCCGAGTATCCCGATATCCGGGTATCCGGACATCCGGATATTCGGTTTCGGTTCTTTTATTATGACGCCTCAAACATAAAGCTGTCCTCATTTGTATTCTGATTAGCCCTTGTGTCTATGATCGAGGTACCCGGGTACATGACAATTATTTTATCATTAAATCACATATATAAAATGTCTATTACACAACTCAAACAAATATTTTAAAAATTTTAAAAAATTCCTTGAATTATTTTTGGCAGATGCTAAATATGTATGTAATACAAGCATAATGTATGCAGCAACATGTTCCAATGCAACTGCAACGCTATTTCTGCATACAAATTAAAGAACTAACCAAAATCGTAATAAGTCCATCACCAAAAGTCAATTTAATTGTGTCGTCTTACGCGCCACGAAATTTTAAAAAAACGAATACTGATGCGGAGCTACATTGAACGACCACTAATAATTTCAACCGCGAGATATCTTCGCCAGTACGTGCAAAAGCCGGTCAGCGAGTAGCACTTTTTTTCGAATATCTTGCAAAGTATGTATATTCTATAATAATTTATTATGAGAATAAAAGTACTCAAAAAAGGATTTTGAATAATTTTTCTATACGCTCATACGTATAAAAAAGTCGTGTGGTAGCAACACCTCATTATTTTTTTAATTTCTGGTGTATTTTAAAAACTTTTTTGTTTTTGTTTTTTCTTATTCTTATTCGGATAATTATTGCCTTCATATATAACGCGTACCAGTTTAAATGATCCGCGTTTAGCTCTCCGACATTTTTTGAACAACAACAACAAATTCGACAGGAATAGCTGGCATCACAAAATAGGAGCCACATATCTAGTACCCCAAAACATGGGAAAATTCGTCTATAACAAAATAAACAAGAAGATTGAGTGTGCTTAAAACCACACAGCAGAAGTGAAAACTTCATCAAGGCGAGGTTAATAATACGAAATACACGCGTATAATATTCACTAACGTATTAAATAAAACGTATTCGCACATTTATTACATTTACACATGTACACACGCGTATAATATTCAGTAATGTATTAAATAAAAGGTAAACCTCAACCATCCCCGTATCTAAAATTTCACATTCACACGTCAATTTTCAAAAAATTCTTCCGCCATTTTGTCTTTTTTGACATTTTGACTTTGGATTCGTGATCGGCGATCTAAGACACCCCCGTATCTAAAATTTCACATTCATACGTCAATTTTCAAAAACTCGTCCGCCATTTTGTTCTTTTTTGACATTTTGACTTTAGAATCGTGATCGGAGACCTAAGACACCCTCGTATCTAAAATTTCACATTCATACGTCAACTTTCAAAAAAATCTTCCGCCATTTTGTTTTTTTTTGACATTTTGACCTTGGAATCGTGATCGGCGACCCCCAAAACCCCCGTATCTAAAATTTCACACCATACGTCAATTTTCAAAAAAAACTAGTCCGCCATTTTGTTTTTTTTTTGACATTTTGACTTTGGATTTGTGATCGGCGACCTAATACACCCCCGTACCTAAAATTTGACATTCATACGTCAATTTTCAAAAAACTCTTTCGCCATTTCGTTTTTTTGACATTTTGACTATGGATTGGTGATCGGCGACCTAAGACACCCTCGTATCTAAAATTTCACTTTCATACTTTAATTTTCAATAATACGAAATACACGCGTATAATATTCAGTAACGTATTAAATATTCTCACATTTATTACATTTACGCGGGCGGCCATTTCGTTTGGTCTGATGGTTTGGTTTGAATTGATGTTAAAATAACCACAAACACAAACACAAACATACATTCGTAAGCAACAAGAAGAAAACCAAACATATGAACAGAGATGTGCAAGCAATTAAAATTTATTAAAGTACCTACACTAGGCGCTGTAACACAATATAAGAAACTACCTACAGAAATGAAAGATTTAAAATATCATCAATTTAGAAAAACAATTAAGAAGGCGCTTTTACATAAAGAGGTATAAGCAAACGTGAACGGTGACCAGAGTAAGAAGGCTACAGTCCTCGTGATCCGTGTGGAAGGTCGGGTCTACATCTTTCTCAGGGGTCACGAGGACTTAAACATTTGTATGTACATAATTATACATTGTAAGATTTAATTTTATTGTTATGTGTGTATGAATAAATATATTTTATTATTATGATTATATTAAATGATGTCCCTAAAACGCTAACTTCTCTCTGAAAATAGAATAAAATATGACATTTAATTTCCATTGTTACTTAATAGAATTTATTTGGTTGTTTTATAGTAAATCTGAATATTCGTAAGTGCATATGGCCTCCTTTCATATTCTCAAGAAAATACGTATTTAAAAAGAGGATGAATGAAAACAAAATCTTATTATTTCCTTTCTTTGCTTCTTATATAATAAATATCTACCATTTTGAAAGTATTATGTAAACAGATTGGACGAGAAAGAAAAGCTTTCAAGCTCTTTACATATACAGGAGTTAATTCTTATTTTTCATCAAAGTAAAAGGTACGCATAGATTAATTTCTCTCGGTCTATCGCATCTATAGAACCATGAATTATACATTTGTTGTTTGTTACTGATCGGACAATATACCCCAACAATACAATACTCCGAGAAGAAAATATTTGTTATTCAGTGTATCCAGTAAGGAAAAAAAGGAAAAGTAATTCGTCATTTTATATCAGTCCTCTATAGACGTTCAAATAAATAAAACTGAATGAGAGTGCCGATTGGAAAGACTCCTGATTTAAATAAATGATTGGGAATTAAAGCGCTTATTCGACTCGTTCAAAGTCCATTGTACTGAAGATGCAATTTTCCAAGACCCAGATTCTAAACTTTTATTGTCAGTTAAGCGACTTACTAATAGAATAGGTGATGAGTTCCAGCATTTTCAATTAAGATTTATTCTTTTCAGTCTACGTCTTTTAGTAGTTTATAGAAACGGTTTTTAATTATTGATATTTGTCCGCAATCAATTTACTTGTTTTAAATTCCTTAATTATAATCAGCTAGACCGTCGACGAAGTAAGAAAATTAGCGAAATTAATTAAAAGTACTGATAGAAAAGGATATTTATCTAATTGCTATACCTTTAGTTTAGGGTAACCTGAATAAAATAAAGGGATATTAAGACGAATGAAATTGAGAATGCTTAACTTATCAAGATAAAGTTCAATAATGCACGAATCTTTATTTAATTGACAATAAATGAGCAACTTACAATAAATTAATTCGAATAAAGTAAATGATTTAAGTTTATCATTAGTCTATAATATGCCCGTTACAATAGAGTAGGTCCTGGAGAGTTCGGCCACTTTTTGGGGAAGAAATTATAACTTGCTTGTGTTCTAAGATAAATTTTTCTTTAAACCATCAAGGCATTGCCCAAAGGGTTTAGAGACTAAATAAAATATAATTTATGATATTAGAAAATAAATTTTTATTTTGAATAAAAAGTACAATCATTGCAACTGAGCGATCTCATCTGTATATCTGGGTTAGACCGACCACCAACTACGGGTGAGATCGACTTCAAAAAATAACAGAACGTATATCTTCGAACAGCATAATAATAATAGTATAATAGAAAAGTATAAACAAAATTAGTTTTTACGACTTTTCTTTTTCATTTTTCCGCATAAATCGCAGAAATTCTCAAATTTCGAGCATATATTATTAAGCCAACGACTGACTGCAATTTACACATTTGATCCAGTCATCGTTCTTAGTGGTTTCAAAATAATTTTCTCCACACGCTACGCATTCATTTTCATCCCACTCTTCTACTGATGTATCACTTTCCTTCAATACCGGACTTTCGCTGTCCGAATCTGGAGATGCTAATTAGTTTTTCGGTTTAACCACATTTCTCTTTTGAATTTCACTTTTTTTTGGTTTTTTTGTTTTTTTTTTTTATTCTTCTGAATCTCAATGCGATCTGAACTATTTAGAATGCCTGCAAGCTGTCTACCTCGTGTTTTAACCACTGCTTTTGCACGAGTGTTAGGAATTGGCGAAATAACGTTCTCCAACAATTTCCCTGGTGTGGGGTCAATATCAACTGTTGCAATATAAAGATCTTGCGAACAGCCAGGCAAAGATGACGAAATACGTTTGTTAGTTGCCTGAATGGAAACTTGGAGTAGTCGAAGGAGGGGATGGATTTTTAGCCATTCTGTTTGAGTCACGTGATGTGGCTTCTGCATCTTGTTCCATTTGCATGGCAATATAAGCGCGTGTGGCTCTAAAACCAGACATCCCATTTTACACAGTTGCGGTTTTACCCCAGACTTTTCCCAAAAGGTTACCAAATACCATCCTTGTTATTTTTCTATTTGGATTGGTTTGCTATGTATATCCACATGTGAGTGGTAGTTGAAAATACATTCTTTAATACTTCTATTATAATTTAACTTGGGAGAGTATTCTAGTGTTCTTGTCTGAGTGTATGGCAAATTAAGTAACACTAGCTCCTCGTATCATATTTAGGGCTGATACACACTTTTTGAAAATGAAATTCATATGAAAAATTACATAAATCATATATTATTTTCTTCATGTCATACAGTGTATAGAAAACCATTTCTCCATATTGTCTCATACATCCTAATTTGTCATATTTATTACATTTCCTAAAAGAGTTTTCCGAGAAATAAACGCCCTCTAAATCTTGAATGAATGCTATTATATGTGACGCATCAGATCCATCACTATAATCTCACTGGTCGAGAAGAAATAAGATTCAATGTGTCGTATTAGAAGCAACGTTGAAGAGTGCGCAATATATATCGTTACTATCATCTCGTTGACCTATTGCACTTTTCTCTTTTACAGTGCAAAGATGTGTTTTAGAACAGAGGCAACTTTGAACGATCACATTGTTACCAGCAATCCATCCTTGTAAGTATCGACAAACATCAATCATCGTCCTACCGTGGGGGTATTAACCGCATTTGGTAAATCTCATTGGCGTGCAACACCTGCTACTCCGTTATAGACGTGACCATCTTAAATTTAATGCATTGCTGTTTCAAATCGATCCGTACCGTATAAATGGAGTGTCCATAAATCCTGTACAAATTCGGTGCCTAGAATTAACTCATTCGTAAACTTCAAACAACAATTCGAAGTGACAATATCGTTAATTAATTCAGTCTTATTTTTTATGAATACAAAACAGTCATGGAAATTCAAATTTATTAGCCAACTTCTACAAGATTACACGATCCTTCTCGTTAGTAGACATCACTGCTGAAACCTAATACATCCAATACTAAGGTCATTCCAAGAAAACAGTGTTGATATATAATTCATTTAGAAACTTTTATGTTATAATAATAAGAAAAAGTTAACAATATTATATCTATGAACGCTGTTAAATTTTAAATTTTGCTTTGTTACTTTTAGGGCGTAATTTTTTTGTCTTTTAAGTTTTTGAAACCCATGTACGGTAAGTTCAAATTTTAATCTTATTTTAAATTTAAAATTTTGCATCACTATTTAATTTATTGTTTATTCATTTTTTTAATTTATTGTGCAATTTTCTGGCGATTCCTTTAGTTGTTTTCCGCAGTTATGGACGTATGGAAGAATTCTGTGTTATAATAGGGTTTTCAATAAGGACATAACAACCTTGTATTTAAATACTAAGGTACCCTTAATTGTAGTTTATACAACCAGTCAATAATTATTCACGAGAGCCGAGTTTACGAACCGAGCCGCGAAGCGGTGAGGGAGTAACTCGGCTCGAGGGTATAATAGTCATTATTGCGAGTTAGTAAACACTACTTTATCCACTATTAACTAAAGATTACTAAAAAAATCAAAATCATTAAACGAATATGTTAGATTACTATATCAACATGACGTTTGACGGTTTGACAGATAGTAAAATTGCCGAACTTGTCTATCGTTACTACGACAATGTTATGTTCTTATTGGCAGAATGCAAGCAATAATGGTAACGTTACGTCTCATTATACCCAGTCGCATTTCACTATTCCTTCCGGGTATTATATGTCCTCTTATTAACCAATAGTCATTAATATAATACCTGCTTTATTGTTTAGTCGTCGATAATTTTTTTTATGTGTATTCAAAACAATTTGAAATTATTCACTAAGTTAAATGATCACCTTGCTTATTTGCTAGAACTCACTACGTGATATAATAAGTTTTTGATAAACGTTACCATGTTGGTAAGGAAGGAAGCAAAATAACAGTGTGTCAATCTTTCTTTATGGGGACTTTATATAATAATAATGGACCCATTGTAACGGCGTTTAAACAAATAAATTCGATGGAGATTTTTGATGGAAAAGACCAAAGAGGGAAGCATGCTCCTGTAAATAAATTTATTGAACATCACATTCTTTCCTCAGATGGAAAGCCATTACACAAGAAAAACCACGAATAGAACGTATCTGGATACAAAACTGCTCATTGCAAAAATGTCTGATTTGTGTAAAGTTTATTGTATTAAAAACAATAATAACACAGTTGGTCATTCTCTGTACCGAAAAATGTGTTGCACAAGCTGCATTATATCATTCTTACTTTGCGAAAGGATTGAAGCCAAATTTGTGTTAGGTACAACAAAGTCAAACCAGAGGATGGAGGCTTACGTAAAGACGAATACCAAAGTCATCTGCAAAGAAAAATTGATACTGCAAAAGGAACTACACAAGGAGCGTGTTTTGAATACTGTAAATTTCGAATCAATCCCTTTTAATCTACAATCGGCCTGAAAATTCTGTCGTCAGACATTTCTTCCATGTATTATAGCAGGAAAATTAGCATCTGCAACTTAACAATTTATGAAGCTAGCCCACCAAATGAAGCTTATTGCTACGCTTGGACTGAACGTTATGGTAAATATAGACGTTCTGAAAAAGGTACATATCTTTTGAAATGGTTTTAACACACCTCCAAACAAGTTCAAATAGTTATCTTTGTTCTCAGGTATATATGGAAGACAAAATAAAAACTAAAATATTGTTGCGCTAATGCTGTATCTTTGCCAAAATACACACACTATAGAATATAGATTTTTAGAAACGGATCACTTTTACATGGAGGTAGACTCGATGCACAGTGCTACTAAGAAAGAGATGAAAAATTTCCCAGTTTATGTGGTACATACCAGTTAATCATATTTAAGGAAGCCCACGTGTACAGAAACCGTAATAAAACAAGTTATCCTTACATAGTAACACAACAAAAACATTACTAAAGAATAAATGCATTCGAATAAGAAATTCTTCGATTGTAGAGTATAGGTACAATTAGTTTGGAGACTATAAACAAACAGACATAAAAGGAAAGCTAAGACATGCACATGAAAATAATATAAAAACAATTTAATTTAAATATCTGTACAAAAACTGATAAAAATTTCCACCGACAAAAATCAAATCTTCCTCAATTTTGCACTAAAGAATGGTACAATTCCTTACCCGTTTTCGGTTCTGTTTCTGCTGAAGTGGTACCCGAACCAGGAATTGATGAGTGATTCAGATTTATATACACTGACCGACATAAGGAAACGGACACTTTAAAAATTTCACGAAAACATATATATGTTTAATTCCATTAGAAATTTATATTTTGTTGTAGCAGCGCACATTAACAATGAGAGACATGCGAATGGAGAAAAAAGAGGCAATGTAAAACCAAAAATGAATTTAATTTAAGAATTATAACAGACGCAGTTAAAAATTAAATTTTACTTAAATTACTAAAACTAAATATAACTTCTAATTAACTTTCACCTGATTGTTAATAATTTGTATGTCTCCCTCGAGCAAGCATTACACTGTTCAATCGTCTTGGCATTGAATGTACCAAATTTTTAATGAAAATTTGTGGAATTGCTTCTGTTACCATGGACCCCTCACAAACAGAATGACGCTGTTCGACATGATCTCCAGATCAAATAGCGTATCGTCAAATGATGTTTTTTAGAAACACATTAATAAATAAAAGTCAGTTGTCAATTTGACATTTTTGTTGAATTTATTTAAAAGTAGCACATTATGGCAAAAGTAACATTTTTTCGAAAAAAATGGTTCAATGATTGAATGTGGAAAAGGAAAATAAGGTGAAAATAAGGATAAAGTAAATTCTGGACTTTACCAAGTTTCGTTAAAACAATAATACCGCTTTTATTTACGAAATATCAAAACGAAATTTAAAACACGAATAAACAAAGGCTCAATGCATGTGCGAATGGAATTAGTTTTTAAAATAAAGTTTCTGAAACTGTGATATGATGTTGTAAATTTTGCCAACTTTGAGAGTGAAATGTAGGAGTAAATAATTTGAGTTATAAGAAAGTACTCCCAACGAAGCTTTAATTAAACCTTTGTATTCAATTTAATGCAAAAACGTAATAAGAAAAACAAAAATTTCTGCTCTTTGTTTTATTTTAACGAATACCTTACATCGGCCGAATTTACATTAGCGCATATGGCGCCTTACCGGTCTGTTAGTCAGCACCTCTGCGTAAGCCCCCGTAATGAGTTTTCGCCCGAAGCCGACGATATCATTGCAATGGTTCAGTCGTTCGGCCAAGATTACATCAAGATGTATATTTCTGTCAGATCTTACTTTAGGTTTACAAAATATCATAACCCTAGGTTTGCCTATTCAACTGTAATTCACCGGCTCAGAGAAATCTTTGTATATTAGAGAATTGATTCCGAGTAGCATATTTCTAAAATAATGAAAATCGTATTATCAATCATTTATTTATCTCTCTGAGACTCCTTTACACTGACAATGTAATATAGAAGTAGTGGTGTATTGCAAAGTATTTGCGCCAAGCTCTGAGAAACAATCAAAGCTGCATTATCATGATGAAAGTACTGTAGCTGTACGCTTTAACATTCTTTAATAAAGATAAACCTCTTTACCATTTCCAGCAAAGGAGCGTTCTTTGATGCGAATCGCTATAATATTGTATTGGTTCTCTTTGTCGGGTGCTCGCTTTAAAACGTCTGACATAGATTTAGTAGATATAAAGCATTGACTAGAGTGTTGAAGCCCAAACGGATTACAAAAAGAAAGGCAACATTAACATATCTGAAGTAAAAATACAATAAAGCTGCAATGCTATATATAATTATGTAGCAATTATATTAAAATATATTGTTATAAAATAAACATTTATATTTCTGTAGTATCAATAAAAGCATTTTTAATGATATATAGTCCTTTTGTACACAAATCTTGAAAGTATGTGTCCGAGGAAGCCTGTGAGTTATGAGTAATATTAATATTGCAATAAATATCAACTAGTATATTTCTTTCATATTTTGTGGGGATTATCCTAATAAAGTTTTATTTAAATTTAAACTAAACTGTTGCAGAAGTACCTATAAATGTACAAGAGGACATACATTTCTATAAATATACGAGACGGGTTAATGCTGACAAATGAAAACTAATTTAAATTTTATGACCTAGTATATATGCACCTGTAGAGTATCCGGCCAATTGAACATCCAATTTTCTGTAAATTTTCAATCTAAGATGTGGGGCAATCCGAGTTATTACGTTGGGGCATACCTATCGAAATGCTATGATAAATATATATATATATATATATAATTTACTATGGTCATCATGGGTGTAGCGGCCTCTTATTTAATTAAGGTTTGTTTATGTAAGAGAAACGATGGTTTTTACGTTTCGATATTATCTATAATATCTTTTTCAAAAAATTGTATATAACTGTAATATAATTAAGTACAACAGATTAAAAAGTAAAGTAGTAAAATATAAAATAACTTACGTTGTATGTATAGTATGTGTAAAAGTAAAATGTGTTTGACATTGTTTTTTTCCATTGGGCTTCTTATAGATTTCCCATCTGCATACTAATTGTATTTCTTTTCTTTTTTATTTTGATAAAGTGGAGGTATGTACACATTCTTATATTCTATTTGTCTTTGATAATTGAAATATTTAACTAATATTGTGTGTGTTTCTATTGCTCTGTCTTTAAATATATGTCTATATGTGTAGTTCCACTTGTGTCTGTATTTTACGATTTTTATGTGAGGATGTTTTTATTTTGTCTGTTTTTGTATCTTTATTTTTAAATCTATATGCTTAAGGAAAACACAGTGTGGTACATGTATTTGTTATAAAATAGGGAAATATATATTAGAGAACATCTTAGAAAGCATCCACATACAAAAACATAAAAATGCGATAAATGATAGAACAGACATCAATAACCTCTCTAATATATATTTCCCTATTTTATAACAAATACATGTACCACACTGTGTTTTCCTTAAGCATATAGATTTAAAAATAAAGATACAAAAACAGACAAAATAAAAACATCCTCACATAAAAATCGTAAAATACAGACACAAGTGGAACTACACATATAGACATATATTTAAAGACAGAGCAATAGAAACACACACAATATTAGTTAAATATTTCAATTATCAAAGACAAATAGAATATAAGAATGTGTACATACAACCACTTTATCAAAATAAAAAAGAAAAGAAATACAATTAGTATGCAGATGGGAAATCTATAAGAAGCCCAATGGAAAAAAACAATGTCAAACACATTTTACTTTTACACATACTATACATACAACGTAAGTTATTTTATATTTTACTACTTCACTTTTTAATCTGTTGTACTTAATTATATTACAGTTATATACAATTTTTTGAAAAAGATATAGATAATATCGAAACGTAAAAACCATCGTTTCTCTTACATAAACAAACCTTAATTAAATAAGAGGCCGCTACACCCATGATGACCATAGGAAATTATTTAAATATACGGCCAAGAAATTAAGAAAAGGATAAGAAATTTTCCTTTTTAAATACTATATATATATATAACAATTTTTTTTTCCATTATATGTTTCGGCCTAGCGGGTCTTTTTCAAATGGTGTTCTAGAAAACATAGTTAACATTTATTAATGGTTGTGAAGCAAAGTTAGATAATAACGAAAAACAATGTGTAAGATTTAAGTTTACAGTGATAAAAACAATATAACAATTTAAAATATATCCAAAATATATAAAAACAGTACATAACAATACAGATGCTTTTTTCCTAAAAAATATACGTAATTACCTGACAATGTGTTTCGAAGTAAAGCTGTATTTAGTTTCTAAAGTAGACATGTTACTTTCTGTTTCATATGACCAAACGTTAAATATTGCCGCTTATTTCGATGTCAGATTGCGAGCTGTATGTGTGCATATGTCGTAGGACGTTAAATATTTTATAATTTTTTTATTCGTTGTTTGCTTATTGATTTTTCTTCAAGTAAGAAGAACTATTTATTTTTGGTGTTTGTGCATATTGCAGTTTATCTATCTCTATTTGATGAATACACATACATGGTGTCAGGAATTAAGCATATTCCGGTTGTATATATTTAATTAGAAAAGTCATAGATTGTCTCAGAGTAAAAAATAACAAAATAACAAAAAAGCCTCAAACGTCCAAAAATTTATCGCTATTCCATATGTAAACCAACTGGCACAAAAGATATCAAACACACTAAAACCATATGACATCGCAGGCCATCAATACGACAAAGACTCTTTTCTCGAAACTAAAGCCCTATATCGTAAAAGACAAACAGACTCACGCAATATATAAAATACAATGTAATGACTGTAGTGGCAACTATATAGGACAATCGAAACAATACTTATACAAACGAATGCAGGCCCACAAATACTCAAAAACAGACAAAACGGCATTGGCAACACACGTAACGGAAAAAAAACACACTTTTATTTTTAAAAATATCAAAATTCTTGACATAGAGAATAATACCAAAAAAAGAGAAATTAAGGAGATGATCTATATTAAGCAAAGTGCAAACTGTATTAACAATAGAAACAATAAAGAATTTGAACTCAGTCTATTACAATATCATTAAAAAGTAGCGATCTGCATCTTAACAAATATCATTTAGTTATAAGTGACGAACCCCCCCCCCCCCTTCCAGTGTTTCTGTCTTTTTAAACTGAAGGAAAAAAAAATTTTTTTTCTCTGAGACAATCTATGACTTTTCTAATTAAATATATACAACCGGAATATGCTTAATTCCTGACACCATGTATGTGTATTCATCAAATAGAGACAGATAAACTGCAATATGCACAAACACCAAAAATAAATAGTTCTTCTTATTTGAAGAAAAATCAATAAGCAAACAACGAATAAAAAAATTATAAAATATTTAACGTCCTACGACATATACACACATACAGCTCGCAATCTGACATCGAAATAAGCGGCAATATTTAACGTTTGGTCACATGAAACAGAAAGTAACATGTCTATTTTAGAAACAAAATACAGCTTTACATCGAAACACATTGTCAGGTAATTACGTATATTTTTCAGGAAAAAAGCATCTGTATTGTTTTTTGTCACTCTAAAATTTTAAACTTATGTACTGTTTTTCTATATTTTGGATATATTTTAAATTGTTATATTGTTTTTATCACTGTAAACTTAAATTTTACACATTGTTTTTCGTTATTATCTAACTTTGCTTCACAACCATTAATAAATGTTAACTATGTATTCTAGAACACCATTTGAAAAAGGCCCGCTAGGCCGAAACATGTAATGGAAAAAAAAAAAGAATTGTTATAAAATAAAAACAATGGCATAACAACGCCTTTGTTTTATTCACAAGTCGACCTAAAAAACGCCAAAAAAAGAAGGAAACCATATTAATATACAAGGTCACTGAAAAGAAAAATACCCTCATATATATATATATATATATATATATTTATAATATATATAGATAAATATATATATATATATATATGTATATATATATGTATAAGTGACAAGGGAGGTGGTTGTGTTTACTAAAAAAATTTAGAATCGTAAATGGTTTTTAAGTATGTAATCTTTTGTTCAAATAAATGTGTATCTAATGAATTGTTATATAACTGTCAATAACATCAAAATCTACAGAAAATTAGACAACTGTATATAGTGTCCCGTTACATGTTCACGAATTTCGTATTTAAAGGAGCTATCAAAGTAAATTAAATTAAATTGGTGTCGTTTCTTGTTTTAATTGGAATGATGAAAATATAAAAACAACGGAATATTTCATTTTCGAAATATTCACAAACAACTATAATTATATATATTGAAATATAAAATAGACTTCTAAAATTTATTGATACATTAACATTGTAAAACTACCGACAAACAAATACCCACTTCGCTCGCCCAATATTGAAAGGACATTAAGTAACAGAATGTTCAAATTGAGGAAAACGAGTTTGAAAATATTAGCCATAAGATTTTAAAATGTCAACTTTTCTCTTAGATTCATTTGTGCCTTTTGATTCTATTGGATGAAAATAGAATATTAACATACAAAAAAGAACAAATATTTACCGAGGATTTTCGTAATACATAGTTGTTAGAAAAACAACATAATTTCGAGTCGCTCTCGCAACCGATATACGCTACCGAATTAAAATGGCGTCAAATTTGAGACGTTGCGAAATTTGAACTGTCAAGTAATACTAATTTTGACACTATAACTCCAAATAGTCAATTAGACTCGTGGTTTTACCACTATCGATAATGACTTTAATATGTAACTATTAATTTGATAATAGTTTTGTTTAAATACTATTAAAAAGACGAATATAATGATTATTTTATATTTGTATAAACTTGTCTGCTATTAATAATCAAATATAAGTACAATTAAGGTAAATTCTCAGAGTGAATTGAACTTTTGATGTTCATTTAAACATTCAGGAATGTATTAAATAAATTTGTTCCAGCTAGTTTTACTACTATCTAAAGTTGATGAAAACATTTCCTTCAGAATAATAATAGTCAGCATAAGATTTTAAAATGTCAACTTTTCTTTTTGATTCATTCGTGCCTTTTGATTCTATTGGATGTAAATAGAATATTAACATACAAAAAAGAACAAATATTTACCGAGGATTTTCGTAATTGTTGTTAGAAAAACAATATATATTCGAGTCGACCTCGCAACCGACATACGCTACCAAATTAAAATGGCGTCAAATTTGAGACGTTGCGAAATTTGATCTATCAAGTAATATTAATTTTGACACTATAATCCCAAAGAGTTAATTAGACTCGTAGTTTTAGCACTACCGATAATAATTTTAATATGTAACTATTAGGGGATCGCGGAACACTTCAGCAAATATTATTGACATTCGTTGTCACTACATGCTCTATAATATTTAATATTTAATTCTTCCTTTCTTCTTTTTTTTGTTCTATTTGTATAACTTGTATGTACATACTTCATTATTGCAATGTTCCAGTAAATTGCCCTGTAATTGGTAGTAATTGTTGGGCAATAAAGCTTATTATTATTATTAAAATACTACTAAATTATTAAAAAGGAAAACACAAGTAGTAACTTATAATAAAATTTTTTTATCGGATATTAACTAATAATAAACAAATTTAAAAGAGATAACTATTACTACACTAGTAGCTTACTGACGAAGGACTGAACGTACTTAAGCGATCCAATAGATGACGCTACTATATCCCAAAATATGCAAGATAAAATTATTAATTATTAAAAGAAGTCAAAGTTGTACTAATTGTTAATTAAAAATAGAAATAATTAAGCCCATGATTTTTGAACCGTTACAAGATCAAATATACAATATTGTTAGAGAGTACTTCAAGAAGTCGAAATACGTATTCCAAATCAATTAATCCCATAGCAGGTCGATTCTCCTAAATCAGCGACTACCGTGACATACCGTCATGCACCTTTTTTTATCAGGCGGAAGTTCTTCCTACTCCCCGGAACTACTCTAAAATCAAAAAGTATTTTTGAAGAAATTTAATAATCAAAGTTTATGAGAAATAAATCCCTAAAAATTAAAAAAAAAATTAACGACACAAAGAAATTAATAGTGTAAAATTTTCGATTATTAATATGCAATTGGCTAGAGTAATAGCGACATTAAAAAAAAATAAGGTGTGGTCACCACACAACTTTATACGTATGAGCGTTTCAAATTATACACAAGTTGTTCTAAATTGTTTTAAATACTTTTATTTAAAACAAAATGTAAAGTAAAAGTTTATTTAAAAAATAAACCACAAAATAAAATATTATGTAAGTGTTACTTCAAGTCCAAATTAAAAAAAAAAAATTTTATATAAAAAATATTCAAAATCATATTCTAAACACTTCTATTCTCTTAATTAATCTCTATCGAATGCATACTTTGCGAGATATTTGAAAAAATGTGGCACTCGCTAAGAGCAGAAATTTACTTTCATTTACACAAAAAATATTCCAAATCCAGCTCTAAATACTTTTGTACTCTTGACAAATATATACAGAATGCATAACTTACAACATATTTGCAAAAAATCGCCATTTGATTCGAGTAAAAGTGTACTTTCGGTCAGAATTCTGAAATTTCTTTTATACAAAATTTATTGAGAATTAAGTACTAAATACTTTTATACTCGAATGTGCCTGTCTAAAAAGCATGATTTGCGAGATTTTCGCAAAAGACTGATTTTCGATAAGAGTAAAAGACCTATTTCCGGTAGGAATTTCAAAAAACTTTTGTAATAAAATTCTTCTCAAATTTAATTTTGAGTACATATTAATTCTCTATAAATTTGTTTAAACTTAGTAGTTGAGGAAACATTGGCAAAATTCGATTTCTTCACTGAAGTAAAATACTACTTCCGGTCTGTCGATTTTAATGAAAATCTCATCAGATCTTAAAAGGGAGATTGCACTCTTAAATACAAAATTTGGAATTGATAGCGCTGACAACGTATAAGAAGGTAAAATGAGAAAATTATATATAATATCGTCTAGGAAATTTATTAAATCATAACAATTATGCAAAATTAAAATAGAAAATTTGCAAATTCCTGCATAATTATATTAAATTTGGAAAATAATAGAAATTTTACTCATAAATGTTTATTGGAATTAAAATGAAAGATTAATATTGAAATCTATTTTAATGGAAGGAAAAGAAGGCGTCGCGCGTCGCCCCAAAAATAGATATTTAAACAATGTTAAAAACTATTTGGAAAAAGAGCATGTATTCGCCAAAAGACGTAAACATTATAAAATGATGGGGACTTATCGTATTTTGTATGCTTTTCATCATCTGGCTAAAGTGTCCTCACAAAATTTATAGACGCTATCAGAATATGCAATCCTCCCTCATAGTAAATTAGCTAAAATATTGGTTATATAAGCAGAGTATCTTCCATATAAACCCTATACATAATTAAAATTTAGTACTGTACCTAATATATGCATTAATTTAGAATAAATACACGCGGAAAATATATTTTTCTAGAAATATTATTAGAAGTTAATAATGAATCAATGAGAATATCCAATGTCCGGAACATAAACAAACAGTCAGCCTATATATTAGACTTTAACTTGCCATTGAAATATATTTGTTTCCATTTTATGTAGAAAAGCCATGAGCGAAAGTTCCCATTGCCCTTATTACTGGACCCATCTGTGCAGATACAAGAGCTTTTTACGTAAACTTCGATCGATGAATGTTTTTGCGCGTGTTAGTAGTAAAATTTATGGATGCAGCTTCGGATAGCTAGCTCCAGCCCAAAGTTAGGCTGCTGCAAATTAAAGAGGATTTTTCAACGTACCGATTGAATCCACTCGTCAGGTTGATTTATATGCCGCGCTCAGCCGAGCCATCGGGAGAGTAGTCTTACACTTTCGAACACATTGATTCGTTCTAAAGTGAGAAGCCGCTTTCTATGAACGCTCTTTAAAAAGACTCATGACTCCGGAACGGACCCTAGTGACATCTGATCGCCTTTTCGGCTCTAATACATGAATTGCGTGAACGCTTTTATAAATCTACAAGTGTCACAAAACTAGGAACACATAAAAAACTACACCATTATTTCCTCCGTAACTATATTTCTTATGCTTTTGATTTACATAATGGTTTAAAGCTTACATTATTATTTTGTAGCTTAATAGTATTCGATAAGAAGTGTAAATAATAGAAGCAGATAGAAATACATACATAAGTGCATATAAATTATATACAGTCAGTGTTATTATTATTGTCAAGTGTTGTTAATATATCTTCTATATAAATATTTAGTTATAATTGATTCAAGTTCCCCAATGATATGATGCATTTTTTAATAATTATAATATGCTCTATTTCAGTACAATTATATATTGTATTGATACTGGGTAAGTAATTGAAAATTTTAAAACATAAATTAAACTTATTATAATTTTGAAAAGATAGTATTAGTGAATAAGTATTGTTTTTAATTAAATAAATTTATAATTGAGTAAGTTTAAGTAAGCAAAATTGATTGAAAATTAGAAAACTAATATGATTTGTTTGGATATAATGAAAAAATTAAAGATGATAATAATTTTGAAGTTTGAAAAACATTGAAATAAAATTTAAATGTGGATTAATATCCAGGAATTAATAAGACTTATGTATTTCATAGTATATATTTTATTGAGGTAGTATACGAAATGCAAAAACACTTTTCAGGTCATCTCGGCTACTTTCCGTATACTTTGTCTTTTAAGTACCGGAACAGTAGAGCCATATGTACACTATACAATATATGATGACATTTATTTTTGACCTTATCCCAACAGTAGAAGCCCTGGAAATGTCCCTTAGGATACTGGACGAAACCTTAAGAGTGGAAGCTGGAAAGACAGGTTTTTTTGTGGAAACCAAAATTTCAGAATCTGCACATTTATAAACATTGCCCTATGTTACTCAGTTTGCTTTTGTGTTATTATTATTAACACTTTGTCTTTTGTATATCTTTTTGAGAATAAAGAGTATGGTTATTATTATATTATTAGTACTTTTAGTGAAATAATATAATAATCTTTATTACCCAACAGGACAGTACCCAATAACAGGATAATTATAATTCATGTGTGTATACAATTAAATACAATGTAATATAAAATTAACTAAAACCCTCAATATGAATTTAAACAAAAAGAAGAAAAGAAAAATATATATATAATATATAATAAACAATATATTTTCTTGGGTATTGTTGTAAAATTATATTAAAATAAAAGAAAGATTGTTAACGTTTCGATGTTTAATTTACATCTTTCTCAAAACATTGGTAGATATACATATATATAAACTGCAAAATGTAAAATTGTCTAAACAAAAAATTATCAAAATAAAAATAAAAGGGACTTACATTAAACGTATACAGCAATATCACAATTAAAAGATTAAGATTAAAAACAGCCGGTTGTATTGTATAATGGTATAAATTAAAGATAAAAGAAATATAACTTCATTATAACAGATATCAAAAATATAAAATTGACAGTATTTATCAAAAGTCAAATACTAGCGTGCAAGGCTATACTATAAGTTTTTATATTTAATTTTTAACTACAATCAGAAATATTAAATAGTTTCATAAGATTTTTTTAAAAATTATATGATTGCATGATAGAAATTTGATAGTTCGCAGTATCTCCACGATCATTAATGGACATTTTTTGTTTTCTAATATGGATCATTTCTAATACATCCCTAGCTTTATGATTATATTCTTTGTCAAGAATTTTCACGTGTTTAAAATCGAATGAATGGCCCGTCATAGTGGTATGTTTTTTTCAAGGCGGTGCTATTTTTGCTAAATTTATGTCCGTTTATTCTGTTTTTTAGGTGTTGCATGGTTTGCCCTATGTAAACACCAGGACATTCTCCGCAAGGAATTTCATAAACAATATGCGTTTGTAAGTCTTTGGGTGTTTTTGACTTTAATTTAGACCAAAGTTGTCTCAAAGTGTTAGTGGTTTTATTTGCTATTATTATATTGTAAGGTTTGAGAATGTTTTGGAGGCTTTCAGAAATGTGTTTTACATAAGGAACAGCAACGTAGGTCTTGTTATTGTCATTGTTGATTTCATTATGGTTATTATAGTTGTTGTATAAAGCATGAATTTTTGTTTTTATGATATTATTAATTAGTTTACTAGGATAATTATTATTCTTTAATGTTTGTCTTATTTTAGTTAAAATTTCAGTTCTGTAAATTGCTGAAGTTAATATAATTGCTCGATTTACAAAGTTACTCACTACATTCTTTTTATACGAAAATTGTGTGGCAGAATTAAAATTTATATATCTCCCTGACCAGGTTTCCTTGGTATACCATTTCGTTAAGATTTTATGTGTTTTGTAATGTAGTGAGTAACCTTGTAAATCGAGCAATTACATTAACTTCAGCAATTTACAGAACTGAAATTTTAACTAAAATAAGACAAACATTAAAGAATAATAATTATCCTAGTAAACTAATTAATAATATCATAAAAACAAAAATTCATGCTTTATACAACAACTATAATAACCATAATGAAATCAACAATGACAATAACAAGACCTATATTGCTGTTCCTTATGTAAAACACCTTTCTGAAAGCCTCCAAAACATTCTCAAACCTTACAATATAATAATAGCAAATAAAACCACTAACACTTTGAGACATCTTTGGTCTAAATTAAAGTCAAAAACACCCAAAGACTTACAAACGCATATTGTTTATGAAATTCCTTGCGGAGAATGTCGTGGTGTTTACATAGGGCAAACCATGCAACACCTAAAAAACAGAATAAACGGACATAAATTTAGCAAAAATAGCACCGCCTTGAAAAAACATACCACTATGACGGGCCATTCATTCGATTTTAAACACGTGAAAATTCTTGACAAAGAATATAATCATAAAGCTAGGGATGTATTAGAAATGATCCATATTAGAAAACAAAAAATGTCCATTAATGATCGTGGAGATACTGCGAACTTATCAAATTTCTATCATGCAATCATATAATTTTTAAAAAAATCTTATGAAACTATTTAATATTTCTGATTGTAGTTAAAAATTAAATATAAAAACTTATAGTATAGCCTTGCACGCTAGTATTTGACTTTTAATAAATACTGTCAATGTTATATTTTTGATATCTGTTATAATGAAGTTATATTTCTTTTATCTTTAATTTATACCATTATACAATACTACCGGCTGTTTTTAATCTTAATCTTTTAATTGTAATATTGCTGTATACGTTTAATGTAAGTCCCTTTTATTTTTATTTTGATAATTTTTTGTTTAGACAATTTTACATTTTGCAGTTTATATATATGTATATCTACCAATGTTTTGAGAAAGATGTAAATTAAACATCGAAACGTTAACAATCTTTCTTTTATTTTAATATAATTTTACAACAATACCCAGGAAAATATATTGTTTATTAATAATTAGTGGTAAAGAAAAACAAACACAATTTATAATATATAATATTTAACAACGCAGTAATGTTTATCCATATTTAAGCAAAAACATCCTCAAACAGTCCATTGCCCAGACGGGATAACGTATAAATTGGTGCACGTTTCATTATGTTTGTCCGTGAAAATGGTACCAAGAAAGTGCATCCATATCTTATGTTAAATGGCGGGACAAGAAACGACAACCGCTCAAGTAGTAATGGACAATCAATTTTATTGGACAGGAGCTTATATAAAAACTTTCCACACAGAGTATCTCTCCGGCCGGACAAAGAAGTCATGTCATGACGCGTTAGTAGCTCTTCCTGTGATGTGCCCCTCTCCGGATAAATTCCATCCTGTTTAAAAGACAGAAACTTCAAGAATTTTCTGTGTATCCGATCCAAAGGTAAGGTATCACAGGCATATATGGGATACCAAATTAAGGCGGCATATTCCATTTTACTCACAACGTATGCAGAGTATAATGACTTAAGCAGTGACATATCACTGAAGTACTTAGAAATCCGCATGATGAAACCAAGGAGTTTGAAGGCTTCTGAGCATATGCTTGAAATGTGTGATTTGAAAGTAAGGTTTGAGTTAAATAAGACTCCCAAATCTTTAACTTCTGGTACCATTTTTGTTAGTGCCGTTAATGAAGTACGCAGATGAACTATTAAGGAAACCACGAGTAGGTATACGAAACTACGCAACATTTGTTTACATTTAGCTTGAGTTTAATAGAGTCACACCATTCAACTAGCACATCTAAGTTGTGTTGGAGTTTATTTATATCATCCAATGTTGAGACCTCTGAGTATAGTTTAATGTCATCTGCCTATCCAAGAACAGATCTTGAGAAGCAAATCATTGATAAATAAAATGAACAATAATGGACCCAGATTTGATCCCTGTGGCACTCCTGAGGTGAGAACGAAGTCTTTTGATGAGTAGCCGTTGTAAGTTACACAGCATCTCCTCTGATGCAGATAAGGTAAGTACAGAGTAAGTAGAGAGTAAGCAGAGATAAGGTAAGTAGAGAAACACTGGAGGGAGAGAAACCCAGAGAACTGATTTTGGACATTAAAATTTTATGATCAATCATGTCAAATGCTTTCGACAGGTTCGTATAAATAACATCAACCTGTCCACGTTTGTCTAGAGTTTCGCAGATAAACTGAGATATAGTAGCCAGGTTCGTAACCGTAGAAGGACCCGACATAAATCCATGCTGGTTGGGTGCAATAAAAGAAACTGTATGATTATAGATGCCAATATACAGTACTCGCTCAAAAAATATAAATTATGTGTTACCTCACAACGTATTTAAGAAAACTTTAATATCATAATAATATATGGGCATACGACAAATTTCTTTAGTAACATATATTATTAAAAATATTATATTTGACAAAAGTTATTAATTAAAAACTGGTGTCACAAGCAGTTGAAGCTAGTATTTCATAATGATACTCTCCTTTTATGGAATTAAAGATTGAATAATTGAAAAGTTTATTAGTGGTGGCTAATTTCTATTATAAAAACTAATTTTTCCTACAAATGAAGTCAATTACGTGGCTTCAGTTATAGCATAATATTTAGTCGGAAATCATTGTGACAGGTAACAGTTACAAAAATGCAGAATTTGAATTTAATAGTAAGTAAATCTACTGCACTAAAATTAACGTAATAATGAGAATCCTCTACTCTTCCGTTTTACACTCGTTTTGCAGAACCATTTAGATCCAGGGAAGCGTTAAGGTTAAATCTGTACATATATTGCCACCACTAGCAATCAGACTGCCTGTATTCAGTGAGATACACTTTGAACATAAAATCAACTGTGCCGCACCGTGGAACGCAATCAAACAACCGGTGGTAACAACTTTATATTCTGTGCGAGACTCACTATTAGAAAATAATTCAAGTATGTAGTTTCAATTACACTTGCACATCACCTTACATACTATTCTGCTTTCTGTAGTATCTATTTATTCTATTTTTGTAACAACATCTGTAATGAATATTTCGACTTTTTCATCATAGATCAAAATACAGATCATCAAAAATTAGTTTAAAATAAAATTTTGGTATTGCGAAGACCACAAAGTTACCTCTTTTATCAGTTTAATAATATTTTGCGTCCAATAATTTTTTTCAGGAAGTTTATGTTTCGTAATAATTAATCTTCACAGAAGATAGCGACATCTAGAGATAGTATCAATCATTATTAATAAACTGTAGCCAAAAATAAATATGGAGCACCTTAAGGTAGCATTATAGACCCCGTATAATTCGCAATAAACGTAACTGATAATTACAACTTTCGCTAAAATGATGCCAGGTATGACGTTGCGCAGATGATGATATTAGTTTAGTAACTTTTGGAGAAAATGCGGATGCCCTTTTGTCAAAATCTTCGAGAACAACGAACCAACAAAAACTCATGTGCTTCTTAATAGATAGGTATGATTTTATTACATTTTACAACAGAACATCAACAGTTGATTAAATTAATAAACGACTTTCAACGAAAATTGTTCATCTTTGAATATAAAATAACGATTAGCTATATAAATAAACTATTATGAGCTCAGTTAGTAAAGATATTACTCCATTACAAGAACTCAACCTTTGCTCAATATTTCAAAGCACATTCTTTAAAAGCTATACTCAACATAATAAATAATCAAAATAGAACAACCTATATGTATATTTGTGTGACAGTGAAAATTACTAAAAATTTGTTATTCAAAAATACTTTCTTAGCCTGTAAGTAATGTTGTAAAAGCTATAGAATTTTGTATCTGAAAAAATCCGGATATAACTTGTTGATTCCAAATTTGACGTTGCTATGACTTCCATTGCAAGTAGCATAATTAAAATTGATCAAAATATAATATTTTGCTTTTACAAGCAAATAATTTTTATTAAGATCCTATTATGAATTGTTTTTTTATGAATACATTGTATCAAGGAGTTTTAAAAACATAAAACTTTAGTATTAAACCTTCTTATTGAAAAATAAGTATCTTTAAAAACGAGGTATAGGTTACTATTTCTAACATCACAGGTGATATAAGTTATCACCTAACAAATAAGAAAATGCGTAGAAGATGAAACACCTAAATAATATTAAATTAGTTTATTCCAATATGTAGGGTAAGGTCGCCAAAATCGTACAGGTCCGTAAATCGTACTTTTCGTTTATTTATACGTTGCGAAAGACTATACCACCATCTGTTCCTGTTTCTTTTACTTTTTACGTCTTGTAATATGCGTTCACAAAACGGCATTAATCAGACGACATCTATGCCCGGTTGCACCGACCTCTGTTAAAGTAGCATTAGTTAATCTTGATTAGCAAATGCTCGGTTAGGCGTATTTTCGTTGCACGAACCACGATTTGTCCTAACAGCGAATTACCTAACATGGGTTAACAAATTCGACGTTAGAGGTCAATTAAAGTTAATGTTAACCTAAAAATTTCTTGTAAAGTAACATTGGACGTTCGTGTTTTTGTTTATCTTGTGTCGAGTACTGTAAATAATTATAATAATCATGTCTAGTGATAGTGATAATACAAATATTACATCATCTGATGAAGAATTACTAGAGTTAATAAATATGCTGTCAAGACCGAAACTGTATCGAAAAAGAAATAACCCCATGGAAGATTTCGACGATGTGGACTTTAAAATAAGATACAGGTTTTCAAAAGAAATAGTTCAAGAAATGATTACAATATTTGATTTGAATGATTTTGAATATAACAGAAATCATCCTATAACAGCCAATTACACAGTTGTTATTAACATTGCGATTCTTCACAACTGACACTTTCCAACAAGTAATAGGTGGTCATATAAATATTCATAAACAAGGATTTAATTGAAAGGACTTTTGGTGTCTGGAAAAAGAGATTTCCTTGTTTGTCTGTTAAGACTTAAACCTCAAAAAGTTCTACCTATTATTGTTGCTACCACTGTGTTACACAATTTAGCAATTGATTTTAATGATACTGTTCCTCATGGAATTGATGTTGCCAATGATACAGTAAACATTTTGAATGCTGAAGAAACTAATTCCCAGCAAGAAAGGCATTAATTCACCAACTTTTTACGGAATAAAACAAGTTATTTAAGGTACGTGCATAAATATAATTATATTGATATGAGTACATTATTCAATTTCTTAATTATTTGAATTCAAAACTGACTTTTGCAAAATTTCTAACTTTAATTTTTTCATATTCTAGTTTGATTGCTTCCTGTTGACCGTTTACAGTTTCTTGTTCTAATTTTTCTTCCTCTTGCATCAATTGAAACTGAGTAATTTATTGCATACTTCCTGTTTTTTCTTTTTTAAAGTAAGAATTTCAATTTCAATATTACTTTTTTTTTGTACAGCATTTTGTTTGCAAGATTTTTGTTTTGTGAAATTTTGAACACAATCATATATGTATATCATTTAATTTTCTTTTCCTTTTAGGGGGAATTTCGGAGGCATTATGTTTAGAAACACTAGTTGTATATGAGCTTCCGTCTACAAATGCTGTGGAATTGTTTGTCGAGGGAGGTTCCATTGCCGCTTCACTTCCAGATGCTATTGCTGATGCTACGTTGGCTGGTTTTGTTACAGGTTCAATTCCTTCAGGAACAGCAACTGGTGCTGTGATATCAAAATCCCATATGTTATCTAAAAAAAGACTAGTGTATTTTTGAAATATATATATATATATAAATAAGATGTGATTACTTTTTTTATTTGGTTTCTTTATTTAGAGTATAGTGTTTTATGAGTAGCCATTATAATAAATATGTTGGCTATTTTAAAACTTCAACATAAGTGTAATATACTTACAGAATCAAATGGATTTTGTTTTGGTTCAATTTGTGGCTTGAGCAAACTATATAGCCTTACTTGTGACGGGTCTAATTTTGATGTGTGTGGTGTACCACCACCCGTTTTATATATTTCCACCTGAACAAGAAAATTTTTATATCAGCTTAATTTGTAAATTAAATTACTTGAAAATATAAATACTCTGATTACAATTGCTTTTACTATACAATAAATATGATTATTAGAATGTATATTGAACAAATAATATTTATGTTTACACTAACCTGTTCATCAGCATTCTGCTTCCTTAATTGACATTTAGTATTGTTGTAGGCATTCTTTAATTGTTGCCATGTTCTACTTTCCTTTCTTGTGGATGAATTAAAAGCTTCAGCGACTATCCCCAATGCTTTGGATTTCTCTTTTAATGAAATTCCATCAGTTCTTTCATTTTCAGTAATATTGAAATATTGTTCGGAAACAATAGCCAAAAGCAACTCTTTATCCATTTGAGTAAAGTTGGTTGACCTATCACGTTTGTCCATTGTATTGGTAATTTGTTTAGTTAATAGAATGTTACACTTATTTTAGAGGTTGAAGTACAATTAAACTTCAGTAGAACATTAACAACCAAAGTAAACTAATTTCATAATATACTCCCTACCTAATATTTTATGATAACAATTGTACACGAAATATACATACACATGTTATTTCAAAGAAATCATTGTTAAAGTACCAAATGTCTTTATTTTAAAAATGGTTTTCAAATTACTATAATAATATACCCTAATAAAACGCAGATATGTTTGAAAATTCCCATGATAAATGTACACAAATTTAAATCTTACTTAAAATACACAGACCAATCACGGCATGAAACGTCAGACATTTTAATGACGTCAGATTCTTGCGTTGTCAAACGCTCTGTTAACTAATCTACGTTAACTTTTCGTTGGTGCAACGAGAAAGAAATTTAATCCGGATTAACTCTTAACATAGCGTTAACTAACATAGGTTAACAAACTTAACAACGGATGTTGGTGCAACCGGGCACTAGTGTTCATTACAAGCCGTTCAAAAAAGTGTACCTAATCCATGTAAATTCGTGTATGTGCTTCTAAGGATATATTTATGATGTGAGTACAACTTTCGACTTTTTTAAGGGAAAATAAGATCAAATGCAGTATATAGGTTAGAATTGTAATTTATTCGTAATATGACAGAGCTTCATAGATCGTACTGAGTTGAGTGCTGTATATCGTTCTGGTACGATTTGGAGGTTTACTGATTGTATTTATCAATTATGGTTATTTCAGCTAAAGATGGTAAGAGGGCGATATGGTAAATGGTCTGAAGATGACATGAAAAAAACTCTAGAAGAATATACAAGTGGAAAAATTAAGTTCAATAAATGTTGCATAAAGTATAACATTCCTAAACCTACATTGAAAAGACACATAGACGGGAAAGAGAAAAGGAGTGAATTGGAATAAGTGGAACAGGTACAAGCAGAGGACAACCCAAAAAAATTGAAAAAACCGAAGTAGAAGAGAAGAGTTAATGGTCGATTACCTGCTATTCCTGTTCTACTTGAAAATGATGTAGTAAAACATATTTTGTTATTTGAAGAGTGTCTTTTCGGACTTACCATAACAGATGTTAGGAAATTTGCGAATGATCTATGGAGGCTAATTTACATGTATTAAAAAAAAAACTTCTCTTAGAATACAAATAAAATGGCTGGTAAGAACTGGTACTACAGTTTTGTGTACAGACATCCAGAATTAGCTTTGCGGCAACCTCAAAATACATCGATAGCCCGTTGTAAGGGTTTTAATAGAGAAAATGTGTACGAACTTTTTGATGTATTGTAAAATGTTGTTGATGAACACAAACTAGAAGATCGACATATTTATAACGTTAATGAATTTGGCTTCTCCACCGTACAAAAAAAAATCTCCAAAAATTATAGCTCAACGTAGAAATCATCATGTTGGATTCATAGCAAGTGGAGAAAGAGGCGTAAATACAACAATCGTGTGCTATTGCAACACAACTGGTAACTTTGTTCCTCCGATGAATATTTTCAAAACAGTTCGTATGCATCCAGCTTTAAAAAATGGCGCTTTTCCCAATAGTCTTACAGAAGTTAGTGAAACTTGATACATAAACTCAGAAGTGTTTCTTAAATGGCTTAAACATTTTATTCAATTTGTGACACCCACAGAAAACCAAAAAGTACTGCTTCTTCTAGATAGGCACACCACATATTCAAAAAATCTTGTAGCCATTAATTTAGCAAGACAAAATAATTTCCTAATTCTCCAACTTCCAGGCCATACAACACATAGGTTGCAGCCCTTAGATGTGAGAGTTTTTAAATCAATGGAGTCCAGTTACAGCCAAATTATGACAAAGTGACTTCGTTCTAATCCTGGAGAAAAGGCTACGCAATTTGAAGTTACCCAGCTGTTAACTGAGGCATATGTCCAGGCTGGAACATCATGCAATGTAATGGGTGGGTTTCGGACTACTGGAGTATGGCCAATTGATAAAAATATTTTTAAGGATTCAGACTTTGTATCAAGTGAGAATTTACGAGGAGAAATGATCAAACCATGTTGAAAACTTTGAGGGTACCAACGGTGAAACTGTAGTAAACATTCCAAAAAATTCTGATAATGTGAAGGATTTTCTCAACAATGAAGTGCAGAAAAATATTCTTACGGATAATCAAGATAATAAGCACATACTACTAACAACTAAGGCACAAGTAGAACCAGAAAGAAAGAAGACAGCTTTTATCACTTTAGATGCGATGGAAAAACTGAATTGCCAAAATCTAAGAGAACAAAAACGGCAGACCAAAATGTTGTCATTAAAGTGAACGAAGAAGACTGGTACTGTTGTTTATGTTTATGTAAAAAATGGGCACATGAAGAATGCACAGGAGGATCTTCCAGTACATATGTGATATGTGTATGTGATGTTTTTCCTTTGCTTATTGGCAACATTTTAATTTTTTGTGTAACGTTGTTTTTCACTGGAATTAAACGGTTTCAATAAAACTAACATTTTATTCCCAACCTGTACTCAAAACAAGACAACATAAGTTCGCATAGGCAATATAATGAATGGAAGGAACCCAGGTTTCTAAATCGTACTATTTGTAGGGTTACAAAAGAAGTGCCATAAAATATCAATTACTACAGAACACCATATTTGAAGAAAATGAACAAAATGTACTAAGTAGTACGATTTCGGCGACCTTACCCCTATAATTTAGTATTATTTCTATACTTTGTCACATCTGGGTCAATTAGTGCATAGGTTATCATTACCGACCATTTGGTGAAATCGTGTGTTGCCCCAATAAATCTAAGTTATTCTATAGCAAACTGCAAATGACAGACTGCCTTCCTATTTTTGTTATTTGTTAAATATATTTCTCAATTAAACAACTAAGCCAATATGACATTTTAGATTAGCTTTACAACTTTCTTTAATATAGAGCCACGTATAATACTTTTAATAATATTCCTGACTGTAAATATGATATTTACACGTCATAATACTTTATTTACAACAAACATTTTACATACCTATACCGTACTTATGGGGACTAACTAGTCTGAAACACGTGTCTCCGGCTGCGCTCCGCTAGATGCTTGCAAGATAACATTTTCAATAAGTTTTATATTGCTGTTTAATATAGCTCCGAATAATGTAATGTGCTTTTTAATATACTAGACAGAAAATGTTGTATCTATAACGTTCTGTATATATTGCTAACCACAATTGATGAATTCTGCGGACATAGATATTGTATGTAGAATAAAATAAGACAGTTAATTACAAATTGTTTACGGTAGTAAAAGAGGTATATATCCCATAAGAGACTGAACTGAATACTAAGGTTGACGCCCTATAGATTATTTTTTTAAAATAACGTTTTTACTTTCGATGTAAACACTATGTAAAGTGGAACACTTTCGTAACTTGACTTAATTTGACGAATCTAAATTAGAAAGGTAACGATCAAACAAACTGGGTACATTACGCCAAGAAAGTAAAAGGTAATTTCATTTATTTAAGGGCACTCTGTATAATATTTTTCTTTCAAATTTTAGCAGTCATACGTGCCTACAAACGTAAGTTTATGTTTGAGAATGAAAATGTTATTTTGTGTTAATTGATTGACTGAACGTTTATTTAAAATTTATGAAATTCATATTTATTGCGTTTGTGCCAATACAATGCAATGAATTGCTCAGAATTAGAAACTATGTGACTGTTTTTCCTTAAAATCTGAAGTAGAGGTATTTTAAATACAAAAGCTGCCATTTGCATTTATGTATGTTGTTTTAGAAATATACTTTTACTCAAAAATACGTTATGAAATATCGACTATGGTAAAAAGACTGGATATAGCGTATTTTACATAAACAATATACATAGAGTATGACAAATGGTAAAACAAACAAAATTTTAATTGAAAATATATATTCATCGAGTAGGTATCCAAAATAAAAACCGTTATTTTGCTATAATTAAATTCACGTTGACTAGTAGAAAAAAGAAATGAAAGATAATATTTTGATTGTTCTTTCTCAAAATATTAATAAAAACATGCTGTTGTTGCAATTATCTACTTGTTGGAGCAAATCTTATAACAGTACGAAACTTGAATTTTGTTTCATGACTATTAAATCTATTTATAAAATTTGATTACTTTTGCCTTAGTTGATCAATAGAACGTTAATAATGCATTTGCCAAACTACTTGTATCGATATAATTCTGGACGCATATTAAAAATAAGATTATATTTATTCTCGGAAGGAAAAGTGCAATTATAAACTCACAAAATTATTTGGTCGTCAGTGCCGTGCCCTATTCCAGTGGCGTATCAAACCTATGTTTTTTAAATGAAACAATATATATTTTGTAGCTGATTCGGAAAGCCCTCGAAGAGTACTTTTTTTTTCTTATGTAACGTCATGCCCCTAACTTAAGCGGGTTCGCTGTTATAACGGTTTTTCTTCGCAGTTAGACCGCACTTCGATATTTTCTTTTGGCAGGAACTAAATTGTACCGGCGTTTCGGCTTCGAATTTAGGAAAAGACTAAGACCACTTCTCCCTACTCTTAATTTTTTTTCAAATGATTTACGGAAAGAAGATAATTTTTGATTGGGCTTTGCAAATAGTCATTTTTTCTATAATATCAAATGGGAACCATATAAAATAACTATATCGTTCGATAATCGAAATCCCAAGTTTTCCATTTATTATTCATTACAAAATTAAAAAGAAAAAAGAAGTTGTTAGGTTAATTTGTCGGAAAACGTCCTTTTTCAAAGTCAGCTGTTATGGTAAAACAATAGAAGTGCAATTGTCAATGCAAACGGAAAAAATAACAGATTGAGTATAAGTTGTATGTCTCTTTTCGTATATAAAGTTTAAGTTTTTTTTAGTTTGTATCAACTTTTATATTCATAAAAGAACAAACTAAAAAAATGTAAACTTTATATATAAAAATAGACATACACTTAAAGTGACATTAAATATACAAAACTAGCACCAAGCAAACACAGAAATTTAAAACCTATAAAAGATTTAAATTTATTTCAATTATGAAAAGAAATCAAAAATATTTGGTTTCCACTAATAATATAATAAATTATGATAAAATTTAGAAAAAAGTATCGAATTAATACCTCTTTAAAAAGATATATCCTTAGAAATTACTTTGGTAAGTCCACTATTTTCATTATATTAAATAATTAAAATTATTAATACAGTATAATTTTTATCCGTTTACAGATTTCCTTTATTTTATAAAATTTTAATTTAATGGTTAAATTATTTCCTTCATATAGAGGTTCAAACAGAACATGGTAATACTATGACGTTTCCCATACTCTTTTTGAGTCGCTTGGAATAAAGATTATTAATGATATGTATTCTTTTTTAATAAATGAAAAACTTGGAATTTCGATTAACCAACGACGTAATTATTTTATAGGTTCCCTTTTGATATTTTAGAAAAAAATGACTATTTGCAAAGCCCAATCAAAAATTATCTTCTTTCCTTAAATCACTTAAAAAAAATTAAGAGTACGTAGAAGTGGTCTTAGTCTATCCCTAAATTAGAAACCAAAACGCCGGTACAATTTAGTTCCTGCCAAAAAAAATTTCGAAATGACCGTACTTCGACATTTTTTTAACTGCGAAGGAAAACCGTTATAACAGAGAAATCGTTAAAGTTAGGTGTATGACGCCAGATAAGAAAAAAAAAGTACTGCTGGAGGGCTTTCCGAATTAGCACAATATATTATATTGTTCCATTTAAAAAAACATAAGGTTTGATACGCCACAGGAATACGGCACGGCACTGGACCAAAAATATTTTAGGAAAATGGTGATTGTAATTATAGACAATTTTTCTCTTAGACTTTTTTCGACATATTATATGATAGAGGAGCTACGGTCCGAGTCATCTTAGTTGCTACACCCTCTACAGTATAATTTGAATTTAAGAAAAAATTATTTGTATTAATAAAAATTTAATTTTGTTTAAAAAATATGAATTTCTGCAAGTTAATTCTAGTATAGAGATGTAAATAATATACATTTGCAAAACAGTAATAAAAATAACAATTCGAATATGTGACAACGCTGTTCATATTGGAAACGTGTATGGAAACGACATGTTGAATGAAGAGTTAGAATACTGCTTTCAATAAACATTTTCCAAACTTATATGCAGAATAAGCTTTTTAGTTCTGAGACCACACACGCTACTCCAGAATTGATACTTTAGCTATGCCCATGACTACGATGTGACCAACCCCTTACTTACTTACTATACATTTGGCGTAAATAATACGTACTTATTCCACATTAATAGTCTCCCTCTTGAGATCTGGTTAGATTTTCAGTAAAATCAGCAGACCAGAAGTAGTAGTGTACGTACGTGAAAAAAGAGAATTTTACCAATATTTCCTCAATTACTAAGTTGAAACAAATTTATAAAGAATTCATATTGCTGTGGTATTTTTCTGTATATAAAAAAAAATATAAAAAAAATAAATAAAAAAATAATGAGAAACTGGCTATAACCCGATTTAAATATTAAAAATTTTATACATGTAAAAACATTGATAAAACCAGATATAAGTGGTTATTACTGAATAAATGTGGATATAACCAGATATCACTGAATATGGTTAACACTTTTTATATAAATAAATAAAAAAATTAAACAAATAAAATGCCAACAAAAATAAATACCAGCACATTTATTTTAAATAAATATAAGTTTACATATTTGATATATTAGTTATAATTTAACATTTCACTAGATATAAATATATAGAACAATCCATTAATTTATATAAAAATATATTATTTAAATTATTGCATGACAATAAATATTCGAACTGATGAACATGCAATAGAATACACATCAATGCAATGTGGGTTGCACACCCGTCAAGAGAAAAACAAAAATGAGAGCATTGAAAATTAAAAGTGTTTACCCCAATTTTAAATAAATTAGAGCACAAAAATTGTGTTAAATATCATACAAAACATGATGTTCAAATACTGACCTCAGTCTAAAAAAGGATATGTAATGATTTAAACATTATTATTAGTAATTAATAGGAAGTAGGTCATTCGGTAATACATTCTTTAGTAGCAATAATAATCAATGAATAGAAGCCTGCATTTAACATATTGCGATAATAATAAACATATAATATAGTACAGCTTAAAAATACCTACCAATCGATAAAAATCAATCGATGTTAATTAGATATGCAAATACATGATATGTAAACAACAACAACGGTAACATGGCGGATGAAAAATCATGTGATCACATGACATCGATAGTTACCAAAACAAACACGGAGGGCGCAGTAGAAGAAAATTCAAATTGAACTAAAATAATTTGAAACAAAATAAGGCATTTGTCAATTGTTGAAGGGTATATAAACGCGTGCATTTGCGGAAAATAGGGAGTCCATCCGAAGATCTTCAATACTTAAGAAGAAAAAGAAAAAAAGGAGTTGATCAGCAGTCCCTTAAACTAAAACCAGTGCTTCAAGTGTTGTCAAATAAAATAAAATCTAAAAAGGCATAAACGCTTTTAAGATTTAGACGTGAAATAAAACTTGTGATACGTTTTTCAAACGATAAGTGCGCGCTAAACACAGTAAAGCGCGGGATATTATTATTCGACTCTATAAAGCCCGCCATAATAAATTTCAAAGGAATGGAAGGCAAGAATTATCAAGAAGAATTCGAAATAATATACAGTCAAGAAAAGTAAGTACAAGCACTATTTAATAAAACTTCATCTTGCAATCTTATAATAAATAAATAAAGGAATCTTCATGTGTGTTATATAAAATTACTGGATAATAACGGTTTTAAGAATACTATTTAAACATTTAATAAATCCTTCTTTGAGTAAGTCTTGGTTTGACGTGAAAATCTCAAGTTAAGGCGATTCAACGGAGTATCAACAATTTTACCTGGATAACAACAATTTTAAGAATATTATTTAAACATTTAATAAATCCTTCTTTGAGTAAGTCTTAGTTTGACGTGAAAATCTCAAGTTAAGGCGATTCAACGGAGTATCAACAATTTTACCTGGATAGCAACAATTTTAAGAATATTATTTAAACATTTAATAAATCCTTCTTTGAGTAAGCCTTGGTTTGACGTGAGAATCTCAAGTTAGGGCGATTAAACGAAGTATTAACGTTTTCATTTGAATAACAATAGTTTTAAAATATTATGGGAAACATCTAATAGGTTCTTCATTGTTTAAATCTCGATTTTGACGTGAAAATCTCAGGTCGAGATGATCCAATGGGGATACGTCGGTAAAAGGTAAAGAAAATAAATTTAGTAATTTCCTTGATTTGTAAGCATACATGAAGAGATAATTTAGTAGACTTCTACAATTTTTCTTAAAGGAATAAAAGATTTGCAAGGTGCTTGTACCATAACTGAGAAGAAAACACACCTAAATAAAATAAACGATTGTATTGTATAATAATCAAAATATTTTTCATGTTTTTGTAAATCTTTATACTGTAAATAAATATAAGTTGTGCTGACACTCACTATTTACTTATTTATACCCATCCCAAAGGAGAACATTAGGAAAGTAAACATCACAATCACAGCTAGAACTCACAATAAGGAAAAGCTGTGACATTTTCCTTTTTTTCCATAAAACAAAGAAATTTACCTTTTTAGACCCTGAGATTATTAAAGAATATTAATTTATTAATTTGACTATTGGTTATCAACCATAGTACAGCAGGTCACAGCAATATGTACCCAAAATTAAATATGAGAAGAATTTTATTAACAACGTTTTTCGAAATTTCTACGGAAAATAGGTCTTTTACAAGTCAAAATTGAAGGTCTTTTACTCTTATCAAAAATCAGTTTTTTGGAAAAAAAATTCGCAAGTCATGCTTTTTAAACAGGTACGTTACGAGTATAAAAGTATTACAATAGGATTTTGAATAATTTTTATATAAAAAAAATCTTAAAATTTGGCTTATTTTTCTAAGAAGATCAAACAAAAACAATTTAGAACAATTTTGTATAATATGGAACGCTCATACGTATAAGAAGTTCATTATTACGTTTGGCATTAAGTCGAAGATGGTTTCTTCCCTTAGTCGAGTATCTTGTATCCATGTTATTACTCTTTGCTTTATCACTAAAAAACTGAACTCACAAATGCGAAACCTTTAAATTGATAACTTGTACTGCTTCAGGTGCGTGATAGTTTTGAATCGAGACATGTGGTCACGGCCGATCTTCGTGATCTCGCGCGTTCGGGATGGGTAGTGGTAAGGGGTGTAGAGGGACGGAAAAATTATGAAAATATGCGTTTCGGACGTTAATATTCACGGTAGAAAAACAATAAAAACACTAAAGTACATAAAAAATAACTCAACAACGTCGCCCTTTCTCGAATTTTCTTGTCTGTTTTTTTGGAAGTTATTAAATATATTTTTTTTATAGAATAAAATATAAAAAATGTAAAACGTTGTATCATTTCTAAATACACTTAACTATACATACAATCAATGAAATTCATAATATTTTGTATAGTTTTTGAAAAAAAACGGGAACTAAGATCAGCCTCATCTCTCGTTTCCGAAACCCATTAAATGCATTTCACCTTTCGCCTTAATGATTTTCTGTAAATTGGCACCACTCATCTGCATTTCTACCAAAATCTCTCACCTCGCAATAACCTTCCTCTCTTCCTGAAATTCTCATTTGTGAATTTATGCTTTTCTGGAGGTATTCTACAGATATTTTTAACATCTCGCATCTTTTTATACTTGCCTGTTAATTATCATTTATTCTAAATAAATAATGATTTCACAATCTAAGTTTATTGTATTCTTTTTCATTTTTTAGCGGTTTTATATCCAGTGCTTCATTAATTCCATTATTAATTTTCATATTGTAAAACCCAACACATTTACCAAACATAAACTAGTCATAAATGTATGATAATAAAATGCCTTTAATAGATTATTAGGCGCTTCATGGGGTGCTTATAAACTTTATATCTTACATTTAGATACGGATAGTATATTATATTTATATTTTAGTAACATGTTATGCTAAAAATAACTTTTTACAATATACCTGTTCAAGTACTAAACTCTAGGAAAATGTAATCAATATAGGATGACCTCTCTCGCAGGTTAAAGCTTTAATACGAAAAATTTGTTATAATATTTTTATATAATTTCTATAAATAGATCCAAGGTATTTACGAAGTGTGATTAACTACAAAAAAGAACTGCATTAAATCTAGGACAATATTATCTAAATGTTCCAGATAGACACAAATCAAACTCGCCTTTGAAACTATATTCAATATATGAATAAGATAAGTATAATTTTTTTTTAAAAATTTACGAACTTATTTCTATTAGAATAGATTTGTTAAAAATCAGGCAATAGCTCATGGAGATAATGTTAGAATATTTGGATTTCTGTACTTTTTGTACATCTATTGGTTAAATACCATGAGTACATAATAATAATATTTGGCCATATACAAGGTTTAATTAAATATGTACGTAATTGTTGGTACCATAGGAAACAAACTTAAAAATTACATGCCTACTGGAATTTAATAGTCTTACTATTGCTCTTACTTCAACGGTTTGTATTTTGGTCCGTACAAACTGAAATACATCTGTTAGCGTATGATGAATAGTCGACTGTGCAATGGTAATAAATTATCTATACACGTATTACTAGTACACAGCTTTTTAAAACCATCCTAGCTGAAACTCATATTTTTATTGGGATAAGAAGTAATTTATATAAATATAATGTTATATTATCCACTTGGTTACCATTGTGTTAATTTACGCAATAATTACTTATAGTCTTTCCAAAATTTCTATTTTTAAATTTCAGATTAATGAAAATCTGTATATTATTATTAGTTTCTTTTCACAATGTATGGAAAAAATATGCTTTTTAAAGACGTAATTTATAAACGTTTTGCAGAATGTTTAGGTTATTGTGATCGTTAAAGAAATGTCAAAATCATCTCCCCGAGTTGTTTAGTCCATGAACGCTTCAGCTTGGGATGATTTTCGTCAATGATCTCCGGATACGTTACTCAAAGTGGCTAGCATTAGCGGTATAGTATGGGCTTCTAACTATTAAGTTTCTAAAACTTGCTTTCACTAATTTCACTGCCCGTTACTGTTGTTTTATGTTTTATAATTCGCCTTCTATTTTCCTTATTGTTAGAAACGATTAATTTCACGATTCATGTACAATTAATACTAGAATTAATTTCGATTTTTATGCATGCTATCCTTTTGAGCTTGGGCACGCCTCTTTTTATTAAAAACATTTTTCATTTGTTGTTAATTATTGTCATGAGTATCGTTCTAAATGTATGATCATGGTGATTCTTGGAATTAAGATACTACTCTAGATTAAGCAACGTAATGCACTATTCCTTTAAATAGACGATAAAATTATTTTCTGAAACTAGCTTAAATTCTAATTCTTAGTCAATACATTAACAATAAATATCATTTATTCTTTATTCTATAATTTTAAATCATTATCACTATTTCAAGCAATGCTTTTCAAATAATCTTTAATGATTAAAAATATTCTTTTTCTTTTCTGTAATTTATATGTTGTCAGTGACATGTCTGTCACCTTAATAACAGGCATAATTCTATTAATTATAAAACTTATTTGTATTCAATAATTCGTAGATGTGTTATGTTTTAAATAAAGTTGATATAAAGGAATCAATATCTAAATCCGTCTTCTTGCAACAATATCACATAATATGTAAGATTCGGGGTAACTAGTGATATTTTTAAGAAACAGTAGACATATATTTTGTTTTACGTATCAATTATATTTAACATGTTTATGTCGTATAGATAATTTCAGGTCGTCAAGAACAGAAACTAAAAATCGGTTTATCTGATACTTTTTGCTCTAAACATTTTTTCGAGGTAATTAGTCTTAACATAAGACTATCTTTTTTATAAAATATAAGCGCTGATTTTTAATGAACGTAACCATAAATTTATTCTATAACCGTTATTTATCAATAGTTCAATTTCTATGCTTCTGTTTGTATTAATAGACAATAATCGTCACGTAATAAATACTTTTCCATATAGTTGATGATTTATTGTATAAGAAAATAATTTTAATAATAATTAGGATTATTTAGCATCATTAAAATTTATGTAATGAAAAAGTTTCACATTGACTTCGTCCATTAAAAATGAGTTTTCAATTATTTTATTCTGCTATATATGGAAAGTGAATCCAAATTTTATTTATAAAAAAAAATCCAGCTCCCATCAAATAAATCCATGCAGGGCGTAGTTGTATTTGTGGGGAGCTTTCAACACCATTGCCAGTTCATCTGCGATAAAAGAAAATTAAAAATTATTAAAATAGAATAAAATTGCGAGGCCTTATACTTCTTCGTTTTCAGAAAACCCCATGATAGCATAATGGCAACCGTTTTAAAAAAAAATACATTTTTTGTCCTTTTTTTGCTTCAACGGACGAATACAATATTTAAAAATTAATTTTTGACAAAAAACGCTTACTGATGGCTCCGCAAATTGAATTTCCTTTCAATTGCGCAGAGATTCATGTGAATGGGTTTATCGGTTCAGGCTGTAAAGCACTCCGCGGGCTGAAAAATGTTTTTTCCAGGAAAACGCATCAACAGGATGTAAATTCCAAAATGCTCTATATATTATAACATCTTTTTACCCATGTGTTCTAATAGTCTTCATTGTCATGACCTTCATTAACTATTACGGAATATCGAATGCCCTCAACCAATAAAATAGCACAACTTTTCTAAATATGCTCATGCGCATATGACTATCAGACGTTTTTCCATCAATTTATTATATATCACCTTGTAAACAAGAATGAATACTGTTATAGTCATTATAAACCAGCCTTAATATATGAGTGATTTTTTTAGATAAACAATATCTTTTATAAAACAGCTAACTTTTAACATTAGTTAGTAGACATTAATAGACTTTTTTTTTAAAATTTCGCGTAGTTTTCATAAACATCCCAAGCAGCATCAAAGTGACGGGAACTGACACCGGAACTTGGACTCGGTAACTGTTACGTAACTGCTACTAAATGTTTGACTTAGCAGTAAGATTTACTCCAAATCAGACCTTATTAGTAGCAGTCACGTAACTGGTACTAGTAGTAGGTCCTCTATAGTCCCATAACTTCTTGGTAGCTCATAACGTATTTGGAACCACACGGCTTCTAAATAAGATTACTTTAAAGTTATTGGAACTTTAAAGTAGAAAACGATAGTGGCCATAACCATCTCGTAATACTGAAGTGTGACTTTAAAGTTAGCACTCCTTGAAAGTTACGCTCAAAGTTTTTGCTACGTTATCGGAACATGTATTAATTACTTCAAAGTTACGGAACTGTGTAGTAATATTTATAGTAATTTCGGCGTTATTGATACTCGAAGATGTTACTTACAGGTAATTTTCACTTTCCGTATAAATTCAGAGCGACTACATAGTTGCAGTTGCTTTAAAAAATTTACTACAAGGTAAGTTTCACTTCATCGACTTTAACAACAAAAGCACCCACCAATAAGTATCGCTCGTGGCTGTGAAATGAAACTGCGTTCGAATTCATGGCGTCTGAAAACAAAATTCGTCGCAACAGAAAGCCTATAGACATTCGTCGACATTTTATCGAACACTGAGGCTTCAGTTGAACGCTCTTAGTTGTATTGGCGACATTTCCGTACATTATGGCCACAAGAAAAATATAACTATTGCAAAAGCATCAGTGTCATTAGTTCAAACGACTAACAGTGGACAAGCCTGCCAAGCAGAACCAGAAGTAAGTGATTGTGAAGTCGGAAATAATAACTATAACGAATATGATGTGAAATTTGTTGAAAATTGTAAAGATGAAATCGACAATTATTATGGCTATGATGAGTTATTTGTCCCAAAATATGACGTTGATTTTGACTATAAAGACGAAATAATAGCATTTTCGTCAAAAATTTTATTCTTGCAACAGCTTAGAGAATGGTCTTTATTGCATAGAGTAACCGACAGTTCAATAAATGATCTACTGCATATGTTAAAGCCGATTAATGGCTTTTCGATCTGTAAGGCATTTTTAAAGTTGTTAATATTCGATACTTTTAAGATGTACAAATAATGTACCCAACTCTCCTCTGGAGCACTGGCGGAATTACATCTAAAAGTCTCCCTACGTGAATGATTTAAGTTATGCAACCGGTACAATACTTTGTCGTTCTCCCATTTCCCCATTCTTCTCTTTCGTAGCCAGAACTTTGAAAAAATCCATTTTTACAATAATTCACTACCATTAACTGCAATCATATGTGTTAATTTTAGGTTAAGTTCCATGTGGAACTTTGAAGTAGCACAACTTTAAAGTTACAGCGGCGTGGACCGATTGGTCCCATGTTCTACTTTGTAGTAACTATAACTTTAAAGGAAATATTTGTAGTGGCTGCTACGACACGGTTACTTTTGTCAAGTAGTATGTACTTTTAAGACGCATATTTCAGTAACTACTACTTGTAAGTTCTCTTGCGCAACATTCGACATATTTATCGAGCAGAATTGCGACGCCATTGCTGTTCATGAACGTTGAATGACGTCATAATACTGATTAAAAATTAATTTTTTTTGGGAGCTGTACTAAAAGTACCAAATCAATGAATAATTTTATTGGTTTAGAATGTTCGGGAATAATTTAAAAACAGATACACATGCCTAGATGGACAATTTCGAAATTGTACAGTATATTTTTTAAAAAAAAAATTGTATGTTAACGTATATTTTAAGGGCGTGTTGTCATTTTTCTAAGTACCATCATCATATTTGTCAGAAAACTTGTATTCGCATATAACTTTAATACCCAAGAAATCCTTTAAAATGATCAACGTGTGTTTAGGGAAGCAGTTCCACGGACGTCGCTGGAACGTAGCTACTACCGGATAATTATTCCCCATTTTGGTCCCAGGCACGTAATAGGACCGTTGTCACCACGTTCCGGCGACTGGTGGCGAAAACTTTAAAGTTCTTGTGATGGTCGCCGTTACGTTCCTACGACTTAAAATGTTGATTGGGATGAAAGGTTTTATCAAATTAATACAAAAGTCACCGATGTGATACACTGATAATGGTAGGCGGAGCGATATATACAGTGACCGGCAGAAAGTGCGCAGCATATGGGAAAATGGTTTACCTTTGAATATAGCAAAATTATTTTATTGCATCATGTCTCGGCATGACTTGAGACCACAATAGCACTCGCGATTTCTGCCGAAACTCTCATCGTATACGAGGGAGAGTCAAAAATACAAAATTACGCTAAGAGTAAAGTACCCCCATTTTTAATATTAGACTTTTCTTTATTAAGCAATAGTTCTTTGGTTTTAAAAATTAAAGTAAAATATCGAGCTTCATTCACTTTTGATAAAAAAATTCAGTTTACTGTTTATTCTGAATTACCTTGTATAAGAAATTGAGCGCGCTCATACAATACGCAAATCTTACTCTCTATAGACATCGTAACAGAAAACCATAAATAATACGTCGCAAAAGTCAGCTACAAAAATAATATAGCTCTTGAAAATAAAAATTCAAGAATGTGAAATAATTTTGCTGCACACCATATTTTACGTTTTCAGAAGTCAAAAAATTTTATTTAACTCAAATTGTGTGATTCATTTTAACTTAATCATCTTTAAAATTGTAATATTTTTTCATAAAATTAGCAACACTTCTTTTTATTAAGGTTTTAATAATAAACGCTTGACGAGAAAGGGCGACAAAAATAAAAAAGTTAGTCTCAGCATAATCCTCGACAGATGTTTTTTCGTACTGCATGTGTTTGATTTTAAAAAACATGAACTTAATTCAATAAATGTCATTTAGACATTTAGTTTTGCTATAAAAATGGAAGCGGAAAGGTTATCGGTACAAGAAAAGGTAGAAATAGTTCTAATTCGTGGTGAAAATTACTATAGCTATCGCGAAACAGCAAATATTTTTAACAATAGACACAATAAAAATATTCACGATTCTACTGTATGCCGAATTGTGAACAAATTTAAACAAACTGGTTCGGTGGAAAGTAAATACAAGCAACCCCATAAGAAAAGTGTAACTAATGAAGAAAATAGTTTAAATGTGTTATTGTCAGTAAATGAAGTTCCTACTATGCCATTGTATGAAAGACAGGAAGTATTAGGTATTTCCGAAAAATCGATTAGAGGAATTCTTAAAAAAAACAAGTACTTACCATATAAACCAAAATTCACCCATACTCTTCAACGAAGAGATCTAGATGCTAGAATTGACTTTTGTTTTTGGTTCCAAGGCAAGAAGGAAGATAATCCCCATTTTGGAAGTCAAATATTATTTACTGACGAAGCAACCTTCACAAGCAACGGCGTAGTAAGTTCTCAAAATTGTAGGTGGTGAGCTAATCAAAATCCTAATTTTACAATTGAATGTAAAAGCCAATATTCATTTAAAACAAACGTTTGGTGTGGTATATTGAATACTCAAATAGTTGGACCATATTTTTTCCGGCAAAATTTAAATGCAGGTAGATATTTACAATTCTTGCAGAATGAATTTAGCGAGTTCCTAGATGATATGCCTTTAAATCTACGAGCGAATATGTATTTTCAACAAGATGGTGCTTCGATCCATTCTACATTGCAAGAAAGAGAATGGCTTAATCAACAATTTCCTCAAAAATGGATCCGACGGTTTTCAGAAAATCATTGGCCAGCAAGATCGCCTGACATTACCCCAATGGATTTCTTTCTCTGGGGTTACTTAAAGAACCAAGTATACAAACATCGACCATTTAGAAATCTGGACCATTTAGAAAATACGATTAGGCAGTGTGTCGTTCAAATTAATCCGGTTTTTTTAAGAAACGCAGCACAAGAATCTAACAACAGGGCAATGAAATGTATTGAGAATGGGGGAGCTCACGTAGAAAAATAATGTACTTGTAAATAAATATTTTTGTTTACGATTTTGTTAATGTATTTTGAGTTTTATTTCCTACTATTATGTATCTTTACTATTATTATTATTAAAACCTTAATAAAAAGAAGTGTTGCTAATTTTATGAAAAAATATTACAATTTTAAAGATGATTAAGTTAAAATGAATCACACAATTTCAGTTAAATAAAATTTTTTGACTTCTGAAAACGTAAAATATGGTGTGCAGCAAAATTATTTCACATTCTTGAATTTTTATTTTCAAGAGCTATATTATTTTTGTAGCTGACTTTTGCGACGTATTATTTATGGTTTTCTGTTACGATGTTTACAGAGAGTAAGATTTGCGTATTGTATGAACGCGCTCAATTTCTTATACAGGGTAATTCAGAATAAACATTAAACTGAAATTTTTTATCAAAAGTGAATGAAACTCGATATTTTACTTTAATTTTTAAAACCAAAGAACTATTGCTTAATAAAGAAAAGTCTAATGTTTAAAATGGGGGTACTTTACTCTTAGCGTAATTTTGTATTTTGACTCTCCCTCGTATACGATGAGAGTTTCGGCAGAAATCGGGAGTGCTATTTTGGTCTCAAGTCATGCCGAGACATGATGCAATAAAATATTTTTCCTATATTCAAAGGTAAACCATTTTCCCATATGCTGCGCACTTTCTGCCGGTCACTGTATATTGCCTTTAAGCAAGAAGATGCAACAAAATCTTAAGTATACCAAGCTGAGGAAGACCAGATTTATTTTATTTCACTGCTTGATCTACAATCTACTTACAATTATTGAAGAAATAAATAAATTACATAAAAGTAGGGAGATGAGAAACAGTCCAGTGACCATTCTCTTGAATACTATGAAAAGGTGTGATAGGTGGGTTAAGCCCATTCGGGTAGATACGTGGGTCATTGCCTTTTAAATCTTCTTAGCACGTTCGATTTGTCTTTCATTTCATCTACTATGTTTCCTGTGTGCCCTTCTAGAGCTTCTAAGTAAGTGGTTAAGCATCTTTTGATCTTGTCGGTGACTACTGATATTTTGATAGTGTGATGAAATGAAAACCAGGGGACGTTGGTTATAGAGTGAAGTATTTTAGATTGCCGTCTTTGAAAGAATCTCGTATTTGATGATATGAAGAGAATAGCAAGTAAATATCGACATTTCAATTAAAATTAATACTAATATGCAAAATAGTAAATATAGCAAAATACTATCACAGGCAGGTGTGAATAATAAAATAAAAATTGTAAACGGTTTGTATCATGCACTGAAGTACGTATTTTTAAGTAAGAGCGAGATCGACAGGAAACGAAAGTAAAGATTTACACGACAATATTCCTTGCGACACTATGGTAAGATAGCGAATCACTGGTACTGACTACAACTCTAAAATCAAAGATAAAACATCTAAAATGAGGATTTTAAAGCAGAACACATTCTGTTACCAGACTGCAAAAATTAAAAATAAGAAGAAAGTTAGACATGATATCAGCTACGGAAAAAAAACGAGAAAAGACAAATTAGTTGGTTTGGACTAAGGCCAGGAATCGAATACGAATAACTCAAATATTAGAATATTTGAAATTGAATATTGAAATATTTTATAGAATAATATTTGAATTTACGAATTTAAATATTCGAATAGTGGAAATTAAGTCGTATCCAATTTCCAAATGTGAAAAAAGGTATTATGAGGACGAATATTTTCGACCTCGAGAAATACTTTTTTGCAAATATATCGCATAATATTCATTGACGAGCTCATTATTGGAAAATGCAGCAATATTGGTAGTTATTTTAAGCACTCTCACATCGCGACAACTGCTTTAACTCACAAACAAACTCAATTGAGTTTAGAAAAGCACTTATTTAATTCAACATTTTTTATGTAGAAACGGATACTGGAACAAGATGAAGCACTGATCACCATATTATCTGACAGAACAATAACCACAAAAGCTCATGCAAGACATTAGTCTTAACTGAAGATGACTGGAATATTATTGAAGATATTATTAAAATATTGGAACCCTTTGAGTTGGCCACAACTTTATTGTCATCAGCATTTCCACCGACCATTTGAATTGTTATGCCGATTTTGCAGTCTTTAATGATGAATTTCATTTCAAGATTAATATGACTGAACTAGAAGAGATAAAAGAAATCAAAACTCATAATTATAACATTCTGTTTTCAGCACTAATATGTATTATTTAATTAGGTAAATTTTTAATTTTAAGAATTTACCCAAAGCTGAGATGCGAAACCAGGACCTTCCGATCTCTAGTCGGTTGCGCTACCTCCGCGCCACCTGTTTCAAATCTGTTTTGCAACGGGAATTTCAATCAAAGTTTTCTAAAACTCTTTTCTAGTAATGTGTTGGTTACCGGTTCTTCACCAATTGGAATATTTGACATTAATACATTTCTACATGCAATATGGAAAGATCTCAAGTTGTTCAAGATTGTCATACTCCAAAAAATAATTCCAGCGAATAGATTCAAATAATATGACGATATAACTGCAAATCTTCAGCAAACAGAACGAAATTATTCTGCGCACTGTTCATTTTTCAACTAATTCAAGGAAAAAGTGTCGTCAAAAGTTTTCGTAATCAGAGTATACGTAATATAAAGTGGTCGGATACATACTAGTTAGACTTGGCCAATACTGCAGCATCTTAGCGAGCTTTCTTTATTGTATGAGGTTACAAACCTAAATATCTAATCTTTAAGTGGTGGTTTTCCACATCACTCAACGAATATGGCTAAGGCGCTAAGTTAAATACACCAATGACATTGACATAATAACGACTCATTATTATGATTATTATTATACTTACTAAATTTCTGAACACAAAGAACTTTTTTAAATTACAACGTATTACTCCAAGCCGCACACATTAAGACGCATCATTGAGCTAGTCTGAAAGCATAGGTACTTCATGATATTCTAAATAATTGAATAATAAAATATTAAAGACTAATATTATACACCCAATAAAGCTGTAAATATCCGAACTAATTTCTTAAATACATTTTAAATACTGAGATTGTAAAAGAAAGCTATTACCCATTCTTCATCTCTATGAAGTTTGTTTATTAATAATATGTAACAAATTTATCCTAACATCATTTATGTTGGTAATATCTCAACGAGTTACAGGTAATAGATTTGTGCACATTTTCATTTTCAATTTACAGACAGAAATAAACCTTAATAATATTATAAAATTGAGCAGGTCAATAATAATTAAGTACGAATGATGTAGAAATATATATTAATAAATAAATAGTGATCAATATAGTATTTAGAAACCATTGTCAGGTAACATTCCCGAGCAGAAAATATTTAAAACGTGTTCAGGAATACTAAAATATTATTTTAAATATTTCGAATATTAAAACACAGTTTTCGATTAGCGGTGGAAAATTACTAAACGAACAATGAAGAAATTCCATTTTTTAAGTTGCATGACAGAACATTTTACACGTGATGATAGACGCAATGATCAAAATAATTTCATTAGTCCCTGTGGATTGTATACCGAAATCTCAGCACATGAGTTTGTTGCCGGTAGTATAATTTCTAAAATTAAAAGAATAATTCATTCATTCGTAAAAATCTCGCATAATTCCACATGTATTTAACATGTGTAACAAATTTACATGTTTATGTAAATACATAGAGCATATACGAACTTGGCAAATAAGTAAGCACAAATTTTTCTACTTTATTAAAAATTATTTTTACTAACACATTCATTTATAATATTTAAAAATTATAGCTCATTGACTTAGTCTAAAGCTAAATATATTTATTAATTAATCATTGTTAAACATATTTACATTTAATAATTTGATATCGTTGTATAAACCAATACATAATATATAAAATTCAAAATACAGCATTTGAAAATAAAAATTAAAATAATGAAGTATAAATAATGATAGTAAACATGATTAATGTTATGATAAACATTAATTGGGAATCATTAACTTAAGGCAATGTAAATTATACATATTACAATATCCGTAGCCATATTGTTAAAGAAATAATTTAAAATGTGGTCATGATTTTATAGAAGGTACATATATTATTGACTTAATTATTTTCTTAGCTATATCGCACTCATGAAGACTAACAAGTTTGGAGCGTGTATCTGTGACTAGAATTTTCAATAATTCGTTTGTACTTTACACATTTTCTCGTCTTTCTTTGTTTTATTACTCCTGGGTTATTTAACACATATATTAGCATGTTCTGGCAGGACTTCATCGTTTATAAGACGTATAAACGTAGTTTATAAAACGTTAAACGGAGTTTTTACGTTTAGAAACGATGAAATCCTGCTTAACAAGAAGAACTAACAAAACGATTTGTATACACTGTTCTGATGAATTATTACTTACCACCAAAAAAGCCGCATTCCAAAAATAAAAAAGAATATATATTTATATATTTTAAATTGCTACATATTGAAGGCGTCACAGCAGAAGGACGTGAGCGCCAGTATAGGTAAAGTCGGGATACTGTGGCCGATTTAAACATCTTATCAACCGCCACATTATAGCAGCAGGGCGTATAATTTTTCATGACAGACTCTTCTATTGAGGCTATTTTTTAAAGGTCGTATAAACAATTATTTTGAAATATTCATATGAGGAAGGGCGTATAAACAAACACCTATCTGATAAGTCCTTAGTGGTTTGAACGACCAATAGGTACTTTGGTTCATACGCCCCTAATCACAATACTATAACTGAAAATTAATTTTTTTATTGTTTTATTAACACTATGGCATGAACCAACCTAAGTTGTGTCACTGGTCGTCTAGAAAGCAACATAATCCTTTTGTCTTCTATTCAGTTTTTCGAAAAAGCAGTGGCTACTGTAATTATTTTTCGTTCCTACAAATCAAGCAGGATCAACACAATAGCCCGACAACAACAGCCTTCCACTCTTTATTGTTTTTAATATCGAGTCCGGTGTTATGCTATCATCCCAACGAATTGTCACGGTCCCAAGCACAACTAACTCTACTGATGGAGAAAGAGGTATATTGTTTTATTCCTTTTGTTTTTCTAGTTTTTAACGAATTTGATTCGGAAATAACTGATTCTTTTATTTTGAAAAATTACTATGATAGTGACGATGATGCGGAGTATGAACCAAGTGAGTTAGATCCATGTGAAACTGAAGGCTCTGTGGATGAAGAAATGCATACGAACATGTTTACACAAAGATAAAAGAAAAACACTACCATAATTGGGACTACCAATAACAATGGATTTGCACCGAGGAAGAGGTGTAAACAAAATCAACCAGAGAAGTGAACCACAAATATTAGAAAAAAAAGCTATGAATTTTGGAAAAGGCTACAAGACAAGAATGGGTAAATTATAGAACAATGGAAACCAAGAAATTTGCCAACGGTCTGCTCATGTTCATTAAAATTGGAAAACTACATTTTTTTTAAACCCTTGTGCTTTCAAAGTCGGGATATATTCGAAATAAATTACGAATTATTTTTGAAAAAGCAAGAAGAAGCAGTCCCACCACCTGAAAAAAAGAGGAAAGCCCGCTACTAGAATAAACTTAGCAGAAAAAAAAGCAAATTGCAAATGACCACATTGATTCCTTCCCACGAATACCTGCGCACTGGTACAGAAGGGATACAAAAACGGAACATCATAAAAACGAGTTTCCGTTGCACTTTATAATAAACTCATTATTAAAACAAAAAATTGCATTTCATGTTCCACGAAAAGACAAAACCATAGTGTCACCATTTTCAAATACCACTAGAAACTGATAAAAACTAAGAAAAAAACGATAAATATAATTTACATCTTAAGAGGAAAATAACCGCAAATAATGAAAAGGAAAATAATGCTCGGAAATGAAAAGAAAATATTGAGTATGTCTCTACCAACTTCGATCTTCAAGCAATTTCCTACAGTCCCTTATTTCACGCTAAACATATTTTTTTACAAACGAAAACTGGCCGCTTTTAATCTTACCATTTATGATATGAGACATAGCAAGGATTCTCTTTTATTTGACAAGGGTTTTAAGGAAACGAAAATTTAAGCTGAATAAAAATGTTTCTTGAAGAGTTACCGAAACAGACTAAGCATATTGTTTTTCATTCCAACTGTTGCCCAGGCCAAAATAGAATGCCATTATGATATACATGTTCTATTACGCAATCCAGGCCATAAACCACATAAAAAATATTAGTCTCAAATTTCTGGAGCCTGAGCATACCCACATGCAATGCGACTCAATGCGTGCCACAATGTTGCATGCATGGGAATATGCTAAAATAAATTAGCCAAATCACAGGATAAACATTACCAAGCTCTTTTATTAATTACAATGAATTACAGCTAAAAGCAAAGATAAATGGTTTAATTTGAAAAGGAGTAAAACGGATTCGCGTAGAAAAATCTAAACCCAACACATTGCTCTATAAAAACAAGCATTGGGAAGAATTTCCATCCCCTAAAACACTTCTTCGTAATTCTAAGGGAAGTTGTAACAATGTTTCCGATTCATGGTCACTATATACCTCAAAACTGACTAGAAAAAAAGATAAATACGACAGTCTCTTGTTCATGTGCCGACGAAGAAACACAAGAATCCTTCCCGAATAGAGAAATTTTAATTTCTCATTACCATTGCAAAATAACACGCGGAGACCCTAAAAGAAGAATCGGATGTCGAAATGACCCTCCATGGTAGGGAACAAGAGAAAGCCGCAGAAATAATTAATGTTCCTGAATGTTACAATTCTGAATAATTATGTACGTTTGTTAGTAATAAATCATTGTTTCTTGTACATACGCCTTTTTTGTGAAGCAATTATAAAATGTTGCACGTTCTGACAATATCGGAGGCGCTACTGAACCAAAAGTCAATGAAGTTTTTTGTTGAACTTGTTATTGCAGTTGGTATTAAAATGTGTTATTTTAAACTTATTTTATTCGCAGATACAGCCTCATCTCTATGAAAAATCCATATTGTAAAACATCTTTTTCCTGTAGAGTTTATGTTTTGATTCGTAGACCCTTTTGATGTAACAGTCTTCATTTAGACTTATATTTTAAAAGAAAATAATAAGAAGCTTTAATACTAAATTTAAGTTAATTAAAGTATTCTAGATTGCGTTTTGTAAATATTTACTCTTAATTAAGCTTGATAAAGAAATGAAAGGTTTTCAACTTTTATATATTCTATGCACGAAAGTACCATAAATATTTAAGTATACGTCTCTTGAAAAGTTTTTGTATAATTCTCTGGCAACAAATGCGCCTTCTTTAGAATACTAAGATTCCGTATTCGTGATAAGAACATGGATATTGCTGACGATAACTCTACCTAATTATATTTGGGAACGCGTTAGATTTAAATTTAAATGATGACCAAAATGTTTAATTAATATCAAAAGCATATAAATAAAACAATTACATTCACACATTTTATCTTAGATTATTTTGCTTAGACATACTTAGATATTCTAGGTAATATAGTAGAGTTTGCGCTAAATGCAACAGCAATAAAAAAAGGAAGATATTTAGAAATATATTATCTAAATGAAATAATATTCTAGAAAAAAAATTTCGTCTGCAGTTTTGAAAACTTGCATACCGCATGTGTCAAATTTCATTAGCTATAGGGATTCAATGTTTGCATGCGATCTATACGTATACATATAATACGTGGCAACATGGTGCCCCTACTGTCCGTCACCAGTGCCGACAACAACCGACATCACAACGATTTACTCCGATCTTTCCACTTCTCCCGACCAGATTTTACATTCAGTGTTTAGCTGCGAACACGTTGCGATCTAGTCTGCAATAAAAGCCGTCTTATTACTGGAACGGGAAACATCAAATGTAGAAGTTTATTATTATTTTCAGAATCCTTTTTTATTTACTTTATTTTTTTAGAATTACGCTTATGTTTGTATCATGCAGCGTGAACGCAGCTTAATAATTCTCTGCATTTACTGAAAAGAAAAAGAAAAACAAATCCTTGCAAAGCGTAAATATTATTTCTGAACGCATTACAAACACCCAAGCCGGTGGTCGAATAGGTACTGCCGCTAACCACGCTAACTTCTATTTACGTGCATGCATCGGTCGTGCTGGCATTGGAAAGGAAGGAAGGGGTACTGTACTATGTTGCCACGTACTGTATGGATTAATCGCCTATGGCTAATGAAAATTGACACATGCTGTATATTGGACAATAGAATTTACTTACAACAAAAAATTAATGCACGTCACCTATATTATGCAGAATTCAAAAAATTTGAACTTTTGGTATTACAGGTAGTTTTAGTAACAATGTACCTAATTTAAAAAATGGGTGATAATTAAAAGTTCTCTATTCAGTCATCATATATAGAACGTACGAAAATTTTCTATTTAGCAGACATAGCTTGTCTCATTTCCAAAAACACTTGAGTTACGGCAACGATATTTTCTATTTTCATCATCCTTTTGAACATTAATGTACTTGGACCAGCAGTACTAGTGTGCCATCAATCCAATTTCATAATCATCAGCAAAAAGAGACTTCCTTAATAACCTCTTGTGTATCTTGAATTAGCTTCCGGCGAGAAACAGCTTGAAGTTTGGTAATAAGAGGAAGCCTGACTCAGTTAGATTGGGTAAATAGAGTGATTAGGGCACAGTTGTTACTGTATTTAATCCAGTGTTTCTCAAGCATTGCGACTGTTGTATGTCAGCGCATAGTCATGGTGGAATAGCGTATTATTTGGCGCCATTGCTTAAATTTTTTCGGTAATCGCAAATTTCATTTTGTTAAGCCGTTTGCAAAATAAGAAGCATTTCGTTAGAATTCCAAAATATCTTTGCTATTACCATTCCAGTCCAAGGAAACTTTGTGGCCTTGTTTTGTGGAAGACTACACCGATACCTCCACTGCTGAGGTTGCCCTTTCGATGTTGGTACATAGTATTGGAGTCAACTTTCAATGGCCGCTATAGGGCGATGCAAAAATCTACTGGACTGATGTTAAATACCTTCAAACTGTTGTTAGAAGTTCAGTAAATGCGGTAGCGACCTGGCAGAAAACTTAGTCATGCCTAATTCGACATGCAAAATGTGTAGGTTCGGTAGACATTATCATAGTCTTCACAATCTCTTCCTTTCTTTCCTGTTTTCAATTAATTCTGAAATGTACATCTTTTGATGGTCCACGACGTTCATCATCGCCGAGATCTACGTCAACACCTTACAGCGAATAACTCAACAGCAAGTCGTAGCCTTCGAAGAAGCATCGTTGTCTAATGTTTGCTACATATATTTCAAAATCTCAGCGGTGTTCATCTTCTTAAAACAACAAGTATTTAGCTATTTTACAAATTTTGCTAAACATTACTCTTTAGGCAACTTTAATAATGAAATAGTCAATATTCTCCTGTAAATGCTAGTAAAAAATAATACCATTGTTTTCACAAAAAATACTTCTTACGCCCAATCGTCCTCGTAGAAGTAACTGTCAACAAAAAAATCTTCTTTATTCATGCGCTATATTAGAAAATTCCGTAACGAATTATTTAGAAGTAGGTTGGATTTTAACCATGGAACAATCGTTCGTTTAAATATGTAAATAACCAACAGAAATATGTAGTTTAATGCCCTTCTCATTTTATAAATTGAATCAATTAACTTTTGCAACTGAATGAAAGTGATTTTTAGTAAGTTAATAAATTGAATGTTTCAATCGCGTTAATTGAAATATACATCTTCTAAGTCCTAAAGAGAACATATAAGTTTTTATTATCGTTAGCAGAGGCAAAACGTCACAGAAAATGTCCTATATATTTACCAACTATTGTTTAGATTTAGCCTGTATATGAGTATAAATTAAACTTATCAACATTTATATTTTGGGCACTCATTTCTGTAAATGTTTAAATCACGATTATAGATTCCATTCTAATTTATATTATATTTGATACTTTCTTTTCAGAATTTCATTTACTTTTAAAATTATCTTTGATTAATTATTCGGTACTAGTGCATGTACTTCCCACAGCGTCTTTTGAAAACTTGTGCGGATTAAAAATTTATATAATCTTTATACTTTTAATACTTTTTTCTAATTCTAGCAATGTAGGTACAAATATTGTTCCTGAATATTTAAAAGTAAATTGTTACATCTTTCAAGTGCAATTATTAAATGCTCTGATTTGTAACAATTCAATAACAAAGTTCATCATAAATTAGTCAGAAGAAACATAGGCAGGCAATCACAAAGAAGGAAGTTAGGAACGAAAGCCATTTTGTTCTTAACTCTGGTTTTGTGTCTCACATTGGCAAATTTGCTTTTGCTGTTTCGTTCTTGGCACAGCACTGTTCAATACGGAATATTGTAAATTGTGTTAATTAGCACGCTAAACTGAAACTCAATTATAAGGGTTTAGTTAACTCATTATCAAATATTACGCTGTCTAGTTAACAAATTCTCTGCCCCAATTCCGGGACGAAAACCTAAAAATATCGAATTGAATTGAATATATATTTGAGATCCCTTAACAGCTGGCATGTGCTGAAAACCGAAATCGTTAAAACAAGATGAGACGTTTCAATGGGATTTGTTTGTTAGGCGTTCCACGTTAACTCGAACCTATTGAGAAATCTATAATACAACAGATACTGCATATCGTTAAAGAAATAAATATAGTGCAAAATAAGAACCATTTAAAAATATAAATAATATAAATTTTAGAAATTGAATTTTCTCTTTATGCTGTGTATGTATTGTGATGATCATAATAATAATAACTTTTATTAGTCAATGGTTAAAGATAATACGGATTTTGAAAATTAATTATCCTTTTTTTACAAATTTTCTCTAGAATCTACTCTTATAAGAACTTAAGCAAAGAACAATAGGTAAATTATATGAAAGGGTTTCATTTAATTTATCCGAGAAGGTTCCTTCCTGTGCCCGCTGCTTTTGATAATTTATACTTACGGCGTTTGGCATCTGCTAATAAGTGTAACGTTCAAGTGTATACTGATGACACACAGTTACTGTATTTATTTTATTTTCAAGAGTACCAAAAGACGGCTGATGATATTAATACAGATTTTTTGAAGTGAATAAATTATTAACTGAAGATAACATAATTCTTAATTCGCAGAAGACTAAGGCATTGATTTTGGGCTCGAAATATTGTCTTTATTATCTAATTTACAGTTGCATATTGAAAAATATCACTTTGTTCCGAAGTTGTGAAAGATCTAGGGCTACTTCTTGGTACTCGACTTCGTTTTGATAAACACGTTACCCATTTAGTAAAAAGTCCCAAGGAGCTTTCGGAGTGTTATGTGCAAATAGACACATTTTAAATTATACTTTGAGATAACGACTTTGTGATTCATTAATATTTTTTGTTTAACTATTGTATTTTATTTATGGCCCATATTTGGTTGAGCAGAATATATTGTGAATTAAAACTCTTATTCTAGACTTATTTGCAATTTAGAAAAGATTATCACATTTCAGCAAGTGTTAAGCCTATTGGATGGTTGAATATGAAAAATCGCCTTAAATCGCATTTGGATAACTTTGGGCATACGTTGCTACAGTGGGCATTTTTGCCCATCACTCTCAGAGGCTTTTTGATTCGAAGGCATTTCATCCATGTTCTCAAAACGGGCTACAAATATCTGCTCACTATTCCGCGGCATTCTACATGTCTTGTTGAACATCTTTGAGTTACTTTGTCGTTTTACTTTATAACTGTATGTCGGAAAATATTAAGAGTCTCAATTGTTGCGCATGGTTCAGTAGTGCCCTTATCTTTAGTCGTTACAGTAACACAGTTTTCATTACTCGGTTAATTCTTTGTTGATTGATTCTGTTTCATTATGAATAACTGTAGCTAGACTTCGCCAAGCTTCATCAACTCGATATAGTGTTTCGAATATTATATTACTATTATCATTATATATGCAAGTTATTTTCAGCAAAATATTTTCCACATAAATACAAATTCAAAATACAATATATATAAAAATGTAAAACAGGAAAAAGAGATTATTGTGTAAATTCCGCTGTAGTGCAACCGTAGACACGTGTTTCTGACTAATTGGTCGTCATCAGTATGGTGTAGCCAAGGAATAAGGTGGGATACCCTTGGAGATAGAAGCATACACGGAAGACCATCAGGCGACAGACCACCATTTGCAGCTTCAGTTAGAAGATCTTCGATTTACCCAATAATCTCTTTTTCCTGTTTTATTTTATGTATCCGCGATAATTCTTTTATTGATTATCTTTCCTGGGTTTCGGATGGCACGCAAGTTGACAATGTCTTCCTCGTGGCGATGTTAGTTGTTGTCTTCAAAACCGAAGATCTTCTAACTGAAGCTGCAAATGGTGGTCTGTCGCCTGATGGTCTTCCGTGTATGCTTCTATCTCCAAGGGTATCCCACCTTATTCCTTGGCTACACCGTACTGATGACGACCAATTAGTCAGAAACACCTGTATACGGTTGCACTACAGCGGAATTTACCCAATAATCTCTTTTTCCTGTTTTATTTTATGTATCCGCGATAATTCTTTTATTGATTATAAAAATGTATATAAACTAATATGTAATTATGACGTAGAGGCTATATAAAATGACAATTAGTAAAACAAGTCATTCAAGAAGATCCATTGGATGAGGTTGGATTTATCAAAAACGACATTCAACTTCATTACAAGGCAGACAATACCAATCGATGTGTTTAATGACAAACAATTGACAAAACATATAAAGATGCAACAAGAAGAAAGATGTAAACAATTAGGCATAGAACAGCCGCTATTATCCATGTAGTTTCATCAGATGATTCTAATTTATCCTGAACGTACATCTAATTTTACCAGCTAAATAGTATCGACGCAAATTGTGTAACTAAGAGTGAAAGTCTAAGTATTTAGGGATAGAGCAGTTGCATAATATACATGTAGCTTCATCAGGAAATCCTGATTTCTTCTGACTTCTAAATTCACAACACTAATAATACTAATTTAAGTGTCATACGATGCATGGGTGCAAGGCAAAGAAAAATGATAATGCAGAACTAAGTATATATACCATGGAAATGTAAACTAGTAATTTAAGGTAACTGTAGACACGTGTTTCAAACTAATTTATTTTCACATTTATTGCGCAGTCATATATAAAGTTCTGATAGTAGACCGAAAAATTCACAGTAAATTCGTTAGTAACGGTTTTAGTGTTCGAAGTATAAGCAGCGACTGGTGCTGTTCACGCCTTAAGAAAGAAAATAAAATAAAGCCAGGCTTCAAATGTTTTATGTTGAATCTACCTGTATGGCATGTAAAAACTGGTAAACATTTCAGCATTGAAATTACATTAACATACAGTGTGTTTCTGTGTGGCGGGTTTTGAGACGCTGGCTGCAATACGTGCGAATGATTTTTGCCAGTGGTCAATTCAAGCTTATCTCCGAACATTGACCATTGCGAAGTTCTAGAATTATCAGGGCATTACGTGCAAATATAATGTTTCTGATGAAATAGAATTAGTACAATATTAACGGATTATCGACATTCAATTGAGTTTCTTTGTTTTAAAACAGGATAATATTTTTTTTTGATTAGCATTATCGATATATTTATTCTATAAAACATTACAACCGAGAATACGGTATAAATGTTTTCTTCCAATTATGTGTTTTTTATCTTTTTTGTGGTGAATATAGTATAGCGATGCTATCTATTATTAATGTTTGAATAAAATATACAAGTATGATTTTATATAGACTCAGATTTTTCTTTAATACAAATTATAACCTTATCCCTAAACCAAAATAAGCGAGAGATTTACCAGGAGAAACGAAAGTTGAATACACTGCCAGAACTCACGCGTATTTACAAAGTACGTGCTGTTAAGAAAGAAGTGAATATATCAATTATAATAAAAATTATCATTATTTTTATAATTTTACTGGTACAGCACACAGCATAATTATTTGGCGATGCCCAACGTGTGGCAATACTACATTTATTTTATACATATAGTTATGCTGCCACAGCAATATGCTTCGCCTGTTATGCCATTATCAAAAAGTTACTTATCTAAACTAACCTTAAGTAAGGGTACAACTTATATACGCTCTTAATGATATCGGGTGGTGGCCAATGGATATTTATAATTGTGTCTATAAAGGGAGTATTTAAGAAATCTAACTGTGTGTTAGTAACTACCAAGTTTTGTATCTGAGCTTTTTTAATTTCAAATATTTCTAGCAAATCTAATCGTTTACTTTTTGTTACATTATGTATTAAGTTGCAGCTATTTATATCACGCAAATGGTTTTCTTGTACACAGTGTTCTGACAACCCTGTGTTTTTAACGCTATATTTCACGTCTCTGACGTGTTCGGCTATACGTTTTTTAATATTTCTACTACTTGACCCTATTTATATCCGTATATAAGTTGTACCCTCACTTACTTTAGGTTAGTTTAGATAAGTAACTCTTTGATAATGGCATAACAGCCGAAACATTTGTGCGATAATTTTAATAAAACTGTGTGAAATATATAGTGTATTATTCTCGACAATTAAATTAGTTTATTAATTAATATGTTTCACCAAGAAGTGTCTGCAACATCAATTAAGGAAATTAAATTTGTCATAATAAATTTAAGTTTATCTCTCGATGTTGCTTTCGAAAGCATAGTATTCTGTGGATAGTCAAACATTTCCCAGTATACTTACATTACATGTGTTCTTCTGAAATATCACCATCTGTTACGCTGATTTACATACCTCCTTGTATATTTTACCATCATTTGTATCACTCAAAGAACGATTGAAAATATTCTAAAGGCGATTATTCTTTATATTTCGTGGTGTAATATAGCGGCGACTCGGTATTTGTTTCTACACGTCAACTTTTCTGCACTGAAATTCCTTTCTACTTGTATTTTTGTCGTTTTACTTCTTTTGTCAAAGTTTCAGAGATGGGGCTATCATTTTCAGGATCGGGTACGTTGTCTGGTGCGGTTATGAAAGCAGGAGCATTCAATTGACTCCCTGGAACATTTTCAATGCAAAGATTTTCCTCATCACCGGAGTCTTCATTAGTAATATCATCCGTCGCATTGGTAGGTGCAAAATATTTACCTTTACACCGGTGTATGGAAGTGCATCCTCATTCCCGTTAACAAAATCTAGAATCCGTGACAACTTTACTTGTTTTTTAGAACAAAATATAAAACTATACTACTTATTTTGGGGATTATAAATTATTATAATGAGAAAATATGAATCTAAGCAATTGTATTTTTTAGCAAAATAATATGTACCCAATAACTCAAAATGCTCACTATTACAACTTACAACTGCTGTCCATCTAGGAGGGTAGACCAAAATAAAGGTAGGTATATTAAAATCTGCATGTAAGAAAAGTCATAAATGCTGCTAAAATAGCAAAATATTCTTACTTGTCCACTAGAAGGTCCACCGATTCAGTTATTTTGTGCACATGGTAGTTTTCAAGTTCACTTACATCATAAGCAAAATAAGATATTAGATCAACTGTGTTGTTATTATAAATAGTATTTGTGTTTTTTACGAAATATTGTAGCGCCATCTGATATACATCAGCAAAACTAAGTTAATTTGCGTTTAGAAAACTACATATAAAATATCCTTCTTAAAGGACGATTAATTGGGTTAATTTAGGAAGCAGTAAGCTCTAGGATATTAAATATGAATCAAAGCAATCTAAATTTGGATTACAAATTTAATAAAATCCTATGTCGTAAATGAAGGTCATGTACGATTGACATGGAAGCACTAATTTAAGCAGCTTAGTTTAGCTAAGACATAAGTTTGAAGAAAAATGACATAAAAATCTTAAATACATACAGAAATATATATTGAATTTCGAAGAATTTTAAAGTAAGTTTTTCTAAGTGCTTGAATATTTCAGTTATGATTTTCTGCATTCTACTAATTATTTAATTAGGGAAATTTATTTATCCCACAAAACCACGATCGCTAGTTATTTCTTTTTTACCTAATTAAATTATCAGTGCAAAAAAGAAAATCATAATTAGAATGTTCGAACACTGACATTTAAAATTTAATTTGTCTACATTTTTCTATTTTGTCATTGCTTGTTATTATTTAAACTTATTTAGTTAGGCTGCCAAAGCAAGTGCTTTAAAGTCAGTTTTAAACGGGGGTATATGGAATTTTAATAAGTTTGTTAATGCTAATTTTAAATTGCTATGATCAATATTTGATATTCTGGCGCCTTGTAATTATTTATTTAAAATTTGTAATGTATATATAACAAATGACGCAACCGCAATATTTACTACTTGTGTCTATATGCTAAATACAAACATAATTCAATATTGTCTGTATATTCCAAAACTTTCCTTACCTAGCTCTCATTAAATTAAAAACTTTATTTTGTGATAGTATATGTGATTTCCATTTTTTGTACATAAAATGGAAATCGCATTTATTTAGTAAAGAACTCAGCAAATATACTTACATGAGGAAATTAACTAACAAGACTATAGATACATTTTTAACGACACATCTAGGGATGCCAACGCGAGTGAACTAATTTTTGGTATTTACGTTATCGTTATGGACTACTTTGTGTATTTTTCGTTGAACTCTAAAGTCTGTTTAACAAAATATAAAAACGTTTCATTTTTATATTTTGCATAAAAATGCTTTAAAAAAAGAGAAACCAAAATTAGTTACCAAGACAAACACTGGTATATATAGTAGTAGGTGTGTTATACTAATAAGTGTCTCAAGGGTAAATACTAGCGTCCTTATTATGTAAACATTTTTGTGATTTAGTCTTACTGAGATTGATACTGTTTATTATCTGAGCGATATCAATTTGTAAATTTTGATGAATATATTATTTTTGAAGAGTGTTTTCAATTTGAGCAATGGATGTAAATGTAGTAATTTTTTCTTGAAAAGGAAGATTTTTTTGCTTAGTAGAGCTGCCTATATCCACATTAGTTTATGTTATAAGCGCTTTCTGACTAATCTAAAGAGATTCTAAAAATTATATTTTATAGTATATAAAAATAGAAAAGATATGAAACTTACAGCGCAAAATTGGATTTGCGCTGAAATGTAAATCTCACCGATGTAATACACAAATAATCAGTTTTCTATAATGTAAGGCGAAATTAGGTTAGATCATTATAACATTATTTACAAAATAGCAAAGGAGAATATCATACAGAAGATGCGCAAAGTATTAATTTCAGGAATAAACTTGAAATAGAGGCAAGCAACAGATTGAAATTGACGGGGCATCTAGAAATGGGTAAGGACCGGATCCCAAAGGAGTTATATAACGGTCAGATGAAGGGCTCCAGGGGAAGAGGACGACTAAGGGTGGACAACATTGAGGAGGCTGCTAAATAATTACTGAAAGTGCGCAATTGTAAGGCAATAGCAAGGTAGCGAGATGTATGGAGGCAGAAAGTATGGGAGCTCCAGGTCCAAATGGGACTGTAGCGCCATGAAGAGGAAGAAGAAGAGGCAAGGACATCTTGTGGTAAGGAAAATACCGACATGAAAAGAAAAAATAAAATATTAGGAAGAGGCTGTTATAGGAAAGCTCTCACTCTATCGGCGCAACACCTCGAGGTAGAAAGGAGATGACACCAAGTAGGGAATACTTGGATATCTGCATATCACTGCGAATAACGCAAACTCCTTTATAACCTCTTCTTCTTTACTTTCAGAATAACAATTGCCTGCATTCATGCTTAAATTCAACAATATACTAATACGACTATTTCTGAGCCAAATTTCACGGCTATAAGTGGGTTAGATTGTCTGGACATCGCGTACACACACACACACACACACACTAATACTTCCTTTTATAAGTATAGGTTTGTATTACAAAACATAAAGTGAATGTTTGCATAAACTTATGTTTATTAATTGCCAACGTTTTATTTCTATATCCTATATAATATTTGGAAGCTTATCTTTTAACTGGGCATACAGCATTATTATAATGCAAAATGAACACGCCTAACAATAAAGTAATCTTGAAAAATGCAAGCGATGTCACTGAGTAGACTCTAAAGTCAGTCAATTCTGATAAGTAATCCTGACAACCTGTAGTATCAAGTATGACAATTACATAGACCCACCAACTATTTTTTTTTAAAATATTGCAAGGAACTACCCAAAATATCACAAAACATTAAACATTTAAAAAAAAATCTAGATTAAATTTTAAAATTCGGGCTTTGAGATGCATTGAGTCACCATTACGACTACCTGTGTGATAAATTTCACGACAGTAAGTGCGATAGATTCGTTTGGACATCGCATACACGAACGCACACGCACACGTATACAAACAATTCCTTTTATAAGTATAGATGAAGATTGATAGATATTTTTGTGTTATTTAATTTTGGTTATCTGTTTTACAATTATACGTTCGTTTTTTGGATATTTATTAATCATTGTTATTTGAGTTTTTTGAGTTTGATTGCTGTAGGTAGCTACAAATCTTTTTTCCTATTTTCATGATTTTTCGCAACAGTATTTCGCGTATTTAGAGACCCACACATTTCGCATCGACCAGCAGCTACACAAACATCGTTCTAGCTTTATAAGATGAGCCTTGTTCAATTACATCTTCAATTTGGACAATTACAACTAACTTTTGTATAAGGTGATGTAACATGTGGCAACGCAGAATGATCTATATTTAATATCCAACTATAAAAATCAAGCTACATTATAACCTCTAATTAACAAACATGATTTAAACAGTTTGCGTTAATTAGAGGCGTTATGATAAAGTATTAAATAAATATAACGTCTTTATCTTTTCCAAATCTAATTTTTCTTTATTAATAACTTATGCAAATTATTTAACTGAAGAATTTTATGAAATTCAGAAATGTTTCTAAAATGAATAGAATGATTATAGATATATGCGTAGGGCTAACCCGGTACGTACAGTTATATCTTTAGAGTAAGTACACAAGCAGCTTGCTTACTTACAACTAATTATTTTTCAAACTGTATATATCAATGGAAATTTGTGAAACCATAATACGGCGCGATCATTTAAATTCTAAATTAGAGCAGTTTGTGAAATTTAAATTAAGTTGGTATATAAGTACTAACAATTTGAATTGTCAAAGTGACGTTTCAAAATGTTTGATTTAGAACATAAGATTTTTCTTACTGAAAGTTATTTTAAAAATTCCGAACGACAAGAGAATGGTGAATGGACATATTCAGTACCGCACTGCATCAATGATTTTCAAAATGCCTTCCCTAATTTTCCTGCGGATTATCAAAAATTAGTCCAAGAAATTTACACATGTGTGGCGAAATTTCGTAATGTTGGAACTGTAGGTAGGAAAGCTGGTAGTGGCGCGCCCAAAAAAAGGACTCCTGAGATTGTGGCAGATGTTGCAGAAAGAATGGAACAGTCTCCCAAAAAATCTCTTCGCAGATTAGCCCACAAAATAAACCTTTCATATGGAACTTGTCAAAAAATTTTAAAAGAACATTTAAATCTTTATCCCTATAAGATTAACGTCGTTCAAGAGCTATTCCCTCGAGATTTTCCTGTACGAATAGAATACTGTCAGTGGTTTTTGAATAATTTAAATAACAACAACACTTTGGATTTAACTTTTTTTTCTGACGAAGCATGGTTTCACCTATCCGGCTATATAAACAAACAAAATATGCGTATTTGGTCTTCGGAGAATCCTCATGAGTTTATTCAATCGCATCTCCATGCAGAAAATTGATGTTTGGCTAGCGGTTTCTAGAAGGCGTATATTTGGACCTGTGTTTTTTGAAGAAACGATAAATGCTGAGAGATATCGAAATAATTTACTTGAACTGTTTTTACAAAATCTTCATGATGACGAACTTTTACATGGATATTTCCAACAGGACAATGCAACAGCTCACAAAACATGGGAAAGTATGGCTCGAATTCGCGAGTTTTATGATATTCGAGTCATTGAATTTCCGCCTCGCAGTCCGGGCTTAACGATTCTTGATTATTTCATTTATCCGTATCTGAAAACACAGTTTACAATAACCCACAAAAACTTGAAGAACTACAAGAGGCAATTTCTAATGCATGTAACGCTATAACCGTTCAGATGTTGGCAAATGCTTTTGAAAATATGAAACGGAGGGTTAACAGTTGCATTGCAACAGGGGGAGAACACTTTGAACACCTTTTGTAATTCACAATAAAACTAATTTATCTTGTAATGCTTTCATTTCCATTAAATTTAAATCGATTACACATAAGATTCACAAATGTCACAAAGTATAACATAACCGCAAATTTCAATTAATCAATAATTGACATTCTGGACAACCTAATAAAAAAAATCCCGCCTGCTATAATTTAGAATTTAAATGCTCGCGCGGTATATTGAAAGACGTATGTATATACAGGGAGTTCTAAATTAGGTCGGCACTATTGCTAACTTTGTTATTAATGAAGCTACAGTATCGGTTAAATTAGCAAAGTAGTAGTATTTTGACCGTAAATAATGATGGCAACCGAAAACACAGTTCAACTTCTAGTTTTCGCGCTTTTTACAAAAGCTACTTTTTTTTAAATGGAACACCCTGTATACTTTTGCATATATTGAAAGAAGGAAATATTTTAAAAAAGAAGGCTTACATACATTATTGACAAAAAATGACAGTTAGCACTGTCATCCATAATTTCCTATATTATAATTCACTTATACCTAGAAACAATTAGTGCGGATCTATTTCGTCAACAAATTAAACAAATCCGATTTAGGTATCGGTCCATTGTCGGAATTCATAATCTTATCTTTATTATCGTTGTTATATTTTAAGTTTGTCTTGTAACTTTAAAAAAGTCATTGACAATGGTATTTAATCATTTGGAAAAGTGTGATATGTTAGAAGCGTATATCGTGTGTCGTAAAAACTCTGTAAGGACCCAAGAATATTACGCTGAGTGTTATCCTCTACGCCCGCAGCCAGATCGACGCTATTATCAAAGACTGTATCGACAATTCAGAAAAAATGATGTTTTCAAAGAAACTAGAACAAGGAAGACTACGCAATTAGTGAGAAAATGGAAATTGACGTTTTGGTTTACTTTGAAGTGCATCCCAATAATTCTATAAGAGACGCTGCTCGGGAATTAGATGTAAGCGTTAATTGTGTGCACAGAATATTAGGAAAATTTAAATATAACGCATTTAAATACCAGCCAGTGCAAACATTATTCCCGGGTGATCAAGAGAGGAGACTAACGTTTTGTCACTGGTACTTTAATTATTCAGCGCAGAATGTAAATGCATTTCGTCATATTTTGTGCAGCGATGAATCAAATTTTTCTACTTCTGGAATTTGGAATAGAAAAAACCATCACTATTGGTCACGAGAAAATTTATTGTTGGAACGGCCCCATGCTCCACAAATACGGTTTAGTTTTAATGTTTGGTGTGGATTAATTGGATCGACGATTGTCGGACCATTCTTTTATAATGGTACATTAACTGGGCAAAGATATTTACAATTTATGACTGAACATTTAGGAATATTTTTGGATAACCTGGACTTGGATACTCGGCAACGTATACATTTCCAACAAGATGGAGCACCAAAGCATATTCATCGCGAAATACAAAATTTTTTGAGCGAAATGTTTCGGAATAAGTGGATAGGTACGAATGGACCAATTCAGTGGCCACCACGGTCCCCGGATCTAAATCCTGTGGACTTTTTTTTTTGGGGGATATTTAAAAAATGAAATTTACAAAGGGAGATATGAAAACGTTGTAGAGCTGCAGAATAAAATAATTACTATTGCTAATAACATAGACGCAAGATCGATTTTAAAAGTAACTCGCAATGTCCATAAACCAATTCAGAAGTGTATTGGACAAAACCGTGATATCTTCGAACATCTATTATAATAAATATACATAATACACAGTGCTTGTTTAATATTTGCTGTTTTCTTTATCATAGCCATCTTGATTTTATTGATATGAATTGCTGTACATAATAGTGGATAACTGCCGCAACTGTCATTTTTTGTGAATAATGTGTGTAAGCTTTCTTTTTTAAAATATTTCCTTCTTTCAATACATGCAAAAATATACTGGGTGTTCCATTTAAAAAAAAGTAACTTTTGTAAATAGCGCGAAAAGTAGAAGTTCAACTGACTTTTCGGTTCTGCCATCATTGTTCACGACAAAAATACTACTACTTTCCTAATTTATCCGATACTGTAACTTCATTAATAACAAAGTTAGCAATAGTGCCGACTTAATTTAGAACAGCCTGTATATATATATATATATATATATATATATATATATATATATATATGTATAGTTTTCCGAAAATAACCAAGAAAAGTATACATACATATAATGAAATGTTAATTATTTTAATGTACCCAAAACAATATAATATCTAAAAGAATGTATTTCTGAATATAGCATGTTATGAAATAATTCATCATGGGAAATTAGAACGACTAGGTGGAAGTTCTAAAAAATATTTTCGCACGACTTAATTAAACTAGTAACAGTTTGTAAATTAGAAGGCAACAGAATGTTAATTATAAAATTGATCCCATTGTAATAAAAATGAAGAATTTTGCACGCAAACTATTTTAAAAAGGTAAAGAATTTTGTAATAAAGTCGAACTAACCCCAGTCCAATAGACTATACGAAACAATATCAAATTAATTTTGGGTGTAAATACTTCGAATTTGTTAAAATTCTTTTAGCAAATTTTACACCGATTAGTTTGTGTGAACTAAACACATGTCACAGAGCTAATTCTTTTGATATTTTATTTTGAGTGGTGTTTCAATTAAAACGCATTGGTTAGGCAAGAATGTATAGCGATAAAACGCATATAAATATAATGTGGATCTCTCTGACAGCCTGTTTAATATTACGAGCGTGTATCTTTGAGTGGCAATGCGATGCACTTACGTAAGCCAGCAACTCGGATATAGTGGTAACCAATCAGGTGGTCCTCTATTAGACTGAATCTAATCAATTCAAGCAGAAATAGAACTTAGCTAACAATATATACCTGTATATATATAATGCGACTGGAAATATTGATAAGGGTACCTAATAATAATTAGTTTAATGTGTTCTTTAATTCCATGAGTAAACTGGATAAATATTTTGACATACACTTGTTTATTAGATATTCGTGCCAAACTATTGGTGGCTCGTCAAGAACATGTTCTTCACGAAGAACACCTACATCTACTGGATGTTTTCAAATTTCCCCCATATATTCTTTTTATTATTGTTAGTGGTATGCCGATTGATTTTTGCAATAATTCTATTGTGGTATAATTCTTTCTTAACGGATTAAAAAAAAACACATAATAGTATATTATGCAATGAGCATTTAATGATAGTTATTAAGACACGAGTAAGAAAATTACAATACGTGCCGAAAGCGAGTATTGTAATGAATACGAGTTTAACAGGTTGACTGCCATGTATAAATCGCAAAAATGTCTCTGATGCCAAGTATATAATAATTATTAAAACCTCATTTTAATACTTATCAAAATAGTTGAAATTTTGGAAAAAATACCTTGAGGCCCAGGTACCGGTGGCATACTTGTGCCACTGTTGCCAGCCGTCGTTATATTCGTGTTAGGACTTGCTATGCAACGTAGAGATTGACACATAAAATGCATTTAATCAATTAGTTAGTTAGAGAAATAACCAAACACCGCGTAAAAAGATTGTAACTTATTGCGGTACATGCTACGTATGGTAACCCTCAGCCCTCATATTTGTTTGGAACGTTATAACTTACATTATAAATAGTTATATAAGAAGTTTTTATATACTGCAGCTCTTATTCTCTTATTTAGTGTAATTGTTTCATTTTTGTATTAAAAAAAAATACAAATTTTCGTTTTTTTTTTAATTTTATTATCAATTCTAAAACTTGCAGTGATGTGAAAGGCTTGAGGCCACAGCGGTCTTATTATATGATAGTTTTTACAATAAACTTTAGACTGATACATTTCTAATTAACTGGACACTTACTGCATACTTATTTTTAGATATCCCATAAACGCTAAAGTATTATTGCTGGAAAAATCTTAAAATATCACAAATAACTTGTTTCCTTCTGTACACTTGTGAGTTATACGTATACAGCATGTGTCAATTTTCATTAGCCATAGGCGATTAATTCATGCAATACGTGACAACATGGCACCCCCTACTTGCCTCTCCAATGCGAGCGCGACCGATACAAGCTCAAGTTATAGCAATAACTGTTGGACTACTGACTTGGATGTTTGTAATGCGTTCAGAAATAATATTTACGCGTTGCAAGGTGTTGTTTTTCTTTTTCCTTTCAGTAAATGCAGAGTATTATTAAGCTGCGTTCACGCTGCATGACACAAACAAAAGCGAAATTCTAATAAAATTAAAAATAAGGTAAATAAAAAAGTTTTTTGCATCCCTTCATTATATAATACAAGGTCCTAATGCTATGAAATTGTTTAGATTCTAGCTGAAGATGGCCATGGGCCGAAACATGTACTACTAGAGCATATAATAAAATTAATGTAAGGCTTAAAAGAGGATTTATTTTTACCCTATTACTATTAGAATTACCTTACGATATGGATTTCTTTCATTTAATACTTGACACATCCTCGTCACCAATCCATGAATATAACAGAATCTACACAAAGATTAGCATGCGGTATAATCACATACAGTTCATAAATTCATGCATTACAGAAGATTTAATAACTAACTTTGCAAAAGTTAAGAACAGCCATTTGAGTGGTTACAAAATACAACGTTTGCAGCAAATAATTTTGAGGAAGGAGAAACGCAATCACTACAGGATAATTGACCAACTTTACACAAAGTTGTCTTATTTACATCGACAGCTTCGAGAAAAATACCACCACCTGGAAATTGAGGAAATCATAAAGGAAGCCCAAAAACTAGCACTTCTTTCGGCAAATGAAGACACAAGAAAGAAAACACACAAACTTAACAACCTACGCAGAAACAAGTTACAAAATAAGTTCATTCACACCAAGAATAAGAAACATACAATCGACCAGGTTCATCATGATAAAATGCAACAGTTCACCAATCTTACTGATATATCATTCAACAAGGACGAACAGGATGAATATGGGCCACAAGTATGCACTACAACCTCCTAAAACTTCAATTGTCGAAGCTGCCATAGACCTACAATGTCTCATTCACAAGCAACCTAAAGAGGAACAAATCCGTAATGACATCATACCTTTCCTAAAGCAACACGTTCCATCCCGGATCTCTGAAAATTCAATCAGCGAATGGAAGACTGTCAAGAGTATCAGAACAAAACTTCAATCCAACGATGCCATCTACGTAAAAGCAGACAAAAATGCAGGTATTGTCATAATAGACAGAAATTCATATATTCAGAAAACTCTAAATTTCATTTCAAATAATAATTTTATTTTATTACAAAGAAACCCATTAAATAGAATCATTACATCTACTAAAGCTGTTATAGACCAATGTAAGGAGACACTTGTAGAGTACTCCCCATCCTCAAAGCAATTCATACCCATGAATCCCACAATTCCTATTTTGTATACATTGCCCAAACTCCACAAACAGGACATTCCAATACGACCCATAATCGCTTTTCATTCATCTCCCACCATTTATATTTCAAAAATTCTATTAAAAGTCTTCAATGCTACAAACTTCAATGCCAAATATGCTATTAAAAACACAAATCAACTATTTAATTTACTACAGGATCTCCCAAATAATAAGTTTAAACTCATTTCATTTGATATTGTTAACTTATATTCTAATAATCCACTTCAAGACACCATCAAAATAATTTCCACTTTATTTAATAGTTCCTTTTCTAACACTAACAAAATTCAAAATCTTCTCAATTTAATTTCGCATGTCGTCAACCAAAACTACTGCACATTTGATGACAAATTTTATAAAATCAATGAAGGTCTCCGTATGGGCATGCCTTTGTCTGGTATACTGGCAGATATATTTCTGAATCACATTGAGACCAATTTCATCATAAATGACAACAACCCATTCAATAATCATATTGTTAGATGGATTAGATATGTTGACGACATCTTATGTTTATGGACTGGCAATGATCAGGAACTAAATAATTTTCACACTTGTTTAAATAATGTTCATCAAAATTTAAAGTTCACTATTGAAATAGAGGAAAATAACACACTAAATTTATTGGATCTTACCATATCTAATTTAAACAATCACCTAACTTACAATATTTACAGAAAACCTACAGCCACACCTACCATAATTCCCTTTAAATCTCATCACTATTATACTCATAAATTTGCTGCCTTCCATTTTCTCATTAACCGAGCGCTCAATTACCCTCTACATCATGTTTTTAAGATTAACGAACTTAATTATATTTACAAACTTGCATCAGACAATTCATTCAACGTTGAAGACATTGATAGAATTTTATATAGAGCCTTGCTAAAGTTCGATCCCTTATATAATAAGTTAAATAAACAACCTATCATTTACAAACCCCTACCCTATAATGCTATCACATCTAAATCCATTAGGATACTACAGAAATATGATATCCAACCAGTTTTCACAACACAGACACAAATGTTTAAATTACTTAATAACTCAAAACTGGTTAAAAACGACATAATGAAAGAGAATGGGATATACTCTATAAGTTGCTCTACATGTGACGGCTTATATATCGGTCAGACAGGCAGAAATTTGCAAAAACGAATTAATGAACATAAGGTTCAATTCAACTCAAATGTTTACAGACATAAGTTGGAGACTGGTCATACTATAGACTATGATAATCCTAAATTACTACATAGATGTCAAAAAGGTCAAAAACTAAATATACTAGAAATTTGGGAGATTGAAAAACATAAATTGACTCACAGCTTATTAAATGATCATTTGGAATTAGCCGACAAACCGATGTTTATGTTTCTTAATATACAACAAAACGCACATGTATAAAGAGTAGCCTATCCATACATACATATTTATCGTGAATTACAATAACTCGTGCATTCTTATTTTAGTGTTTTTGGTTTGTTAACGTTATGAAGTTTGTGTGTGACCTACCTGACTGACTTTTCATTTAGAATTCCACCTGTTTGTCACGACCGTCATCCCGACAGCATGTATTTCTTTATACCGTCGATTTAATTTTTCAAAACATAAAAGAATTTTATAACTATCTACAATGATGTTGTTTGTGTTTGATGTTTAATTTATACAATAATTTTAATCTATAACTGTTGTAATGTTTGAGTTTTGTTATTGTTTTATTACTTTGTACGTTGCTACATTTGGACGTGTATTTTCCTATTGATTTGACTGTAAGTTTTTTGCATCCCTTCATTATATAATACAAGGTCCTAATGCTATGAAATTGTTTAGATTCTAGCTGAAGATGGCCATGGGCCGAAACATGTACTACTAGAGCATATAATAAAATTAATGTAAGGCTTAAAAGAGGATTTATTTTTACCCTATTACTATTACTAAATAAAAAAGGATTCTGAAAATAATAATAAACTACTAGATCCGGAGATCGCGGCGGCCATTTGATGTTTCCCGTTCCAGTAGTAAGACGGGTTTTATTGCAGACTAGACCACAACGTGTTCGCAGCTAAAGATTGAATGGAAAATCTGGTGGGCAGATCGGAGAAACTCGATGTAATGTCGATTGTTGCCGGGATTGGTGACGGACGGTAGAGGTGACACACGTTGCCATGTATTATTTGTATACGTATAAATCGCACGTAAAGATTGAATCCTATACCTAATGAAAATTGACACATACGGTATATATGTTCTCTATCAGGTTTCCGCTGGTAGTAGTATGTGTTGTCACTGGATTCCTGGTTTTCTTCCGCGTTTCTACTGCTTGGTCTTTGAAAAGACCGCTGCTGGTTTCTTGACAACGTTTCGTCAAAATCACACTTGCCATCTTCAGGTCTGCGATAACTGTCTGCTTCTACTTCTTGTTTTTCGTAAACTGACATTGTCGGGGTTCGGATGGTGGTTATATACTCCTTTAGTGTTCCAATTGGACGAGTGTGTGCATGGTTCCGTGTCGTTGGGCGCGTGTACACACTAGTACATATAAGTGCATAATTACATTTTACGTCAATCATTCAAATGCCTACAAAAGTCATCAATAAATAGTATTTTAAAACTTATAGATTGAGTAAATCTTTCCATCGACTCCGCAGAAAGTGCAGTGTCGATATGTAAAAATACTGCTATTTGTTATTGGAACTCAACATGAAACTATGATGAAAACTATTAGTGAAATTTCATCGATGAATAATGCCGATGATTAATCACTTGCCAATTGGGCCAACATATACAAAACAATAACAAATATGTTATCCAATCACTCTTATGTTTGCCTAGTTGAATTTAGAAGGATGGAATAAACGATCGAGAATTCCACATATGAAGAAGAGACACGTGGCAAATACACGTTAGTAATTCAAGAAACATCTAAGAAATTAAGTTAAACTGATATAAATACGTATTTATGCAATATTTGTCATAAAATGAAAGTTTGTCAAAAAATTAATAATATGTATGAAAATCTTAATGATTGCCTGAAACCATATCAGAGCGGCATACTGATTCACAAAATTTTAGAACCTATTTCAAACATAAAAAATAAAGCAGAGAAAAGCCAGCGATTTAATGAAAAAGCTAAATGATAGTTATTGGTAGAGCCTAAAAAAGATGATCAAATATCACACGAAGCGTAACAGGATATTAAAAATAAAGTAGATCCAAGTAAACTAACAGCTGGAAAACCATAAAAGCTCTTGGAAAGGGTGGTATTGATAATAAATGTAGTGATAGTAGAAAAGACAAAATTGAAAGCCGAAATTAAGAAATCTGAAGATAGTAATTAAAAAATGAGAACACATGTAAACAAGTACCTGTCAACTAAAATAATAATAGAAAAGAATTTCTTAAATAAGAAAAAGAAGTACTAGGAAGATATTTTATTATATGTTCAATCGGAGATATATTCAAATATCACAGACAAGTCACAATCAAATACATAATGGCAAAAATGTAATGTGTTTGAACACCTGTAAGGAATTAGATGTTATAAATGTACAGGGAATAATCACTTTATTAAGTAATGTAAAAATGCGGAAACATGTGATAATTGTGCTGCTAATCATTTAACAAAACGAATGTGATAGCATAATCGTCTATAAGTGCATAAATTATATAAAGGCACTTATAAATTTGATGTGAATATTGATACTAATAACACAGCGTTTAAGATAAACTCTATAAATAACTTAAAGAATATTTAGCAATTACATAGTACAGTACGTAGTAGGCTTATTCCCTCGGAAATGATGAAATCTCGTTTCTTTAATTGTCAAGAAGTTTTGAATATTTGTACAAATAGTCCACAAGTATATGCAAGAAAACATATTATAAGTAATATATCTGTATATTTTAGCAGTAATTGGTTCACAAAGATTATTATTATTATTTTTATATAATTTTGGCGAATTTGAATAAACGCCAAAATAGCAATTTGTATTATATTTTAAAAGAGCCAATTTTAATCACTACTAATACAAAAATACTATTTTATGCACACCAGTAACACTAAAACCAACCATTAACGAATATTACTAACAAAATATGATTAGTAAGATAATTATCCGAGTTTGTAAGTTAATATATTTACAGAAATCTTTTGTTCGTTTGTGTGCTAATCAACAAAAATTCTTAATATAAACTACTAACATCTCCGTAAATACAATAAAAGCAATATTAGTTTTTAAGTAATATAGGGTAAATCAGGCATACGTGCCCCAGCCGATAATGTGCCCCACTCGCAGAACTGACAGATGCATTTTGAATTTGGCGCTAATTTGGTCCGTGCGGGTTAGTAATAGAAGTATGGCGTCGATGTAAACAACTCAGTGCTGTTATTTATTTGTTTTTACGAAGAAAAAGTGGTCACAGGGTATGTATCATAGTCTGAAAATGTTTTGTGTCTGTTGTAACATTGAGTTAAAGTGTTTGCTTCATGTTTTTTTTTCCATTTTTAAAGTTTTATTCTAAAGCTAACCTCTTTGAACTATTGTGTACATACAATTGCGTTTCGTTCTTCCTACTTTTTGTTTGAAATCAAGTGGGGCACGTTATACTGAACTTTGGCTAATGCGCCCCGATTTCTTTCGGGTAATGTGCCCCACGTCTGTATTAGTTTTATATTTTTATTTTTAAGTATTTCTGATTGGTTATTTTATTTTAGGAAATGGGGAAGGAAAAAGCTACAGATCCAAGAAAATGGACAGAAGAAAATATGAAAAAAGCTATAGAAGATGTCATGAGCAAGAAAATGGGAGTTAATGAAGCTAGCCGGACATATGAAATACCATCAAGAACCTTACGTAGACACATCCTGAAAGGCTGGGATAGCAAGCAGAATATAGGTAGACCTTCGGAATTAGGACATGAAAATGAATTGAGACTCGTAGCTCACATCAAACGTCTCGAATCCATCGGATTTCCTCTAGAACAAACAAGACTGCAGTCTATTGCTTACGACTTTGCTGAAGAACTAGAATTACCTCATCGATTCAATAAGGAGAAAAAACAAGCTGGATGGGATTGGTTCCAAGGGTTCATGAAGAGGCATCCAGAGCTAAGTAAAAGAAAAGCGGAAGGCCTGTCTCTGGCGAGAGCTACTGGTATGAATCGACAGGATGTCAATAATTATTTTGAGATGTTGCTGAAAGTGTTGACTGAAAATGATTTAATTGGTAAGCCTGAAAGAATTTTCAACATGGACGAAAGTGGCATTCAAATTAACAATAAAACTGGAATCGTAGTAGCTAGCAAGGGTGCAAAATGTGTTAATTCTGTAACCAGCGCTGAAAAAGGTGAACATATTTCTATAATTGCATGCTGCAATGCTGAGGGCACTTTTCTTCCCCCCGTTTTGATATTTAAAGGTAAATACAAAAAACTTGAATTTTCTGAAGGGCTGCCGCCAGGATCAGATGTTTTTATGAATCAAAAATCATCTTACATCAACGCTGATCTATTCTACAACTGGATGAAAGATCATTTTATTCCACGAAAGTCAGACGGGAAAGTTCTTCTGATTCTTGATGGCCATTCCTCCCATTCGAATTCATATAAAATGCTACAGTTAGCTAAAGAAAACGAAATAATTTTGCTTTGTCTACCTAGCCATACTACTCAGGCTCTACAACCTTTAGACAAAAGTTTTTTCAAGCCTTTTAAAAGCTACCTATCCAAAGCAGTAACCACTTGGTTTATAAACAACAAAGAAAGGAATTTAAACCGACACCACATTTCAAAACTAATTGGTGAAGCCTGGTACAACTCTGCAATTCCAGCAATCGGTGTTTCAGGATTTAAAGCAACAGGGATATATCCCTATGATCCAAACATTGTTCCTGACTATTTCTTCAGCGTTTCTGATGCAGCAGTTAGAAACAGTCCTGACAATATTCAAAAGAATGACCTTTCTTTGCCGAGTACTTCAACATCTTCAATAAATCAGAGTGACCAGATTGCACACGCTTCTAATGTTTTACAGAAAGAAACACCAACTAAGACCTTACAAATAGTGAGTCCTTTGCCTGTTTTACGTCATAAAACCAGTAAAAGGAAACAGAATGTTAAGATTTTGACATCAGAAACACATTTAGCAACTCGTAAACTCTTTGAAGACAAAAAGAAGTCGCAGGAGAAACACTTGGCAGCACCAGCAAAACGTAAGAAGAATGTTGCAAAAGTGTCTTCATCATCGGAAAGTGAAGAAGAGTTACAGCTCAGTGAATCAAGTGAAGAATGTTCTGTTGAAAATGAAAACACTTGTGTAGAATGTCTCGAATCTTACTTCCATACAAAGAAAAAAAGTGACTGGATCCAGTGTTTGCAGTGTTCTGGCTGGTTGCATGAAGATTGCTCAAACTTTCCAGAGAAATGCAACAAGTGCGGTGACCAAAATAAAGGAAAAGGAAAAGGCAAGAAGACTAAAAAATGAGAGGCTTTATTGGGGCACATATGACTGATGTATCCGTGGAATGTGCCCCACCCTAGACTTTAAGAAATCGTTGATCTCAGCTATTTTAATTACTTTTAAGAAGTTTTTTTTTGTTTTTGTTATACCTATTGAGTCGGAGGTTAAGACTAATCACTTTAATAAACATGTTTTAAATAACACCGTTTATTATTTCAATTTTTCGAATGGTGGGGCACAATTGCCAGGTTTACCCTATTTGTCTATTTTAAAAGCACTTAAAAAAGACTATTATTATTATTATTATACAATCTTGACTTAAGTGATTAAACGTAAATAAAAAAAAATATATCGTATTTTAAAAGAGTAAAGTTTAATTACTACTAGTACAAAATCTACTATTTTATGCTATAAACAACACGCCAGTAAAAATAAAGCCACTCACAGAAGAATATTTCAGTATTACTCATTTTCTCATTTTCATGCTAATTAAAAATAAATTTCTTAGTATAACAACTTACAATCCCTTAAATGCACAATTGATTCTATAAGGTGTTATAAATTACGGAAAATTTAATTGATTTAAACTGAATATTTTTGACTGTATAATATATTAGAAAGACTTATATTTTTCCTTTGGTAAATTCACGATGCAAGTCATAAACAGAGAGTTGAAACTAACACATAGGAAATGAGCAAAATACCAATTGACATATATAAATATTAAATATTGTATACTTTTATGTTGTCGGCACTGCAAACGACGCTCAAGTTCTTGACACATGTTGCAATTACAAAACTGTTATTTTCATAACAAATAATGCCGAAAACATTTTTTAACAGTCGGTGTAAATCGAAAGTTGTACCTGTACTTGCTATTTCGAAGCTGAACGTGATTACTGCAGTTGTTACTTCTAACTGCTATAAGAAAAGGATATTCTAAATTTTTCATACATTACATACTAGTACAATCAAATTGTTTTGTAGCAAGTATAGCAGCATTAGGAATAAGTCTTACATCTGTCACTAAAATATCTTCTGATGATCAAAATATAATCTTACATCCCCTGAAAAAAAGCGTGTCAAGCAAAAACTCATCGTACATATTGACGATTTTATTATGTGTGTCGTTAGTAATGCTATCTAGGATATGTATAAAAACTGTAAGTACTTCTAAAAAACTGTTGTTATGATACAATTTCGTTATAATTATATTACACTATAATTATATTACGCTAAAATCATTGACTGCTGTACTTTGGATCATGACGTTCTTATCGGTGGTCGAATATGGCTATGAAAAATAACAAGAAACTTAGACTTCCGTTACACAAAAGATCAAAGCACTTTGCATCAAAACGTATGGAATTTGTTCACATAATATGTGCATTTAAAGCAATCTAATACTTATCAGTGTCTCTGATGAACCCTCGATTTTTGAAGATGATAATGTTAAACAATCTTGGTGATAAAAGAAACCGAGTTATTCCAAACCATATTAAACTCAAGCCTAACTTCAGTAACATAGCAGCACGGAAGGCAGTAGAAGTAGGAGAAAGAACTTGGCTTAATGAAGAAATTAAAAAACTTCATCACAACAGAAATGTCTTGTCAGCTTATCTTAAGGTGTTGCATTCCGAGTTAACTATTAGACTTGCTAATTTAGAGTTTGATTTTTTGTACGAACAGATCCAAGAAAAGGTAAAACCTTTAGTCCAAAAAAATTGTTAGTACTCAAATCAAAAATTGATAGACTGATTTCAAATAAAAACCGTATCAATCTTGCTAATAATCTAGCTTACATTAACAATCACAACTTTTCTCTTTTTGATCGCTTCAAATACGTAACTACTCTCAATTTTACCACTGACGAACAAAAATTAATTTCAAAAGGTTTTAAATATAACATAAAACCTATCATGAAACACAAACATTTGGAAAACCTGGCAATAGAAACCGAATTAGCTCTGTATAATTCTGATAATAATGAAATTCATAAACATGTAGCTAAAAATATTATTGAAAGTAATAGTACTTTGCAATTCTTCAAGAATTAAATCTATAATTAAATCTTTACAACGAAAGTGAAGAGATAATGAAACATTTTTTATTAAAGCGGATAAAGGAAATACTGTTATTGCTATCCCCAAGTTAGATTATCTTAAAAATGTTGAAAATTCAATGTAAAAGCCCCAGATAGAAATTTGTGTAAACAATTAATTAACATTATAAAAGATCATACAAGATTTAAATCTAAATTTTCTATTAAAAATTCCTAGTAAATCTAGATTTTTGTAATTTGATGTTACGAACTTATTTACCCATATCCCCACAAAAGAGGTATCCTAGATTTACTTAAGATCTGTATGGAACAAAATTATTTCCAATTCAATTACGAATATTATAAACAAACCACAGGTCTTGCTTTGGGTAATCGTTTACGCCCATTACTAGCGGAAATTTTCATGAATCATTTCGAAGAAACTATTAGCTCTCACCCCCTATTCAAAAATTGCATTTACTGGTATAGGTATGTAGATGATAGATTGGTATGTTTTATAGATGCCGATAGACAATTAAATATGTTTTTTGATTATATTAATGATGTACATCCTAATATAAAATTGACACTAGAAACAGAGACTAACGGTTGTATTAATTTACTAGACCTTACTATTTCATAGAATATAAATAAAAAACATGAATTTGCAATTTATCACAAGCCTACACATACTGACACAACTATACATTCTTCTTCCTTTTACCCTTTAAAAAATAAATAAGCTGCTTATGAATCAATGATACATAGACTAGTGAATACGTCACTTAATAAAACTAACGTTAATACAGAATTAGATAGAATATACTAAACAAACAAATAGCACATACCCGTTCTTTAATTTACCCTAAAATTTCTAGTAAAAATTCAGTACATTGTAACATGTCTCATATTGGCCAAACTGGAAGACCCTTTGCCCAGAGAGTGTCCGAACATAAAAGAAGTTAACGGGATGAAAAAGCTGATTCTACATTTGCAAACCATTGTTTAGAATATAAACATACTTTTAAAAATAATATTTAAATACATCATATCCAAGATAAAAGTAAAAAACTTGATCTCCTAGAATGAATAGATTTCTATTGATTCTATTCAAAATTAGGGTTTGCGTTAAATGATCAAACCAACCTGTCACTCTCCACTTTTGTCCTTAAATTTGTAATATGTTTTCCCGTATATATTTTCTCGCACAAATGTAAATTCTTCATTATTCATCCACCTGATGAAGTCGATGTGCGACGAAACAACGTTGTAGTGGTTTACTTTGAAACTTCAAAATCAGTGTTTTATTTTTATTATTATAAAAGTAGTTTTCGCTAAAATAAAGTTGGTAAAAAAATTTAAGAAGTACATGTTACTATGTAATTTGAACCATAATATAATCATCTATCTATCTATCAACTAGCATATCAAAATTAATAGAATAAACTATTTACAATCAATTTCTGTGGTTTTGGAAGTAGCATCAGTTATTATTATTGCCATTTATTTTTTATTTTATTTATTATTACCATTGTCAACAAACCACCTAAATGAGCTTTCTTAGGAAATTAGTTTGTTGAAACTACAATTATTGGATTTAGTCAACAAGTAAGTGCATTAAATCTGCGATTATGTTTCTCGATCGATATTGGAAGATTTACATTGTTTGTAGAACACAGTCTGAACCTATATATAAGGTTGAACAAGTGGCAAGGAAATAGAGGCATAAAGTTCTACGTCTACCCCCATATAATTACACTTACTTTAAACATAACTGGGGCATAATGAAAAATTATTACAATAGTCATGTAGGAAAAACTAGCCGTTCTCTTGAAAATTCAAGGTTAATATAGTAAACAGCTTTAAAAGCAATCGCCAATCCTGAAATTTGTAAAAATACATACTATGAACCCTGAACCTGAAGAGCAGATACAGCTATTGTGGGAAAGGGAAATGGCTATAGATTGAGAAGATCCAGATGAATTTATTATCCATGTTGGTACAGACAACGAAACAGAAAACGAGGATTTAATAACTTCGGACTAAACTACATAAGTATCCAATTATATTATTTATTTTGTGCTATTTTATATTTACGTCGAATGTATAATTACAGTATATCGTATTTTCTGCTGAATGTATTTGTTGTATTTTATTTAAAATTAATAAAGTTGCAATAAATCCGAGATTCAACATACAAAAAAGTATATCAAAAAACAAAATTCTTCTTTTTATAATCCTGTATTCACGTGAAGATGATTATCGTTATTTAACGTGTAGAGAATAAAAATTATATTTTGTAATGTGTACAATATTTTATTTTTGTTTAAAAATATAACCAAATAAACTGTATTTGCCAGCAAATTAGCATATCTAATGCATTACAAATCATTTAATTTTACTACATTTGATAGCACGTGGACTATTTAATGTATTTTTTGTGTCAGTTTTGTAGATGTCACATAACCTGCATATCTTGAAACGTAAATTTTTTTAACAACATTTCATAAACGGCATTAACGATGTGCAAGTACTCCTATTGCGAATTTACTACAATAAAAAATAACTTCAAAAATGTTTCTGATTAAATTCCATATTTTATTCCCTCGGGTAATCCCTGCATAACAGATTAGGTAAAGAATTCAATTATCAGGGTAAAATAAATTGTTACGTTGTGAGAGTGAAGAGAATATATAAAAGTCATAATTTTCATTCTTGTAACTTCACTTTTTTTTTATAAAGAGTTAAAAAATTTGCGGATTATCTTCTATAAAAGTGACAGTCACACAAAATCTTTTTAGAAGTTGAGCGAAGTCTTATCTTACAAGTAATACATAAATGCGGTTTGGGAAAAGTAAAATACAGTCTCTCATCTTACGGAGTCCGAGTTAAGAGGAGTAATGTAATTAGTATGGATTGCGACAATGAAAATATGTATCAAACTTTTCTGTTAATTAAGTTTGTCGAAGAAAAACGGTGACCGATAATGTATAATAATTGCTCTGACAAATACTATTATGTCTTTTTAAACACTGTTGAGGATGTAAACAAGTTTGTCAAATTGCACCGTACGTAATACATATGTAGTTATACATAATATGTATATTTCACATGAATCATTCAAATTTTTAATAATTTCCATCATTTGTAACCTAATTTGTACAAATTAATAGGAATTAATAAAAAAATCCGCACCATATTTTAAAAGCACTTATTTAAATTATTTCTGATAAATTATGTACTTTAAACAACACATAGTTACTATAAAACTAGTTAGCAAAAAATATTTTACATTGAAAATATAAGCCGAGATAATAATATGAGTACATGAGTTAATGTATGGTACATTCTACTTTTACATTTGCATGCGCATGAAAAATAATGTGCATAGCGTAAACTACGTATATTCTCGTAAATATAAGTGAAAATAAAATTATTTTCAGTATACACTTTTATCTACATACAAATTTATATACTTACATGTTTGTTAATTGACTATTGTGGTGGATTAATATGCAAACATTGCTTACATAATAAATAACACAAATTCTAAATATTTAACAGCAATACTAATAAAATAATTTTATATAAATGTTTGTGTAAATCGAAAAAAATCTTACATCGGATTGTTTCACGCAACCAACATTCTGCAAATTATTACCTTATCTGGTATTTTTAAAGTATTAAATTATCAGCATTTTAGAAATATTTTTTTTTATTGAGTAACACCTTGTTTTGTAGAGTAATATAAAAACAAACAAAGAATATCTGGTAGTTAGTACACTTGTTAATAACTACTTTAGAAGCTATTAATATTAAGTCACGCGAAGAAGAATAATACTCTATGATTTGGTATAGATCCTAGTAAAAAGACATTAGCCAAGTCATAAATAAAATCCACAAAAGTTGAAAACGATAATATTTTAAAATTTGCTGTATTTCCTAGTTCCCAAGTCGTTCATAAAATCCACAAAACTATTAAAGGGTTTCTACATACACATCATAGTTCACTATAATTAAGTACAATTATCATAAGAATCAAAAATAACATATTATTTAAGGCTTTTATTATTTTTTTTATTATTCTTTATTGATTTCTAATTACATATTACCATCCTTATTTACTCTTCGCTGTTACCAAACATACTTTAATAATTCTTGCTTTGTTTTTTTTATATAAAATGTATTTGTTTTACTGTATATATACGTATCACGATAAAACACAAAATAATAAATAACACTGTGTTGCAGTTTTATTGCCAAAAATATTTATATTATATTTTAAACCGCGGTAGTTTAATATGATGCCGAGCTCTTTGCGTTATTTATATCTCTAGCTGCTTTGAAGGTGTAATTGTTTGAAATTTTACGTACGCATATGAATTTTCAACTTAGAGCTGCGATTAATAACTGTAAAAGAAACAAATATGCTGCAGCAAAGGAAAAAATTATTACGTACCTGACATTTCGGTAGTTCCTCGTTTGCGCTACGAGGTACTTTCCAACCTAGTAATGGTGGTATACAAATAATAGCGGATAACAACCAAACGGCCGCTATCATAATGATGGCTCGCATTGGCGTCCTCTTTTTAAGGTACTCGACAGCCTGCGTGATGCTCCAATATCTATCTAGTGATATGAGACACAAGTTCATAATGGATGCTGTACTGAGTAATACGTCCATGGCCGAGTGTATATCGCACCACCACGTTCCGAAAATCCAATAACCCATCAGCTCGTTCGCGAGCGAAAAGGGCATAATTATGAGTCCAAGAAAAAAGTCCGCAACCGCTAGTGACGCGATGAACCAATTCTGGATGTTTTTTAAAGCTTTCTCAGTCGTTATGGCGATAATTACCAACATGTTACCGATCACCACCACTATCATTATAATGGTGACGATAATAGAGGCCAACACTATTTGTGGCATCGTGTACCCGCTCGGATAGGAAGTTATGATCACGTTGGTACTATTCGAAAGGGTTCCATTACCGGTGCCGTTCTCCAAAAAAAGGAACGCTTCTTCCGTACCGATGGTAGTACGCGAGGTTAGGTTTGCCATGGCCATGTCGATTGAGGCACTCTCAGATTCTTTTGGAAGAGTCAGTTAAGAAGTTAGAATATGTTATTGTGTACGTGAATTGTTTTAAAAGTCAATATATAATTTATGTATATGTTTAAACTATTTAACCGAGTTTATTATATATTTTGGTCCCTAAACACACTATGTACAATACCCGTTTTAACCGAAGCAGCCCGTGTGTCGGCGATTAAATGTGAAACTTAAAAGTACCAAATTATCAACTATATATTTTTATTAATATTATTATTATTTTAGAGAATTATTATTTAGAGTGAGAGAACACTAGCTATGGTTATGCATTTATTTTATTTTTAATTTTAGAATAATGTGAAATAGTTCGCGCCACCACTGTGGCCCATGTATGACCAATCGTCTTCGTCGTCGTCTTCGGCGCCGTTTTCAATGCGGAGCTCGGTTGGCATGTTACCGCCACGCTCCACTACCGCACACTGTATGAGCCGCTCCCGGCGACGGGCATGCGTCGAAACGTGAACGTTGCGCATCTCTTGATCCTCTTCTTCTAATTACAGATTAACGCTCGGTATCAATTATTTACAAAGATATCCTACACCGTCCTATCAATCTTTCAAGTCCGGGAATGCATCGCCGTTGCATTCCACCACTATCGTGCACTCTTCATACAAAATGTATCAACTGCCTGCCTGGCATGCTACCTTCTTAGTGTATACCTGAAACTGCATCTCGAGCTTTAGCTGTTTCTTTTGTTGCACGTCTCTCCGCGCGTAAGTATGTACAAAAGGACGAACATTCCTGAAAATCCGGAACAATACTGCTGGTCCGAAGGTAATTAATTATTACCTGAATTGTTGTTTGGATATACTTTTGTTTTGAAGTATTATCTATGTAGTGCAGCATAGTTTAACCACGATTGTTATTGTTTTAGGGCGCTAAACTGCTTCATTCTAAAAGAGCATACCTACATGAAAATGTTCACTGTATGTTTGTGTGTTTATATACGTTCAACTTAAAGGACATCACAAAGAAGTGTTTTGAAACCCAATAAATAAAATAAATAACCGATTTCTTAGATTATTGCATTGGTATGTTACAAATTTCTATTCAAAAATTCTTCATATACTACTAACTTGACTATATTTAGTAGTTCCAAAGCATGTCTAAAACTAAATTGTAATGGCAGCTAAATTCATTTAACTTAGCTATTCTGTTCAAGTATATTTAACTTTAAATAATTTCCAAAATGTTGCTTCATAAAACGATAAAAATAATACGTATTATAGAAAAATTAATTCTACTAGAGTATTAGAACCCAAACACAGTGAAAAACCGGAGGATATTTAAATTACATAAATCCAATCAGAGGAACATCAAATAAATTACATAAGAAAAAAGCATAATAATAACAATAATATCAAACCAAGCACTATAAGTCACTATTTATTATCATGATAAGAAGTATAAAGTGTTTGATTCTGTCTAGTTGATAAGGGCAGCGCTGTATTTTCAGTCATTTCCTGTCTCAAAATAAGAAGGAGTGATTCAAATATCTCGCCAAAACTCGGAACGCATTCATTAAAATGTTGTAAATAATTTGATTTGACATCTAAACTAGAGATGAGAGCAGATATTGGTCACAGTTTTTTTTTCACAGTGATTTTCTAATCACTGTTTTCACCGTTTGGAAATTCGCGGAATCACAGTGATTACTTTCGTATTTATTATGATGGAAAGGGTTCTTTTCAATAGGGGCGTTTTTTTTCATGTAAAGAAAGATTTCTGTCTGCGATTCTAAGATTTACTTAACTTTAAATAATATATCAATTTAACATAAATATGTTTCATACTAGCTGTAACGTAGTAAGTCGAAGTCGATTACGTTCTAACAAAGTTAGTAAACTTTTTTCATAATAATTAATAATGATTAATAATGTAGTTTAATAAATTAATAATTAAAAAGTGTCCAAGTAAACTTTATATTTAATAAATATAATATTAGGAGAGAAACTGAAATGTATTTAATTATTCAAAAAAACAAAATTTCTAAAATATTCGAACAAAACATGTCTTTTATTTTAAGCTTTTTTGAACTTTTAATAACCGAAATAGAAAAAATAGTATAAAATACACGTTTCATAAGACATTTCGCGCACTTGTTCTTTAGAAAACTCGCCTAGCGGCTCGTTTTCTAAACTTGAACGCGTGCGCAAAAATCGTGTCTTATGAAACTTGTATTTTAATATACTATATAACCTCGGTAGTTTATCAACAAATCAATAATTTCCATTATATAACGCGAATTTATGTTAAGATATTCATTTTCACTACGCATAGTTAAACAGCTCAAAGAGCTGTTTAAAATCGAACGGCGAAATATGGGCGAAAGCAGGAACCGTTTATTTTCACCGTACCTATACAGCTCGGAGAACGGTGATTAAAAGAGCTGTTTTAAATAAAGCGAACGGCGAAAGCAAGAACCGTTTATTTTCACAGTTTGTTTTCGCCGTTTGTTTTCACTGTTTATTTTCACCGCTCACGGTAAACAGCTCGGAGGAACCCTTTACCATGCGCGGTGAAAATAAACGGTGAACACAAACGGTGAAAACAAACAGTGAAAACAAACGGTGAAAATAAGCGGCTCCTGCTTTCGCTGTGATTAAAAGAGCTGTTTAAAATCGCCGCGATTTTGAAATCACCGTTTGCTTTAGAACGGTGAATGAAAAATCACCGTTAAGACCATCTCTAATCTAAACAGTTGAAAATGTACAAATTTGTCAACAATTTCAAATTTTACTCTTTGTTTTTAATAAGTCTAAAGAAGAGTATATTTTTAGATTAATATGTAAAAATACTAAAAAGTATGACTGAATACGATGTTTGACGTAACCTGTTCTGCTGAACTCTAAACTCGAGCACGTAAATATTTTATTTTTTTTAATATGAAAGTTATTTGTGCACATAACATACATTATTGATATTTGAATCAGATTTGATTGTAAAACTAAAATGACTTTTACGATTTATTATGAAACTACAACAAAAATACAATATCAAAGATATACATATACAAAACTTAGCTGCATAAATTAGTATGTTTCATTGGAGCATAATAAGTCAATTTCATTTCACTATTTCCAACACAAATAAAAGGTTCTACAATATCATTCATTAATCCATCCCGCATTTTGTCCTAAGTTGGTAGCCTTTCCACTCTATGTGATGTGATGCAATGACTATTACAGCATTTTCTGGCAATTTCTGTAACACTTGTATAACCATTTTTCAAAAATAATTAAATTAAATTAAGTTTATTTTATCATTGCAGTCAGCTATTTTTATACCAACGAGGAGATTTGTTTCAAAAAACAAAAACTGTACACCATCTGCCGTATAGTAGTTTTGACATAATTATAAAATTATAGTTGTTTTATATGATTGGCCACCCTATCATTAAGAAATCTTAGCTAGCCTGCTTCTATTCTTTAATTGTGCTATATCTATATATATCTTGGCAGCCTTGCTTATGTTTATCTTTACTTTATTTCGTCGCGCTCTTTTCCTCTTTCTACTTTCGTATCAGAAATTAAAATATGTCGACTACGGTATACATAGCACTATAATTCAAACCAACCCCTTGCACATAAGAGAAAAATGTAGTAATAGCTTTTAACATTTAGACCAACAATAATAAAAAAATTGAAAAACATTTTAACAAAAAACAATTATTCAATGGAGTTTATACAAAACATCATAAAATGTCGACTTAACAAAATATATAATAATAAAACTTTTGAAGATAGGAAAGGAAAAGACACATCAAACAATTTAACATACATCCCAATTCCCTACATACATAAACTTTCTGAAAAAATTAACAGTTCGACAGTACAATTTCAAGATTGCATACAAAAATGATAATAATTAAAAAAAAATGCATTCCAAAAGATCCAACACCTACAACTAAACAAGCACACGTAGTTGGTAACATTCCATGTGGAGACTGTGATAAAGTGTATATTGGACAGACGAAACAGGTACTTGAAGAAAGAATTAAAGGTCACACACATGCAAAAAAACAAACCGCATTAAAAAACAACACAATAACCCGCAATATTTTAGAGATGATTAACATTGTTAGAAATGAAAATACAGTTAATGATCGAAATGAAATAAAAGGATTCAAAATTTTATTATCCACGCATACAATTAATTACACCCTCTATTGTTCTAACAATGTTAGGAATCACAATTTATATTCCATTTACAAATAAAATCAATACCGCATAAAGAAAATATAAAGAACAACAAAAAGACCGAGATACAAGAAACATAAAAGAAGATTATCACAGCATATACATGCTCAATTTTGACAGAATAAACTGAACACACACGAATAATTTTTAAACACACATGTCAAAAGTAAAATTAGCAGAGATTATAAATATTATAAATATCAGTACTTTTATTCTCTTAATAAATCTCTGTAGAAAACATAATTTAAAAAATATTTGCAAAAAACAGCTATTCCATAAGAGTAAAAGTCCTTCTTCAGGTCCGAATTTTAATTTTTTTTTATACGAAAGTTGTTCCAAATGCATGCAGATTTTTAATAAATCTATATAGAATGCAAAATTGCGAGTTTTTTTTTATTTTAAAATTAATCAATTCGGTCTCTAGAATCCTAGATAAATCTGTATCGAATGCATAATTTGCAAGATATTTGCAAAAAAGCTGTTTCTTTGCAAAAACAAAAAACCTACTTCAGGTAGAAATGTCAAAAAACATTCTTTGCAAAATATGTTTGACCGCAAACGTGTTAAAACACACTCAGAGAGGAAGAGAGAGAGAGAGATGTTTGCAAAAACGTAGTATACCATTAAACGTAATTAAATACAGCAGAGAATTATATGTACATTAAGTATAGTTTGATACTTACATAAAAAGTGAACACTAGTGAACTCTAACTAGAAATAAAATTTAACATAGAAACACTAATTGTTAAAAATATTCAAAGAAAATATACTAAAACGTCACCTTACACTGAGCAAAATATAAAATTAATTAAACCGACCCATCGGAGTGAAGTCAAAATGTCATGAAACATTTTACTTACACTATATGTAGTGTAAGTAGTGTTGACAAGCTTATTTAACCCTAGGACATATGACGGAATCGCATGACAGAAAACAATAAATAAATCAAAAATTCCTGTAGTCTTTCTAAAACCAGCCTTATTTTCGTCAGAAATGTAATTGTAATAAAAGACCAGCTTTCATTTTGTAATAATATCTCTTAAAAATGTATTTATATATGTATTGGAAGCAGGAAATCGCTTTCTCCTTCTGCGTTGTTGTGGGCGTTATCTTCTATAAATATTGTTTTTATTTCTTATAATATAGCAGAATGGCTTCCAAATAAAAGAATAAAACTAAATTTATGTTCTCAGACATAAACGCTTTCCGTTTTGTTTCGCGTATCTAAGATAAGAGAGCACAAAAAGTTCCGCTTAGTTCCAGCTAACGAGATATTAATGTAGCTTTGCGAAAAGGAATAGTGAGAAACATAACCTTACGTGTGCCTTAGGTATTTCCTTGCTTTCCAAACTAGAAAACAGATTATGTTATATGTAGCTAAATATATACCTCTGTATTGTATGTATGTGTACCTATAACGATGCTTGAAACTTGGTGCATTCTTTATAGTATAAGCATAATCTGTTTGCTACAGAATGCATTGGAAACATTTACGTGAAAAAATTCAACTTTCGATGACCACTTTATCCACAAACTCTGAAATAAAGTGTATCAGTTTCGGATTAGAGTGAAGTAAAAAAAAATCCTTTTTTTTTTAAAAGTTCGAATCAAATTCATTTCAATTGAAATACATTAATATGTAATATTTTTGATTGAGCTTAAATTACTAATTACTAATACCATACACACTACTGATTGTGTAATAAGAAAGAACAAAATAAAAACTAATTAAAGAGAATTTCTTATACCGGTTGTTACCTTTCATCAGTCAGCGCATAAGGTGTAAGGAAAGTTTTTGCACCGTTAATGAAACATTTTAGAAACATTTTCTACACTCCAGCAAATATTTTGTCTGTAATCTTAACAATATCATGGCTTGATATGTTCTCCTTGAAGGCTGTATCGGTTTTTGAAAATGTTTATTTTTCTTTATAAGGTATTTATGTAATTTCCATTTATACATTCTGTATTAATAACCCAAACTCTTATTCGGTTTTGACATTTCCTTTTACTACCCTCTTCAAATTGATGAGGCAAAAGCATCAGTTTTCGAAAATGAAAGTTTTAAAAAAAAATTCATGTTCAAGGAAGTTAGACAAGATTGCATTGATAACTAGTGTCTAATATCGATATTTTGTAATATTGAAAAATGTATTTGCTAACCACTTTATAATTACGTAAAATATCACCTGTCTACTGCGCATCATCGTTTCATACAGGGCCGTTCGGGAGTCACCAATCATCTTCCTGTCAGCCAGTTGATCGTGATTGGCGTTGATAGTCGTTCTCAGACTGAAGTGTTATACACCGATTTCTCTAAAGCTTTTAACCGATTTAATAATGGTATGCTATTTGATAACCTATCAACAACTTGGATATAACATAATCTTCTTTTATTTTTTAGATCTTATTTTGCAGAATGTCAAAAATTTGTTTTATGTATGGCTTTCGATATAACTGCATCGCTGTAACATCAGAAGTACCCCAGAGGTCCATTTGTGTCCATTATTTTTTAAAATTTTATTAATGATATTGCTAAAGTGTTAGATGTAGGCTAACTGTTGTATGGTGATGATCTCAAAATCTTCTTTTAGCCAAACCATTTGGGTGACAGTTTAAAATTGCAAGCTAACCTTGATACACTATGCGAATGGTGAGTCCTAAACGACTTTTCTTTAAACATTCATAAACATTTATGTCATACACGACTTAGATTGATTGCATTAGTTACAATTAAAATAAAACCGAAAATCTGACGAATTCTTGCCTGTCCCCCCTTTTTTGGAAATTAAAATTTTGACAGTTGTTCAATGTTGTTCTAGGTTTGTTCTAAATTCTTTCAAAATAATGCAAAGAATTTTTTTGATGTATAAGAACAATGTTCAGGACAACCTTCCAGGTTCTGAAGGTTGTTCCAAACAACCTTCAGACTTTCAGTTTTCAAAGAATATTTCAAAGATTAATTTCGGCATTTTAGACGGCCAATTATGATTTCTTTTTTGAAATACTTTGGAAGAATATAGAAGAAATCTAGAACAAACCGGAACAACCGTCAGAATCTAGATTTTCGAAAAAAGGTCGGCTAACTTCTCACCTTTGGATTTAGTTTTTTTCAAAAAAATTTTAATGTATAAAGGACACTCTTTTTGTGTATTGAAGCAATGCTTAGAACAAATCTAGAACAACTAGCAATATCTTTCAACATTTTAATATTTGCAAAAGCGGGGTCTGGTTTTATAGTTTTGCCTTTCTTTTTTCCCAATTTTCTCGACTGATTTTAATTTTTCCTTTGACATGCTTTGGAACAATTTGGAACAAAGAAAGAGCAACCTTTCAAAAAAGGTGGGATGGCAAAAACTCGTTTTCTTGCGACTATCTCGGTCACCTTTGAATTTCTATTGAAATTCTTTGGAACAACGTTTAGGACAACTAGAACACACTAGAACAACATTCGGAATTTCAGTTTCCGAAAAAAGAGATGCTGGATAAAGTTGTCTTCTTTAAATTATCTCGGCCAATGTTGTCTTTTGTTTTATATACTTTGGAACAATTTAGATCAAACCTAGAACAACCTGAAACAATCAGATTTTCGATTTTCGAAAACACGGCGGCTAACTTCGGACACTCTTTGTCAACCTTTTAAAGAATATCTATCTAAACTCAATAGCGCGTATTACGCCATTTTGAAATTTAAAAATTCTATGGATTCTCAGCAATTTTGGAGATATATTATGCCATCGCGCATTCGCATCTAAGTTATAATGTCATATTGTGGGGCAGTTCGTCGCGGGCTAATGTTAGTCGCATTTTTGTTGCTCAGAAAAGACTTGTGCGGCTGATTTTTGGTTTGAGACCCACGGATTCGTGCCGTCCGCTATTTACCTCGAACAGAATTTTGACATTTCCATCGGTGTTTGTGTATAAGTGCTCTATTTTTGCTTTCACACATAAAGACAAATTCAAAAGAAACAGTGACTTCCATGATTATCCAACAAGATCAAAGGATAAGTTTAGTGTCCCGGTACATAAATCGGCGGCTTTTCAGAGATACCCCATGTATTGCTGCTTGTCGGTCTACAATGGTCTTCCACAACAAGTCAGGGAGAGTAGTTATATTAAAATATTTAAAAAAAAGAGTTAAAAATCTACTGATTGAAAGCTGTTTGTATGACTTTGGTCAGTTTTTCTAATGTTTGTTTTATTTTGTTTGTATATTTAGTGTTTCTTGCATTATTTATTTAGTGTTTCTCAAATAACTGTATGTGATATATCTTTACATTTGACGTAGCCGATATCACTTTGTGATCAAATGGTTTTAAATAAATTTATTATTATTATTATTATTTTTATTATGCCTAAGCACTACATGTTCCTAAGTTGCTATTCTGCAATAAGTCTGTAAATTAATGTATATAAATATATACATTCTATTTGTCATCAATAGTATTATGTAAGACATAATTTCTTTATTCTAAATATAAAAAACGATACTTATAATAAACTATAGTGTATCACGTAGGATCTCTTAATCTTATTTAAAGTTCAATAAGTGTGATAATGTATAGTGAATCGTAATGTAATACAGCACACCTTGTATTTATTTCAAGTTTCCTAAATAACATTGTATATAGAAAATACACCCATAGTGATATGAATGTGCTTCAGTTATTAATTCTATTTGGTAGGACTAAAAACAGTTTTCGATTATTAAAGTACATTGTATTGTTTCAATAATAGCTCACATGAGCAGTACATACGTAGGTGACTAGCAAGTATTATAAGAGAGAGCAGTGTGACTAAATTATCTATTTCGTAATTATTAGAATTGTAATGGCGGATTCTACCCTTTGAATAAGGCTATATATAAATTATTTTCACAGAAACATTATATATCTTGTTAGCAGATTCTGCTGATCATTTCAGATTTCTTTGTGAAACATTTTCAATTATTTACAAGATTTTACAACAATTATTTGTAAAAATTAAATTGATTCTCGTTGTATATGATTGGGAATTATCTTCCCAAAAGTTTAGCAAAACGTAGAGCGGCAAGTTTGAACTTTTGCTGCCAAGCCCCGAAGCAATTTACTTAAATATATAGTATTTATATTTGTTATTTGTTTCGTGAGTGTTGTTTTAGTTTCATTGATGTTAAAGTACCTCTAGAAATGATTTAACTTTTATATCTAACGAAATATTTCACAAAGTTTATCTTGTCTTTGTGAAGTAAAGACAACACATAAACTTTCTTTCATTACGCTATGTTTAGACAAAGATTTTCTCTTGAATTTATAGAACACAGACAATATGTAATAATACTTCTTTCAAGTTTTGTGGAAGGGTATGTAAAAAATATTGATCTATATGATTTACGTTTTTATCTGTTCTTTAGGCAGAATAAATCTTAAAACGGTCAGTATAATACAAAGGTTTCCAAATATATCATTACGTTGTTTAAGCGACTGCATTAAATCAATTCTCACATGTATATTCAGTATAATAATATGTAAGTCAATCAGTCCGATAATTGTGTGTTTCGGTTATACCTCATCAATTTGCCGAAATGTTCAGGTGATATACCTACTTTAAAAAAATAAAAGTTTAAAATACAGTTTCCATTAAAGAGTACATTCGTTAAGCTTGCCATCAATCACCTGCTCAATTTTGTCCGACATACTGGGGCATGGGATGTTAAGTAATGTAAATATTTGAAGTTTTTTGAATGTGCCCTACTTTATATTTAAATTAGTGTGAGAATATAATAATTCGGATATTGAGTTGAACTTTTAGGATGTCTGAAGACAATAAGAAAATGTAAAGCAAATTATTTTAATGTTGTTTAGAAGTGAAAAAAGCATTTAGAATAATTAAATAACTTTACTAAGTCCTGCTTCCAGTATACATTTTCCCGCCTTATTGATAACATTAAATATCTGGTATGTAGTGTGGTGACAAACACTTGCAGTTATTGGTGTAATAATTATAATCGCATATAAGTAAAAATTAATATAATGTTATACTGATACACAATTCGTTATCAGGAGCTGTGAGAGCAGTAGACCTCGAAAAATTTCACGTTGACTTTAAAAAATAAAAAACTGCAAGAGAGGTTAGAGTCAATAAATAAAATAATAATGTCTTTATTTAGCAATTTGCTATTATGTATACATGAGGCGTTTTCGGAAAATGTATAGCATTAACCTGACCCTGTTAGAAAGTACCTAACAGGTTCAGTAACTTTACCCGGTTAAATGAAACATTTCCGAACGCAATTGCGGTCACGTTGAGTAACGTAACGTAAACGTCTGCATATAACCTTATGAATACCTATCTTCATAACATAGTTTAGCTGTACTGGAAATACGACAGAAAAAATGGACCGGGGAGGGGGTAAAACAACCTGCATTACCCTACTCACTTACCAGAGTTATGAAAATCGAACCGGGTTGTTGAACCCGGTTACTTTTTCGATTTTACGAACACGGTTGTTTTTACCCGACTGAATTAACGAACGCATTCGTGCTAACCGTGTTGTAACCCCAATGACCGGGTTTAATTTCCGAAAACACCTATTATAAATATATGTTCAAATATAACATCTTAATTTGATATATGTGTTACAAACCAACTTCTAAAGTCAATAATTCAAGTGTATATGCTTATAAGCCAACGTCTTAAATAAACTTAGTCTATTACATTCTTTTATACTTTTGGGTAATGTATTATAAAGTTTCAAACCATCAACGTATACACTTGTTGTTGTTTGACTTCGTTGATATCTACTTATATGAGTCTTTAACATTACGTGTGCTATAACTATGCGTATCTCCTACTTGTACTAGCTTATCCGTTAAATATGAAGGTGCCTGACCGAACTTAATTCTATGTATAAAAACGAGTACTCTATATGCTAGTCTCTGTCGAATGTTCATTAATTGTAGTGCATCCAACATTATCTGGATGGGTGTATATTTACTACATTTCAGTATTACTCTCATACATTTATACTTTAGTTTTTGTAATTGTTGTATCTCATTTTGCTTTGCATTGAACAGAATTGTTGAACAATTTTCAAAGTGTGGTGCCATAAGCGATTTATATAACATAAGTTTAACATAGTTTGACAAGTTTTTACCTATTCTATTTAAAAATCCTACTTTTTTAGATATCTTACTTATTACATAGCTTAAATGTTTTTTGAAATTTAAATTTTCATCAATTATTATGCCAAGGTATTTTATTTGTGTTACTGACTCTAATTCAACATTATTAATTAGTATTTTAATCTTATCTTTATCATTGTGTTGTAATTTATGTCTACTTCCAATACACATAAACTTGGACTTATCAATATTTATACTTAAATTATTTCTACATAGCCATATATATAACGCGTCCAGTTCTTCATTCATCACTTTAACCATATCTTCCATATCATCGCCCGAAACGCAGAGCATTGTCTCATCCGCGAACATACACACGTCACAGCAGCCGACACACGACAACATATCATTCACATAAATATTGAATAGAACGGGGCCTAAAACAGATCCCTGGGGCACTCTATACCTAGTTTTTATCGCACTTGATACACTATTATTATATTTTACTATTTGTGTCCTATTATTTAAATAGCTAGAAAACCAATTTCGAACTATACCACCTATACCTATTGATTCCAGTTTTTTAATTAAAGTGTCTCTATTTATTGTTTCAAAGGCTCTACGAAAATCCAAAAAGACTGCTAAGATAATGTTACCTTTATCCAGTTCTTTTAACCACTTATCAATTAAATTCGCTAATAATGTTTCACATGAATGATCTTCTTTAAAGCCCGACTGGTATTTGCTTATTATATTATTGTCATTACAATACGAAGTAAGTCTATTTTTTACTGCACGTTCTAAGACTTTCTCATACACCGGCACTGTATTTATTGGCCGAAACTCCACGCATTTTCGTGGCCCATTCACCTTTGGCACTGGTATAATGTATGATGTCTTCCATCCTTCAGGAAATACTCCACTCTTTAGTGATTGATTTAATACATCTAACAATCTATTCGCAGTTACTAGACATGCATCTTTCAACAAGGATGTGTTAATGCCATTTCCAGCTGCATCTCCTGTATTGTTGAGTTCCTCTAATATATTCTTTAATTCATACATTGTGATGGTTTCGAAATTACAGAACCCGTTATCATAACTACCGGTATTGTCGTTATGCACCATACCTACTTTCTTTGGTATAGCAGCCACAATTTCATCCACACTCGTCACAAAATATTTATTGAAATTTTCACATATTTCGAAGCTATTACTGATTTCTTTGTCTTCAAAAATTATTGCTTTGTCACATAATTCATTATTCCCAGGAAGAAGGGTTTTTAGGTTCTTCCATAATGTTCTGTGATTATATTTATTCTTGTCTAATACTCTTACAAAATATTTTTCTTTTTCTGATCTAATTAATCCCGTGACCTTGTTTCTACTGCGTTTATATTCTTCCCAATGTTGTTCATTTTTGGTTATCACTGCAAGTTTGTATTTATTATCTCTTATATTCATTTCTTGTATAATTTTTGCGTTTATCCATTTATTTTTTGGAAAACCAGACCTTACGGTTATTTCAATGATTGGACATAATTCCTGCACTGCTGCCTCAATTATCATTAACCATTGTCTAGCCAAAATATTCACCTCGCTAGTATTATTCGACCACTCACAACTTAGTATCCTATCATGAAAGGCATTAACGTTGTAGTTCTTATAACTTCTAATTTTAAACGTTTTTATACGTTCTGTATTCATTAGCTCTTGTGTATCAACGGTCAAAATATTGTGATCACTAATTTTAAAAAAAGGAAGGAAGTATTTGGAGGGAAGGACAATGATTATGTATCAGACGAAATTTTACGGTAAAATTAAGAGAAAGAGTATTATTTCAAGTGTGCTAACAACTTCCGGAAATTCTTCTTTGTCAAATAATCCAGTTCCTTTAGCTGTTCATTCCGATGATGAAACAAGGGACATACAAGCAACAGTGATTATTGATATCCCGACAGAATCATACATTACAAAAACATTTTGGAACACATTATTGAATTGACGAATTTGAAACTGTTTACAAAAAGTGGTAAACCACATAAAAAGAGAACATTTGAAACATCACCAGTAGAAAGGAAGAAGCAACAATTTGACACTTATGTTAATATAAAGTTAAAGCTCCCCGCAATTGCTAATTAACTTGTACACACATGGTATCTTTCGAGAGACAACTATCAAAAAAGCTTTTTAATTTTTTATAATTTTTGAATTAAGAAAATGGTGAATCTACTAAAGTCTATAAAGATTTTCTACTGGCACCATTAGGTTTTGAAAAGGATAATGACAGCATTTCAAAAATTTCCGAGGCACAGATCAAGATTAAAATGCGGCCAAAAAATATGGTTGCAAACATCATCGTCTTTGTAAAATAGTTCGCAATATCATTATTGTTCATATAAATTCGTTTAAACCAACAGTGTCCCATTATCGACGAGGAAATGTTCCAGATCACAAATGTTTAGTGATATCACAATAGCTTTGATATATAGATATTTATATATGCTGTAAAGGTTACGAAATACATTCAAAAAAGATGAAAACTAGAATTACAAGAATAAGGATAATGCAGAATAATGTGTTGTTTGAGGAAAACAGTTCACATTAATGAAGCTATCCTATGTATAGGATGCCAGAAACGGAGACACAATTTTCTGTCAGCATATTTGCATCAAATTTAAAAGTTTTTTTGTTATTGTAGGTTTTTGTTTTCAGGTAATTATGTTGCCTGGATTGGAGATTTTCAAGGAAATTATATTTATGCTATTGTATTCAACGGAAACTTTATCCCGTTTGAGAAGAAAAGTCAGTTTAATCATGGGACAGAGTTATGGCTTGAAGCATTTCCTTAACCATCTAGGAATGATATTATATTAACACTTTATGCGTTCTTTCTCGCAAAGAGATGTAAAGAAAGTAACGATTTGGTTAGACAAAAGAACAAAAACTGGTCCTTCTTCAGATTTTTATTACATTTTGTAAATTCGTCTAAAACACGAATGAAATACACTTTAATATTTCCAGCTAGGCCATACTTACATGTCTGCGGACGCTTGTCATCATCAAGTCGAAGAATTTCTAAGAAAAAATAAAAAAAGTATATGTTTTTTGCGATTTTGTCAACGGTGTAAAACAAGCAAACATACTCAATATGACAAAAATCGGTTTTATAATTTTTTCAGATTAGACATTAAGGTACAAACTGAAAAATGTTGATGATGGTGTTTAATTGACATATATTGTGTCAGCCTCCTTTGAAAAAGGCTCTAAATTTCTTCACTACAAAAAAAACTATAAGGATAAATTCATACAGCTTTAAGATATGCTAAACAGTAAGTTTAAGAAAAGCCTTTTCCAAAACTATCTCGACGTTCTGGACATCGTGGTGTTAGCTTAGAGAGGAAACCTATTTTTTACTAATTTCCAAACTAAAACCTTATATTCTAGCTAACAGAATGAAATTCTGGGAAGAATTGAGGTTAACTTGGCAAATACAAACGATGAATATCTAGATTATTAAAGGTACTATGTTTATTGTTTTCAGTGTTAATAGTTTTGAAGTTCAATAAATGTTATAGTCATTATTATCGTTGCATTTTAGTTTACTTTGATTTAGGGGAAAAATCGTACTCCTTTTAACCTTTCACTTACTTAGTGATAGGTTCCTATCCACAACAAATATTACATTCCATCAAAATTTAAATTTTTAATAATATTAGGGTACATTGGCAATACGTCTAAGGAAATAAAGAATTGAATGCCAAAAATGAGAACAATAAACTAAATAAATAGTTGGCACGAAAGGTTAACAAAACAATTAAATCGCAGATAGAACTTCTAGTTTAAGGATGGCAGTATAAAGTCCTACCCTAAGAACTTCAATTCCAAAAATATATGAATATATAATGTAAGACTTTAAACGTCTACATATTTTACTACCAGTTTGAGGAAAAGTTGAAGTCGCCCAGAACAAATACATCATCACACACCGGTACCAGCATGTCGTCCGGAATACCAAGTCAATTATTGATTATAGATTCAGGGGGTTGAAAAACCGTTCTAATCGCAATGCAACATTTTCGAAACCTTACCTTAATACACAAATTATACACAAAGTTAGACTCCCCTAACAACATCACTGGAATAACAGTGTCTAAGGTAAAGTCCGTCAACACTTCTTCGTCTATCCGCACGATACATTCTACAAGCATCACTATCAAAAGCTAGTGATGGCACACTGCCCGACAACCATATTTCAGTAATAGTGGACATAAATAACAGTATTTACCAGCCCCGTCACTTACTATCTGTGTACACTATGTATTTTCACTCACACAATAATCCACAAGAATGCTATTTTTATACTTGCATTCAATTAATATCTTCATAAAGTGAACAAAGCATTCACTCTTGTATGAGCAGCGGCACAATTTTGACATACTAAAGCAACCTTACAATTGTTGGCCACCAAATCATAGCCTAATGATAGCCTTACACCTGAAATAAATTATACACACAATAGATAATACATATTTCACTAGATTATATATGTACTTCGGGCATCATTGGGACTAATTTCCATTTATTTATCATTTTCTGCTAATTCTGCTTCAAATAGTTTTGCATTTTACTTATTACATTTTGGCACGTTCAAATATGAAGTTGATCATTCAAATAAAATGGGTTCCACAAGAGTGCTGCAATTAACTTTGTTCCTAGTAGATAATAATAGTGCAAAAAATGAAAGAAATATAGTCACAAATTGTTAACATATTTTTTTACTTCTTCTCTGACTGGCAGGGACATACTTAGGGCTCCTACTACATCGATAACCTTAAACAGACTGTGTTAGCAAGGGGTGGCTTATAATAAAATGCCTTGTTCCATCGAATTCCAAAAATATAGGTTAGTGCCTCCATCACACTTGGAAGTCCATCATACAAACTCAGCTCCACCATAACATCACAATATCTACCAAACTACAATACCAAACACAATAAAATCCACCCTCTTCCAATAAACGCCGTCTTTCCAGGTTATCGCAGCAGTACAAACCCTGAAGATGAACGTTAGAGTAGTGGACGAAACGTCTATAGTAGATGCAGGGACGAGGCGGTTTTAAATCAATGACACTCGTGGAAGGCTACGACTTAGGTATTGTTTTTAATTTTGCAGTAAGTAAAGCGAAGTGAAATGTGCAGAAATTCTGCTTAAATATGTATTCCTCTATTTCTACCTAAAATACGTTTATACTCTACATCTGTCTTCGAAAACTTCCTGGTATTTTTAGACAATATTATCAAAACCACCTTTTTTCAGAAAAAAATATATTACTTCGATATTGCTCTCTTCTTAGAAAAGAAAAAGAGTCATTTAGGTATAATGCTTTTGAGTTACTTATGCAAAAGTTACAAAGGCTAGTTTCTCTAGGAAATAGAAACAATTTTCAATTCGTAACATTCCCTATACTATAAATATTTTGAAACTTCTGGAAACTGATATCATTTTGCATTTAAATTGTTTTCCAACACATTTTTACTTTTCCTTTTTTGCTTACTTCGCGAAATACTTGATATTAAAAAAGGTATTTAATTAAATGCGATACAAAGGGTTTCGCATTGCATGGTTTCCATCAATTACCAAGTTTGTATGAAATAATGGAGCATGAAACATGCTAAATAATCGTTATTGCTAATTTAATTATTACTTCATCAATTTGTAATATAAATGCTCTAAATATTTCTTTGAGAAACTTTCAAGGTAATTATGGTAATGAGTGGGCAGTTTCAATTATTTTCTGAATGTGAAATTATAACGAAGATCTTTAGAAGCGAAAAGAAGCTTTGCTGTCGGGTAAAACGATTACTACAAGATTCAGCTAAGCATTTGTATGGTCAATAAACTAAATTGTCACTTTCTTGTTCTAGAAGTTAAATCTAATTTGTGTGAATTTTTGTTTTATTGCTATTTCCGAAATTAACAACATATTTAGTCTGTATTTTAGTGATCGTTCTGTTCACATATCGTTACATTTAAATGAATGTAAGTCAGCTGAGATAAATAAAAAAAATTAATAAAATAATTTTTATTAGCAGAATTTTTAGGAATTAAATTTCATGACGGAGCAAAAATAAGAACAATATGATAAGGTAGTACTTTGCAATAAAAAGATTAAAAGAAATCAAGAATATACATTCACAATAACATGTCATATTCATTATCTATATAGTTGTCAAGAACAAAAAATCATTAAAGAATACACATATAATGTATTAATAATATTAAACACATGACATATTGATAGTATTGGCATATCTAACCCTGTGAACAAATTCTGTCGAACAAAATTTGTTCACAGGGGTATAAGCTGTTGTGATAGACACAATTCCAGCCTACATGGATACACACATTAGTAAATACGTAAGTTCATTTATCAGAAAATAGTAAGAGGAGTTAATACAGTATTAAAATTAATTACAGAAAGTTATTTGATTAGTTCACCTCAAATAAATTCCAAAAATACATGATCCTAGTAAATTGTAAAGGTCCTCATCACCATTCTTTCTAATAGGCATCAAAAACCTAGGCCTCATCCGTGTTTCCACTAGATGTATCTTTTTTCATTAAATTTCTAATAACATAAGCCTGATTCCTCGATAATCTATACCAGGTCGTTTTTATAAGATGTTATCAGCTTTTCTAGACAACATTATAAAAGGGATGGTACCCCAAGCCCTATAGCTACTGGATGGTAGTGTTAGCTATTTTGCTAGCCTGTCACCCTATCAAACCCTTTTGGCTGCGTCCAGGATTCTAATTTCCGGACTTCGTTTCCATCCCTAACCACGAGGAGGCAGTGGCTTTACATGTTATATGATCGGCGACTTTCATGCTTTTTGGGTTGCAGCTATCTCCATTTTGATTTTTTAAATGGAAATTACTATATACTAACGTCAAAAATTAAACTTAAAAACTACACTTTAAAAACTAACACCCCTCATGCAGTATTACCTTTGTGTTTCTGGTACATCTAAAGAAAATAATAAGCGCGTTGTTGCCAGATTGGGCGCTATTTCAGAAAAACATATTTTCTTAAATGGCAACACCGCATTTTTTTAAAGATTTCTAATACATCTTGAGATTCTAGACAAAACGAAGAGGATGCAAGTTTTTGATTAGAGTGGCGGTTTACGAGCTAATAGTGCATAAACTTTAATACATTTTCCAACATTAAAGGAATAACAAGGAGGCTATGTTTGTTTCTGCTGTCATAACATGACAATAAGTTCTGTGTAATCTTGAATTAAAATGGATCGTATTACACCTCAAGAGAAAATTGAATTAATTTTTTTGCATCTTGGTGGTTTCAGTTTGCGAAAAGCATGCACTGAATTCCATGTTAGACATCCCAACAAACCTCGTCCTAGTCCAGAGTTTTTCAGACAAAATTTGGTTAACTTGAAAGCTACAGGAAGTGTGCGTCCAAGGATTCGACAAAGAAGTAAAAATACTGCGGTACAACAAAATATTCTTTTGGAGAGTGTTGAAAACCCAAATCGATCTACAAATAAGATAGCGCAAGCAGTGGGCTGCTCTCAGACTACAGCCTGAAAAACCTTAAATTCAAATAAATTCCATCCCTATAAAATGATGAGTGTACAGCAACTTCATGACGATGATTGTGATCGGCGACTAGAATTCTGCGATCGATTTTTGGAGAAAAAGCGACTACAACTACATTTCAAAATTATATCTTATTTAGCGTTGAGGCTTCCTTTTATTAAAACGGTTTTGTAAATCGGCAAAATTACAGATATAGGTCTGAAAATAATCCTTGGTGAGCTGAAGATAGGCGGGGACAGATCAATCCTAAAGTTAATGTTTGGTGTGGCATATTTAACAGAGTGACATGTCCTGTTTTCATAGAAGGGAATTTAACGGGTGCGAGGTCAGTTAGAACTTGCTCTCTTTTTGTTTTGTCTTGAATCTCAAGATGTATTAGAAATTGTTAAAAAAATGCAATGTTACCATTTAAGAAAATATATTTCTCTGAAATAGCGCCGAATCTGGCAACAACGCGTTTATTTTTTCCACACATTTTTCTTATATGGACAAATTTCTAAAACTTTGCTTGAGGAAACAAAGGTTTATCTTTTCAAATAAAAAAGTTAGCCTATGTCAAGGTTTAAAAGAATAATCCTGTATAATTTCATTTAATCAACTGAGTAAAAGATTGTGCTTGAGCCACTGCCACCTATCGCAAAAGTCTATTAAGAACGTCATCCGGTTCAGCACTATTTTTATTTTTCAACACCACAATGATGCTAATCGTTTTAGTATCACTAAAGGGCGTTACAAACATACTGCACCTCCACCATCAATGATCGAATATTTGCCAATAAATTGTTGAACAAAGAATTTATTAAACATATTTGAAACTCGTTGCTGATCTTTCATTAACTCCCCATTAATATTACATTAGCTATATTTGTAATTTGTTCTGTAATGTTGAAACAACAGACCACGCTGCCCGGTTTAGATTATTCGCATTGAGTATCTTATTAGCCTAATAATTCTGCGACACAGCCCTGTGCACATATTTACATTAATTGTACCAGTCTTCCATTAAAAGATATTTAACTTTCAGATCATATAAATCACTTAACTTAGAACTAGATACATTAATTTAGTTATTTAATCACTTTCGTGAATTCTATATAAATGTTATTTAAATACTAAATTGTGAGGCATATTTTTTTATTGCTACGTTAAGTTTTGTAGCGATAAATTAATAATATAGATTCAGTGATTTTATTAAATATTAGAAAATATTTTTATTTTTCTTTCAGAGCATTCAGTTAACAATTTGAGCATTAAAGATTTCGAATATTTCACTCTGCATAGTTGTGTAAACAAAAAAATGAAACCTCAAATTGTGAAAGATACGTTTTTATCAGCAGTACAAATTTATAGACTACCAAATTAACTTATGATAAAATATACGAGTATTGCAGATTTTTTCCTGTATAGATGGTTCTCCATACCTCAATCACATCGGTACAGACTGATTGCATCATAAATTGACTGATAGCCGTAGTAAAATGAAACAGCGAATTTATATCGTCATATTTTTCACGAATAAATCGATACTTATAAGATTAGTTTAGTTTACACATAAAATGAATTGATAGATGCATACACGACTGATGTAGTATAATACTGCTGTATCTTCGATCCTGTATTTAATTTATAATTAATGTTTGTCGAAATCACAAAGAATTTTGTTATTTAAATTTATAGGTTAGATGCGTTTATGCTAAAGATACCTGTATATACAGTGAGGACGCGCGGGTTGGAATAAATTCATTTAAAATTTTTGGTTTTGTTTTATGAAAAAACGCTCGGATAGGTCGATTTTTATTTTTAACTGCGGGTTTTCTGATGGTAAATTGATGTACAAAGGCTGGTCCAAAAATAAGTTACGACCATCAATTTTTTTTTTAATGGAAACATATTGCAGTAGCTTCGCTTTCAAATTAAAATATAGTAATCTTGTACCAGCAGAAATTAACCAAAAACAACGATAATACAAAGCAGCATAACATATAACAAATGCAGAGATTGCGTTGACAAGTAAAAAAAACTATTTCAATAAATTTATAAATTCAATCCCTATTAACATTCATATTATTCTTGTAGGTTCTAGCAGTGATCCTTCCTTTATTTGTCGACAACATTTATTATTTAAAATTAAATATGATAAGGTTAATAATAAAAAACTAAATCTCATAAAATATTTGTATTCACTCAATACTTGATAACAACATCAGTAAAGAAATTCTTTCGCCACATGTGGCTGTAAAAGAAATTGTCCTTTTTATTTTTCCAATCACAAACAAAAAAAATGTATATTTTTATATATACGAAAAACACATTGCTTTTAATATATTATATAGATTTAAAATAAAATATTACTCCTTGCTATCTTCAAATTTTTAATATCGTATAGTTTTCAAAGAAATAAAAAATTTTCTTTTACGACGTTGAATTTTATTTCAACAAAGACATTCATTTGCACGAAATGGCTCTGGAGATCTAAAATCTCGCAAAGTAGAAAACACCTTGATAAGACTCTCACCAATCGTCATATGCAAATATTTACACGTTGTACATACCACAAATTGGCTATTTGTCCATCAAAAATGCTTATACCTTTACGTATTTAAATATGCTTGACATCTTTATTAAATTTTTATCTAATAACTTGTTAATAATGCACAGATAACATTGCTAGCAAACATTCTCACGTTGTGCCATTAATGCCCTTTTTACATCATTAACAATACTCCCATGATTTGTTAAATTAATCTACTATAGCAAAGAAAATAATATTTATTTAAAAATATTGACGATGTTAAACGCTTTTCTAAAAAAATGAACATTTTCACGTAGCATCTTTAGCATACTCCACACATCACCAAATATCTATTATGAATTTATTTCAAGAAAAACTTACTTATAATATTCATACATTTCATCAAATTCCTCTTGATTTCTATCTACCATTTTGATAATAAAAAAATAATGAAATTAAACAAAATAACCATGAATTAATTATAATGTGATAAACTACTTATTGAAATCAAAAATAACTTAATACATTTAACTAAAAATGATTTTATGTAGTGTATTTGTACGCCTGCAATCAATTGAGCATGAAACAAAATTTTACGTTCGAACAATTCAAAAGATCGGCAGCTTTTCTTCCTTTACCGTCGTTCGCGACTTTTTATTATCTCGGTCATCGAAAAAATACGACTATTCATCTGCAGCGCCACAATTCACGCACTAATGTTTATGTTGGCATTGTCCTGCTCATATTTGTTTTCTTTAAGTTTGAACTATACCTATATTGTTTTTGACAGTTAGAAATTGCACAAAAATATACACGCACAAATTGTTTATTATAAGTCCGTGCACATTCGCGATTCCTTGTCCTGAGTAGGTATATTCTTCTTTTATTACCGCATCCTCATTGTATTTGTAAATGAATTTGTTGCCTCTTTCATCATTGTTTAAATACTTTTTCTTCCATTATTTAACACTATCCATGTTTTCTTTTGTAGATATCTTCGTTGGAAATAAACAGAAATACATTGCATATATATGGAATCCTTCCTTTTATGATTACTTTGTCAGGAACATGGACCTCGACAGCTTTATCCCTGTCTTCGAACCACCTTTTCTCATCTTCGTGTAGGTTGATTTGTACGCAGCTGTTAACAACATTAACATTATTCTTTTCTTTGTAGATTTATTCAAATTAAACCAATTTTATCCTGTTATTTCTGGAACTTTACTGGATTAAACCAGATTTATCCTGCTATTTCTGAAGTTTTTGCTTTATTATATCGTGTCGAATACAAAACACCTTTCTATATATCCTTTTTTTAAATTACTATTAAATATAAGTATCAGGTATTTATTGTATTGTTCAGTATGACCATAAAATGTCTAACAGATAACAATGTTTTATAAACTTATTTTATTTCCTACGTCTATTCATGATGAAAAGTGTTTTCATGTCGTGAATGTCTAATTTCACCTTTTTCATACAATTTTACAGCATTCAAATGACTAACTCTTTTCACTGTTCCATCTTTCATCATCACTCTCTCTCTCTCTCTCTCTCTGTTATTTATTTTTAACACATTATTAAGCTTGAAAAGTGGTTCACTTCTCAATATATTTAGTGCCACTCTTACACAATGCAAAAAGTTTGGTTTGGCTTTTGTATACTGAAAATACATCGTGTGCTCCTTGTTTCTATAAATATAGAATACATGAATTTATTTTCGTGTTTATTTTTTTTACCTTTCATATAAATTTTATTTCAATTTCAATTACCATATACCCATCATCATAATGTTACGCCGTTGCGGTTATGTAACTCATAATTCATTTTTCAACTATTATGTTTACCACTAAAAATTATTTCCTTATTCTAATACTTAATTGTCTAACTATTTTATAATGCCTAACCAATAGGTATCACGGCAATATGTTTTTTATTTAATTTGTTAATTCTACATCGAATTCTAAGTATGTTTCATGTACCAGTCCTATACCCAAACTCAACAGTTATCGAGAAATTTACAATTGAACATATCAATAACTGAGACAAAACATAGGTCAGGATTGTATTCACGTCTCCACGCCGCCCACTTAAATATGAATCGGTCCTTAGCAACGAACACAAGGGTGAGGCGTTCATCATCCGCCCATTATACTATCGCTTTGCCATTTGGGTTGCAGTCCCCATACCTCCATAGCTCGTGACGACTGTTGTAGTCCCCCACGTATACAGCAGGATGGGATGTGTTTTGATGACTCGGGCTGGCTAGGATATGGCTGACGGCTTATAGATGTTGGAGACGGTGATGATCCCTATTTTTATGACAACGTTATGGATTTCATCATCAGTGGATGCCGAGATAAGAGGTGCATTCTCTACATCTTGCTTCACTTACGTTCCTACGCCATATGATGGGTGGTATGTGACTTCTAGTAGTTTGTAGCCCGGTATTTTTCCCCTTTCCGTAGTTGTTCTTCTGTTCGCAATGAGTTCCCTGTATAGCGACTAGGTCGATGTTGTCATTTTTTAGGAGTTTTAATAGATACTGGCTTTTTGAGTAACTTATACTTTCTATATTTAGGTGACAAATTCGGACAGAAGGTCCGTGTTTTCTAGTCAACCGGTCCTGAGAAGGGCCGTTAGCTTTGTCTGGTAGCATATTTGCTCTTAGAGGTAATGCAGAATGTAAAACGTGAAATGTGTCTTATGGTCAGGAGATCCTATTATCTGACCGCCAGTTTTGCTAGTTCATTTAGCGTTATCCAGGGTGCACGTGTAGTATTCTACTACGGACGCGAACTAGCCTTACACCCCGAGAAAATGCATTAACATATCGACATTCTGGAATCACATAATTTCTCCAAATACTACTGTAGAATAATAATGTTTGAATTACAACTACATTCATTCATTCAGTGATTTTCTTCCTCTTTAAAAATCATGGTTTAAGATAAATTTTATTTGTTCCGATGTTACAACTTGTTTGTGTTCAGTGTTAACTAACTTTCGTTCAATATTTAAATATATTTTATATTTTAGACTATAATTTAAAGAAATATGTCACTTACATCATTTTGTATATTTTGAGTTACTTTAAACAAGTCTCATTTAAATTATTTACAACAAACAGGAGACCTTAGCACATATTACAAAAAAATTATGGTAAGCCCTAATTTCGTTGATATATGTATCAATGTATGTGTTGATTCCTCCTTTTTTGAAGGAATATAAAAGCTTATTGTTTAAATATTAAATAAAACACTGATAATATATCACTATCTTTAATTTATCTAACACTTAAAATGTAAATTGTTGAAGACTAACACAACTGCTTCGTATGGACATTTGTGTATAGAACTTAATATATTTTATCGTTATTTTATCAAAGATTCTATCCCTTCTCTAGTTACAGTAATTTCTTTTCATGAGTTGCAGGGAAAATTATTTATCAAGAAAAAATCCTAAACACATGGTGTGGAAAATTACAGTAATATATTTGAGTGCAACATAAATACCACGTAATAAAATAATGGTTAAGGACGGGCTCTATGATTTTATGACGGTCGCGTCGAAAGAGACCCAACTATTGTACCTTTATAACGATTAGCAATAAATTAGGTATTTACATACATTTCTTTACAATACAAGAGAAATCTGGGTTTTTCTAATTAAACTTGTGGTTCTAGAATATATATACATATACAGTGTGAGTTATCAATATTTAAAATGAACGTATTACACATAAATATATAAAACAATTGTCTTTCTTACACAATGTTATTTATTGTCCTGTACAGTATGTATGAAACTTGTTTAAAGTAACTCAAAATATGCAAAATTATGTAATACTTTAAATGAAGAAAGTGGGCGTCATCTACAATGATTTAACAAATGTGTTCAAGACGATTGATCACTCTCTGCTTTTGTCAAAATTACAATCTTTAGATACTTTCACATGAATTGTTGCCTTCTTAAGCTATTATCTGCTGAATCGCTCGTACTAAGTGACCTACTATAGATACCTGTCCAACACTTTCTCTATATCTAGGGCGTTCTGCAGGGATCAAACTTGGGACCAGTACTATTTAATGTGTACATCAATGATTTCCTGCTGCTTCTTGATTGTAGGGTTCTCGCATACGCATATGACTTAAAAATGTTACATTGATTGCAACAATAATCGAGTGTGTGCGTAAATGTTGATAAATGTGTAACACTCTCCTTTTCTAAGTGTTGAGTGTCCTATATTTTCAATACACAGTCTGTCAGATCATAATTTCTAGAAAGCTGCATCTCAGAGATTTTGATGTGCTTCAGATGGTCATTTGTCTTTGGGTCTGCATATTAATGACTTTTGTTCTTGCGCTTCGAAGTCTCTGGGTTTTCTTACACGTTCCTATAGAACGTTTAACAACTTAATACCTTATCCATTTTATTTTATTCTTATTTTATTCTTATATGTCAATATAAAATGGATTGCATTTATCCACAGCGCAGCATTAATTGGGATAGTCTACTCGATAGACATAGTTTCACTTCTTTAGGTAGAAGACGCGACAAATTTCATACTAAGACTATTTAACAATAGCATTGGCTCATCTTTTCATCAAGTCAATTTCTTTGCACCAAGACATGTTGCTAGATTAGCTGATACATTCTACGTACCCATAGGTCGTACATATGTGCTGCCCTCTCTGTCATATGTGTACGAATGCCAATCATTTATGTTCCGATCCCTTCTGATAAAGTAATTTCAAATTTCTTTATTACACTCCCAATTTTTTGTGGTTATTTCTCGGCACAGATTACAATCTACCGTTTTATTTATTTTATTTTTGTATTATATATTTAAGTTTTTCTTCTTTTTTCATTACTATATCGTATTGACAAGCACGTACGTTTTAACCTGTAAATATATTAGATTTCTGATGAGTAATACAGATTATTATTCTTGTTCTTATTACGATTATAGTACAAGTTTGCGGTGGGAGAACAATTAGTAATTTCTAGAAATAAGATTTAGTAATGAGGACTTAAAATGGCTAATTGTTTCACAAATATCTTACTTAAATAGTTTTAGTTAATACTTACAACAAGGATCCAGTGTGTGGTAAATTCAATTATAACAAAATTGCAATGTAATCGCACAATAAATCAAGGGAAACATAACAATTTACTTTGTCTTATTTTGTGATGGAGTTTTCATCACGTATCTATGGAATCAATTCAATATATCTTGTTGACAAAATTATACAACATTTCGTTAATAGATTGCAATCTTATTATACTTTAATAGTTAATACCACATTCTCATTATCAGTACTTTTGCACGCAAAAACATATTATTAAGTTTGCTTTCATATATTTCTTTATGGTTAATAATTCGTGGAATCTTCTATATATTTTACTTTGATCCTCAACAAATTGAACGTGCATATATAAATATTTATTCTAATACCCACTACATTTAAGCTCCAGTTGATGTATGAATCTGCCCTTCCAAATTTCAATTTCTGAAAGCTTTTCATGAAAAGTAGTTCTTTGAAGCCACAGCAGAGAAATACTTAAACAATGCAGTTCGTATGTATTCTATGTTGATTGAACTCTCGAAATGTAAAGAGTGAACGGATCGAGAAATAAACGTTACACGCATTGAACGGTTATCTCAGAACTACGATTGGTAAATGTTTGGAAATGACACAAGATCATATATATGCTTATATACAACATGCTTTTTGGTTGTTAAAGGATATATTGCATTGGGTCCCGGTTGTGTAATTGCAATTATAATGTTATCAAAAGAATATTTTAAATAATTTGCATTGAACACAATAAAATTGTTTAAGTTTTGTTATGACACTACAGTGTGTAGATACTTCTATTTGTTAAATACCTTCTTGTTATACAAAATAATTTTTAAGCCCGCTAGCTAAATCTAATTAATTTATTAATTGAATAAATAGTTCTTTAAATTTATCGGCTCTTCTGCTCTGAAGCGTTTTTATTAGCGTTTCTTCTTCGCAAATAAACTTATTGACATTTCAATAAGTTTATTTGTGAACTCCAAATGCTGTTGTTTTCCTGTAATAATTCTTTATATTACGAATGATATGCTCTTTAGTAACTGAAACAACAGGAGGGCTACTTTATTTGTCTTAATTTCTAATGTGAATATTTTCATTATTCAGCAAGGCATTTACTTTTCAGTGACATGTTTTAATTTTTGTAAATTTGTAAATAGTTTGAATTCATTTTTATTTGTAAATAGTTTCGTAGATTTAGCAATTTGTCTTAAAATTTTCGCCTAAAATCCGTTTGCATTTTATGGAAAATTTCCGAAAACGGCACGTCACAAAGTGTATGCGTGACAAATGCAGGGTACACGCAAGCAAGTGTAACAGGTTCACGTGATCTTAACATGATATAGGGACTTTTATCCCCTGACATACCAGCTCCAAGTATATATAAATCGAGAAATTTTGTAATAAAAGGACTTCCTCGCCGGGGTTCATCTAGCTACATGCTCTGACTTCCTCGCCAAGTTTCATCTAGCTACATGCTCTGATGGAATAAGGACTCCTTACCGAAAACTCAATCCCGTAATTTCATTTAACTGTAGATTCTGATGAATTTAACCGATCAAATTTCAAATTCTGATCGATTTCCAGTTTTAATTACTCTAATTATAGATTCTGAGTAATTAAATCTTTTTGCTTTTGGCTGTCCTAACTCTAAATTCTGGGTAATCAAATACCGCCGTACCCGTAGTTTAATTACTCTAATTCCAGATTCTGAGTACTTCAAATTTGCTTAACTTAATTTCAGACTCTAGATAATCAAATATCAGATTTATGATTCCATTATTTATTTAAATATACATCTCTGATTGTAGGTATTACTGCTCCGAGCAAGTGAAAGAACACACAATTTCCTCCGGTTATTTTAGTTAGGAAATTGGTTATCTTAATTAGGAGAAAAAGGATAAGTCATATTCTTTTAAAAGTACATCACCGTAAATTAATTGTTTGTTGACAACTTAAATGTCAGATATTATATTTTTTCTGCATTACCGACTGGAGATATATTCAAAATTTTGACAAGTTTTAATTTACCGTATAGGTTAATCACGAAACACATTCATCAATAATCTTAAATGGTAGTAAGACGATTATACAAATAAAATCACGTTAATAAATGTACAAATATATGTTATGTTGTTAGAACGTCGTACCGATTTAAATTGTGGAAGAACATGCCTAATGGATGCGCACATGTACGACGACAAAAATGTAATATGTGTAAATAAAATCTCCATGTTATTGATTTATTTTTCTTCATGCAAATTTACCGTTATATCTTTGTATTATAATCCATTTTATTTCAACTCAATGTACATATACATACATGTGGGACAATAAAAATATGCATACAAATGTGTTAATAAACGTATATAAATTTTATCCAAATGCACGTGTTTATTTTCTTTCAACACCCTTTTAGAATACAGTAATTAAATATTAATAATTAAATAATTAGTCCCGCAGATCACGATTACACTAACCGATGGTATTTAAAACAACACCTCTATCACCATTTCATTGATTAACAATCGCGGTAGAAGAAAATTGATTAAAGGGGAACTGCCGACTACCGAAATCAAGAGGTTCAAGTTTTTCTCCGTTATTTTTGTAGGGATTTTATTTAAACAAAACCAACAAATATTTTAAGGATTTTCTGAGGTACCTAATGAATTAAATTTTATAAAATTAAATTCTCAGGTCTGAGTGACAACAACTGATTGGTTTATCATTCCTGGGTTGGACGGCACGCGGGTTGACAATGTCTGCCTCGCTGCGGTGTCAGTTGTTGCCACTCAGACCTGAGGATCTTCTGACATTTAAGCTGCAATTGGTGGTCTGTCTTCCCGATGGTCTTCCTTTTGTTTCTATCTCCAAGGATATCCCACCTTATTCCTTGGCTACACCGTACTGACGATGATCAACGAGTCTGAAACACGTGTCTGCGGTTGCACTACAGCGGATTAATCCGATATTCTTTCTCCTATTTTTATATGTATCCGTGATATTTCTTTTATTGATATATATACAATAACTTATTACTGTTATTATGTCTTATGTCTTATTCTATATTAAATGGATACGTTTAGATTTTTTTTTGTAACCAATATATTGTGTTTAATATTCTTCTTGTCATTGATTATATAACACTTACTTTTCGTTAGCTTATATAAGGCGTATTTTCGATTATAATAGATATATTAATAATATTGTATTTAACAAATATATACGTATTTAAAGATAATTACAACTTCAAGGAAGAACCTTAAAGTTATAAATTATTACCGTCAGTTCGCTTTTTATTCTTATAATCGCACTTCAAGAAAAAAATTTTAAAAATGCTTTCAAAAACTTAGAGAAACATTTTGGAGCTAAATACTAATCTTTGCATAATAAAAGAGAATGTACTTTTATTTTGAACAAAGCGAATAAAAATATTAATATTTCGGTAATATTTACGTTTTCTTTTCTTTTTTTTTTGAAATAAACACATTAATTATGTATTCTCACAAGAAGAGTATATTTAATGACTTCGTAAAATTATTTTTTCACCATAAACGTAACCCATCCGCACTTTTAGTAAGTTTATGCTCAAACGCATTATCTTTGAAATTAATCCCCAAATCTCGTTACATTTTTCATTCTTTAGAGTTTATTAATATTTGCCCGCCAAACACTTTTTGTTATCCAACTTATAAATATTCATTTCGAAATTAATACACAAACTAAACTTTCTTGCTGAAGAAACTAATTGGAGATAACACCGAATCCAGTCAAAGTGTGGACTGTAACAAATTGTTTTGCTTGAAAATGGAAATCAGCAGACTACAAACTTTTGCTCGTTCAAAAAGTTTAAGTGAATGCAGTGATGTTTTGAAATGTAAATTGGCTGCATGCTACTTGAATTCGCATAATTGATAAATTGCACGTGAATAATGCGGGTTAAATTATTAGTGTCACTTTACTGTTTTGTAACTGTAACTGCTATTATTCTGTTTAAGTTAATTTTCTGTGTACCTTTCATTTTATTCACGTAAACACTAGTGTACTGAATAATACAGAATTAAAATTTAATAAAGCATACACCGCCTGCAATATAACAGAGTTATTTCATTTTTAAATAGCCTATTTTTAGAACATTGAATTTGTTCCATATAGTTAATTAATAAACTTCAGTTATTATTTTTAGAAACCTTTGGATATAATTCCAGTAAGAAAAAGATATGGAGAGAAAGAAATATACTTATACATTATTTTTGGTACGAAATTGCTGATGCTATTTTGATGAAAATATCAAGGAGTAAAGCTTTCCTAAATCCATATTAAGATGGTAAGAAAGATCTTTAAAATAATAAAAGAAAATTCCTTAAAATATTGCCATCATAGAGTCTTTTATAGATTCTTAAACAATATTAATTTAAAACATATATTTCTTACGAAAAAACAACGTTGATGGGAAAATACAAAGAAAAGTTAAACCGCACGTTCAAAAAAGAAGTTTGATGATATTCTATGATAGTATAGTCTGACCATAGATATAAATAAAAGTAAATAGCACTAGATCTTCATAAAAGAAATTAATCTAATCCTCCTAATCCCTTTTGAGCACGGGTGGTTCACAAGAACCTAATATATTTATTTTTTATTTAATTTCTAGGGTAAATATATGTTTAACACAAACTCATATAAAATACAATTACTAAATTCCCGCAAGAAATAGTACCTTATCATCTCTAAGTATTCATATACATTATTGTTAATTTATAACTTAAATACCGTTTCAGTTATCACTAGTTTCATAGTCATCTACATGTATTATGAATTTCTATATGGAGTTTGCGTATTGTAAATACTGTAACGAAACAAGTGCACAAAGAAAGGCAGACTTCCGAGCGACAATAAAAAGAGGTTGTAAATCATCTCGACGCGACATAATGTCTGGAGTTTCTCCCAGTGTATTTATAGGCGACAACAAAGACGTGCTCATAAAGTCGTAAAGCAATAAATCACATGTACTGCGAAGAGACAAAATGTCTATCGAATGTTCTACAAACATCGAGATGAAGATGGAATGCTTCCAGATGTTTCGTATGCGTATATAAGGCGGTGCAGTTTTTATTATAGTGCAATAAAGATATAAATATTACAGACATATAAATAGTACTGGTAAATAAATACCTGTGTTAATTTTAATTTATTAAATCGTAGTAGTTTAAGTGTGATACATTAGTTTTACATTTTTATATTGTAATTAATTTTAAGTGTATGAATATACAGACTGTTTTAAATAAATAAATTGCACGAGTTGTTTATTGCGAATCCGAAAACGTTACAATACTCATCTTCTACACCGATTACATTTAGTACACAATTTTGCTAAATATCTAGTGTTATTAATAGTAAAGTTTCTTGAATCGCATTTATTGTTCTTCGCTAAATGTGGGAGTGGTATTTTTGCGACGAATGTCTTGCCTAAGTGAATTCCAAATCAGCCCTATTGCTCTTTACAGACAATAATACATCACCAAACCAGCCATCCACAAATCCCACATGTGCAATAAATATTGTGAAACGAAAGCCAAAAGAATGAAGTCAGACCCAGTTTTTGCAAAAATTAAAATTTTGAGAGTTGTTCTAGGTTTGTTCTAATCATTGTTCGACTACGTCAAAACCGTATCTCCTATATATCAAAAGATATTGCAAAAACCCAAATCCAAAAGTGTGAAGTTAGTCCCCATTTTTTCGAAAATCTAAATTCTGACAGTTGTTCCATGTTGTTCTAGGTTTATTCTCAATTGTTCCAAAATATTTCAAGAAATAAATCATAATTTGTCGAAAAAATGACAAAAAAAAATTTTTCGCCGGCGCCCGTTTTTTCCAAAATCAACAATTTGACGGTTGTTCTAAGTTTGTTTTAAATTGTTTCAAAGTAATTCAAACAAAAAAAACATAATTGGCCGAGATAATAGAAAAAAACGATTTTCTCACGGCCCCCTTTTTGCGAAAATTAAAATTCTGAGGGTTGTTCCAGGTTGTTCTAGATTTGTTCTAAACATTGTTCTAATACATCAGAACCATATCTCGTATATATCAAAAGGTATTGCAAAAAGACCTAAATCTAAAGTGTGAAGTTAGCCCCCCTTTTCTCGAAAATCTAAATTTTGACGGTTGTTCCAGGTTGTTCTAAGTTTGTTCTCAGTTGTTCCAACATATTTTAAAAAATAAATCATAATTGGCCGAAAAAACGGCAAAAAACAATTTTTCGCCGGCGCCCATTTTTTCGAAAATCAAAATTTTGACGGTTGTTCCAGGTTGTTCTAGATTTGCTCTAAACATTATTCAAATACATCAAAACCGTATCTCTTATATATCAAAAGATATTGCAAAAAACCCAAATCCAAAAGTGTGAAGTTAGCCCCCCCTTTTTATCGAAAATCTAAATTCTGACGGTTGTTCCAGGGAACATAACTTTCAAACAAGCATAATATACTAATGTAACATTTAACATATTATATAATTAATGTTCTGAAAAAAATATACACGAAGCCATACAAATATAAATATATACTCCGTAAAGCAAAAAATTAAAATAATATAATTTGGAGGAATTTTTTGCTTGATATCTGAGAATCAAACACTCCTTTAATACAATTAAAGTTTGTTTACCTATCTAATGTAGTGTTAAGAATAATTGGTTAAATTATTAATGTTGGATTTAAGGCTAAGAAAAATAGTTTGCAATTTCTTTATAAATTATTCCTCCCTAAAATGTTATAATAGTTTCAATTTCCTTGTCATTTTCATTGACTCAAATATCTATACAAAATCAATTTTGCTTTAATTATATACCTATCTTTTGTAACATTTAAAATATATAACACTATTTTACTGTTGGTACCTATTGCTACGTTAACGTGGACAAAATGAAACAGGTGCAATCACAAATTACGTTATGTAGAATCAAACGGGACATTTATTTAATTTTAAAAATTTATTAATCTTTTAATTTTTTTTAATACTTTAAGGTATGCTATATGTAATACAGGTTACGCGAAACATACTGCCTTTGTCTGTGACAAGTGGAAGGAAATTACAGCGAGGGACACAGAGAAAGATCGCGCTCATAATAATCTCGCAGAGAATAATCCCGTTAGCGATAGTGACTGTTCCAAATTGGGGAGTTCAAGACGAGTGATAGTTGACGATTGAGTGTAATTTGAGTTGGTGTTGCGACGATTTGCATCATTTATTTGGTTTTGAACCTCCAAAATTAGGGCATATATTCTTCTGCCATCTTCATGGTATCCCTGAGAAGGTCTGTTTCTTGCCAAACTGATATCTGAATTTTTTAAGTACTGCAAATCTACTCTTTTAGTCGCATAAAAGTGTAGCTTATCTGGGGAGAGGGGCAGCTGATAGAAGAATATCTACCAAAACGTCGGAGGTTGAAAATCCCATACACGATAAAAATAGCCCGTACCCCAACTCAAACTGGGAGATTATACATAGCATAATAAGGATAATTATGTTTAACGAAGATACTGCAGCAGCAACAGTTTCGGATATCGTAGAGCAATAGAGACGAGTTTTATTTATCAGGCAGTGTTTCTAAGAGTCCTGAATCACACATTTGCGGTAGGTTCCGAGAGCTTGTTGTCCATAAAATATTTCTTCTGATGAAATTTCTAAGACAAAATGAGTATATGACATTTTTCAATACTTATACACTGAAAATCCGTCTTTGCACTTATCTAGATTGTACACACAACATGTATTTCATGACAGGGTGGTTTTATCAGGTGGATGTAAGATACAATTTATATATAAAATTAGTACCTATATACATAAAGACAAAAAAACACACAAACATAAACAAAAATAATCGGATTCCAAGAAGGGGTAGTCAGATTTCAGTGTTAAATTGAATAAAAGAGATTTTAGTTTAAGAGGTCGTTTAAAATATCTTATTTATTGATTTCTAAACGTTTACATCAAAAATGTCAGTCCGTCCTCTAACTATTGTAACATCCTTCGTGTTCTTTCATTCTTGTTTCGAAGGTCCTGTTCGTCTGTCCTACTATTACTACTACTAGTACTACAGCAATATTGACAATTTAATATTATTACATACGTTTCTTCTATCTCTCTCTCTCCCTCTCTCTCTCCCTCTCTATCTCTCTCTCTCTCTCGCTCTATCTCTCTCTCTCTCTCGCTCTCTCTCTCTCGCTCTCTCTAGCTCTCTTTTTCTCTCTCTGTGTGTGTATAAAATGTTATTTAAAATTGCTTTTGACAATTTGATTTGAATTTAACTAGTATGTCCTGTATTTGATTAAAGCATTTGTAATCAATGACAAATTGTATCAATGTTTTACTGTAACTTTATGTATGAAATAGTAGTTAGTGAAGGAATACATACATGGATATGTGTTTATAACCTAGAAATCTTCCTACATACATTTGTAAATAATATATAATTGTAATACCAATGTAATTGTGACATTTTTTCTCTTATTTTTTAAAGTGACCCTAAAGAAGCAGACGAATCTAGATGCGAAATATTGGTAAAAAAACAAAGAACTAACAGAGACAACACTGTGAATTAATAACTAATAAACACTGAATTGCAAAAAATGATTCAATATAACGATGAATTCATATTATAGCTTAAATTATAATATTACTGATCATAGACGTGAACTAAGTTCGTACAGCTACATGCATATAAGAATATATAAGTACATTAATTTTGCAAATATACATATCTAGCCCACAACGTGTACGTTTGTATATCTTGAGTTTGTGTTTTATTGGAACAATTCATTGGCGTTACGTTGGGAAATTTACGACTCAATATAGGATATCTTCAACGGCAACCAGTAAATCAATTCAAATCCCATGACTTGTAAATCCTTTAAATGCATTACCAATTAATGTTGTTTAGTGATGTAGAACTTTCACACAACAGTTCATTCCGAAGCTAATTTATGATGCGTCTGGCCATTCGCGTTCCAGCCCCTATCGCTTTATTCTTAGCTGTTTGGAATAATTAATAAACACGTTGACAAGAGTCGTGTTAGTTTAGTATTGAAGCAATTACTTTTGTCAATAATCCTTTTCGAGTTTTAAATATTTATACTTAATGTGACTTCTTACTGCTGCAGATCAAAGAAACCCCTATTTAGCCGAAATTTTTTTTTAGAGGTTCTCGCTATTAGACCTTAACTTTTGCTCGAAAGAACATGTTGACATTGTGCACTAGGATAAGCTTTCAAGGAACGTGAATATGAGAAAGCAACTTGTCACTATGTAGGCTATTCTTTTATTAACTTAGCTTGTGCTATGACACTTTTCTATAATATTGGTTAAATTATTTTTCGCATAGATATTATCATTCATAATCTCACAAGATATACATTTATTACGATAAATTAATGATGATTTGTAGTTGATGGGGTTCTATAGTTACGGGTATATAACCAAATTCTTTTTTTTATGCAAAAAGTAGTCAAAATTAAGCTTTAATACGTTCATAATATATCTGCCTAGAAGGCATGATTTGTGAGATATTCGCAAAAAACTGATTTTCAAATAACAGGGAAAGACTTATTTCCGGTAGAGTGAATTTTCTGAAATTCAGTTTTGAATACATTTGAATTCGTTATAAATATATTTGAACTTAGTAGTTGACGCCATATTGGTAAAATTTGATTTTTCCAATGTAGTACACTTCTACTTCTCTTCTACTTATTTTACTGAAATTCTAATCAGATTCCAAATATAAAATATGGTATTTATAGCTGTAGGCGTTTGGTCGCTATCGTGGTCGCACGCACCAACTCTTCCACTGACAAACAGACAGAGAGAGAGAAAAAAACGTGTTTGTAAAGTACACTTTTTCGGCATCAGGGGACTTTAAACTTTTATTTCTAAAATTCTAGACGATGTAACACCGTCATCTTGCAGTTTTGTATACATACAGTTCTCAACCGAAGACATGGTGTTGCGCCACTCAGGTGCTTGAGATTTTAATCTCTACCTCGAATTACGCACCCAAGACACCGAGTTGCCCCACCTACTCTCTTAATTTCCCTATTGGACTATCGGATTGATCCCTTGTAATGGTGGTTGAAAGGGGCAGTTTGAAATTCTTATTGAAATAACCAGAATATGTCAGTAATTTTCTTATTAGTAGAGGATGTGTTTAGTAAAGTTGTTCTGTTAAGTAACCTAAAATGGAAGGAAAGTTAATGTTGAGTGAGAAAGAAAAACCTTTATTGCTTTTTGAAGGTTTTAAATTTTGCAAAACCCATATTTCGAAGGAAGCAAAAATTAGGTGTAAGTGTTCTAACAAAAAGTGCTCCGCTAAAGTGTACACACATACGTCCAGTGAACTCTTTGTAACAGCAAGTTGTTTACCACATAATCACGACGAAGATGCAAGCATTTGTCGACAGATTATAAATAACGCAACCGAAAAAAAGACAGTTGAGAATCTTCATCAAAAACCATCAAAACGTATCCGTCAAGAAGTTTGTTTGTTTGTTTGTTTTATTTTAGTCAAAATAGGACACGTCAATAGGAAATACATCAACAGTAACACTGCAAGTACAATAAGTAAATCAATACACAGTATAACTACAACACGTTAAATGTAAACAGCGATCAGTCAAAGTTATATGACAGGGATTCGTCCATACTGTAGAACACATTTTCCAGCAGAAGCTTTTTAAACGCTCTTGCAAAACTTTCAGGCATCAAGGCCTTAACGGCATCCGGCAGTTTATTGTATAGTTTTGGACCCCAGTAGTCCACGGATTGTTGGGTTTGCTTCGTTCGATGGTGGGTCACCACAAGGTGATTTTTATTCCGTGTTACGTAGTCATGTAGGCCTGAATGTTTTTTAAACCGTATCTGGTTTGTATGGACGAACTTTACGCCACATAAGATATATGCACCAACAAGTGTCATTATTTTTTCTTCCGCGAAAGCTCGACTGCAAGAGTCACTATACTGTAGTCCACACAAGGTCCGTATGGCACGCGTTTGCAGCTCAAAAACTCTATGCGCTTCTGGGGCCATGCCCCACACCAGTAAACCATATGTCGCTATGTTATGAAAATTGGCATAATAAGTTAATTTTGCCGCACCACGACCAACCAAGTGTTTGATCTTTCCTATAGCATATATCGCCGTACTTAGTGTCCCCATTAGCTGTGATATGTGATCCTTCTAGGATAGTCTGTCATCCATAACTAACCCAAAAAAAAAAAGAACCGCTGCGCCTCTCTTGTTTGTCGAAAAGATAAGCGTTTGAGTTTTGCTTCCGTTTATTTTCAGTTTATTTACATCACAACATGTTTTCATTGAAGTCAGCTGGTCCTTAGCCGTTCCCACTGAAAACGCATCCGCACTCCGCACAATAAAGAAGGTATCATCTTGTACAGACACACTTTGTAGCCACTCAAGTTTGCTGGTAATAAAGAGAACAGGTCCAAGGATCGATCCCTGAGGTACCCCATACTTACCAAGCTGTGGATTCGTTGTCCTACTATTCCAAATAACTGCTTGTCTTCTGCCTTGTAGGTAGGTAGGTAGGACCTTAATAAATTATACGCCAAAGTGAAAGAAGATCCTGCAGACGACCTAAAATTGACAACAGAAGATTTTTAACGTATAAATCTATATTTAGGCGGTAACTGGATTAACACTTATCCTGGTGGCGCAACTCCATGGGGTCCATCTGAACGCCCCATTTAAATTATTTTTTTTTATCTTCACAATTAATTTTACTAGTGAAGTATCAGTTGCAATTGTGTAGATTATAATTTACATTTACAATGCCCTCCTTTAATATAAGTTAAAAATGAGGATCAAAATCATTGAAGATTGTGGAAATAATCTTTATTTGGTCTTACATTCAATGCTTTCAATTCTACAAGCAAAAAAATATTGTTGATTAGAAACTACAATTAATTTAAAATGCATGTTCGACGTTTCTAAATCAATGACGGAATATACTGGACGTAGGAACAGGATATCATCATTAACCGCGTGACTGTGCCTTCAATTTTACGTGCCAGTACAACACCTTTTCAACCTAAAATCTGTTCATACAGGGAACGTTACAAAAATGTCATCTTCTTAAAAATGTCTGTTCTATGTAATTTTTGTTAAGTCTTCAAAACGATATTATTCCATTACACATACAGCTGCGTCACTTGTAATAGTAACGGATTTATTTTGCAATGAAAAGACTAAAATGTCCCAAGGTTGGGCACCATATGTAATAGTACAAATTTAAATAATATAATTAAAATGACTCAAATAAATAAAATGACTTATTGAATGTTCCGCGTACTTTAGCTCAGTTAAATAGTTCGGTTTAGCATAAGACTCTTAATTTCAAGACGGTTCAGGTATTTAGACACTAAGATTATTGTCCTGCACGTACTATTACTTCTATTTTATATTCCAAATTTCCTATAGTAAGGTAGACAAATAATACGCAAAAGAATATTTAAACATATCTAATATATTGATTAAAAACACCATCAACACAGACCAGGTTACAAACAAAGGTTATAGAAACAAAACACAATTCAATTGGTACACCACAATACAAATTACGCATCAATTACAACATGGGCAAATATACTAAACAACAATGCAATGACGCTTTACCTATACAGTATACCATGGATTTAAGTAGATGCTAATTGAATTGTTTTATAAAAAAACATGCATGATATAGGCCTTTAATTCAAACAACGCTAGGTACCTTTATACGATGCGATGACCATGAACGGTGTCTTCAACGGGCGGCTTTTCCTAGGGTAGACTGAAATCGTCCTCTCCTTTGTCTGAAGATACGGCACACACTTAATTATTAATAGAACTTTTAATTCCTTTGACCCACTATTTGTTTTATTAAAACTTATAACAGTTTTCTTACTAGGCTTTTTCTTTTTACTTTTTGCTAGTGCGTAGAATTACTTGTATTAGCACTGTTAGCCTGTGAGATGTCGTTCCCTTTTTTTGGGTGCGGTCTAGTGTTATTCTACTTAACACGACCTGCGAACCTATTCATGCGCCGGCTAGGGAACGTCTGCCTGCCTACTCCTTGCTTAAGGCACGCCACGCCGTATTCTTTTAGGGAATTCCCCGAGCCACCTATGTGCTTTAGTTTTCTGCATCACATTCAAGGTTCCACGTGTCGGTTGCACACACACTGTTCGTTATTTATGTCGCATAACTTCCTGGCTGGCTGCGATAATATTGACGCCACTTATGTTTTTCATTCTTTCACACCGATACACCTACGCACTATTTCTTTCTTACATATACAGAATTTATATAGAAACATTTTAAACAGGAATATAATAATTTAATACAAATAATGAATAATACATGTTTCCCGATCTGTGTTGATTTACTATCTACCTTAATATCCTAATATTTTAGATGTTATATTATATTTATATTTTATTCATTATATACAGGGCCTACCGTTACAGATACCCCCCTTTGCCTTTTCTGACAGGCTGATAAGTCTAAATGAAAAGCAAATAATGGTAACGTGTACATAATAAAATATAAAAATTACAAAATTAATTTTGAGATTATATATATACTTATGGTTTGTTAAATGAATAGTCATAAATTGATAGATATAAGTGAATAGATAGGTATTTTATATTTACAGACTAATTTTCTATTCACCCTATAACTCTGTCGGGTCTTTTGGCGGTATCGCATAGATGTCAACAGATGTTGATAACATATTTTTATTCATTTTTGATAAATGATTTGAGAACATTACTTCTTCGTAATGTGGATTATTGCAGAGATAATGACGTTTCTTTGGCTTATCCCATCGGAACGTATTATTTTTATTACAATCCCTTTTTAGAACCCATTTTTTCCTTCAATATGATCGGTTCTTTCCTTGTCTTCATTTTTAACTTCTTTTGTTTTCTTTGGCGATTGTTTTTTATTTTCTTAGAAAAACCCATTACCTTACCGATTCCACTCTGTATATTACTTGACCAATATTTTTCCAGAAAGTCTCGTCGAAAGTCCTCCATCGATTTCCATTGGCTCTTGGTGATGCTGGCCCATCGTAGAACTCCACCCCCCAATTGGCTTATTGCAAAATTCAACTTCCGGTTTTCGGGAGTTTCCATAACTTCAAAATATTTCTGCAATGAATCTAGAAATTTCTTGGGATGTGTTCTTTTACCATTTCCATTGAATTTGGGCACCTTTATATTTCTTCTAACCATGCCAACGGATGATGCCTCCTTTATTACAACTTGTTCTGGTACTTCCGGTTGGTTTTCTTCAATTCCCTCGTATACTGGTTCCACTTTGTCTATTTTTCCACTCATATACTTTTTGGATTCTGCCATATCTTTCATTGATTCTTCGAATTTTTTGAATTTCTTATCACTGTCTTCCTTTAAATCTTTCCATGATTCTTCATAACTTTTCTCTAATATTTTGAATTTCTTTTCCCTGTCTTCTTTTAAATCCTCATAACTTTTCTTTAAATCTTCCATTGATTGTCTCATAAAGTCAAAAAATGCCTGCATATCTCCCATGATTATTTCTTTTGGAGGCTACGTTTATTTTATTCTACTTAATTCCGGTGACCCCCCAACCAGGTGTGCCTATTCCTTTGGATCACCCTGTATAATACGTCGCCAATTTGCTTCCAAAATTACCGCTTATTCGTGTAAAATATTTTGGGATTTATTCCTATTAACCCCCCAATAAAAATGACCTATCTTTCAAAACACCCTGTATAATACGTCTTATTGTACCGTATACCCTATATGCTATGCGCCCTGAAAATGTTTACACAAACTTTTGTAACACCCTGTATACCACAAAAAAAATACACTTAAATTGTCTACCTTTTAATTCAAATTTAAATTGCGCTTTTATTTAAAAATTAAAATTTTGTTCAAAAAAAAAATTTAAAATTTACGTGAAAATCTTTCTTAAATATTTGATAAAGCTTTGTTTCTACCAAACTACTCCACACAAATTTGAAATGAATTGAAAATTTAGTGTCTTTTCGGGCCCACCGGCTGGTGCGCCATATGTAATAGTAACGGATTTATTTTGCAATGAAAAGACTAAAATGTCCCAAGGTTGGGCACCATATGTAATAGTACAAATTTAAATAATATAATTAAAATGACTCAAATAAATAAAATGACTTATTGAATGTTCCGCGTACTTTAGCTCAGTTAAATAGTTCGGTTTAGCATAAGACTCTTAATTTCAAGACGGTTCAGGTATTTAGACACTAAGATTATTGTCCTGCACGTACTATTACTTCTATTTTATATTCCAAATTTCCTATAGTAAGGTAGACAAATAATACGCAAAAGAATATTTAAACATATCTAATATATTGATTAAAAACACCATCAACACAGACCAGGTTACAAACAAAGGTTATAGAAACAAAACACAATTCAATTGGTACACCACAATACAAATTACGCATCAATTACAACATGGGCAAATATACTAAACAACAATGCAATGACGCTTTACCTATACAGTATACCATGGATTTAAGTAGATGCTAATTGAATTGCTTTATAAAAAAACATGCATGATATAGGCCTTTAATTCAAACAACGCTAGGTACCTTTATACAATGCGATGACCATGAACGGTGTCTTCAACGGGAGGCTTTTCCTAGGGTAGACTGAAATCGTCCTCTCCTTTGTCTGAAGATACGGCACACACTTAATTATTAATAGAACTTTTAATTCCTTTGACCCACTATTTGTTTTATTAAAACTTATAACAGTTTTCTTACTAGGCTTTTTCTTTTTACTTTTTACTAGTGCGTAGAATTACTTGTATTAGCACTGTTAGCCTGTGAGATGTCGTTCCCTTTTTTTGGGTGCGGTCTAGTGTTATTCTACTTAACACGACCTGCGAACCTATTCATGCGCCGGCTAGGGAACGTCTGCCTGCCTACTCCTTGCTTAAGGCACGCCACGCCGTATTCTTTTAGGGAATTCCCCGAGCCACCTATGTGCTTTACTTTTCTGCATCACATTCAAGGTTCCACGTGTCGGTTGCACACACACTCTTCGTTATTTATGTCGCATAACTTCCTGGCTGGCTGCGATAATATTGACGCCACTTATGTTTTTCATTCTTTCACACCGATACACCTACGCACTATTTCTTTCTTACATATACAGAATTTATATAGAAACATTTTAAACAGGAATATAATAATTTAATACAAATAATGAATAATACATGTTTCCCGATCTGTGTTGATTTACTATCTACCTTAATATCCTAATATTTTAGATGTTATATTATATTTATATTTTATTCATTATATACAGGGCCTACCGTTACACACTATATAACTTTACGCCGTGAGCAAGCCAGATTTTATTCCCAATATGAATTACAATTACAAACTAATCGCAATGCATGTTTAAGTTATTTCTGAATAAAACAAGAGGATGTGAATATAACTACATAAAATATCAGAAAGTCTTTGATACGATTAATCATCACTTGCTCTTGAGGAAATTGACAAAGGTAGGATTAAAATCACTATGCAACTTATCTCTGTCGTACCTTATTTATAGAAAACAATATGTGTAATACCTGAGCAATGCACGAACACTTTCACTGCAACGTCTTGCACAAGCGATATCTTATCTAAAACTAAATAGAAAAAAATGAGGTGTGGCCACCACACGACTTTCTTATACGTATGAACGTTTCAAACTATACAATTTTAAGAATTTTTTTATACAAAACTTATTCAATATTCGGAAAAAAGTACTACTCGCTAAGAGTAAAAGTGCTACTTCTGGTCCGAATTTTGAAATATCATATATACAAAAAATATTGCAAATCCAGTTCTAAATACTTTTGTACTCTTGATAAATATATATAGAATGCATAACTTACGACATATTTGCAAAAAATCGCTATTCGATAAGAGTAAAAGTGATACTTCCGGTCTGAATTTTGAATTTTTTTTATACAAAATATATTGAAAATTATGTTTTAAATACTTTTATATTCGTAACGTACTTGTCTAAAAAGCATGATTTGCGAGATATTCGCAAAAAGCTGATTTTCGATAAGAGTAAAAGACTTACTTCCGATTGGAATTTCTAAAAACTTTTTTAAGACAATTTTTCTCAAACTTAATTTTAAGTACATATGAATTCTTTATAAATTTGTTTAAACTTAGTAGTTGACGAAATATTGGTATATTCGATTTTTCCAGTGAAGTAAACTGCTACTTCCGGTCTACCGATTTTACTGAAAAACTAACCAGATCTCAAGAGGGAGACTATACACATAAATACAAAATTTGGAATTGATAGCTATAGCAGTTTGACCGCTATCGTGGTCACAGACAGACAGACAGACAGAAAGACAGACAGACATTTCTTTAAAACCATTTTTTCGGTATCAGGGGACTTCAAAACGTGAACATCTGCAAAACTCTAGAGGTTGAAAATGTTCATCATCACAATACTTCCTCATACTACGTATAAGAAAGTAAAAATTGCGTGCACCAATTTCGTATTTCTTAACTTATATCCTCCTTTCCTTTAAATTAGTTATTCTTTTAGTTAAGATACAGAAGCACTTAGAAAATATGAAACTTTCTATCAAAAATTCATCCTTTTTAAACCTATTACATAAATAGGAACATCAAATGTTGTAAGAAATATAAAATAGGCAAATCAAGGTTTTAGATGGCGTAAAAAGAAATATCATTAAAGAGCTAAAAAATGAAGTTATAGATCTAACTTGAAGTTATATCTATCCTGACAACAATTTTCAATAGGCGAGTCCGCCAATGTATCTTCCCAAAATAACTGAAATTAATAGAGGTTTTGAAGGCACGAAAGGAAGATCTGGATGATTTTAGCAATTACAGGCTCATCACTATTCTGTCTGCAATTTTCAATATTTATGAATAGCTGGTAGTAGATCGCCTACTAAGTTCCTTCGAAAAAACAATATATCTAAGAAACAGCAAAAGTGTAGGAAAACAAATCCAGAGATTGGAATTTTGAAAGTGATTGAAACTACAATAGACTCCTACGATAATAAGGAACGTTGTGCATTGGCATGTTGTGACATCGGTAAGATATTTGATATGGTAAATCACTTAATTTAACAAAAGAAAATATACCATTATTGTAGTAGATGCATAGCACATTCATAATTCAATATCGTCGTCTCCATCTCGTAAACTGCACCACATCTTAAATTTTGGCATCTGCTCTTATATCTTTGCTTCTTATCTGATCTCTCAAGCTTACTCCCTTAATGTCTTCATCTCTGCTGCCATCATCATGCTCTTCACTTTTCCTGTATCCGATCGAGCTTCCACTGTATATGTGAGTATAAGTTTCACGGCGGTTTTATATATGCGGATTTTGCTTCCAGTGGACATGTACTTGTTCCTCCATATGAGGTCCCTCAAATAGCCAGAAATACTTCAGACTTTGTTCAGTTGGGTTCTGACTTCCTGTTGTAAGTTTTTGGAGCTCGTTATCTCAGCTACTAAGTACGTACATTGCATACATTGGTGGATCGGTTTGTCGTTTACAGCTACTTTACATCTCGTGGTGCAATTTTAACTGCTACATTTTAAAAATAATTGTACACTCTGAGTTATTCAATTTTAATTAACAATAATTGGTCAAAATCGAAATGAGTGCGCGATAAAAGATAAAAGATGTTGTAGGTATGTATGTACAGAATTGTTTTCTAATGTCATATATTTATATATACTAAAGCCTTTCTCTTTTCTAACAATGCAAAATATGGATGATAATGAAAATCAGATTGTACATACATGTATCCTGTGTATGTATGTCGGTGAAGATATGTACCATAAACTACTGCTAGAATATGTGTTAATAAACGAATAGGAGTGGTAGCCTATCCTAGACATAAAGTGTAAGTAAATATGACTAAATTTAGATAAAAATAAACTATGTAATTTAGTTAAAGTGAACAGTTTTAGAAATGATTTATTACCTTTTAATTTACTGTATTTTTTTCAATTTCTTCAGCTTGTTTTTCAGTTTAGGGAAGATCATTTGTATTACTTAAATTTGTATGTAGGAATCATATTTAATGGAATTTATATCTCTCATATTTTCTTTGTTTCAGGGAACAATAGTAATTTATTTTAATTACTGTATACGAGCCAGTTTCAGAGAGTGGAGCAATAGCGAATAATGTTTCTCCATTCGAAAAGAAAATAAAGCATATACAATAAGAAGTTAAACAATTTTGAATATAAAAGTATTTTATTATTGGGGTATTATCTTTATTAGAATAGTGACGTTTAGCAGCATTTTCTCTATAGAGTGGTTTTACAATTTGTTTGACGACAAATACCACACATATTTGTTTATCAAATAGCAGTTTTTTGCAAATATCTCACAAATATTGCATTCTGTAAAGATGTATTAAGAACACAAAAGTATTTAGAACTGCATTTGTCACAATTTTTGCATTAAAATAATTTAAAATTAGGACCGGCTGTTACACTCTTACTCTTATCGAATAACAGTTTTTTGCAAATATTTTTCAAATCATGCATTTTTAACAAAATAATAATGAGGAACACAAACTACCGTTATATTGGCAGATATTGGAGATTGATGTGCTAAATGAGCAAAGCCTCACAAAATATAAAAAAATTAGGTGTGAGCACACAAGATTTTCTTATAATATATATGTGGGTTCTGAATTATTTATATTAAATTTACTCAAAATTAAACTTTAAATACGTTTACACTCATGATAAATATATAACTAAAAGTGTAATTGCTTGTCCAAAGTTAGAAAATTTTTGTATACAGAAATTATCCCAAATTCAACTCAAACTACGTTTATTATCGTAATAAATCTATATATAACGCATAATTTGCAAGATATTTTCCTAAAACTGTTTCTCGCTAAGACAAAAAGACCTACTTCTGGTAAAAATTTTGAAAAGCTTTTTCAAAATTCATTTTTTAGTTCCTTTTTATTGTTTAGAAACGTATCTAAATTTAGTAGTTGCCAAGATATTAAAAATATTTTTCCTTTCACAAACACACGCTGAGGTTGTTTGAAAAAACACCTTTCAGGAGACTTCAAAACCAGGACATCTGCAAAAATCTCGAGTACCTACTATGATACCGGAAATTTTCGTCATCACATTACTTCCTTATACTACGTATTAGAAAGTGAAAAGGATAACAACTCATAAACTAATAACAAAAATGAAAACTACTAAGAGTAGGCTACAGTTGTAGACATAATTATTTTTCCAACTCTTTGTTTTACCTTTTTTACAATACAAAATTTTACACATTAGAATTCCAAACTTCAAGGAACTATATATGATCATAGTGTCCATAAACAATAATGTATTCTGTAAAGTGCAAATGCCAATTTTAAGCTAGGCATATTAGTAATACAAAAAATTATTTGCAGCCAGCATATTCAAGAAACGTATGGAATTAAACTCAACTGTCAATCTTGACGTAGTGAGCACATTGAAAAATATGGTAGTTAATAACAAAATAACAATAAGGAAATTCAAACTACCATAATGTACAGTTCCATCAAACACAACATTCAACTTCATCACACGGCAGACAAAACGAAACAGGAGTGACAATATATAAGAATGAGCAGGAAATCTGTAAATTAAAGATGAAAATGGAAACTACTAAATGCTTTTATCAAAATCTATTTCAAACCTCAAAATACAGAGCAAAACTCTTGTTAAGAATAGTTACAATGTTGTTATGAAAATGTTGAAAAATGTAGAAAAATTAAGACTGAATATTATAATGGTGAATACCTATCAACATTATATATTTTTTAATTTTATTGTCTGAATAGAGGACGCACCGAAAAGAAGTAAGTTACTAATCGTTGTTACTACTAGCACTCTCTACTAATGCACTAAATCATCACGGAAACTTAGATATTCTTTTGCAGTTTACATTACTTAAGACAATATGCTGTATAAAATATTAAAAACTATTTTCTTTCTATAATAGGAAACATCCAGATATTCTTAATGTTAGAATTATGTCTTCTACTTATATTTACATTTAAAAATCTCTCAAAGTCTCGGGCGAGATCGCTTTCCAAGTTAGTGCTACTCCTTACATTTCCCTTCTTTATTCTTATGAACGCTACAAGTAAAATTTCAGGGGCATGAAAATAATGAAGCCATAACTCTTATACAGACTTATCTTCCGTAATTAGACTGCGCTTTGAGAACGTGAAAAATTGCGAGTTTCCGAGATACCTGTGCCGGGTAAAATATGTAAAATTATTGTTAGGCGTGATTTTTTCACACTCTTACATTATCATCAAAAATTTGTAATTAATAGATTAATTTTTTAACGTAAATATATTTTATTTAATAATGGTGACTTGCATGTATAATGATTATAATATACTATTAATCTTTGTATTTAAAAATTAATATAATATAATAATAAAGTTCTTAATATTATATCTTGAAATCTGAAGTCAGTTAAACCTTCGACGATGACTATAATATCTTTTTTAATTGTAAAGTTAATTCGCATACACTGAAATACTATTTTTGTTCAAAATACTCTGACTCCACATTACTAATCGCATCACTCCTTTCTCCATTCTTAACGACCAATACTGAATCCTCCACAAGTAAGACCATCAAGCCAGCCACTCACTGCGTCAGATCATTTATGTAGAGTAGGAAGAGCAGTGGACCTAGTATAGAGCCCTGTAGAACTCTATACATTATGTTTCTCCATGCATATCTTATTTACCTACCATTCCAGGAATTTGACCGCACACATTTTTTCCTACCCGATAACTACGACCACAGCCACTCATAAATTGCACCGCGGAATCACATCTCTTGCAAATTTACTAATAGAACTCAGTGGTGCACACTATCAGATGCTCGTGAAAGTCCATTAAGGTACCAATCATTGCCTCCCTTTCCTGCAGCTCACCAATTGTTTGCTCGAGCATGATTTATTGGTCTAACCTTTGTAAAACTATTTTGGAAACTTAGTATTCTTTGTTTTCAATAAACTTTAAGCATTCCTTTGGAGACAGTCTTCTCAAATATCTAATAATAAAAAAGTAGATGTCAGTGCAATAAGACGATAACTCAAGAACTCCGATGTTTCGCCCCTTTTGTAAATTGGTTTTATAAGAGTGTACTTTAAATCACTGGAAAACTACCGAACGATATATTTATTAAATCTACAAGAAGCGTGATATCTGTTCTAATACTTTTACAAACATTTACTAAGTAGCTATTTATCTCTGTCTGTAAACTTTTATCGTCATCGTAACTACGTCAAAAGCATTCTTTTGTTTTATTCCTTGAAATAATTTTACTAAATTCTATTTCAAAATTTTATTTTATATTTTATAATTTCATAATTAAAAATATCGAATCAATACATCTTGATATACGCGGCAAACCTTTATCAATATAATTTTTGATCTCGCGGTATAAAATGTGTTCTAAATGGCACGCAACATTTTTCTTTTTAATGTATTGCAGACTACCTAATCATAGTCTAATTTCCTTCAATTTTTAGTTGAATGCGATTTGTACACAACGGAAAAAATTACAAATTAACAATAAATTAGTATTCCTATTTTTAATTCTATTAATTACTAATACATAAAATTCAATTTTTTTTATATATATATTCTTCTTAATTAAAAAAAAATAAATCTTCGTTAGGTGGAATTTGGAAACCAAAAATGATATATTATGTGTAACTATAATTACTATATTGATTATGTACCTTTAAGATGGTTCCCCATCTTCATCTTAGATTTGCCATGTTGAGCGCATACAAATTTATTGCATTTATCGCATGGTCTAGAACATTTATTATCATTTCCACGACATATGCGACAACGTCCTCTTTTAGTACCTTGAGTAACGGTGTCATCCTCACAATCTTTCCTTATTTCTCTTCCAGTACTTTCTACAGCTGCAGTCACTACCTTTGGAAAAACCCGACCATCTTCTTCAATTTTCTTTGCTCTTCTGTCAAGCTTTGGTTTTGAAAGTTCCATCCCCATATATTGAAGAAATATTCTTCTTCGATATGATATGGATGAAACATAATTCAGGATTTTTTATGATCTATAAAACTAAAGCAGTATAACATGCTAAGTCAATCAAATTAAAAAACAGTCTCAGTGGCCATCTTCTTGTATTTCTTATGCATGAATACTCACGCACAAGTTTGTCTAAAATATCAACGCCACTTTTTGTTTTATTGTATTCCAAAATGATATTAGGTTTAAATTTTTCCTTTTTATTAGCAATGTCATGTTCGTGATACGTAGAGGAAAGTAAAATAACGAATTTTTTAGGTTTAGTTACATAGGACACTAATGTTATTAAGTCTCTAGTAAAGAGAAAATGAGAAGAATATACTGCACTTGATTTTATATCCAAAAGCTTCTTGGGAAAGTCCTACCAATTTTTGTGCACAGTTCCAATTATTGTTAGTTTTTCTTTTAGATCTTCTGCAAGAGTTAAATCGGTAAAAAAATTATCAGTCTTTATATTGCGGCCACTTCCTCACCAATGGTTTGACAAGGTTTTAACTATGCGAGGTTCTTGATTTTTTTCAGCTGTTTCTCCTTCTTTTCCTAGGTAAACTTCAAAATTACAGCAGTAAAATGTTGTTGCATCACATAATGCCCAAATTTTAACCCCATATTTGCCGGGCTTGCTTGGTATATAAACCTTAAATGGACATCGGCCACTCAAACTTACCAGCTATCCGTCTATTATTCCATAAGCTGATGGCCAAAAAGATTCTCTTCAATTTTTTGTGAAAATATCAATTACATCACGAATAGGTGCAAGTTGATCTAGAATTTTTCTTTCTATTCTTGTGCAAATGTCGTCAAAACATAGGAAGCGTAAAATATCGCAAAATCTATTTCGTCTCATACAAGCTTGATATATTGGCCTTGTCAAAGATTTACTTGTTGATGACCACAAATTAACTGGGCTTCCTTTTGCTTCTCTAAATCTTCCTGATAAAATAAGTATTGCACAGAAAGCATTTATTTCGATAACATCTACTTCTTTCCATGATTTGAATAAATTGTCTTCATGATTCTCATTATATTTACTTATAATTTCTTTTGCACTTTGATTAGTAAATTTCACAATAACCTCAAAAATTTCCTCGGATATAAATAAAGAAAAACAATCCATCCGATATCCTTGTTTTACCTTTTTTAGGAGCTAAATATTTCCATGTGCGACCAGAAACTTCAATATTACGGTCCAATTCTTCCTCAAATTCATCACTGTTATCATTTTCCTCATTATAGTAACTAATGTTATCAAAAATTTCTTCATTTTCCTCTTTAATATCTTCTAGTTCCTCAGACTCATCACAATATGTTTCCTCAATCGTGCCATTTTCGTCTTCTGAATCGATCATCAGAATAGAAAAAAGTTCATCAGATAAAGCCCTTTTAGATGCCATTGCACAACGATAAACCACTGACACGAATGTACACTATCACGTATAAAAGTAAACTGAATTAAAAAACATCAAAATTCCAGCCGTGAGCAGGGATGAACACATCTCAACTTGTATGAAAATATGTTCGTTCGAATTAAAACATAACATCCCAAATCTGGGTCTCAACTGACCCAGAGCAACAAACTGCGAATTATTCTCAAACTTTGTTAATTTTAGATTTGGTTATTATTGCTTATGGTTCAATACAGAATTTTAGGAGAATTCTCGAAAAGAAAAAAATTAAAAAAATTATTTAAAAAGTTACACGAAAAAACTGTTTCAATTATGACCCAGTTTTAGTAAGGCAAAGGTTAATTAAGTATAAGTGGCGTATGTGATTTAACGATAAGTTTATTAAAGTTCTCTAGATAGTAAATTAGCAGGCACATGGCAGTTGCCGAACTTGTGGATCGAGATGTTTAAAAACTGAAGTCGTAAAGCGATAAAGCCTCAACACCATTCAATGTAAGTTTTCCAGGAAGAATCGGATGGGGAAATGGTATACAAAGGATCTGATCAATGATCGCTACATTGTTATAATTTCTTTGTCCATTTTGAACCTCGTCTGTTGGGTAATAAATATATTATATTGTTATTTTAACTCTTTAACTCTTCTTATTATTATTATCTAAGACGCGACCAGACCTGATACACAGATGTGTCAAAACTCTTTATGTACTGAGAAAGGCAGAAGGACCTTCGATACTAGAATGAAAGAACACGAAAGATGTTATAAAGATAAGAAGACAGACTCAACTATATATATGTAATTTGAAATTGTATTTTCATTGACCTGATGAAGCCACATTATGCGAAATATATTACTGTGATCTTGAGTTAAAATTAAGTTGTATATAAGTATTCACAAGATTACAAGTAGATTTAATTAATTTAACTTTATCCTTAATCATTTATATTAGTGTTAGTATTATATTTAAACGATACGCATTGTATATAAATATTTGTTGTAAAATAGTAGGTAAGGATGTAGTAAATTTATATTGGTTTAAGTAAAACAATGTAACAATGTCATTATAATTTTTATTTATAAAATTACTATTGATATCATCCCTGTATAAAGGCCACTTTACACCATGCTATTTTCATACTTTTTCTATACTAATATCTAGAAACTAGAAAAAATAGTCAGAAAAAGTATCATGTAAATCACAAACATGCTTCCAAGTTTTAAAACTATGCTAGATACTATACTATTTTCAAAACTAGATCCAGTCCTATTTTTGTTTCTAAATTAATTCTAGAACATGCGCAGAAGTACTTTTGGCAGATTGGCCAACATCGGAAAATAAATACAAAGTCAGTATATTATTGGAAACGTAGTTAGGTTATGTACGGTTGAGCGTTATCGGTAATTGTATGCGAAATTTATTTGTTTGTTTCACTTTTATTGTTTCGAATTAGGTGAGTACAAATGAATGATTAAATATAAACTTCATATTTAACTTCATTGTTTACTATCAAGTTGGTAGAAGCTAATGGCTGTTTAGTAGCGCCACCACGCATTGATTTGTTGTACTGACACCTAAAAAAGTATAGAAAATTCTAGAATAGAATCTATTATAGAAAAAGTATAGTTCTAGTCAGTTCTAGTATCGTGTAAAGCCTGCTTAACAGGTGAATTGGTTTTAATAATCGTGTTGAATCAAGAAATTGATATATAATAATTCACGTTTTGTCACATTTATATACGGGTTTTTCTTCGAATTTCGTATACTAAATTGATATAATTACATCAATATTAAAGATGTATTTGTTTGATTACATTTTTCAGGGAGTAATATATATACACGCCGCTAGGGGCGATGCCAGCAATGTACATCTTAAAGAGTGGGCAGAATTTCTTGAATAGACATGCCTGAATTTTTGTGAAAGATATTCCTTATAAAATAGGACGCACAATTATTTTCAATGGATTTGGATGCCGATGCAAACCGCTCTAAATACAAATAAGCATTCGGTGTCTGTATTAAAAACTTTAAATTTGAACTTGTAAAATTATTTAGGAGATAATTTTTATTTTAAACTTGTAAAATTTTTAAGAAATAATTTCCATTTTTGGACTTGAAATTTCTAATGATATTTCATGGAGTTGTGATAAATTTTAATTAAAATTTTTTATTCGAACTTAGAACAATTTTTCAAATTAAATAAATATATTTAAATTATAGTTAGGAGATAATAGGATATTTGTTAAGAACCGGAATATTTTATTTTAAAACGTGATGGCCATACGCTACATCTCACGATAAAAGATTCTGGAAATTATAATAATTTTTTTTTGAATAAGGGTATTTTGTAAAGTTCACTTTTCTTTGAATTGGAATACAGACACTTTATGCTTTTATTTTCTATATAATATTTATTATATCTCATTCGTTATTTATTGTAGAATTGGTATAAAATAAAATAATTTAAAGATGAATATGGAAGGGTTTAATGCTTTATATGAGGAGCTAAGGTAGTTTGTATAGAGTTTTCTCTGTGTGTAATTTCTTTTTTGTGTTTCTGTGTCTGTGCATTAAAGTCTGACATATTGGGACTATGAATTAGGGATGTATTAAACAAGTTATGCAATTAATAAAATAAACTTGTTGAATGGAGCCCTGATTGATTCTCTGACATGAATTTGTGATGAGAATATTATTCAGGAACGAGAAAAGGCATTTGAGTGAAATTAATATCAGCACAAGGTCAGCAAGTCAGTAGTGACTTGTGAATAAATTATTTAAAATTGTTCGTTTCGTTTGTGAATAATTTTTTTTAATATTATTATTTCTCCTAGTATGTTAAATAAACTATATTGTAAGATATTTCTGTATTTTTATTGAATGTATCTGACCTGTTGAAAACTTAAGAGTACAATCCTTTGGAGAAAGAATATTTCTGCCCCTGAGATAAAAGATAATTAGAGATATCATTAACTGAGCTACTGAAGTGCGACATTGCCTAACCCACATATTTGCAGAAGTAGTAAGCTCTCAGATTAGCATAAGACTAATTTCTTGAGATATATGCGTGAACTTTCGTATTTTAGGAATATAGAGTTTCAATAATTTTATTCTACTATTAATTTGCAAGGGTCATAGCAATATATCGTGTAAACATTATAATTTTTGAAACTAAACAATTTTGTTTTATTATATACATTTTAATTATATACAATTTAATTCATACTTAAGCTTTTTTAATTTCTTGTATTTTTTCTCTTTGTTTAGATCGATCGGTCGGACAAACAGCACAAATACCTATAGATCAGTTGTATATTAATTATAAAATGTAATCGATTGAAAGCAGTATTTATTATTACTAAAACACTCCCATGAATTTTATAAGAGTATATGTACGCACTGGTGACAGTTTCTTTTATTTATTGGTGCACTACCCAAATATTGATTAGTTGCAAAATATACACTTTATTTATGAATCTCTTGAAAATATATCTGCATATTCACATGTACCAATACAAACATATATTCCGCGATGGACAACTATTGCAATGTCTCATAATTCATTAGCGCTCGTTAATTTATGTATTGTTAATTATTCAACGTCATTTAGTACGGTGTCAGTATCCCAAAACTACAGTAAATTAGGCAGAACATACAATGGTACATGCAAAACACATTTATTTGTTTACATATTTTTGTTTGTTTTTGTTATGATACAACCTTTTAATTCTGTTGGTTTATTTGAGTTACACCTTATCGCAAACTGTATGCATTTACATTAACTATGCAATAGTCGTCTTTGCAAAATTGCCTAAGCCAAACTAAGCTAATTTTTATATTATAAAATAATGAATATATAAAAATATGTCTATTAAATACAATGCGATCATAAATGATTGAGGATAGTTTAAATTTACCGCCATAAATATTAGTGTGGCTATGATGCAAATATTACTAGCAAATGTCAGTGTATTGTGTTGTCGTGTGTTATTTAAGTCCGTTTATTATTTTTATTTGTATTTACTTCATTCATCTACTAAAAATTGTTCTCTTTAGAACATTTTCTTAGAATTGTTTATTGTTTGGGTATGTTTACGAATTTATATCAAATGTGCTGATACATTTAAATCATCCTTATTTATAGAGCATCCTAGGAAAATGTCTTTCATGGCTGAACAACAGGCATTTATTTTAAAAGCGCATTACCGTAGTGGTGTTCGAAGAGAAAATGGAGAATGGTCGTACTCCTTACAATCCTGTATAGAGCAGTTCAGGGAAGAATATCCTGATTATGTTTTTTCTTACAAGATCTTTGCACAACATCGGGATAGAATTATAGATCGTTTTGAAAACAAAAATTGTATTTGTAAAGGCAAGACAAGTGGACGACCATCAGTTCTGACAGAGGAAGTGGTTGATGGTGTTAGACAACGGATTGAGATGAGCCCCACAAAATCAATTCGGAAGCTAGCTGCTCAAACTGGTATATAGATTTATTTATAATTAATCTTTATAATTTTGCTACAGATTTTATTTTAGGTTTGTCGTATGGTTCTGCCAGAAAAGCATGACGTAAAAATTTAAATATGCATCCATATAAAGTGACTGTTATACACCAACTGCTAGAAGTCGATTACGAACGCAGAGTTCAGTACTGTCACTGGTTTAATGACAATCTCAACGATGACATTCTAAACATTACATTTATATCAGATGAAGCCTGGTTTCATTTATCAGGGTATATTCATAGTCAAAATTACAGGACGTGGGCAACGGAAAATCCGCCTAATTTTGTTGAAACTAGTTTACATCCGTTAAAAATTGGAGTATGGGTTGCAATGTCAAGGCGACGCGACGTATAATTGGTCCAATATTTTTTAATGATACACTCACTGCGGGGAGATATCGTACACAAATACTTGACATCTTCATAAATGAGTTACATGATGATGAGCTACAAGGGGGCTATTTCCAACAGGATGGGGCACTACCATATGTAGCCTATGATACTATAGCTTATCTCGAACAATTTTTTGACAACCGACTAATTAGTAGGAATCGTTGGCCATCACGCTCCCCAGATTTAAGTCCATTAGATTTCCACTTATTCGGTTATCTAAAATCGAAAGTCTTTAGAAATCGCCACCATAATCTAGAAGAATTACTAGCTGCCATTGTAGAAGAAACTAATAATATAGACCAAGAAAGACTTCAGTGGGTATTTGCAAATATGAGGAGAAGAGTAAATGTATGTTTAGATGCTAACGGCAGACATTTTGAACATTTGCTGTAAAATATATTTCAGAATCTGTGTTGTGTTTTGATTGTTAAACACTGTTATTTAAAAATTGTTTAATACCTATGTAGTTGCTTGTTATATGTTATATGTTATATATGTTTCAATTAAATACACTAAGATTTTGTGTTCTTTTAAGTTGATTGTTGGCGTAAGTTAATTCTATACACTCCAAAGTACTATTTTTATTTAACAATTAATAGTACCGTTAACAGTCCCATTTGAGACGCCACTGGAGAAATATCATAATAGTAAATCATCAGTACAACCAACTTTAGGGAAAATTTGTATGGTGCAAATTCAAACTATCCTCAATCATTTATGATCGCGCTGTATACGTTTAATATCACAATCCTGATTTTGAATTAATCGGGATTTCAGCAAAGATATACTCCGTTTAAATTTGTTTATTGGTATGTATTACAAAGTTTTATAGCTAAAAAAGATATTGCGTTATATTTGAATTTTATGTTTTCTTCTACTAATTGGTATAAAAATGTCTTCAAATTGTTCTTGCGATTTCCTTCCCGGGGTTCTTCGCAAAATCTTTTTGGAGATTTTTTTTATTGTTAGGTGTGTATGTGTTACAAAGAATGGAGATTACGTAACTTATCTTTGAGTTCTTTTTACAATTAATGTTATTTCCAAAGACATACGATATACTGCAGCAAAATAACATTATTTAAGCTTTCCTCCAAACTTTAAAAATCATTGTAACAATATACACGTCACGAGTAAAAATTTCTTCTTGTTCACTCCCACCTTTAGACAGTGAAGGTGTAAATACACTGAGGATGATGTGCATGAATAAAAATTTAGTGCAAAACATTCATGAAAAATAAAAGAACAGAGTTTACATTCGAGAAATGGCAAGCGGATTAACACAGTAATTGATTTCAAAACTACCTTCAAAAAGCCTCTAAATCAAAGCTGTAAATAGACTAAAAAAACATACTGCTTACCATTACAAAACTTACTTATGTACTACAACACAACTGTTGTCTAGTAAAACATTCAACTGATATTAACCATAATTTTTCATTAAGTGATTTATTTTTATTCCTATATGTCAAATGTCAAAGATAATAATAATAACAATACTGTTTATTTGAATGTGGACAATTGTCAAGAGTGCAGCATGTAGATAAAACTGCCACGCAGATATATGATGTTGCAGGTTTTCGTGTATGTAATGTGTGGTGGTACGTTTTTTAGAATTTCATTCCCCGTAGGAGTGACTGTGTCCTAAAAATAGCCGGTGTCGCGCGCCTATTAAGCCGTCGATTCAATGGGGATGGGGCGTTTTGCTTGCTCGCTCTAGTGTTTTAGATTTTGTTGAACTATTGTACTGAATACGTGCTTCCGTTAGAGCTGTTTTCCAAATGTCCGGTAGATGTCTTGCATTATCTCTTTAGTTTATATTATTCGGGAGCTTTTCAATGTTAATTTGAAATGTTGGTGGAATAGAGTTGTTTAATAGTTGCAAGCAACGCATAGTAAGCTTTAATTGTTTAATCAAGGCTCATTTTCAAATGTCTTAGAGATATGAAAAGGTAGAACAAAGTTTTACAATTTCTGGACAGCATACAATCATATATGTCCTGTGGAACATCCCCGAAATATAATTGAATACCGAGCCGTGCTATATTTTCTGGAGAATTCCGCACAATGAACATTCCAGGTCAATTGACCAAGGAAAAAGCAAGCACCCCTTCTTCGGAACCAAACAACCAGAAGACCCAACATAGAGACTATAATCACGGTGTGCACCCTTGGAAAAATCAATGTCAGCTTTTTATTAGTGCATCGTGTCGTCACGTTTCTAATCATATCGCTATCGATAAGCTGAGGCGAATGAGTTTAATGCCAACAAAGAAACTGACGATGCTGTCAACATAAACTCACAGTTTTGCTATAAAATTACGAAAATTAATTTTTATAGATCACTTACCTTTACTTTTAATTTTAATGAGTAGATTTCCTTTAAAAACATTTTTAATGTTTATTTCTAATTCTCACATTTAGAAATTTTTAATGTGATGAATTATTGTATTCCTTTTCATAATTAACATTCACAGTCTCACCTAACACCCAATAGTAAACTGCTTACATTGCAATATTCCATTTGCTCTGATTTCGTTTTCAAATTCCGAAAACGTCATATTTTCCGGAAGAAAATCCAAATGAGACTGTGTTGTTTAAGCGACATATTGAATACAGTACCATGACATGCTTGTATCATGTCTATTACTAAAGTTTTGTGATAGATTTGCCATAGAGATTTACGCAGCTTTTGTCCGAAAACAGTGAGATATCGATCATAGAAGCTACAAAGACAGAATTTGAAATTCACATTAGGCATATGATGGGGTGGTAAAAAATAATTTTACCAAAAAGAAGAACACTTTAAGATTAGTTATTTTTAAAACTGAAATATGTGGCGTAAAATAAATATTGTAATTATAACTATCAAACATTCGAGGATATGTTAGTTATAATTCATATAGTTCATGTTCTTCGGAATTTATATCTATATAATTGTATATACTTTTTAATTTTGCCATTTACTGACTTAGCGTAGAAGCGTTGTTGGCCAGTGTTATAAGACGATAAATTTTATATCTACTACATAGGCTTCTACGGTTGATAATGAGTACTCCTTGATTTCTTAGTTAAGACTATGATGTCCTTCCTACTACTGCTTACGACACTTCGTCCACTATTCTAAGACATACCTTAATTTCTGTTGATTATTTTATAGCAGCAGAATGAACAATCCTGCGCGTGATCCTTAAAATAACGGATGAAACGTCGGAAGCAAAAGTAGAAACGACGATGACACGGTTTACCAAGAATACTGAATGCCACACTGATGTTTATTTATAGATGCGTGTGTTTAATTACAGCTAACGATCGAATTAGGACACATGTAATTTAGAGCATTTATATCGTTCAGTTGTTTCGATAAAACATGTTCCACAGTTTAAATAGTAGCCATTTTAATTTATATTGATACTGGTGGTCCTCTCCGTAATTAATGGGAAATTTTTGATTTGTGATTTGAATCGTTGAGCTGGTAGATTGAATAGAAGTTTGATCATTCGAAACTACTACTGTTCTCTTAGCTAACATAATAGTTTTACAGTTGTGTCTAAATGAGTTACGAAAATTATAAACCCGTAACATATTACAAAGATAATAACTGACGTCCCTGCAAGCCTATAAGATATAACTGCGGACTGCACCATATATCATATTCTAATTTGATGTGTAGGTATTAAAACAACTGCGATTCTTTTTGTCTGTTATGTTTTTTAATTTTATGATGTACTACTTAGAATAATAAATATGTATACTTTTTAAACATGAAATTCTCATTATCCCAATGTGATTAAATTGCTTTGCAGAGCGGTCAGGTTCAATTAAGGTATATTGTGTTTATATGTTATGGTATTTTTATGATTCACATAAGAATATAGTATGATATTACAGTGTAGTAGAATATTGTACACGGCAAACACAGTTTGACATTATCGCAACTCTCTCAGGGATTAGAGACTAGTGACGATCTAAAATTTTATTATCGACATAATTGTCGGAAGTTAATTCAAGATGCACGGGGAACGTAAGGACAACGAGGATAATATGTTCTCGAACAGCTTTAGCTCTAATCGTGTTTCGTTGTCGTGCCTCGGGATAACCCATTCAAGACCTACATAATCCTTGGAAAAATAATCAGACGTTTCTCTTCCATACCGACAGACATCACATCGGTCGCACACAAGCTTACCAACGTCTTATATCATCTTTATTAAACAGATAATTTCCTTTACTACAAATAAACCAACAGCGGTAAAGTTTCTATAGGTAAGATCTCTATTTAATAAAGGTCTATTAATCTTTATTACTTAACGGGTCTTGCACATGTACTTTACAAAAGCATCGTAATCTGACCTATGTCTCTAATAATTTATAAGTTACGTATTTGTCCTATTTTTCATACAGAATTGACTATAGTTTGGTTATTTACTTTAAATACAGGCTGTCCTTCCTATTTTAAAAATAAAAACAATCTTTTATTGTCGGCAATAAAGTGTGTCGCCCATCTGGCTCAACAACCGACTACATAGCTGCGTTATATATATATAAATATGTTTTATTGAATGAGTACGATTTAACGTTTTTTTCCCGTTTTATACAAACAAAAGCGTATTTTTTTATGAATGCGTGTTCGTTTCTATTTACAAATGAGCATTTTTACGTGTATTTATAAACATACATTCTGTGCCAGGTCCGTAAGGTAATTTTTTTATCTAAAAATCAACACAGAAAATTAAATTTTTAATTTCTTAGTTATTGCGGTATATTTGGACCTGTTTCTGTTCGGACTTTACATACCTGCTACTCCGTCTTTTTATTTCTGGGACAGCCTGTATACTATATATCAATTCAGCGACACACTTACTTTTACTTAATTATCGATAATTTAATTAGAGAAGAATGTGTAGTGTATACGCGGCCCTCTGGATCTCGCTACCGCTGTGCGATATTAAGGCCATAACATAACTTCGATTCACATTGTAGAAATTAATAGAATAATAAACCGAGAAAGAATAATTTTACAATTTTTATTGAAATAAACCAAATTATAATTAAATAACATTAATAATATTAAAATAATGAAATAAAACGAAATAAAATTGAAAGTTTGAAAATCATATTGTCATTGCTAGCAAGACGTGGACGCGTTTCGATTTACTTAAATCTGATCAGCACGCCGTACGTTTTTGCAATGACAATTTCATATTTTATCGTATACTGCGTGTCTGTTTAAGCTCGGCCACCGGCTATATCTCGGCAACCGTTTATCGTACAACCTGGCAGAAAAAATCTTGATAGTAAAACGGACCACGGGAATTCTAACAAAGATATGTTTAAATCTCCAAAATAATCACATGGGGGTGCAATACTCAAGATGAATTAAAAATTCGATAATTTTTCATTGTATTCTAGTTTAAGATATTTTAAAATAATTACTAACATTTTTAGGTGTTTTTATACAATTTTCATTTGAAACTTTTTGATCTAACTCCCACACAAAGGGGAGGGTGGAGGGGGTACGCCAGCGTACAAAAGTAAGTATAATCTTGGTTTGCCTCAATGGATTTTAATGTTTCTGGGCTCATTAGATAGAGACGTTTACAAAGAATTCAAGGGTATGTAGTATTAAATTGCGTGGTTGTTCAAAAAATAACAGGGGGCGCTGTTCTAACGTTATGTATATTACTTGTTTTTTCTTTGAAATTTTAAATGGAACGTTATATTTTGAATATCGTAATATTGCAGTACCTATATAAAAAACTGAAGGGAATGATGAAAACCGGAAGTTGCTTTGCGTGTGTCTTTTGATGGTGGATGTTAGGACGACGTTATCTATAGACATTATCTGGGTTGTGCTTTGTGTTAATGTTTTCTTGATCATACTCTTTCTATCGTTATATCAGATGGGTAGTATTATTGACATCTTAGTGCTTTTTCTATACCGGGTGTCGGCGGAGCTTAGTATGAAAACTAATAACGCTGTAGCAATGAGACTTTACGTACGTATGTGGTATGCGACTGTGCATTTTCTAATTTTATTTACAAATATACAGAGTGTTCTAAATTTTCGCAACCACCTTCAACTTTTTTATTTTAAATACATTGCTATACTTTCTAGATATTACAATGATAGCTATTCAAATTTTCTTTGTAATGATATATGGGTATGTACACTTCCGACTGTTGGTTAGTTTTGATTTTCTTGATAATTTTGTTAAAATCTTGACAGTTGCAGCATCTAACATTTTAAGCCTTAGTCTGAAAATGGGTAGAATGCCTCACGTTATTTGTTTTGAGGTTGAACAAAGTGAATAATTATATACGGTGTCAAAATTTTAATAACATTATCAATAAAATCAAAACAGTCTGAAGTGCACATATCCATATATCATTGCAAAGATAATTTGAATGGCTATGATTATAATATCTAGAAGGTATATCAATGTATTTAAAATAAAGAAGTTGAAGGTGGTTGCGAAAATTTGGAACACCTGTATATTTGTAAATAAAATTAGAAAATGCGCAGTCGCATACTACATACATACATGCGCAAAGTTTCATTGCTACAGCGTTATTAGTTTTCATATTAAGGGGGTCATGTTACGTTTTTAAAAATACTCGATCACAAGAACAATAAAGTTCTGAAAGAGATAGAGAATTAGGGCTGTCATTTACCCCAGTGCATCTGACGTGCCATGCAAATTATAGTTGACGTGTTGCCAGAAAATATCGTTCGGGATAGAGATGCTATTGTTATCTGTGTCCAATGTTTACATTTCTTTACTCGGACACTTAAACTACACTGATATTCGGAAAGGAAAGTGTGTATTCAATCTCATAAAGCATATAATATACATTTGAATGAATAGGTAATTCATTCGGATCGAGGTCGCCACACACGTTTCTTTATAGATATAAAAAAAATACCGATATCTAAAGATATTTGAATTTTACCACAAGCCCAGGATTTGCATCTATGTATTTCTTATATAAATAAGTTAACCCGTAACCGATGAGGTGCGATTTTTGTCACGTCGAGTGTGAGGTGGAAGCCCTCAGACTCCCGATTAAATTTATTTTTTTGATTTTAATACGAATTAGTATCTGTTTAAATTAAATATTATGGCATAGTCTGGAATCTACTTAAACTATTTATGTTTAGTCAGCTATTAATTTTATTACAAACATCTACATTTGGTGAAAAATCCCAGGAGCGTACATTAGGGATGCGCGATATATCGTTTTTCAAAAAATATCGATATTTTCTTTTCGATAATCGAGATTAAAATCGATATTTTTTTATTCAATAATATCGACTGATATCGATTTTTTATTCGATAATATCGTTTAATCAAAAATGCCATTATTCCAAATTTCATGCATGTATTTCACATTAATAGACAAAAGAACATGTTCACATTATACAGAATTTATTATCTTTTTAAGAAAAAAATGAGGTGTGGCCACCACACGACTTTCTTATACGTATGAGCGTTTCAAACTATACAATTTTAAGAATATTTTTATACAAAAATTATTCAAAATCCTATTCTAAGTACTTTCATTCTCTTAATAAATCGCTATAGAGTGCATACTTTGCAAGATATTCGAAAAAGGGTGCTACTCGCTAAGAGTATAAGTGCTACTTCCGGTCCGAATTTTGAAATTTCATATATACAAAAACTATCCAGTTCTAAATACTTTTCTACTCTTGACAAATATATATAGAATGCATAACTTATGAAATATTTGCAAAAAATCGCAATTCGGTAAGAGTAAAAGTGGTACTTCCGATCCGAATTTTGAAATTTTTTTTATACATAAGATATTTAAAATTATAATTTAAATACTTTTATACTCGTAATGTACCTGCCTAGAAAGCATGACTTGCGAGATATTCGCAAAAAACTCATTTTCGATAAGAGTAAAATACCTACTTCCGGTTGGAATTTCGATAAACCTTTTTAAGACAATTTGTCTCAAATATAATTTTGAGTACATTTGAATTCTCTATAAATTTGTTTAAACTTTGTAATTGACGAAATATTTGCAAAATTCAATTTTTTTACTGAAGTAAACTACTACATCCAGTCTACCGATTTTACTGAAAAACTAATCAGTTCTCAAGAGGGAGATTATACACGTAAATACAAAATTTGGAATAGATATCTACAGCGGTTTGACCGCTATCGTGGTCACAGACAGACACACAAACATTTTTTAAAAACCACTTTTTTGGTATCAGGGGACTTCAAAACGTGGACATCTGCAAAAATCTCGAGGTCGAAAATTTTCGTCATCACAATACTTTCTTATACTACGTATAAGAAAGTAAAAAGTTAATAATTTGGAAAATGCTTATTGGGATGTTTACTATTTCATGTTTCATTTCATAGATTTTACATTTCGTATAGTTCGCCTTTATGGGGCGTTATCTTCCCATTAAACGTTTTTCAAATTTCCCACAGTATTATTTAGTAACTACGACATTTACATGTTAACATCCCTATTTATAATATATGAGTGGTCATTTTCAGTTTTAATGTTGATGTTACTAAATAATATTGTGGGAAATTTGAAAAATGTTTACTGGGTTAATATTTGTGTTTCTGTATTTGTTTTATACCACTTATATTTTCATTGGAATTTTTTAAATTTTGGAATAAATATATACAGGTGAGTCATTAGTAGCCGCGTCTTCGATTGGTCTTTTGTGTTTTAAATAAAAGAAAAAAACAATAAGTGGAAGATCCATGGTTGCTTGTGGCGCATATTGTAAAAATACTTTAAGCTCTGACGCACTTCCGGTTTCACCGGAAATGCACGGAACTTAAGTTTTTTAAATGACTCACCCTATATATTTTTGGAGATTCTTGTACTGCTTTAAATTGTCTGTTCAACTGTTTTTTCTGCTACATTTCCCGTTGTTGTTTGAATACATTTTTAAATGTTATTATAAAGATCAGAACTTTCCAGAATTTATTTTTAATTAAAAGTGTCACACATACATGTATCGGCCAGACATATTAAAAAATAATGACGGTATCATCTATGGTCAGAGAAACTATGTTTTCCATAATTATACAAGAAAAAAATACATAATAAATAACAATGATATTTATTTATTAACATAGGAAATTGGCATTATACAAATTAATGAATAGAACAGAATAAAGTTGCAGAATTAATGACATAAAGAACTGTATATAGCAGAATATCAGAATAATATAATAAACTTGAAAAAGCTAAAAAATAGGAAATATAAGAGGATAACAAACAATACATAACGCCATAAGAAAGCCAAGACGTGACTATTTATAGTCAGAGTAAAACTAAAATTTAAAATCACTTAAATTTTGTCCGTATAAAGTAGTTCCTTATATCTGATATATATTCTGTTATTTTTTATACTGACGTAAATCACGAATAGGCATTTTCTTTGGATACTGGGGATCAACCAATTCAGGTAGAAAACATCTGTAAAAGAAAGTCACCAACTGCTCCTTCATATTCGCATCCCAGAAATTATCGTCCCTCATGATTTTTTGTACACTAATTCCGAAAGGTGTCCATATAACAAACAAGCAGTACTGTCTATTTGTTACATGTAGCTGGCCTTGCACTTGGAAATAATAATTGTCTTTACTTTTTAATGTTATTCGACCATCAACTATCTCCGCAAATTTAATTTTCTTCTCTCGAACGGCTTCCGTTGGTGAATACGATGCAGCTGCTGACGGGCATTTTATTTCAACAATGCCATCGTCATCTATTAAACCATCCGGCGAAGCAGCTAAAAAATTCAATTTGCCGTCAATAAAAAGACCAGATTCGTGTACACGAATTCCATAGCTTTTTTCCAATTCTTGTTCCTGTCCCCAACGTGTTGCTGCAGTCCCGAAAAATTTATTGTACAAAAGACGTTTTATCAAATTTGCGCAATGCGTCGTCTTTCGCATTTTGCATATTGCTCCAAAATTGAACGCAGTCAGTCTTACAGAGCGCTGCTGCCTCCATAATAAGTTAGTGCTTTGCCCTATAGTAGCATGTTGTAACTCGTCACGTTCAGAATCCGATTTTTCAATTGAAGTCAAAATTTCTTTTTCTTTTATATCGTACTGCTCTTTTGTTAATGTGACAACCATTTCTATTTCTGTGTCACCATAATCGCTGTCAGCAGGTACTATCGGTTCCCTTTTTTTCTTATTTTTACATGCAAATAACTTTTTACTGCATTTTTTCCAAGCTCTTACTCTTTTCCAGCTAGTCATAAACTTTTTTGTGTGTTTCCTGGACTTCTGTATACAGCTTTCTTATGAATAACGCGCGGTAAATCGCCCGGTTCCAAGTTAAATACAATTGAAGCGGCTTCGCATCGAGTTTGATATGATCGTCGTCCGCTGAAATTTACTCTTTTCCCGCCAACAAATTTTTCTGAAATCCGGCTAATGTTTATGAATTTTTTAGTACTACAACGGCATGATGTTAATAAAAGCAAGAAAATAAGTGGTAATTTAGACAAGGCATTTACCGATTTTCTAGAACGGACAATAGAAAAGTTTCTGAGAAAGAGATTACGTTAGGAGTCTTCCCAGATTTAATTTTAAATATTCATTATTTTACGATTATGAAGTAATAAAATGACTGTAAGCACTTATACAGAGAAATATACATGTTCTAATTAATTGTGCCTTTGTAAAATAAAGCAAATTGAGATTAAAACTAAACATATATACGTTTTACATAGAACATAGACTATTACTTTATAAAAACCAATAAAACAAAATAATAATGATAAACGTCCTTAACAACTATAAAAAATGGCGAACAAATTACATGAATTAAAATTATTTTTAATTCATTAACAACATCATGAGCAATACAACATGAGCGACATGCGTACATAAACCACATTGTATAAAACAATTTATCGTAATTTCGCGTTACACGCCGTTGCAAGCCGGCGACTGAATAAATTGAAGAAAACGGAGTTTTGCCAACAGGAAAATTATTTTTGCAGTGTAGATTCACCAAAATCGTTCTCCCGACCAACTGGCGGCTTGCTCTGCGATCGTCTTACGAATATTGCTTTAAGCGCCTGGAATATAGGCAATGTGTATCAAGAAACATACGTTCTTATCAACGTGATTAAGACAAAACGGTTAGCTTTAATGATGTACTAAAAAGTGTATATTAAAGGTAAAAGACGCATGAAGGTACCCACAGGCAGTTTTTGCCATTAAAGACAAACATTACACCTTAAAGTATACGATAAATATAAGCATTTTTAAAATGTTATTATTCAGTAGCATTTTTTTATGTACAAATTTTTTCTTTCTTTAGGTACTTCAATTTAAGCTTAATTAACAAATTACTCCTTGTTTCAATCGATTCTATACAATGGTTACTACACAATATCGTCGATACGAAACGCTTGCAAATTGGCCTCAGCATTACCCCCTTAAGCTCCGCCGACACACTATTGCACCACCCGGTATTTATGAAGCTGGTGTTATCCTCCTATGACTGTTGCTATTGGGATCACCATTGTTAGTGTTAGCCATATTGGTCATTTTTTCTGGTTAGTTTTGCTGTGGCGCAAGCATAGAAACGCTTTTCTGCCTCATTATGAATGAGATAGAGACATACACAATTTGGTCTTACTTAGTAATGATTCAGTTAATAAAATATGCCCTTTGTCAAAACATAGAAACATATAGAAATTGTTACCTCGCGGACAATTTCATATACATATTGAAAAAATTAAACGTTCTTGCGCATTAAAAATTAGAGTCCTAAATAAAAGTTTTTATATATGCACTTAATTCATATATCAAGACCACAGATAAAACATTATTCACAGCTGAACTGTATCACAATATTCTAATTCAATTTTGTTATGGATCGCTTAAGAATGAATCAAGCCTTACGACACTCCCGCGCAATACATTATATAGATGAAGGGGATGAATAACAATAGTCTGTCGGTTGAAACAATTTCCGTCGTTTATCGATCGCGCTAGTTCATGCAGCTCCGAACGAATAGCTTTCAAATGCAGTTCGTTCCTTATTTGAAATTTAAATCATAATATGGTTCTCTTAATAACCGTCTCAAACTAGTGGCAGCTGATGTGTCTAAAATCCACGATAACACAGCGGACATAAATTAGTGCCAACGCAAATTTCATTTCAATATCGTACATCAACCTCGCACTGACTGAAACATGAAGTGAATGATTGCATTGGAATAAGGGCCGCGTAACAAGTGAATATGTCATTAAACTCTTGCGAAAAGCTCCAGATAATATTCATGAATTCCTTTTTACGTGCAGTCACGAAATATAGGAATACCTCTGAGGATTATTTTCTATATTTGCACTAAATTTTACACATAAATTTTATTTACAGAGTTGTATGTGATTTTAAAAAAGCATATACATGATCTACGTTTCAATTTAGTACATATTTTACATTTAGTTAGTGATAAATAGTATGTTTTTATATTTTTAGTATTGCAATTTATATTTACTTAAAAATAAGAGATGAATTTGTGTTTTCGATAAAATATAAAAATAATTGTTCCACTATGTTAATTGTGTGGAGAAAATCATCATACAGAAAAAATATGATCATTAAAACGACTGTTGGGAGCAGAAAAAGAAAAAAAAATTGAGGGAATGATTCGACGAAAAAAGCATAGAAAAGAGACAAACAAGTTATAATTGTATACAAATGAAAGAAAGCTAAACAAAAACAAAAGGAAATAAAAGAAGGAACCATCACACTAAGGGGTAAATGAAATAGATCCCAGAACAATATCAGAAAATAGAATAAACGATAAATATAAAAGAAATGTGTAAGAATACATGCTCACTTTTTTCTCTACAGCCTCTTCAACTTGTGGTGTTGAGGCGATAGTCTTTCTGGATTTTTTTTGTTTTTCGCGTTAGCTTTAACATAGTTGAGCCCTTTTCTCTTTAGTGCATCTGTATGTTTTTCTTCACTTCTTCCTACAACATGTCTAAACCACACCAGTTGTTACCTTTCGATTTTTTCCGATACGTCCAGTCTGTTTCTAATGTTTTTATTACTAATTCTATCCATTTACATCACACTCTCGTTCTTCCTTTCTCACAATTCACATCCGTATATGAGCATTCTTAAATTCTCGCTTTTCTCATTTCGGAAAATCCTATTTTAATAAAATAGAAGTTTATCAAAAAATGGATTATGTAATATGTGTTAGCAGAAAGCATAAGAAACCAAAATGTTGCATAGCGACTTCAGTAAAATTCATACTAGGTATTGGGGAGCGGGCATTTTAATATTAGAGCAAACATAGAACACGAAGACGATCAATCAAGTCTAAGCGGTAAAGATGAGAAAGACCCACAGAAGAGGAAGTAACCCAAGTTTTGAATCAATAGTAATAAAATAAGACATACAACGTAATGAAACAAATAATGAATAAAGAAGTTTGGCCAAGATATGTTACTACAATTAATATAAAATTTAATAAAAAAATAAGGATGGAAGAAAACTTTGGCAACGAGCAAATAAATTCTATCGTTAAAAAAGTAGGTACATTCAAATGATTAATTAAATATTAACCACACTAATAAGAAACTTGATTGATTCAGCCGATACTTGCAGGAAATGGATTGTGTTTTACTACATACCTTGAAGGATACCTTAATAAGAAGCAAACTATCCAAATACACAAGAAACTAGTAGGGCAAGATCAATAAATGTTGAGAATAAGCAAATCCACTATAGAGGCCATACATCAATTATTGCGAATTATAGAAAATTGCTACATATATGTAATAGACTTTCGACAGCCCTTTGATAGTACAAAACAACTAAATAGATAAATCACTCAAGTATACATACACGAAAAACTTTGTGTATGAATAAATGTATGAATGCACACCAAGCTGGCATTGCGACCAACAACGTACAGATAGCTGTTTCAATTTTACATAGATCTCATCTGTGCACGAGCGTGCTGTTCACAACGCCTCACAAACTTAGATTACCTGCATATATAGTCGACTTATGTACCAAATGCCATGAGAGATTCCCAGCGGCATCTGTTACACAAGCCGGACAACGCAAGGTAATGTTACCCTCCGTAGTACAACTACTAATCGGGCAACTGTATATATACGTGCATCTACAGTTGCATTACACAATATTTAGTGCATTATAAACTACTGCTGTTTTACTTGAACATCTATGGATTTGGCATTCTTAAGCTAACACTGCACTACCTTAAAAATGCCAAATCCATAGATGTTCAAATAAAACAACATTAGTTTGTAATGCACTAAGTATTGTGTAATGCCAAATTTCAGCCTGGCAATTAGTAAATATATTAATATTCTTTGCCGAAATATAACTTAATTTTTCACTTTTCACTTTTACACATTTCTCGTTTACATTATAACTTGTCAGGCATTGAAACTTTTTAAATCACAGCTTGCTGCCAAATTGTCATTTTATTATTAATTGTCATTACATTGCCACTACGTACGCCAATATTACAAATTACTTTGAAGATATTTCTTGTATGTTTCGGCAAAGAATTTTAATATATTTACTTACTGCCTGGCTGAGATTAGGCATTACACAATACTTAGTTCCCAACCACTGTTGTTTTACTTGGACATCTATAAATTTGCCATCCTGAAGGTAATACTGCACAAATTGTTTTTATTACACATATTATTTAAATTAACACACAACTTCTTAGCTGTTTCACACTGAAGAAACCAAATTAGTTTGAAACATATATGTATGTGACTACTAACACATATTTAACACTTTGATGTTTGATTTACACAATTCTATATTATATCTTTCACATATAGTCAGTATTCTTTGTGTAATAATGTTAGTTGTTCATCTTAGGTAAACCAAGACTTTCTAATTGACCCGCATGAATGGTAAACGACAGCTCTACTCCTAATTTTTATGTTACTCTTTAAATCGTACAATTTGCATCGATATTGTTTGTGTAGTGGAATTAAATGTATCTCTTTGATAGATCAAGGCCGTTTGATAAAACTGCATAGATAGTAGCAATTGTTCTATGCTTAAATGTTCACATTTTTACTTATATACATTCTGTTTACATTATATCTTGTAAGTCATGGAAAATTTTAGATAACAGCTTGTTGTCAAATTGTCATTTTAATATTAATTGTCATTATGCCAATATAAGTAATTACTTTTAATACATTTCTTATACCGTATGTGTCAATTTTCATTAGCTATAGGGATTCAATGTTTACGTGCGATTTATACGTGTACAAATAATATGTGGCAACGTGTGTCACCCTACTCTCCGTCACCAATCCCGGCAACAATCGACATTACAACGACTTTCTCCGATCTCCCCACCAGATTTTACATTCAATCTTTAGCTGCGAACACGTTGTGATCTAGTCTGCCATAAAAGCCGTCTTATTACTGGAACGGGAAACATCAAATGGCCGCCGCGATCTCCTGATGTACTAGTTTATTATTATTTTCAGAATCCTTTTTTATTTACCTTATTTTTAATTTTATTAGAATTACGCTTTTGTGTGTGTCATGCAGCGTGAACGCAGCTTAATAATTCTCTGCATTTACTGAAAGGAAAAAGAAAAACAAATCCTTCCAACGCGTAAATATTATTTCTAAACGCATTACAAACACCCAAGTCAATAGTCCAACAGTTACTGCTATAACTTGAGCTTGTATCGGTCGCGCTCGCATTGGAAAGGAAAGTAGGGGTGTCATGTTGTCACGTATTGCATGAATTAATCGCCTATGGCTAATGAAAATTGACACATGCTGTATATTGTAATGAAATAAGTCCAGAAAAGGAAAGTAAGCACCGGCGCGACGTTGATAAAAAACGCACCGTAAATAAGTCATAAATCATCCACACATATGTACTGCGTAAGCGACAGAAAGTCTGCTTTTTCTCACGTGTTATCGAGAATAAAGCGAGAGGTTTCTTGTATATTTCTAGAGTCTTTATATGCCGATATAAAAGCAGTCGGTGCCTCAGAAAGAATTAATTCGTTGAATAGTATTCGTACAGTTCAAATAACATAAATAAAGTGAGTAGTGATAGATATAAATACGTGTGTTAATTTGTTTGTAGTAGTTTTAAGTGTGTAAATATACAGACTGTTTCAAAGCAATTGCACGAGTTGTTTATTTCGACCCCGAAAACGCTACAATATATATATATATATATTATTTTTTCTTTATTTGGTATGATATGGTATATATGTTGAAAATTAAAAATAATAGATTTTTTTACATCTTCACGTTTCGATGCATTTAGCATCTTTTTCAAAAAACATGTAAGATAGTTTGCAATGTACGTTTTAAACGTACTGGTTATTTTGGTGCGTTTAAAACGTACATTGCAAACAATTTTACATGTTTTATAATGTTTTGACAAAATGAATTTTAAGTGACTTTTGAAACACATATACCACATACCCAAGAAAGGAAAAAATATATAAATAGATGGAAGAAAATCACGGACTGAAATAAATGCAGTGACGAGATGAATAATGGACTATCGACATGTTTTATGTTGCTAGGCGCTTTTCCCGAAGAAGGGGAAAAATCAAATTATTTCAGTAAAATTAACGTGCCCTTAAATGGTCCACTAAGTATTACTACAGGCTCTTCCCATTTTGTAGGTTGACATCTTGCGTAAAATATTTCATCTTAAATTTAGAAAAACATTAGCACTTGAGCTTTGCTGAGATAAATATCAAAACACCAATGTTTTCAATTTATAATATCTTGCATAAGTTATCGCTATATAGAATGAAATCAAGTAAAACTAATTTGGAAAAAAAAATCCTGAATCAATCATTTCAGATTATCTTTTTGTCAAGTATATGATTTAGGCTTTCTAGAGGAATATGGATCAAGTTAAATTTCCTTAGATGTGGTGATAGAAAGTGCAGCAACATCTATAGAATGTGGTTAATAATACAGCTTTAGCAATAAAATGTATTGAATGTCAGCTTACTAAATTCGAAGATATATAATCTAACTTCAGAAGTTGGCCACTCGATTTTAAAACTAACTGTGATGGGATTTTACCTACAGCTTTCCCCAACTTTTTTTTTTATAATTTGTGTTTCGTATCATTTTAATACCCGTTTTGTTCAAATCGTTCTCGTTGAACTTTTTCTTCAAATTCCCTTACTACTAAGCAAATTAAACTTAAGCTTTAATGTAATTTTGACTATTTCACATACGTATATATAAATATTCTCTGTTGTTATTTAATCACTGATAAATATAGTTAAAAAAACCGTCAAAAGCCAACCACTGGCAAATTTTCTTCATTCCTTCCTTGATTCCTGATTGATTGTGGTGAAGGCGCGTTAATATCCTCACCGTGACAGTATCACACAATATTTAAGTTTTGAAGCTAACACGTAAATATAAATAGAATATCAGGGATAATTTCTAACAATTCGAATCCAGGTTTTAGTTTCAGTTTATGTTGAGCAGACCTTTCAATTTTTTTTTGTTGACTAATTATTAAAATGTGAATATAATACCAGATTTTGTAAAATTAATAGTTTTTTTCACCTATATATGAATATATACAGTCTCTAGTTTGAGGTAGAACTATGCAAACATAAATTTCCTCAGCACTTTATTTATAAAATGAAAGTTGTAATGTAATGGAATAGGCAATTTAAGAACATGCTCTTACGTGCGAAATATTTCAAAAGAATACCTCATCCAGATAAATTTAAACACTGCCTTTGATGTGTAACTAACGCAACACGGGTAAAAATAGAAATTTCATTTTTCGGAGGGAATTTGCATTTAGCTAGAATTGAAATGATTATATTTCTTAAGAAAAAGAAATTTCTTTTTAAGAGTAGAAATCTAATTTATAGAAATTAATCCAGAATTACTTTTATTCATAACTACACACGTGCAAACTAATTTCGGTATACACATTAAAATAAAATTGAATTTTGGCTGTATTTTTTCGACGAAAAGCAATACAAAATATAAATCATGATTAATTTCAGATATAAAGCAATTTTTTATGCCAAGTTAATTTAAAGAAGCACACATATTATATTCATTATAAAAGAACTAATGGTCTATTAATGCACCAACATTAAAACATTAAAAATTTAATTGATGCTGTGTTTAGAACTCAGCCTTCCTTATGTGAAATACTATGGATTTAATGGCCTGTCCAATTACATACAATAGTATGTGTGAAGTGTACTTCATCGAAAACAGCAAAACTACATTTCCTAAACAAGCATTATAAACAAATAAATAATGAATAAAAAGCAATTAATGTATTTATGGAGCATAGTAAGGTACTTGACTTAACAGACTTAGGCTGCTATTTATAGTCGATTCTTAAGCAATTGCTTGTGCTAAGCAATTGCTTAACACCAGTTATCTGTTTTATAAACAATACTTGGCAATAAGTTGAACTTAACTCGTTGCTTATCACGGTCTTGTCCAAGTCTTCGCTCTAGATGACTTGACCATTGCTTAACAAGATTTTAAACGTAGTAAGTTTTTAACTAAAAATAATGAAGAACCACATGAAAGTTTTGTTTAGCAAATACAATGTTATAGAATTGAAGAATTCACTGTAGTCATGGCTTATGCGCAAGATGAATTGGATGACTTTTTAGATTATGCCAATAGAGTGGAAGAAGAAAATATGCAATTACCAAAAAGGTACATCAGAGACAGTGAGAATCCAATGGAAAGGTTTCCTTCAGAAGATTTTCGCCGGCGCTATAGATTCACTAAAGATATAGTAGCAAACTTAATTTTGCCATTGATAAGAGAACGATTACAAAAAGAAAGCAATCGTGGCTTACCAATCTCGCCATTAATGCAGCTACTAATTTGTTTGAGGTTCTATGCTACAGGAACATTTCAAGTAATCAGATACTTCATATAAAACTTTATATTCTATTAATATATTTCTTATAGGCAGTTTACGGGGACTTAAATGGTGTAAGCCAAGCCACTGTAAGTTTAGTAGTGAAAAGAGTATCCACTTTACTTGCAGAAAAAGTACGTGAATATATTCATTTTCCACTGGATCCTAATGCACAAAGAATGAATATTGCAAAATTTTATGAAATTGCTGCATTTCCTCGTGTTTGTGGGTGTGTTGATGGGACACAGATTAAAATATTAAATCCGGGGGAAATAATGGAGAAGTGTATAGGAACAGAAAAGGGTACTTCTCATTGAACGTTCAGGTATTACAAGTTCGTTTCTGTAAATTGGATTGTATATTATACACATGTATATGTAGGTTGTAGTTGGTCCAAACCTTGAGATATTAGATATAGTTGTACGACATCCAGGGTCCACACACGATAGTGTTATATTTGACCGCAGTGGCTTGAGAGTAAGAATGGAAAGAAGAGAAACAATTGGTCTCTTACTAGGCGATAATGCATACCCATGTAGGCATTATTTATTAACACCTATTATTCAGCCAAGTTAGTATTATTAGATACATATATAAACTGTACTTGTATGTAGTAGTGCAACAATTGTTAACTATTATTTTTAGCTGGAGAAGCGGAAAATCGATATAATTTCTCGCATGTCAGGACAAGAAACATAGTGGAGAGAACTTTTGGCATATGGAAAAGAAAGTTTCCCTGCTTAAACAGAGGTTTAGGCCTTAAATTAGAAACTACTGTAGCAGTGATTTGTGCCACTGCTGTCCTGCATAATATTGCCATTAGGCAAAATGATGCAGAATTGTGTAACGAGGAGATGGAGGTGGAAAGAGAGATTAATTTAGGAAATGTTCTTAACATGGATGAAGCAAATGGATTGCAATTTAGGAGACGATTTGTACAACAATATTTTGTAAATTAAAACAATTATTACTTTTATAAAAATTAAAAAAACCTCTCTTTGTAAAAATCTTTGCCTTTTATTTTCACAGCCATGTTTACACATTAATATCAAAACAAAAACAATAATTCAGTACAACAAAAAACAATAATTCTATAATAAAAAAAATCCAGAGTAATTAATATCTCAATAACAAAAATAAATAATTAATATCTCAAACAACAAAAAATAAACTTAATTTCTCCATAATAAATAAAATTTGTTTCTAAAGTAAATGAAACTCAACAGATACGAAGACAGCTCATGGCAGATTTTGTCGGCATCTCTCAAGCTTCAGCAATGCTGCTTCTTTTTCATACTTCATACGAAGTGCATTATCTTCTGCCACTTGCAGTTCAAACTTTGCAGCAGACACTCGAATTGCATGCAATTCAGCTTGCTGTGCAATTGCCTCCTCCAGTTTTTACCTCCGCAACATTTCTTCCAATTTCAGTTTCTCTCTTCCAGTTTTGGGCTTGATTGAAGCTAACAACAAAGTAGAACCATTATAAAATGTAAGTTACAAAATTAATAAAAAAAATTGTAAACTTACTTGATCTTTCTTGATTCTGACTTGTTTCATTATGTGGAACTTCCAACACCGGTATGTTTGCTGTACTTTCATCTAAAAAAATTATTAGTACATTTGCATTTATAGGCTGTATTAATAACAAAACACGCCTTTTCAATGTCAAGAATAAATAATATGTACCTATTTCTGGCTCATTTGAATATTCCACTGTCACTTCATTTTCTTTATTATCTACAACAGAAAACATATTACTTTTGATCTCACTTTGATGTATAAATATTACTTTCTTCTTCAAATATGGCTGTACTATCATAAGTATTTGTAAATTCAAAATCTATGTTTGCAGAGTCGGTATCAACCAATTCTAGTATTGGATCACTTTCAAAATCTGATGGCGATCCACCACCCGTACTTAATAAACAGTGTCTTCTTGCTGTATTCTCTTTCCTTTTTCTAAAAGTTTCTTTAATTAGATACTACGTACAATATAAACAAAATAAAAAAATACAGGTGCTTTATATTAGCCCATAACTTTTTCAGTTGTACTACTTCTCTCTTCACATTCACTTCTGGTTGACTATTATATTTTGCGGTTAAAATATTCCATGCTGTGTTTTTGTCTTTTACCGTATATGCATCAGTCTTCTTATTATCAATAATGCTATGTGATTTTATTAAATTGATTAATAACATTTTTTCACTCAGCGTATATGGAATATGTTTTTTAGCTGACATCCTAAAATAAGCTATTATTTGTATAACTATAAACCATATATTTACTCATATAACTTACTCTACAACAAGAAAAAAACAACTTCGATTCTAAATTCGTTTTAAAAATTATCACAATATAAATAGCGTTAATAAAAATCGATTCCAAAGCTAAATTACAATAAGAAATGCATAACATTAAAATTGTAAACAAATTGAAATAAATTTATAAATATTTATGAAGCTGCAGTTTTACTTGTGACAACTGCTTAAAATAAATTACCCTATAAAAATTCAAATTTGTGATTCTTATTACATTCTCGGCCGAAAATTGTCGAAGATCGCTTTATAAAACACAAAATGTACTTATCAAATTCTTGACGATAAGTACGTCTTGGTTAAGACATTGCTTGGCATTATCTTAAGAAACGACTATAAATAGCAGCCTTATACTGTTTCAAGTATTATAAGGCTGTGGCTTGAGATGAAGAGTTCTGGACTTGCTTAAAGCAGATTATAAAACTGTATAGTTGTTAAAAAAGATATACCTCAAGGATTCGTTTTGGATACACTATTGTTTATTATGTTTGTTTATAAAATGCTTTTAGTTCCTTATGAAACATCATTTGTTCAATTTACTTTTATTTAGGCTAATCATGAAAAGTATGAAAAGAATCTGTTTAGATGGCTCGAAATAAAATTCATGGTGCTCTCTATTGAAAAGAGTTTAAAATTTACAGTCTCATGAACAATAATTAAGTTCTAGGGGTACGTTGCGTGTTATGCTACTCGGATTTGTAACTGAAAGCAAATTGATTATATCATGCCTTTACGAATGTTACATGTTCTCACTTTTAGTACTGGTAAAATGGGTTCTCCAACAAAATAAAATAAATACTTAATATGACTGACCTATTAAAAGAATATTATTTCTGTGAAAAAGTTATGCAAAAATTATGTGCAGAGCCTACAGACAATGTAGGTCTTCAAATGATTTTCTGGATTAATAAACCATTCTGCTCCACAGATAAGTTTTTATCTTTAAATTATAAATAGTAGGCATTGTGTGTGTAAGTTTTAACTAATTCTGTTTATAGATTTTTTTGTGTTTCAAATTCTTGTTTATTGCAGACCCTATTGGGGCCAGTCAATATGGCCTCCAATAAAAAAAAGAGAAATATACAGTATACCTGTAACTACAAAAAAAGTTATGGTTATGAGGGAACACAATCGACAAATATTTAGAGATATATTGTTAGAGTTCAACTGTTGACTCTAATAACGTTATTGTAGAATTTATTTATATGAAAATTTAGTTAATTATTGAAGAACTTAGATGATAATAATATGGACAAAAGTAGTTGAAATTGATGTGAGAATTTATTAAGTTATTGTACAATGATATTGTTTGGTATGATACATTACTTGATGGACCGACTGGTATATTCACATGTTGACTAGTTTCATTTTTCATTAGATTTTACCATAATCTGTAAAGAAATTTAAATGTTATTATGGTATTATAAGAATTATTGTTATTTTGTAAAAACTAGTTTAAATGACGTTAAAGAGGTGAAAGATGCTTAAAAATTGAATATTGAAAGATAAATAATTAAAATTGAGTGAAAAGTACATTTTAAATATCATACAACCGGATGGGAGAGTTAAGTGTCAAAAGTGACATTTGGTTTATAAAATTTCTAAGAATGCATATTTTTAAGTACTAAAGGTATAGGAAAGTTTAATTAAAATTTAATAGAATTAAAATAATGAAATTTATAAAGTTAAAATAGTATAGAAAATGGTCAAACAGATTTAAAAACTATATTGTTTGAAAAAAGTATGTAGAAGATATCTATTGGCTGAATTAAAAAATTGTTAAAGATCACCAAGGAGAATTATTGAAAAAACAGATGGAACAGAGAGAATTTTATGAATTCTTAAGAGACGCGTATGCGTTTGTAAAAGAAATTTAAATATTTATGAATATTAATGGTAAAATAAACCAGAATTAATTGAAAAGTGTATGAATTAAATAATCATACATGTAAGAAAATAGTGAAGTGATATAAAAGTGATTGGTAAAATTTTTAAAGAAATTTAAGCTTGTTAATTGGAATATTGAGAGATTACTTACCATTTTGAAGGATAATATTCAATAATTGAAGAGTTTGTTAAAAGAATATTGTATATCCAGAAGTTTACAATAGAATCGTTGAAAATCCAGTGTCCACAAATCTAGGAAACAGTGCTTTATTTCAGTTGTAATAATCCATTGGAAGAATACCAAATATAAATATTTATTGTGAGATACAGGAGTTCCATTAGCTGTTCCAGGGTGAATTGCGTTAGCATAGTACAAGTTGGGAAGGCTGTTGTCCGGTGAGAAATTGCAGTTATTGGTTAAAATTCCGTTGATGTCATCTTTCCGAAGAAATTAAACATATTTTCAAACCAAGTATCCAGTAGGACAGTTAGATCGAGAATGCCATCCAGAACAGGAGTTTTCTAGGATAAAAAAGGATCGTATTAACATCATTGAAAAACAAGAAGTATACATAATTTAATTTGGCCAAAAGGTTGTATATGTAGTGTATTAATTAGAAATTTATTGAAGCTAATAGAAGCTTACAATTGTTATAAAAGTTGACAAATTTACATTTTGAACAAGTTTATATAAATTGATAATCTTAACATTTAAATTTCATAGTGATATAGCCATTGAATTTTAATTTCTAAATTTCCATACCAAAGAAATATTATTCATATCTAGAATTATACAATTACATCATAAACATTGTCTTAATTAATTAATGTGTATGAATTTAAGTGAAATATGGTGTATTTGTATATTTGAGGGTATATTTTATAAAAATACAAAAGTATTTACCTTCGAGGTTGTTTGATAAAATATCCACTATAATAGATCCATATTAATACCATCTACGTCAATTAAATTGGTTTATAATAGTTAGGAAACTGAGATTTATTTGTTATACATTTCACTAAAACGTTTATATTGGCATTTAGGTTGTTTATTAAATAGTATGAGAATTGAATAGTTCTATTATTGAAGTAGTGTTTTGGTAGACTGATGGTAATTTGACAGTAGTATTGATGCATAACCTTAAAAAGAAAAACCAATAATTATTTAATTTGAAATATAATTTTAACGTTGATTGATTGCTTACCTGATGCAAGTATTGGGGTAAATAATTAATAGAGTATTTATAAAACAAGATGTTTTTAACCGAACCTTCTACACGACCCTAAGAATAAATATTATGTTTATTAAAAAAAAGCAATTATTAAGTATGAACATGCCTAATTTGAAGTATTGAGTTAATACCAACTTCTAAATAAAAATTTATCAAATTGTTGTATATTGGGAAGCCTAAGTGAAAGGAATAGTTTAAAGGTAATATTTTTATTAAAATATTATAAGAGATTAATGGATAATTTATTTATAAATAAAAGAGTCTCATGTTCATAATTATATAGACTGAGTTAGATCCGGAAGCAAATAAACGTGTGTCAAATTTAATAAGAGTTTTATATTATTAATAATACCTTAAGTAGGTGTTTTTTTTATCATTTTTTGCTGGCTCAATATGGGGCATTTATAATAGGATTGATAAAAACATTAGCAGTGGTTTATTATCAATATATACTCAATGTCTTATTAATGTCGATTTATTATTTCGGAAGCATGTTGAAAAACTTTTAGATGTAAATTTGAAAACTTAATTTTTATATATTTTAATGTTTATATTTATCGATACTTTCTAATTCTGTACCACTAATTGGTCATCCATTCACGTAACAGTACCTATTTCTACAGCTACAAAATCAAGTTTTTAATTTGTAAAAGAGAACTGTTATTTGAAATTTAGCTTAAAATATAGAATTCTAAAATAAAATAAAATTGTTTTATTTAATTGGCCAGCTAAACTCAATTCTCAATATCGAGGGCGATTGGGTAAAAGAGATAATTAAATTAACAGGTTCCTAAAGCATAATCGGGTATTAATATAATAAAATACCATTGTATAATTTAAATAATAATTATATTCGGAACCAATGATTTGATAGGTTATTACAGACAACATAAAATCTTTTACATTAACTACTTTTAACAAAAAAGAAATAAAACAGATGAACAAACATGTTAAATATACTTTTACAATAATAACCTTTAATGATATTTACTCATATCATTCATTATATTCAAATGAAAACAATACAGCAAGAAATAACAACTTAGGCTAAAAGATTCATATATATATATATATATATTCACCTACATAAAACACAACGTTAAAATGTATCAAGTTACATTGTAGTTTTTACATTGGAGACGTTATTCATTTACAAAATATATTTATCTCACCCAGATAAATATATTTACTTCTTTCGTCTGTTTCAAAACTAAAATATTATGTTTAATTCTTTATTTTCAAAATACTTTTATGTACAATAATCTTTTGAAATACCTTATTTTAAGGATTTTTTTTGCTTTCTTCTTTCTTCGACGCTTTGCAACGGAATCTTCTTTTATGCACGAACAAGACGTGGAGAATCGGCCGACACTGCCAATTGTAGCACAATATCTTTATCAGAACAAATATACCAACTTGCACATTTAATATGTATACTCAATATGCGGTTAATTTTACAAGTTTCTGCTTGTAAAAATATACTTTTATTTAACCGCTGTTTTTATAATTACTGGAGTCGATACACTTTTAAAACTTATTTGTCGACTCTTTATTTAAATTTTACTTATCAACGACTCTGCTGGCTGTTGTCGACCCGCTACTGGAGTCTATGTCTGGAGTTCGCTTTTCGACTTGAAGTCAATCTGTCGACTCATAGGATTGCAACACTGATTTTCCTTCTTATAGGTGAACGCCTGTGATTCCCTGCTTTCTAAATAGTCTGGGTAATCCCGCTCACAATTTACACACATACATGTTTTTATGCCGTGAAAAGTTATAGATATCGCAGCGCTTATCTCTCAAACATAAACTTTCGGCATCATAATGCTTACATACGTATAATAAAACTTATTCATATACCTATGATTACATGAGAATTAAAATTACAGTAATATATTCATTGATTTCAAATATATATAAAATATTCATGTAGTATTATTAATTGGATTATTTAATATCGTAAACTTATAATATTTTGTTTGGTTTTAAAATTTGATTATTGTGCCACTTTCTACATATTTTTTGAATTATATTTCTGTATTGCAAACAAGTATATCCAATTTTTTTGTCATTTCCCCAATACATAGAAGAATCGTATCTCTAAGCTCGTTTTTAAAATAAAGTCATTATAAGAATCAGGCTTGTCAATTGAGAAGTAACTTATTATATGTCATCCATTCAATCGTAATTTCGCGGCAAATATGGCTGACTATACCGTATTGAAATAAAAAGACATAATGTTGGCAAAATTGTTTCAAAAAACCACATCTGTAATGGTCTAATAACTCTATAAGTCTACCTAGTAGGTAGTTTTCAAAAAATATAATTTTATAAAAACATTGAATTTTTCAGAAAAACGGTAAAATGTCAAAAACCATAAATAGTAGACCTATACTATCTTACAACTTTTCACTAAGAATTATACGGGGAATACAAAAATGTATTAATACGTATTCTATTTTAAAAAACTATAACTATGGTCGGCCACAAAGTTATAGAACACTCTGTATAATACAAAATAATTTGTAAACGAGTGGTTATCTTAGCAAGACAACAGTTTCGAAATATCTTTTCTCATAAAGTCACAATTTAACTTCCCCGCGGAGATGATTCACCCTGTATATGGCTGATGTACTTTTTCTATTTAATTTTTTCAAATTAAGCTTGGCAATGCTGACACATGCATACACGAAATTTTTGTTCTATGTACAATAGCTCACATTCTCAATTATCATTTGAAGATCAACTTAAACTTAGCCCCTCAAATAATAAAGCTAAAAGATTAACAAAATATGTGCTTTAAATTTTCAGTTCTTAATCTCACTTAATGTAGTGGCTACAAATTAAGGCAGCACTTTTTTATAAAGTAAAATGAATCTACATTTAGAGATGTCGTTAATATTTAATTCTAATGTCGATTAAAGTTAGTTATTTTGGTTATGTGAACATAAACGATTAGAGAAATGGCTTTGGACAAGATTAATTATTCTCGTGGTACATTATAATAATTTATTTTGCATTTATATAGGCGTACTCATTAATCACAGTTGTTTATCCTTTAACTCAGTTTATATTTTCGGTTTAGGCACTATTTCAAGTGAAACATTATTGTGACCTACATATTATGCTTTCTCATTATATAAATCGTTCTATGAAACCTGAAGTTCAAAACTAAGGTGATAATTTTACATGTAAATATATAACTCATAGGTAAGAAGTCCTCCATAAATAGTCCTTTAGTACGAATACGACAAAGTGTCATATGAAATGAGTTTTCTGTAATAGATCTTTTATTTTATTTTCGCCTTTTCAATTTCTTGTTTGTCTATTTATGCAATAGAATAATAAAAATTATACCGTATGTGTCAGTTTTCATTAGGTATAGGGATTCAATGTTTACGTTTATACATATACAAGTAATGCGTGGCAACATGGCACCCCTACTGTCCGTCACCAATCCCGGCAACAATCGACATCACAACGATTTTCTCCGATCTTCCCACTCCTCTCCACCAGATTTTACATTCAATGTTTAGCTGCGAACACGTTGCGATCTAGTCTGCAATAAAAGCCGTCTTATTACTGGAACGGGAAACATCAAATGGACGCCGCGATCTCTGATCTAGTAGTTTAATATTATTTTCAGAATCCTTTTTTATTTATCTTATTTTAATTTTATTAGAATTACGCTTTTCTTTGTGTCATGCAGCGTGAACGCAGCTTAATAATTCTATGCATTTACTGAAAGGAAAAAGAAAAACAAATCCTTGCAACTCGTAAATATTATTTCTGAACACATTACAAACACCCAAGCCGGTGGTCGAATAGTTACTGTTAACCACGCTAACTTGTATTTACGAGCATGCATCGGTCGTGCTGGCATTGGAAAGGAAATAAGGGGTACTATGTTGCCACGTACTGTATGGATTAATCGCCTATGGCTATTGAAAATTGACACATGCTGTATATTAAATCAGGCTGTGCTTATATAAGCCCGTTTAATTAAATGCGTTATAATTATATATTAATAAATGGATTGCTCTGATTTTTCACAATCGTCAATTATATAATAGAAGCAATAGTATTAATTAGCAAGTGCAAATCACATGTACCCTACTGCATTAAGTGACTACGTACATAAATTAAATAGAAGTAGAAATGGTAATAAATGAATTTATCTGGAAGCCATCTTTACTATCTCCTAAGAAACTTTGAAATCAAATGTTTTCTATAGTTTGGGTTAATTTAATTTCACCTTTCCAGAATTTCCTATTGTTTAAATTATTGTTCTGTGTTCCAGCATATCTAAACACTATTGTTATACTGACATGAATCTTTATTCTGCTAAATTGGTTGATAAGATACTTAGCAGAGAGGCATTTGCAAGTCAAAATAAATAATAAAAATGGAGGTTGCAGAAAAATAAATAAAAGTGTCCTGCATGACAGTGTATATATTGTTATATCTAACGAAGTTAGCACATATTTCAAAATCTGCAATTATTATTTAGGTGCAGGTGATAGCGTCATTGTATTTATACATAACAGGAAGGATAATCCTAGGAAAATTTGCAGAGGCAGTTTAAATGATTTGAAAAGTGGTCTCATGATAAAAAATTCAAAAACCTATACTATTTATATTGCCACTATCCAGATATAAAGTCATCAACTATAATTTGCGCTGCAGTATTGGAATTGTATGTAGGTTAAAAGCATTTAAACTTTTAAATTTTCCTTATTGGTTTTCATAGAAAAAACAGGAAAGAAATTATAAATTATCGCAATTGTTCTAATTGTCTCTGAAGACACAGTCATCGAGAATTAAACAGTATTACTGGTGAGTATTTGGGTAGCTGCATCAACTCAAACTATGAAGGTGCACGCACACTAAAAAGCAACTTTAATCTGGCATTTCCATGTGGAACAGCCTGTATAAACCAAAATATTTTTAAAACGTGCGCTTGATGGTGCGCAAGAATATCCTATGACTAAATATTTGACTAACTTTCATATAAGCATGTAATATTCCGTCCCCGCTTCGTTGCCGGACCCTATATATTGCAAAAATTGAAGCTATGCGGATGCAGTGGAGCAGTTAATTCGATAACAATGTTGTGTAAGGAAAAGAATATTATATCTGTTTAAATAATTGCGGATTCTGATGCAAACTACACTCTCAAACATTTTTGAAGATACACTTAGTACATATAGTTACTAATATTTATGACTCAACTTCTTATACAGCATGTGTCCATTTTCATTAGCCATAGGCGATTAATCCATACAGTACGTGGCCCTTCTTTCCTTTTCAATGCCAGCACGACCGATGCATGATCGTGAATACAAGTTAGCGTGGTTAGCAGTAACGCCAGTAACTATTCGACCACCGACTTGGGTGTTTGTAATGCGTTCAGAAATAATATTTTCGAGTTGCAAGGATTTGTTTTTCTTTTTCCTTTCAGTAAATGCAGAGAATTATTAAGCTGCGTTCACGCTGCATGACACAAGCAAAAGCGTAATTCTAATAAAATTAAAAGTAAGGTAAATAAAAAAGGATTCTGAAAATAATAATAAACTACTAGATCAGGAGATCGCGGCGGCCATTTGATGTTTCCCGTTCCAGTAATAAGACGGATTTTATTGCAGACTAGATCGCAACGTGTTTGCAGCTAAACATTGAATGTAAAATCTGGTCGGAAGAAGTGGGGAGATCGGAGAAAATCGTTGTGATGTCGATTGTTGTCGGGATTGGTGACCGACAGTAGGGGTGCCACGTTGCCACGTATTAGTTGTATACGTATAAATCGCAAGTAAACATTGAATCGCTATACCTAATGAAAATTGACACATACGGTATATTGGTACAACGCTAGTCAGCTTGAAATCACAAGAGTACTCACAGATACCAGATCTGCAACACGATTAACCGCGCATCAAAGCCTCCAGCATTTTGCCTCAAACGCCTCTTCTGACAAGAAATAGAGAAAATTATACTGTTCGGTAACAAAAATATGTTTTTCCGTTTCCTTTGCTTCTAGAAATTTTCATTGCTCCTAGTACTTTTATTACAGTTGATTTTCAGTTTGGCTTCGTTTCTGCTCTCTATTAATATTTCACATCCCTTATTAAACCAGTTTTTAATCGTACTACTGTTTTGATTATAACCAAATAGCTTAATCGTATTTTGTATTTTGAATTTCCAAAATCATTATTATTCGCAAACCTTCTTTTTATTATCATATTTGTAGACCGTGTTTCGCTTTTCAAAATGCTTCTTCCGGTTTTTCGATTTTTATTATTTTTTAAAACTGTTGATAGGCATCTTATTTTGACTTTGATCTCTTGCATATTCATATCACTTAACGAATATTACCATTTTAACCTCTAGAATGATGAGATTTAATAATTACTCGAAAAATTTATGGTAATTTAAAATAAGCCGAAGATCCAAATTTGGAATAAATAATTATTCATATTTCTGGTTAATTAAATAATAAATATAAACAAAATGATATGTGCTTAAGCTTGTTAGTAATAATATATATACAAATATAATGAAAATTAAAGATTTAATATAATATCAGACCATTTGAATTATTAAAATATCAACTTGGAGAATTAAAGCCATATTAAATTACCATCTATTATGTTGGTGAGAATTAGTCCGTGTCAAAATGTCACACGGAGGATCTCAAGTTCTTACACGAACCGTACCACAGCCGCTAGGGAATATTAGAGCCGCAAAAACGATATATTCCTTTGAAATGTCGGTCATAAAAACATGAATCGACTATTGTAACGATAAAATTGAAGCAAAGAAAGCTTAACCGAGCAAGGTGGATTATTCCGTTCCGTTTAGAGTTACAGTATAATATAAATAGGGGTAGAATTATAACATGTCCGAAACAAAAAATTATGTTAAAGTGATTGCCAACAAATGACACATTTCTGGAATTGAAGCCGTTTTTCTACTTTTTTACAATGTTCACAAATGGATTTAAATTAACTTTAATTAAACGAAAATAATTTTACATTCAAAAAAGTAACAGAAAAGTATAAATATTCTGACATAAATACATAATTATACGTCTAATGAACTAATATCCATTAGTGAAGTTATGTCAAGTATGACAACTTGATATTACAAAAGTTTCCGATGACAATATTACCTACTACACTACTTACATTGTTGCGGGTACCTAATAATACATTGGGCGGACGTGAATATGATCGTTGCTATTGATACCTGATGCGCCTCAGGCATTTATAATTATCCCTTTGTTATATGTATTACCTATATAGATATCAATACTACATACTACACATTACAAATATATACGTATACGAGGGTGGTTTAATAATTAACTTGGTTTGATATGAAAGAAAACAATTTAAGTTTATTGCCATACTTTATTTTTTGAGATAGTTCTTTCGAAGTTCAATGCACTTGCCCCAACGCTTCTCCATCTTCGCAATGCCTTCGCGGATATGAGGTTCTTCGAGGCTTTCAAAATACTGGTTAACTTCCTGCATCACCTCTTTAATTGACCCAAATTTAAGTCCTGCCAAAAAAGTTTTTGGTATCAGGAATAGATGGTAGTCTGATGGAGCTAGATCTAGAGAATACGCAGGAAGCGGAAGCAGTTCAAATCTTTACTCGCCAATTTTTGCTGACCGGCACGACAAGAATGCACGGCGGCATTGTTACGGCGAAACAGCACCTTTTTTAGCCATTCCCGGGGGTTTTTCTCTTATTGCCTGCTTTAAACGGTCCAGAAATGATGCATAGTATGCTCCGATAACGGTTTTTTCCTCTTCGAGATAGTCAATAAGAAGAATTCCTTGTGCATCCCGAAAAACTAACGCCAGTACCTTTCCAGCAGATGGAATGCATTTTGCTATTTTCGGAGCCGGTTCTCTCATTATCATACCTAACATTCTTTTTTCGTTGTCTTGAAGTATGATACTGTTCGTTTTCTACTTCCACGGTAGCATTAAAACAACATGTCCATTTTCAATCTTATCTGTGTTTCCAAACAAACCGTCTTATGTCAAAGAGCATTTGAGAAAATACTGTTTATTTTTAACATATCGAGAGACAAAATATTGTTTGAATGTCTTCGTGATATATCCTGTGTATTTAACCTTTAACTACTCGCGCCGGTGTACAAAATACACCACTTGCGCTAAAAATGCTCTCATTCTTGTTAAATACAGACTCCGCCCATGTGCTCCCCACCTAACCTATAATTGAAGTGCCCACTAGAACCACCCTTAGTCTCGCTGAGATAGCTCTATTGATAACATTATTGTTTGGTGTGAAATCTACAGTCGGTCTGTTTGGTGTACGGAATACACCACGCAAGAAGTTATGTAAGTATATTTTAAAATATTTTAGTTTGGTTTCTTGGAGTAAATTATCTTATTTGTCATTTATTTCGTTTATAAAAACAACAACGAATTTTTTTAAATACATAAAATTAATTTTGTAGGGATAAGATACCAGTCAGAGATCCAAAATGTCTAACCCAAAATGAACTTGAGGCTATGGCTCGCGCTTTATTCGATGAAGAAAGTGAAGAAGAAGTTGGAGGAGAATCAGAGACGTCAGAAAATGAAGCTATAGAGAAGAGTGAGCACAACACAGAGTCGGAAGAAGAATTAACCCAGACAGATGATGAACAGGAAAATGCAGATCAAGATCTGAATAACTCAGATGTTGAAGAACATGCAAATACCACTAGTGAAGAAGACAATGAAGAACATTTTGTGGCTAGAGATAAGAAAAAAAGAATGGTGTGGAAGAAAAATCCAATTTTAAGTAAATTTAGCAAAATTAATAAAAAAAATATTGTTAAAATTTTTCCTGGACCTTTACTAATGATATGATAGAAAATATTGTTGAATACACAAACCAAGAAATTGCAAGATTACGGACACATTATCACCGGCCAAGAGATGCTAAAAACACCACAAAATCGGAAATATTAGCTTTTATAGGATTGCTACTTCTAGCAGGAGTAAAAAAGCAAAATCATACACATTTTCTAGAGTTGTGGACAGCTGATGGAACTGGATCGGAGATATTTAGAGCATGTATGAGTTATAACCGGTTTCTATTTTTGCTAACCGCAATTAGGTTTGACGACAAAAGTACTAGACGTGAACGAAAAGCCACTGATAAACTGGCCGCTATCCGATTTATTCTTGACCGTTTTGTAGACAACTGCAAAAACAATTATAATTTAGGCGAACGTGTAACAATTGATGAAATGTTGATACCTTTTAGAGGCAGGTGCAGTTTTATACAATACATGCCCAATAAACCAGCCAAATATGGAATAAAAGTGTTTCTCTTATGTGACTCTAGAACATTCTATGTAAGCAACTTTGAGGTGTATTGTGGTCAACAACCAGAAGGGCAATACAGAAAATCAAATACACCAACTGCAATTACTCACCGTTTGCTTCAGCCGTGGAAAGGAAGAAATAGAAATTTAACTTGTGACAACTGGTACACAAGTTATCCTTTGGCAAAAGAGCTTCTGGAAGATAAAGTCACAATTGTTGGAACATTAAGAGAAAACAAAAAGGAATTGCCGGCAGAATTTTTGCCAAATAAAACGAGGGCACCTGGGTCGTCCATTTTTGGATTTCAAAAAGATGTCACCATTGTGTCTCATGCTTCCAAAAAAAATAAAGCTGTAATTTTGCTATCTACGATGCACAGTGATGCTGCAATTCACCCTGTAACCAATAAGCCGGAGATTATAATGGACTACAATAGTTATAAAGGAGGCGTTGATACTGTGGACAAAATGTGTAGCACGTACTCTGTTCTCAGAAGAACGAGAAGATGGCCTTTAGTCTTATTTTTTCAGCTGGTGAATATTGCAGGTATAAACAGTCAAATATTATATAACTCCATACACATCGAAGGTGGTCACAAATACAGAAGAGTTTTTGTAAAAGAATTGGCAATGTCGTTGATGAAGCCACACCTTTCTGAAAGAGCTACCATAAAGACATTACCTTCAGATATTCAACGTTTCCTAAATAAGTACAAACCTTCTCAAGAAGAGCATGAGGAAGAGCCTCCAGCAAAAATACGAGGAAGGTGCTTTTGTTGTGGAAGGCAGAAAAACAGAGTGACAACAATTTCGTGTCATACATGTCACAAACCAGTATGCAAAGAACATGCGATTAGTATAATTACTTGTCCTGAGTGCAATAACATTGGCGATGATGAGGATGCTATCGAGTAGCCCTTTGCACAAACTCTTACTTTTGTTTTGTTTTTTACATGTTTTGTGCTTCTTATTCAATAAACGTTTATGTAACAATTTTAGCATTTTTTTTAAAACATTAGAGTTTTTTTTACTGTTTTTTGAGCACTTTTTTGGTGATGGTGTACAAAATACACCGCGCGAGTACTAATGTTATATTTTAAGGCGCGAGTAGTTAAAGGTTAATACATTATATAAGGTAATTCGAATGTCCAAACTAGCACTAAATATTGAAAGTAAGCTTGTAGAATCCAACGCCATCTATAGTCAAAACATGCAAAAATTGACAAAGTACGTTTCGCAAGTCGGTTCATGTAATGACGTACCGCAAACAATATTCAAAATATCAGAATATGTGGAATGACAAAAAATTAAATCAAAATTAAGTTTATTTAAATGTTTACCACAGCAAAAATTGATTATTATTGGAAAATGCAATTGTAAGCTTAAAACAACACAAAATTCATGAACATAGGAAAATATGTCAGTAAATGTTGAATAACTTCAAATACTTGACTTAAATCGATAGTTTATTTGCCGAATATCATCTTACCATAATCTGACTTTAAGAGGAGATGCCATCTCAAAGCTACTACGGCTTCTTTCATTTCGAGATTCATATGTGGCCTGTAGGAGTTGCGAACTTTACATTTTTTATGAAATTATGGCTATCGCTAACAATAAACTTTTTGGTGTATTTAAAAATTCGCATTTATGTCCATCTACGATGACTGACAAACGTATTTACCATGTTCCTACATCTAGCGGATACAATTATTTAAGTTCCTAACTGCACCAATACTTAATAATTCTATTTGGCAAATTATATATTTATTTTTGACAGTTATAATAAAATAAATTCCATGAAATACAGTTTTTTTTTTTGATTGTTTAAATTTTAAGATTCTAAAATATTTTATACTTACTATACAATGTGTCCCATTTAGAAGCTCACCATTGGTATATCGGTTATTAGTAGGATAGAGCAACGGTTAAATGGGGAATGTTTTGCAGAATTCAATGCTCGCAACAAATCTCAGTTCAAATTCATTCGTATTTTGAGATATTTTGAAAAAACCAATATTTGCCAATTTGAATTTTCCTCAATAACTCTGTAACGCCTAATGCAATCGCTTTTAAACTCTAACATTGTTGAGATACTTTTTTAAGACAAATTTTTTGGTGTTGCACAACAAGCGAGATTTATACGAGAAATATGGACATTTAAATAAAATGTCACTCTTATACAAAATTAGTTGGCTAATGAAATTAAATGTTAGTGTAAAACAGACGATAAATAAGCGTATTTACATAGTATTCATGTGAAATATGACATTACAGTCAATACACATCCCGACGTCACACTTTGAGCACATAGTGCGGACACTTGAGGTACATCCTTCTCCAGCACATCGGCGACGTTTTTTATCGGGTGTGTATGTTAAAAAATGATTCGCTCCATCATAGCGCAAAGTATCGTTTACACGACTACAAGAAATGCTGTTTCTTGAAATAGATGGTCTTCCGCCAACTTTCGGTGGCACACCGTAACGACGGAGGTATATATGTGCTATTTCTCTTCGGAAAGATAGTTGATCACTATGTGAGTTTGTTGCCTTTCTATATAAAATCCAAGCGTTGTTTATGGCGGCGTCTATAAGCCACGTAAAAATGCACCACCACCATTTCTTTCCCCGAATAGATATTCTATATTTGCCGATGTTTTGATCCATTTGGTCTGTGCCGCCCATATAGTTATTATACTGGCCTATCAGATTAGGTCTTGCAACTGAAATAATCTTCTTTTCAGCTTGGGAATACCGTTTTACATTGTTCATTGGGTGGACGCCATGTAACGTCGAACCAACCGTAACCACACTATTATCTAGCCATCTAACGAAGATAATTCCCATATCCTTGGCAATAATAGAATCAAATGTTCCCCTAGATTGTTTCTTTAGCTGATCTTTTCTTTTTAGTGGGCAGTTTTTGGGTATCCTATTGTCACGGAACGTACCTGTACAAGCATACCCATTCTGGCTAAGAAACTCAAACAGGGGTACACTGGAAAACAAATTATCAACGTAAAACTGATACGGCAATTTTTTTTCCGGAAGGTTCTCCACCATTCTAATAAATGGCGCGCTAGCTTTTCCAAATTTACTGTCATGAGCACTATTGCCTACTATACACTTTCCTTGATAAACTTCAAAGTTCACAAGATATCCTTCTTTTGTGTTCATGCTCCACACTTTGTAGCCAAATCTTATTGGCTTCCCACGGATGAATTGTTTACATCCGTGGCGGCCATAGTACTTTATCATTGACTCGTCGTAGTCAATATGGCGTTGGGGTACAAAATGCTGGACAAAATTTATCTGAATTTTATCAAGAAGAGGCCTAAGCTTCCATAATTTGTCTTTTTTGTCGATTTTGTTATTATCGGCACAATGAATAAAAAGCATTATTTGTATGAAACGATCTCTTCGCATAGCATTGACAACGGCCGCGTTTTTCATGTCGTCACCGGAATCCCAATAGCATTTCTTGCCTGGAAGTTCGTTGTACCCGGATAGAATAAGAATCCCGATAAAACATTTCAGCTCTTCCTTGGTTACTTTTGGGTCCGGAGAGTTTGAATATAAAGCGTACCGCCTTGTTTCTTCAAGAAGTAAGTCAAAGACACTTTCATCGAAAAACAATTCGAATAGGTCACACGCAGACAATTCAACAAAGCCACTGTAGTCACCGACCGGAAAGTGCTTTTCTTGTTCCACTAAATCACCGTCAGTCCACTCCATATTACGAATATTAGAAAAATTGTAGGTCAGAGGAACTTCATTACTACATTGGGACTCTATCAGTGGCCTATCGAAAGCTAAAGATTCAACCATCTCTTCGGCATCAGAATTTTTGCATTTCAACTCAGCCTCGGCGCGTAACTGTCTTCCAGTAAATTTATTTGGATCCAATTCAGTTTCATCCCCCGAGTCCTCGTCAGTAAGGGCATGTGGATCAGGGGGTGTTATGTATATGTCTCGGACATTGTCTTCGTCGTATGCAATTTCAAGGGCTTCTTGTAGAGTTAATCCCCCCCTGAAACATATAAACATTTTTATTAGTACATTAGAGCAAAGTACTGGCGTTACCATGCGGTAACGCTGTAGGTTGAAGTCTCATAACGCAAATATTTTTCAAACATAAGGTATTTTCATATTGTAGAAATCTTGACCTGTATTTATACTGCTAAACCCAGCTAATTATTCTTACTTAAAAGTAAGTTTAGTATAACAAACGGATACTTACGTAAAACGCACATCCATTATGCAGAGTAATAATTGTAACACAAACTTCACACTAACCTGTATCGAATACACCGACTAAATCAAACCAAACAGCAAACACGTGTTTAATTTTATGCTTTCACAAGCAGTTACCGTCATCATCTGCCATCGAAACTGCAAACTAAAACTTTTATTGCATAAAAAAGTCTGCTACTGCAGCGTTACCGTATGGTAACACCAGTACTTAAAGGGGTAATAAGAATTAATAATGGCACATACATTTTCAAATGAAGTAAAGGTTGATATATTGGTAGTTTATTTGAAAGTGAATAGAAAATGTTTGCACAAACTACGCTCAGCGTTTTGCGGAAAGACCACAACCACACAGGACAATTTTTAACAGAATAATCAGAAATTTAGTGAAATATGGAAGCTTCGAACAAAAAAGATCTAACTGTCAAGTTAACAATACTGATATACTCCAAAATAATACTTTACAAAATGTTATGAATAATTCAAGTAAATCAGTACGTCGACTGGTTCGAGAAACTGGAATTACAAAATCTAGTGTTTATAGAACGTTGACAAAAAATAAATACCACCTATACAAAGCAACAGTTGTACGAGGTTCAGCGAAGATTATAATTTAGCAGGTGGTATCTACAAAAATGTGAAGATGATGCGGATTTTCCTAGCAAAATAAAGATAGAATTATTTGGATTTCCAGTGATGATATTTATGCCTATTGAACACTCCATAATTGGTAACCAGTGTTTCATCTGTCCAAAGTCTTTTCCTAGGAAGATCAGTATCATCTTCACCTTTTTGTAGATACCACATTCTAAATTGTAATCTTCGCTGAGAGCAATTATTGCTTAAACCCTGGTCAATTGTTGCATTGTATGCGCGGTATTTGTTTCTTCTCAAACTTCTATAAACACAAGATTTCGGAATACCAGTTTCTCGAGCCACTCGGCCTACTGATGCACTTCGATTGTTCATAACATTTTGTAAAGTATTACTTTGGCGTATATCAGCATTTCATATTAGAGTGAAATTTTATTTAAATGTTCATATTGTCGCGAATCAACACTCTGTATAGTAGTAGAATCATTACAGCGGTAACCTGAATCCTGATTTACCTAGCACTGAGTCGATACTGTCTAAAGCACATCCTGTCTGTCCGTTCGATGAGTTCAACGGAAGTTGATCGAACGGACAGAATGTGCAGATTCTGCAAGGTATTGACGGACTCGGCGTTACGGAGGTAATAAAAACACACATTTCGAACGGAATGAGACAATTCATAAGTGATCTTCTAATAGGGGGATCACTTGTGATCCTTCGTAGTAATTCTTATTGTTGTCATCTAGTAGTTATTAGTATTTAAAAATAAGTATGTTACAAGTAGTATTTCATTGAGACAACTCAATCTCCTCGCCCCCTTGAGAGTCCAAATCCGGCGGAGAATTAAAAGTAGGTACCTTTTGCTTTTGCTATTTTTATAAGTATAATAGCGAGTGCTCCTCCAGAGCAAAACCCCCGTGACGGGTTTAAACCTGGACATTAATGCTGAAGCCCACCGTGACATTGTGGTGGAGGCGCTTTAATATCTTCACCGTGACAATATCTCTCGTATAAATAAGGATTTATTAGGCTTGTTGTACATTATTGAAAAGCTATTTTTAAGAACTATCTAACTAATTAAAAATGCAATATGGCCGCCATAAGAAAAATAAAAGATAGCGCTAAGAACGTGGAAACAAATGACAATCAGGGGTTACTGTTAACACGAAAGAATTTTTCCTAAAAACTTGGAAACAAATGAAAATTTGGGGTTTATGTTAACACCAAAAAAATGTGTCTTCGAAAAGTGTCTCAATAATGTTGGAGTTTAAAAGCTATCGCATTAAGCGTTATCAAGTTATTGAGGAAAATTCAAATCGGCAAATATAGGTTTTTCCAAATATCTTTAGAAAAAATTAATAAAAATTGTAAAACGTCCGAATGAATTTGAAATGGATTTATTGCGTGCATTAAATTCTTCAAAACATTTCCCATTTAACCGTTGCTCTATCGCTTCTAATAACCGATGATGGTGATAAATGGTGATCATCGGAAAGTGGACAGACTGTATATTCCATTACTACAATATATTATACTTTGTATTAGATACAAAATATAAAAATTGGAAACTAAAATTAAAAAATACAAAACATACGATAAATATGTAAATTTAATAACGCTTCTTGTGAACAATACATATAATTTAACAGAAAGAGTATATTTTATAATAATCCAGATTTCTGTGGTATTTAAGTTCCACATGAAACAAACTATCTCTAAACTAATACCAAATCAAAACGTAATAATTTATTCATGCTGTTATGTACTATAATTAAATTTGGTAAAATTGAATATTTTTCAAATTACCCAGAAAAACAACAACTGGAACGCATTATATTTCCAGTTTTACCAACATGAATTTTTATGTAGCTTCCTTCGCAGTAGGTTCGGTCCCTTTACAGTACTTACTGAAGATGAGAAAGCACCGACCGTGGCTTTAGAAAAGATTATTAGACAGAGTTGATGGATTAAAGTGAATTAGGGCACGACATAATGGAAAAATAACATAATATTATCCTGAAACTAAACCAGTATCTCTACTATTAGTTGTCGGTAAAACTGCTCGGTGGAGAATAATAAAAGGATAATTTAGTTACAAATTGTTCAGTTAGTTAAACTTTTTCACCACTACCAGGGTATTTTAAAAATATTTATTAGAACTGTAATGTCAAAAGTTTATTTTAAAGCAAAGAAATATTAATTTAACAGACAAATATTTTATGCGTAACCTTATTTCTAACTCGATACGGTGTCAATAATTAACTAACAAATAATATGTCATGATTCATGGATAACAATTAATTGTGCCTTTTTTGAAGTGTAAATTCATATTCACTCTTCAAAGTATGTAGATATATTAATAGAGCCAAATTCAGCTTTAACTCAATAAACTATGAGAAATTTACACTTGAGGTTATTGTAAATCATTCGTATTTATATTTAATTGAACAATTTAGACAGTTCCTTGAAATGCAATTACTCATAGTCCTGCATTACGCATGATGAATTCTATTATAAGAAGTACCAATTTGTGCAATATGTTTAATTAAATTTAATGTTTTTTAGCTTTATAATTACACACAGGCATAATAACCCAATTTTATTAAGCAAATAATAATAAGACTGTTATTTTGAACTACGCATCTGTATACAAAAACAGAACAAATTAAAATCACAACAATAATTTAAAAAAACAATATCTACATAGAGCACTACTACTGTTCATCCATATCTTTGAACTGGAAGAAGAAAGAAAATTTATTAAAGGTCGAAGTAATATTATAGACTTCCTAGGGCTGTTCTTATAATAATGCGTAGTTTGGTCATTAGAACAGTTTTATTTTCTTTGTCCTGCTTTATTGAATTATTTAATGAAATGAATATATTTAGGTAGGTTCCTCTAAATTTTAGTGAACATTGATCTCAAACACAGTAATTCTGGATACATTTTGTTTTATATCTTTTTTTACGTTTAAATCACTTGAAACATAAACTCGACACATTTTACTTTCTTATACGTAGTATAAGGAAGTATTATGATGACGAAAATTTTCAACCTCGAGATTTTTGCAGATGTCCACGTTTTGAAGTCCCCTGATACCGAAAAAGTGGTTTTTAAAAAACGTCTCTCTCTCTGTGTGTGTGTGTGTCTGTCTCTCTCTCTGTGTGTGTGACCACGATAGCGGTCAAACCGCCACAAGTATCAATTCCAAATTTTGTATTTACGAATATAATCTCCCTCTTGAGATCTGATTAGAATTTTGTTAAATTTCTCGATGTTATTTCCGTAGCGCGTTTGTGCCAACCTACTTGCCTGCACTATACGTTTACAGTTTCCCATTTGCTTGCATACTTCCAAAAATAATCGTCCGTTATATCTTAAGCGTCTATTCATCATCTTACAGGGAGAAATGAAAAAAAGTCAGCAATCGAACTTGAATTACACCTACATGAATCAAAGAGATAGGGTAAAGGGTATAGTCGTTGGCACTCTGACAGTTATTGGCACACTTATCAATTTTTTATGTTTAATAAGAAATCTGTTATTGTCAGGGAATTTTAATTTTTCTTTTCTTAAAATATAGAATCTGTTCTATGTTTTGTCAAAAATTCGTTTTCTTAGGTTTGTAGCAGATCTAGTGAGACTTCTGTCAATATAATGCATCTCTGAATAGCCGCGCAACTGAGCTTATATAAACAAGTACACTAAGGTACTTGTGGTTGGTTTTAGTGAAAAACTACTTTATTTTGAGTCCAAAAACACTGTGGTAAGTTTTAATTTATTTTAAAGATGTTAATTTACTGTAACAACCGCTTTACTTGCTGTAAATTACTGTAAATACTTTTATTTTGACATACCAATTACTATATTGGTAAAAACGATTCAAATCAGTGATTGGCATCTTGGTGTCAATCACTGGCTTGGTGTTAAACATGTCAAAACAGTCATTGGCATGTGCTATTAACTATCCAATTTTTGTGTCAATAACTATATTTTTAGCGGGAAATTTAAACGTTTACCTACCTTGCTATAAATACTTTTCCATTAATCGTTTATCTAAAAAAAATTTCAAAAAACTTATTTTACTTAGTGTGTAGTTAGGTAACTTAAATAAGAATTATTTCGATAAAATTTTAACTGCAGCGTAGGTATTTTCAAAAGTCTCTTTTTTTTTTAGATTTAATATGCCCAAAGTTGTCAAAGGTTCAAAATATAATAAAAGTTACAACGAGGAAAATGTTCAAAATGCTCTAACTGCAATAAGAGAACATGGGTGGAGCAAAAAAATGGCTTCTTATACATACGGCGTTCCTCGGGCAACACTGCAATTTCGTCTAAGTGACAAATTAAAAAAATTGAATTTGGGCCTACTCCGTATTTAACTAAAATTGAAGAGGATGTACTTGTTAATTGGATTGTTACTTGTCATGAAAAGGGATTTCCCAGACGTAAGGACGACGTATTAGTATCAGTGAAAGATTTTCTAGACAAGACTCCTCGCCAAACGCCTTTTAAAAATAATTTACCGGGGGATGGCTGGTACAAGGCATTTTTAAAAAGACATTCGCAACTGACATCTAGAGCATCTGAAGCAGTAACAGCAGCTAGTTCCATTATTAGCGAAAGGGATATCAAGTCGTGGTTTGAGAAGATTGAAAAATATTTAAAAGAAAAAGATCTTTTTGCTATACTCAAAGATTCTAATCGTGTTTTTAATGGAGATGAAACAAATTTTCAGTTGTGTCCTAAAACGAAAAAAGTATTAGCCCCTCGCGGCGCACGTAATGTTTATGAGGTGGATCAGGGACAAGCAAAATCTACTCTAACAGTCATGCTTTCTTTTTCATCATCGGGATTAATAGTACCGCCCATGATAATCTATCCCTACAAGAGATTGCCTGACAGAATTTTAAAATCTGTGCCACAGGACTGGGGAATTGGGCGGAGTGATAATGGATGGATGAAGGCTGAACTTTTTTACGAATATATTGCTAATATTTTTCATCCATATTTAGTAAAAAATAATGTCGATTTCCCAGTGATTTTGTTTGTAGATGGACACTCAACACATTTGACGTACAATTTAAGCAAACTGTGCACAGAACTTCAAATAGTACTAATTGCTCTCTATCCAAACTCTACGCGTCTTCTTCAGCCAGCCGACGTAGCTGCTTTCAAACCATTAAAATCTGCTTGGCAAAAATGTGTCCTTAACTGGCGTCGGAACCACTTGACTGAAGCACTAACGAGAGAAAACTTTGCCGAAATTTTTGAAAGCGCTCTTCATTCAATTAAAAAAGAAACACTGAAAAATGGATTTCGAGCTTGTGGTTTGCAGCCTTGGAATTGCAACGCAATAGATTTTACAAAGTGTCTTGGAAAAGTCAGGACTGAAAAGGCTAGTGAACCTAACGATCATTTTGTTATAACTTACAAAGAGTTTAAAGACATTGTTGAGAATCAAGCAGTCACGAATGCATTTGATGGAAATTACATATCTGGAAGTAAAGATCAATCGTTGATAATGAAACAACTTGTAACCAAATTTCATCCAGTAAATTGTATTAACAAAATTAACTATGATATACCAGCTCTTCAAAAAAATGAAACTTGTGAGAATCTTTCTTCTATTTTATCCCCAGAAGAGTGGAATATTAATGAATTGGATATTATTTTTAAGAAATATGTACCTGAAAATAATTGTGATGTGGAACAAAATGTACTTGATGATAAGACTGCAACTGAATTAGTTTATGATGTTAATTCTAAATATTCTGAACGTGACACAAAGACTGACATTACTGTTATAGACTTTGTCAATATAAAGGAAAGCGAAGTACAATTAGATAAAATAGATCTAGAAATAGGGGATGAATATTATCAATATAAACAAGAAAAACAGTATTATCAAACTAAAGACAACACCAAAGAACATGAACAGTATTATTATCAAGCTAATGACAATATCAAAGAAGACAAACAGTATTACCAGTATAATGGCAATAAAAAAGAAGATAGCATTTCATTTTTGCGTAAAAGTGGATCAGACGCAAATGAAAGAAGTATGACAGATATTTTAATGTGGCCCATCACACCGACAAGAAAAGGAAAGAAGAACACAGAAAAAGAACCATTTGTAATAACATCATCCACTTGGAAAAAATACGGGAAAACAAAAACAAAATTAAGGAAGACAATGAAAGGAAAAAGGAAGAAAGAAAGAGAATAAGAGAAGAGAAAAAAAGTGAAAAGTTGAATAAATTGAAAGAAGTTCGCCAAAATAAAAGCAAGCAAAATAAGAAAAACATTGAAAAATATAAGGATTCTAAAAAAATTACAATTTTGTCTAACGTTCTCCTTTCATCAAGTGAAACAAGAAAACATGAAAAAAATACACCTGTTAAATCACATATTAAGTACCTATTTAAAGAGGAATTTCAAAAAGAAAATATAGAGAACAAGGAAGAAGAAAAAGTAAACGATCTGGATGAATGGAAGGAAGATAATGAAGATAAAAATAAATTAAGTCTAGACTTTAAAAAAAACATTAAGGTTACTACGGGATTATGTTACACTTGTACTAGAAGTTTTATTTTTTCTAATAGAGGCATAAAATGTTTATATTGTAAGAGATCATACCACAATAATTGCATAAGGAAATTTAACAACATGCCCCCTGTTGTGAATACGTTTGTATGTAATTCATGCATAAAGAAATATGAATAGAAATAAGAAATTTATGAACTATGTCACTCAATATAATGTTACTTCTACTTTTGTATATTTTCAATACTACCTAGGTATACCTAGAATACCTTTTTGGATGCATTTTTAGAAAGTTCTTAAAGAGTATCGAATAAAAATTAAGAGTGCCAATCACTGTGGATAGATGTGCTAATGATTGTGTTACGTATGCCAATTACTATATTTTCTTGCATTTTTACTTATAACAATATGTAAAAATTTACTTTTAAACATGTAACAACAAATACAATTGTCATTAAATTAAGCTTAAAATAAACTACTATTTGACATATTATTCTTTTTTTACAAGTTTGAAATTTATCCAATAATACCTAAAATACTTATCAAAACAGCTTAAAGTGCCAATGACTGTACTCTTTACCCTATTTCAGCTTCATGGATCTGTTGTTTCAAAACAGTTCAATGTATCTGAAAATACCGCTTTATTTATATAAAGCTACAAGTCGTAATAATTTCTATCCATTTTCGGTAAGTACAAACTTTATTTTGCTTTCTACTACTTCAACCAACTACAAGGAGACGATATACATATAAAACCTAGTGAGTTCCCAAATTGGATCCCTTTCTGCGAAACAGGTTTGAGTTTGTACAGAAAAAGAATAGATTTGATTTTGACTTCTAGAGCGAACATACAAATATTGCAACGTTTCACGATATATATTATCTAAAATTTGATATTATCTCTTTCTGTCTATATACATCCGCAAAATTAATTTACAAAATATAATCACCAAAATAAATTTCAACAGTAGTAATGTTACACTTATTGCCACATTCATATTCAATTATTTAATATACGTAATACAGTTAATATCTACATAATTCACACAGGGAAACTAGATATATTCTTGTATTAAATTTTGATATGTATGTTCTAATTTTATTGGCTTTGGATTTAATTTCGTAATCCACAGTCCGAAAAATATATGTTCATACGGATCAAACGTCACAAACCGCACTAAAACAATATTGCAGGTAGAGTAATTCAATTATATGGAATTAGCTTTTAGTGTAGCCACAATGATGCCCCCAGGATTCCTGGGTAAACACTCAATTATAGAAGGGTTAATACTTTTACCTCGGACGCAAAATGTAATCTCGTAACTCAAATTTCTCAACTTGACAAATTCTACTACTAAATTACCTTATTTTATTCTTAACCTAAAACATTGATAATATTATATTTATATGTACTGTACATACGTATACCGAACAACCGCTTCGGCGATTGCTTACGTAAACTCAAATAATTGAATTTTCTCAATGAAAAATTATAAATAAAACATTCGTGCAATCATGATGTAATATTACTTTTATTGAAAAGATGTCTCCATCGCCTAGAGCTGTTTCGGTCTCAAAAAACCGCGCGATCAATCAGCTAAAAATATGCGATATATAGACGATGCTAACATGTTTTGTGTCTTAATTTTTGAGGTTTGAATAGTCTACAACATAATTTATAAATACGCACAAATCTATAGTCTTTTCGTATCTATTTAGAACGTACAGAGCATTCGTAAGTGGTTGAGCTAAATGGTAAGTAGGTAAAATAAAAGGAGGGCACTGCAGCTGAATTATCTGGTGGTTCGAACGACCTCGAGGTGATAATTAAGAATACATTGGCAGAGCCCAAACATATATCGATCAAGTTTGAAAAAATATATGTATTCTTTAATAATAATAATAATGATGATAATAATAGTAATAATAATAATAGTAATAAGTTTACGGTCATACAATTCCTGAAAAGAATATCGACATTGTCATAATTACATACTCCACAATAATTATAAATGTCAACAACAACAAAAATTGGTTGTGTATTGCACAAATCAAAATATTCATCAATAGAATAAACACAGTTTTCTATCAAGAATGCCCCAACACTACGCTTAAACGCACGCTCATTCATTATAATTTGAAATGTCTGAGGCAAGGCATTAAAAAGTCGTATCTGCATGTATACAGGCTGGAAAAGGGTAGTGGTCAAAGACATTTGTGACCACCTAAAGGATAATAAATTTACTGATATAAAATGTGAACAACTATCAGCGAAGCATCCAGACCAGTATGCGTCTTTTAAGTTAACCGTTCCGGTGAATATGGTGGAAGACGTAAAAATCCTAATTTGTGGCCCCTGGGTACATACATCAATCGTTTTTTATTGGATCTTGGTCGGAGGAAAGCAAAATTACTAGCAACCCAATAGATAGACAAAAAGGCGTTGGTGATACCTTCCAACCAACAGAAGAAAATACATTTGGACAGATAATGAACGGAGCCTTCCCTTTTACGTTACTGCACCAGAATATACAAAGTGTGAGGAATAAGGCCGACGACCTTCTGGTTTTTATTGAAGAATTAATTACAAAGGTGGATGTAATTGCGTTGACTGAGCATTGACTGAGGCCTCGCGAGGATCTGTTGATTGATGGTTACGTCATGGCGTCCTCTTTTACAAGGACATCTCCATGCGGCGGATCTTGTATTTTACTCGGTGATGGGATTGACTTCGACGAACTTACGTCTCTGAAACTAAAGAGCAAGGAACAGGTTTTAGAATGCAGCGCTGTTAAAATCAAGAGACATAAGTTGATTATAATCAATGTATATCGTCCGCCATCGGGATGCATGGATCAATTTCTCCATATACTGGATGGGATTTTGAGCGATGTGTCGGTGAATGTTACCTGCACGCTGATTTTATGCGGTGACTTTAACATCGATCTAAGCAGGCAGGACAAGGTTTCTGATAATTTTTTGGATTTAGTGCGAAGATATGACCCACGACAAAGTATTTTTGAGCCAACAAGAATGACCAACAGATCAAAGACACTTATTGACAATATTTTTACTAATCATCCCCACTAAAGTGGTAATGTGTTGGCCTCCGCGTTATCGGATCATTGTGCCCAGAGCCTGACAATTAGCATGCAGCATTCAATGCAGCGGTGTGCCATTAGACAGGAAATTAGAATATTCTCTCACACCAATTTAAACAAAATAAAGGAAGAGTTGCGAAAAGTTGATTGGGTCCCAGTTTTATTATTCAACGATGTAAATTGTTCGTATGAAAAATTTAACTGTAAAAAAATGAAACATGCCTCTATTAGGACCTCTTATTGTAAACAATACTGCAAAAAATTTTGTCCATCTAATACGTCGTTTTCGAGAAATATAATTTTATACAAACTTTGAATTTTTCAGAAAAGTGGGAATAAGTCAAAAACTTTACACTTTAGGCCTATACTATCTTATTACTTTTTGACTAAAAATTATACGGGGAATACAAAAATGCAATAATAAATAGGATGTTCCATTTAAAAAACTATAACTATGGTTAGCCACCAAGTTATGGAACACTCTGTATAATATAAAATATTTTTAAAATGTGCTCCTAATGAACAGCTATCACATGGAAAAAACCGCTTCGAAATATCTTTACTCATAAAGACATAATCGGCCTTACCCGCTTAGATGACTCACCCTGTATATATATTGAAATATTACAGTTCAACTGCAGAAAAAGATTGTTCATGAACACCAAAGAATTCAAGACAGACCTTTGAAAAACATCAGACGAAGAAGTAAAAGGTTTACGGATATAACCAATGAAGGACACAAGACTAAATCGCTGAGGTAGATATTATGAGAGAAACTCTAATAAATTATAAAAAATATCTATTGGCATCGGTCTTCATTAGTAGCAGATTGTGATCGATAGAGTCATAATCCTAGGTAAAGTCTATACAATAATATAGCAAACCTCTTGTGAACGAGAACGAATAATTTTAGTAATAGGTTTAGAGATTGGCTTGCCAAAAACATATATATGTTGTATGGCTAGTAAAGATTTTATGTTTGTATAGAATTGCTGGTAATTTGTAAGGTGTTGAAAAATTTTGGCAGTTACTAAGTATAATGATCGGTCTATGTAAACTACAGCGTCTTCTTTCATTAAAATGAGAGGTAACTGATTTTCCGAACTCCTGAAAACGAAGATGTTGGAATTGAGAAATTAAAAATGTATGTAATATGTTTACATAATAAATAAATACAGGCTTTAATGAAGACATTCAAAGCCTGTCGTGACCGCTTTAATTTGCTTCATACCCTGTATCACATATCCTTTAAACAAAGGCGACAATTAGAGAAATTACAACTACTAAAAGCAAAGTGTAGCATTAGTAGAATAATTTAATTGAAACAGCAATTAGAAACACTGTAGAATATATTTGTAGATATTTTATTAATTAGTTTTTATACTCTATTTAATGTAATACTGAAGAGTTTATTTGTTATAATGAATGGGCAGGTAGTAAACAAATTTATCATAGCTTATTTTATGGTTAGAAACTAAATACAAGAAAAGGAAATGAAGTGTAGTATTTATTTATGAACAAAATACTTAAATACAGTATCTACCGGCATGTGTAATATTTCCATTCAAAGAACGAGATAGAACACGAGAAAAACATTTATGAAATGGAGTAATTTATTAACTCGCTCTTTTTGAACTAATTCTATACGAGATAAAGCTCTCATGTGCGCTGCTCTTGCCCTGCATCGCACGTACATTTCACATCTTTCAGGCAACCACAATGCAAGCTCATTTTTATGGTGAACCCTTAATCTCAAAACCGTAAGTCCAAATCTAGGGAATATTAATCACAATCAAGTGTGCTAGGAACGTCAGCCGTCAGTCAAGACGACTGGACGGAGATGAATATATGCGCGTGCGTGAATGATGAAAAACGATTCGCCTTGTTTCGAGGGCACAGAGGCAGTGTTAATGAGAGAACTGACTCTTCCGGAAAAGATGAATATTTTACATACATTATCGTTAAAATAACCCATCCGACCGCTAGTTTAAAAATTATTGTTTATACATATATACAGAATGTCACACTTATTTGGCTTACGTAAATGGCAAACAGTGTAGTATCAACATAAATTACTTAGCAATATACACCGCAAATATACATACATATATATTAGTGAAATACCTCTAAACCGATCTTTGACTTAGTACACGGTGGGAAAAGCTTTTTCATATAAATCTTTTGACAATAGTCGTATGTTGAAAAAGCACTTCTTTTGCAGATAAAGTAATACTTTCTAATTTCTATATATTTCTAGAGTTGAAGTGGTATATGATCAACAACTGTGTGTTTAATTAAAGATTTCTGAAATTAGAAAATAGCTGATACACAAGCAACATTACTAACATACAAAGGCGTTTCAATATCATAGATATGACTTTAAAATGAAATAAATAAATATTATAATTACAACAACATTTTTAATGTTATTTTGGAAGATTGGGTTTGGTTCTAGTCTGATGAAAAGGTCATTTATCGAATTTAATAAAAACAAGTATGGTAATTTTTTTAGGGTCCATTTTGATGCATGTATAGTACTCATACTTAATCATGTACAGAATAATCTATAGAATATAAATCAAAACTCCTTGGAGATTGTTAGTAACATGTGTTCGAAAAACGTCATCTATTTAAGCTGCATCTCTAATGCAGCGAAGCTACTACCACACTACCTTTTACGGCAATAATTTGACACTATCGATTCTTCTTCGTGGTATTTTCTCACGGGAAAGATACAAGTTGCTCAATATTTAAAACATTTAACGTATGGTGATTAGGTCATCAGATTTTGCGAAGTGCAAATGGTGCATGGACAACGGAATCTTTGCTTTTATATAATTTATGAATAATATTAGCATTGCTGGTAACTTTAGAGAAGAAACCAAAACCCTTATACTATTTTTTGCAGATAGCAATAGTGGAGAACTCAATTGAAGCGGAAACAATACTTTCATAGAATGGCAGAAGAGTATTTTTTGAACGATACCCACAGGAAAATGTATTGAAAACTGTGTAATAATCACGATGATTAATAATCCTTCTTCCTTTCTTTCTCCCCTCTCAAGTGTCTGATTTGGAATAATTGCCTTGGCATGTCCCGGACAATTCCTTCCGTGTTTTTCGTCTTTCGGTAATTACTTTTATTTATCTTTCTCTGCTTGTTACATTTCTTTTTTCATGTACTCTTTTTTTTGGTCTATCTCATTTCAGCCTTAAGAGAATCATTCTCATCTATTTTTCTCAGTTGTCCCATTTCTATAGAATTTATCTTATTATTGCGTCTCTTTCTCTCGCCTGCAAAGGTAGACAGTATAACCACTATATTATACATATACAATAATTTCGAACATTCGAAATATAAGTGTTCAGAAAGTGCTACTGATTCTAATTATCATTATATTGATCTTTTCAGTGACTACTTTTATTATCAGTTGTTCTAATTGTTCTGCCCATACCTTCATGAACTTCTTAATTTCTTACTTTTTCCTTCTGACTCCGCATTCAACAAATATCAATATTATGAATAGCAATAGCCTGATAGTCTCAGGCCATGTTTGATGCTTCTTTACTTTCGTATATGTAGTATAAGGAAGAAATATGCTGGTGACATCTTTGATCACAAGATTTTTGCAGGTGATTAAGTTTTAAAATCCCATGATAACCAAAAAGTAATTTTGGCAAACATGACTATTTGCCCATGTGTGACTACGGTAGCGGCGAAACAGTTAGAGCCACTAAATACTAAACAACGTATTGAAAGGTATAGCCTCCGTCTCAGGATCTGTGAGATTTCTAGACAAATCGATAGCAAGAAAAAATGTTATTAGTATCTTGTCAACTACTATGTTCAGCCAAATTAATAACGAATACAAAAATATTCAAAAGTGAAATTTGGAAATAACTTTCATAAAAAATTTCCGGACTACTACCGTTTGTGGATCCTTACCCATATCGAAACACAGTTTTTGCAATAACTCGCATGTTATGCTGTTTGGACAGACATATTAACGGTAAAGAAGAATTTTGAGCTTAATCATTTTCTGAATCTCTGCGCAAGATTTGTATATATCACTTTCTTACACGGAGTATAAAGAAATATCGTGGTAATGAAAATATTTGTCCTTGAAATGTTTGCAGATGTCCTCGTTTTGAAGTACCCTAACACCGAAAAAGTCACCTTTGAAAAATGTATATTCGTGTGTTTGTATATATGTTTAGTGTGTGGATGATCACGATAACGGCTAAAGTTATCAATACCAAACTTTCACCAGTATATATTTTTTTCAGGGATCTGATTATAACAGCAGAGTTAAATATTAATTGACATAGAATGGATCTCGACCCAAAAAGTGCATACTGATTGGAAAAACGGCATCACAATACCAATCTATAAAAAGGGAAACAAGAACTACCCGGAAAATTATTGATTGATATCTTTACTAGCTAGCATAAGCAAGCTGTTCACAATAATTATAACAACAAAAATAACGAGCAGAATAGAAATAAGCGAAGATCAACAAAGCTTCAGTCAGAATGTGGACGCAATCTTCATCCTCAGAAAAATGATTGAAAAATCTCTCGATTATAAGAAATCTTTGTTTCTCTGCCCAATAGATCTCAGGAAAGCGCTTGGCAGAGTACAAATAGCCGAACATTACATACATACTCCAGGAAAACAAGATACCAGTACCTTACATTAACGTAATAAAAGAGCTCAATAAAAATAACACAAGAAAGATCAAAACATCACAGGGATTTACAGAACCAATACTAACTGGAATCCGTCAGGGACATAGTTTGAGCCCAATTTTCAGTGACTAATTAATTAATTTCAATATTAAAAGCGCGAGAAATATTAGAACAAGTCTTCGCAGAACCGAAGAGAATTACTTTTGATTTATCCGGAATTAATGCAAGACAATGTTCTGTGGATACTCTATGGAGATAGCGCAAGTCTCTATTAATATTTGCAACAACATTTTCCCAGTTATTCGGCTCAAAAGAATAATAAAGCTGAGTATCGTCAGCGTACGCATGTGCATTGCAATGCAGAAGACCTGAGAAAAAATTCGAAGTATATATTGAAAACAAAATCATACCCAGAACAGATCCCTGAGGAACCACATGCATGACAGCGAGTGAACCCTTTAAAAATTGTTATTTTGAGAGAATACGAAAGTTAACACGAGCTTCGTGATGATACTATAAAATGTAACAGAAAAATTATGTAAGAAAATTATTGCGATAGCATATCGTTTTTATAGCTAGGTAGATAACATAACAAACTCCTTTCGCACATGACAAAAGATATAATGACAATATATATTTATGTTTAACATAAAATAAAAATAAGAAAAACAGTTGTATGTAGAAGACATCGTTAACATATCAACTCGCCAGTGAAGATGCCACTCTCAACGAACTCAGTTTTGCGTAAAATGTGATGTTAAGACTATTTCATCACGTCTTAGTTGGTGGCAGATTGAATAAAGCAGCGTGTCGAGCACTACAGCGCGGAATGTTGATTGATATAGAGGCGCGTAGTTACGGGCAATCAATTATATTGTTTTGCCAGATTAAATAAAAATCTAACACAGTGTATAGAAAGAAGAATAGCCAAAGTGAAGAGTTCATGCAAATCGTTATAAGAGATGGTCAAACCTGGGTACGTTCCAGTCAACGGAGAAATCGGAGAAATCTCTATAGTTGGGATACCACACCATTAAAGCAAACTCGTACTTACTGACGACCAACGCAAACTGAAGACATCCTAGAAAGCAGGCATTTGTAAAATATCTTGATGGAAATTATCAGTGGATTAAAATATAAAGTAGCATCAAATACAACCCCCAAGTCCTTGATTGATTGGACTTTGTGAAGCATCTGCTCAGCTATTGAATAATTGATAATCAAAGATACAGATTTACGAATGGTAATATAATGTTACTATTCATAAATCTGGGTGGAATCATCATCATTAGTGACGACTGTATAAATTTTGAGGTCATCAGCATAAGCTAATGTCTGACATTTTAGCAAGGTATAGAGATCGTTTATAAGTAAATTGAATAGCATATGCCCATGAATAGAATCTCGTGAATAGAAAACTTGTGGGTAGACAGTTTGTTTTAGACTGGAGTCCCACACTACCATGGTGTGATAAACATAAGCACATGGTGTTCATAAAGGATTTCCACCTACCAAAAAGAAGAGTAAGAATAGTTGTCAAAACGAGCAGATGTGTTTCCTTTGAGACTCCTATTATTGATTCCGTACCCTATGTAAGAAAAAATTTTCCTTTTTCCGTTTTAGTGAAAGTTGGATTAGGTACTTATTTTTATAAAGTAATTAAAACAATATATCCTTTTTACAACATTTCTTATATAAAAGATGAATGACATGCTAAGGAAACCCAAATAGGTCGAAACACGTTCATGTCTTGCCGAAGAGTGGTAATATATTTTCAAATCTATATTCTATTGCACACATATTTGACATAGACGTTTAGTATTGTCAATAAAATACATGCTTGCTTCACATGCTAAATTAATGTTTTATAATTTAAAATCATTCATGTTTTACTTCAACCCAACGTTCTCGACAGCTACGCCTCTGTGTAGCACATTGTTGGCATATTCCGAACTGACACTCAAACAGCGACCGCTACACATCGTTGGTTTATAGATAAATCGAATCGCATTCACCTTTCTTTTACCACATGTGTTTTATGGATAGGACGGTTCGTTTGATGCATTCCATTGCAGGTCCGCCTAAATTGGCACATTTCTTTTATTTGCCCGACGAATGAATACCGAAGATAAAACTTACAAAAGAAAATGTGTGGGTTTATCCTGCAAACCGCACAAAAAATCATCGCTCTCTTTTGAAAATACACATAAAAAAACCGCTTGCGTTTCTAAATATAAAATATGATGTACTTAAAGAAGGATGTGAATAAAAAGGATTTTAAGATTTTATTAAAACACCTTTATCTTGGACATAGTATATTTTTATGAAATTATGTAAATGCCTTGCTTGTTTGCTCTGAAATACTCCCAGGCTAATTTTGTTATTAAAATGAACTTGCACCGTTCTGAATTTTAAAGATTTATTTTAAAATTTAACGACCTCACCAAGACGTTACGCAATAAAAAAGCAATAAGCTGAAATACATTAGTTTTAAAACGGAAATCTTAGTAGCTATAATCGAAAAACACATTAATAATTAAAAATATCTTACTTCGAATAATATTATGAAAATGAAAAAGCAATTTAAACATTTTATATTACAGGTGACACCCATAATTTAACCGAAAGGACACTTAAAAATGAATCATCGTCGAATTCAATCGATAAAGTTATCTTGATTTCAAAACAGAACCAGACAGAGGATATTAACAAAATATATACTGTCATAAAAAATATATTTAAGTTGGCACACTAAAATAATACTATGTGTAAAAGCAAATAATAAATGTATGAAAAATAAATAAATTAAAAAATTGAAGTAGTAGTTTTATTTAAACTTGTATATTATGGTTTAAGCTCATTGAAATTTTGTTAGATAATATATACCAATTTATTAGTAACAATTATAGCAACATTGGCACAAAACAATTTAGTACAGGGATACCCCGTAAGACATTATTTCGCCTCCGCTATTAATAACATAAATAAATGATTGACTAATGGCTACCTTTGAATCACTTAAAAAGGAGTACTGGAAGATCTATAAAATCATGCGTACTACAGTAAAAAAAATTGAATCCCTTTCTCATAGTTTATATATTCACTTTAATATATGAAGAAATTTGTTCGCAAAAATTTCAACACCTTTGCCTTTGGCGAAAATAGATAGCATTAAGACGTAATCTGAGTATAGAGTTAGATATGCGTTTCTGATTTCTTTTATTGTAAAGATTGTTTTCTATTAATAACTTTCAACATTTCAACTATCTTATTTTGGTCGAAAATCTTGTATTACCTTTTATGATATCATCCTGAAACTTCTTTTCAAACTCTTTCCAAACTTGCTTCTTGCCTCTTTAATTGTATGTGTTGATGTTCTTCTTCTTTTGCCGGAACATACTTCTTTCACACTTCTTTCTGGTTTATTATTTCCAATATTACTTCCTTCTTACACCACACCAAATAAATTCTGCCCCTCAAAGAAAAAAAGCCTGCTATTCTGTAATCCTAAACAGTTTTTTATGTATAGGATTCGGTGCAAAGAGTAAATAGTATGTTCATATCATTTGGACCAGCGTCAATTGTGTTAAGGCTATACGCCCGGCCTCAAAATCGTTTTTCCCATTTCCTAATCGTATTTTTCATGAAAACCTTACCGAATTTACACGCTACTTTAAGAAAAAAATGCCTTTCAATGGATAAATCGTAATTTTTTCGAAATTGTACAAAGGGCCCTAAATAAAAATAAAAATGTAAGAAATTTCAAAAAACAAGCCTTTATTAAAAATTATGTAACACTCAACAGCAATACATAAATTTTATTTTTTCTTAATTTTTAAAAATAAGGTCACGAAACGGAAAACAAAATTTTGAAATTCGGGCGAAATTCACTGAAATCAAATAGAGTATGTGGTACGCTCGCACATGGTGTCGAGAGGTAGCTCCGCCTACCATTTCTGGCAGTTTCTACGCAGTTTGTAAAATACTTCTGAGATCGGTGTATGTTAAGAAAGTAATCGTTACTCGGACAGTATTTTATCGAAACCGTTGATATTTTCTTTACAATATAGTGTACATATACAGTGTCAGCATCACAATACTTCCTTATACTACGTATCAGAAAGTAAAAGCAATATCTCTTCCCGTCCCTAACCGTATACCTGCTAGAAGCGCATGCTAGGACTCACACGGCTTGCGCGCAGGGAGTATAATTATTATATTTGACTCGCAATAATTTGCTTCTGAAACGATCTAGAAATTTATTTCTTGCACAAAAAATAATTTTGGAATGTTGGCTTTATTTTGTTTCACATATATATGGGTAAATTCTGAAAAATAAGATTAGTTACTCGATAGCTGAAAAATACCTTACACAAATTGGTGGTCTACTAAAACTTTTTTTTTATAAAATTTACACACCATAAAGAAAAATCGAAAACACTAGTATCATCCAAATACTTTAGGGTATAACCTTAAAAAAAAACAGATCCCTAGCTCTCTGCATTGCTGAGATATCACGAGATAAGTATTAAAAATTGAACGAAATGAAAATTTTAAAATTTACACAAAAAAAAACGATTTTTCGACCTTTTTGCGATTTCGATTTTATTTTCCAACTCAAAATTTGAATCCGGCAGGTGATTTTACATATTCAGCTTCACTTTTTTTGTGTGTTTGAAAAAATATAGATTGGCTCCTATGAAATCTTGACATGTAAAGTAAATTCTTTTTAAATGGAGTCGTTACGCGTCTAAAAAAAAATAACATTAAATGTCAAAATTTCAGGTGACAATTATATTTCATAACTAGTGAGGGGGGGGGGGTCTAGCAAACCTGTATGTTCGAATCAAAGTAAAAGAATGCTATTTTGAAAAAAGTCAATATATACTGTTGCCGGGAAGCTCGTATGTCTTTCTTGTGATACTATTTAAAGTGAAAGAATCCAGAAATATGTTAAATTATAATTGCATTGTTGGTCACATACAGCAAAGTTTCGCAAATAAATGATCTTTTCTTCAAATTATATATTCAAAAAGAATACTTTCTATGCTGAATACAAAACATCGAATTAAATTATAAATATAAAAGAAATAAAAAAATAGTACAATAACGAATAAAACTACTTTCATAAAAACAAAATTACAGTATGTCATCTAGTATAACTTTGATATAATGTGCGCATATATAATTGGCATACCCCAACCAAATCGGCAGTAAAGTACATGAAGTACATACATCCATACTGGTTTTTTCTGTAGCTGTTTCTGGGACTCTTTTTCCTTGAGAATACTTTCCACATTGTTCTGATAACTAATGGAATTTTTGTGATCTTGGATATAGATAGTCTTACTTTACGTGTAAGTGACTTATTCGATAGTCTACTCTGTAAATCTGGCAAAATTAGTTCGTATGCAAGTTCTTTTACAAAGTTCATTCGAGAAATTTGTTTATGTTGGGTAGAAAATTGTAAATGACGTATGAATTGACACTGGCAATAACTAGGATTGCAGAATATATTGCCATAAGCTAACGTGTCGTGCTACGACTGGTGGAATATGCGGCACATTTTTGATCCAAGCTGTCCACACACCCTTTCGTACTGCTATAAAAATCGATTATTTCTGGTATATCTCCTATATTCGCACACTTATGGTGCATGGAAGATCCTACCAGGACGGCTTTACATTTTCTTGGTACAAATGAAAATAGGAAATGTTAGCGGTCTTTTTCTGTCAGGAAGTAACGCTTTGGAAATTTCTTTTTTTAAAGGTTCCTATATATGTCAACCCATGTTTCTCCCGAACATTTACAACTTCAATATAGATGAACCAATTAGCAACGATTGTATTTCTTTTAGAGTTGACATATGACCCTGAAAGTCTCAAACCTGCTTGGGTAGGAATCGCAAACTGTTTTTCCTCCTCATTTAAATTTTTGAAATCATTACCCTTCCCGGTATGTATATATACGCAATACAAAAGTAAGATGGTTGAGCATCAGAGAGTATCATTATTTTCAAACCATATTTATTAGGCTTATTAGGCATAAACAGTCGAAAGGAACAGCCATCTCTAAGCCCTACGAGCATATCATCAATACATAAATAATGACCACGACTATAGCATTTTTGTGAATCTGAATTCTTTAAAAGTCTATTGAATAAAATATACTAGTGCTGCCGCATGCATTTAGGTCTTCGTGATATGACTTGTAATGGAGGTGAAATATAATAGGTCCAATAAAGTTCTTACTTTAATCACGTCAGTATCTGTCAGTTCTGTTATATCCTTATTTGCATAATTTTCCATTTTTATTAATAATTTTTCATTTGTGTGTAGGACTATTTCCTTCAACATATTCTCTGTAAAAAAGCAATCCCAAAATTTTTGACGCTTCGGCGGCGCTCCCCAATTTTTTTGCAGGACCCTTTACTCCTGAAGGAAATCAGATTATGTTGTGTTCGCACAAATCTATTTGGTACTTTTGCGGACCACTTTTACCTGTTTTTTCTAAAATGTGTCTTACAAATTTCTCATCTCGCTGTTTTCTTGTTCGTCATCTTCGGAGTCATTTTCATCATCTATTTCGTGTTCAAATTCACCAAATTCGCTTCTGTATCATGTTCGCATTTTTCTTCACTGTCCTCCTCGCCTTCATCCACCTCCTCTTCCTCCTCAAATCATTTCAAAACAGTTTGCTCAAAATCGCTGATACTTTGCTGATTGTTTTTCTTTATTCATTTTATTGCCTGAAAATTAAATCAATAAAAATTACGTAACTAGTGAGATGGAGTAACTCAGACCCAAAAGCAAAATTAAATTCAACTCGCTTTGTTATTTGGCGACACAAGCGAACACAACTTACTTACAGACTGAACCTAAATAAGCATGTACCGGGTGGCCAACTAAGAATGGCCGCCGGCTATATTTCAGAAACCAGTAGTCATATTGCTTCCGCGTAAAAAAATTTCACGTAAAAGTGCCCAAGAGAAAATGCTGGAAATTATTTTGGAGTTTGTAAAATGTCCGCAAGGGGGAGTAACAGTCAGGATCAATGTTAAAATTTAGTATTTCTTCATATTTTTGCTAATTAAGGGGTATTGAAAATTTTTAAATTTTATTCCTTACACATTCTTTAATACTTTTAGTCATGCACATTTTTTACTATCTAGTGAAATAAAGTAGTGGGGGCAGTTCAAATGTTTTTTTAAATAAACTAGGATTACTCCCGGTTGGCCTGACCGATTTGAATAAGTTTGATCTCATTTAAAAGAGGCTTGTTTGCTCTACAAACTGAACTTGTGTTTTTGTATCTCGGACTTTTGCTGTCACCGGTAGATGGCGTTATCTTAAATGTAAGCAAATATTAGGCTTTTTTTCAAAAAAGTTAAATACAATGATATATTTCTTTTTACATAAGCTAATAAAGAATTAAATCCTCTACATTTCGGTAAAAAAACAAATTTGTTTGTTTTTTAAAACAGTAGATATTGACAAAAATACATCAAAATTCATAAGTTTCCTGTTTTACTGGCCTTTTTTTATGAAGCTAACAATTTCGAGCTACATATATTTTGTTATCTAATATATTATTATTATCAAGAAAAATGTTATACCATTTT